>JAWNZC010000322.1:0-665000 GCA_035771165.1 Paragorgia papillata | reverse complement strand
TTCTGGCTGGCAATGGGCGATCTGATCACGTTAATTGTTCATGTGTCATTATCTTTTAGTATATCCTCATCGTGAAATTTATTTTACGCTTTGCTTTCCTGGCTGAAACTGCAAAACTCGTAATTATAAAAAAACAAAACATAGACCTTATTCAAAAATGGGCGCCGATATATACATATATATATATTTATATACATATAAATTAGCCCTTATGAACTCGTTTTCATGTGTGAAATTCAAAATAATTTTTACTTTAAAACGAGGTCATAAGGGCTAATTTATATGCACATAAAAGAATTCTAAATCGGCGGCCATTTTTGAATAAGGTCTATTGGTTTCAAATATTTAGTTCATTAAAAGACAACACTATAAAGACATATAATAGTTTGTTTGCAAATTAACAATCGAAATTTGGCGCCAGCACGAGTAAACAAAATAGCACGTCAACTTATGTTAGCACGTCAACTTATGTTAGCACACACCAGCAGTTCATCTGGATTATCAACATGGTGGCGATCAATTGGTTACTGGAAATTAGTCCCATGGCCTTCTCTAGTATTTAATTATGATCTCTGTGGTTTGGTTGTAAGTCCATGTGCAAAATAACGCAGGTTTTTTATGTAAACCCAGGGCACTTATATAGGAGGGGCCTGTACTGGTTTTGCGGGATGGCGGGAAAGGCCAAAATTTCAAGTGGTGGGATTCGGGATTTTAAGAAAAATATCAAGCGGGATTTTGTATCATCGCGGGAAGCGGGATAAATAAAAAAATCATGGCGTGATGCGGGAAAAGCATGATTTAGCGGGATACGGGATTTGTGACCAAAATTTCTAGTGTTTTTTTTTTGTGCTGTCAAAGATTAACCACGAATTAATCTTGTCATTCATATAAACAATATCAGAAAAAAAATGGCGGGAACGGGAAATTAGGATTAAGCATGGCGGGATAACGGGATTTGAAGGGAAAATTGGTCGGGATGGCGGGATTTTGGGGCCTGATACAGGCCCGTCTATATAGGGGGCAGTGAAACGGCAATGGGCGCATTGATCCATGTGTGATGCAGAGGACTGGTAACAAGCCCCCTGTCACCATAGCGACGAACGCTAAGCCAGGGAAAGTCCAAAACAAATATGGCGGGTAAAGCAAATACGCTTGGTGTGGAAGTCTCTGAGTTGAGTTTAGACGAGGATAAAACTGCCGAGCCATACGATATATCAGTGGATTCAGCTACTATATTCTCTGGTGTTACTCCCAAAAATTTGGAGTCGTTGCTGAAATGTGAACAGATATGTTGTTGAAAAATATGAACCGTTGCTTTCGCAAGAGAAATGACGCAAGAAGTATTTGGAAATCTTTGTTTGTGCACGTTATCATTCGGCCATGTTCGATAGAAGACAACATCTTGCATTGAATTTTAGACCATCTTTCCAATTGAATATCAAGAAATAATCAACTCCAATTTGCATTTTTTCAATGAAACCAAACAAGAAGTAATTTTGGTTATCTGATGACAAAATTACATGGTGTGGACAAAATATTATCACATAATGCGCTCGGCATGCGTCCCAGCAAGTCGTATTTTGATAAATTTGATCGGAGAGTAAAATTTGTTTACAGCTTACAGTTATTTTAATCCAATGCTTCAAAAACCCGATAAAGTTATTGATATAATTACTAAGAATCGTAACATGGCAAAACTATAAGTTTTGTTTACTTCTCTTGCAGCAATTGAGGAACTATAAAACAGGAAAGAGTTAACCCATAAAAATACCTAACATCCGAACGCTATATCTCCAAATAATCAACTCCGATTTTTATGAAAACCACACAATTATAATCTTCAACATACCTGAATTCCTAGGCGTGGACGACCTGTTAACATGCTCTAATCTTGTAATCAAATTTTCCCTCAATAGAAGTCATCAAAAAATCGAGTCATTATCCATAACTCCTTTATAGTACAACTGTTTTTGCCAAACAAGTATTCATACATTAAACGAATAAGTACTTTGTCGGTACATTGCAAAAAGTTCCTCCAAAATTACTTATAGTTAAAGAAAAAACAGCGACAATATGACAGTGCCAAAAAATCCACTCTTGGTCAACTTTTGCTCAAAAGCACGCTCGTGCCAGTCCTTTTGTGCATCACACATCGATCAGCGCGATATTAGCGCGTTGCACCGCCCCCCTGTGTAAACCCCAACACAAACGCTAACCTTAACCCAGAAATTGGTGTATCATGAACATGGGTTTATAACCTATATGGTTCATTCACTTTCTCAGGGCTGGTGAGCGACACGGCCAACACCGCTGCCAAACGTTTGCGCATGCGCGAGTTTGCAAGAGTGAACCACGCAAGAAATGGGAATATACAGTTTAGATCACTTATTCTCGCTAGAGGGCTTGCATTATCTGCAGAGGTCTAGAAGTAGAAGACCTAGCTGAATAGACCATTTGCACGATGACGTACGTACGATGGCGTTGGGCGACTACAACTACCAGAATGCTTTGCTAGTATTCTAGGGTTTCGGGTAAAAGGACTTGGTAAAAGGGATGACTCAAAAGGACCCGTCCAGTCCTTTCGCGGCTTTTCCAAAATATGTCGCGTGTCAAATATGTTTTTCCAAAAAGCTAGGAGGTGGGCCGGGTTTCTTGTTGGGGTCACCCAACGCCATCTTACGGCATCGTGCAAATGGTTTATTGCCAACAACATCTGAAAAATGTCGCAAAACGGCCCATGTTAAAGATAGCGACATACAGTGATATCACACGATGCTTCTCACAATTTCGTTAATTTCAATTAGTCTCTAATATAAAAAACAAGTAAGTTATGAAACCTAAATAACCTATTGATTACTATATGTGTGCTTCTTACAATTATCGTAGTTCTAAACATTTCCTACATTGACAAGCCAAACCTGGGTCGTTAAATGGTTAGACTCGTGTCCAGCAACTTTTATGTACCATTCCGTTAAAGTGTGATACTATACTGTATGTCGCTATCTTTGACTTGGGCCATTTTAGGGCACTTTTGAGATGATGTTGGCGATTCGGCTTGGCCTTCTATTTCTCGCTGTAGACTTTATTTAAGTGTCAAATGTAGTTAGGGAAAAACCCTCGATCGAGGCATGCACAGGAGAGAATCAACAACTCTACTCACATGAAGCTAAGGTTGTCACCCATCTAAGTACCTTTAACACGGTTTATTTTTCTTGTATAGATCAACTGTCACAGAAATAGACATTGCAAGAGCTAGTGAAATCATTGAAACAGTTGAGAAAAACCTACGTCATTGTCCTAAGAGACTCGTGGTGACATTTCTCATCGGCAAGGCGGACCTTTACATTCGTAAAGCTATGAGTAAGGCGACGGCGTGCGTTGAAAATTCAGACAGAGTTACATGTTTGAAAAGAGGTAAGGTGGACAAATGTGGAAAATGCATAACAATACCTTATTGTTTCTAATTTTCGCGAGACTTCAAAGTGGATCTCTGATCTGGATTATCCTAAAGATATTATGGTACTTGATAATTGCACAAAGTTTCATTTCGAAATTCCCCAAAACAAAGTTGTATTTTACGTGCGAAGTTTGTATTTTGGAGCGCTGCCATTAAATTGGCCGTGTTTGAGAAGAATGAGTTGAGGAGAACTTATGATGTCATAGACTCAATAAAAACAAAACATTGTTATTGTCAACAACAATAAAAGGGTCATTGAGGCTACGACGTCATAAATTTTTGTCGACTCATTGGTTGATGTTTCATGTATAGGTGTCACCAAATGAGCCAGATTTGGTGACACCGATACATGAAACATCAACCGACTCATTCATATCAAGCTCGGCCACTTTAATGGCGGCGCTCCAAATACAAACTTTACAAGTAAAATACCACTTTTTATTTTTTCGCTGTCCGGTATCCATCTGATTCGCGCGCTCTGATTGGCTTAGCGAGCGGTCCGTATCACACGATACGGACCCCGATACGGACCACTGCGGATTTCAAAACAAAAACAAAAATGTTTTACACTCTGTCATCTAAAATTGATCGATTTTTATAACTATTTCGCTTGCCACAGAACAAATATATTTAGCAGAGAGCTACGGGGATGCAAATGAGTTTTATTATGCAACTGCATGTGAAAACAGCGAATTTTAAAAGAAACGCTGGGAAAACTATGACAAAGCAAAATTTACGAGCGACATTTATGAAGTTTTAAAGTATTATTGCTCAACGACGTATGAAAAGAGTTTAAAACGGTAGGCAAAACAAACATAAACTTGTGAACACAGTATTTTGAATCACTAAATGAAACTATATAGAAGTATATATAAAAAAAAAACATACCACGAGAAGACAGAAAAGCTGAAACCTTTTACTAAACTGTCATTCTTCTGTTGTCCAATTATACTCAACAAAACCGCTACAAGTCTTTACCCATTAGTAAAATATTTTCCACATGCCAACCTCATCGTATCATGTCTTTGAAAAAAGTTACAAATGGCTTACTACAAGCGTTTTCGTCTTCAAACTCGAACGACCCACTTTCAATTTCCATGCTGTCAGCCGAGTATTGAAAGCGAATCCCCAAGCGAACAGCCAAAAACGAGCAAGCGACGAAGAAGAACGACGAAGAATCTTTATCAACTAAACTTTAAAAACACTAGGACTGCATTCTGACTTTCCTTCGTAACTAGATCTTCAGGTCAGTTGACTGTTTTTTTTATCACAAAAGAGGTTCCAAGCTTCCCTGTCAGACTGCATGTCGGCAGTTGTTTACTGTCGAACGATAAATTTGGACTTTTGAATATCACGTGAACGTCATCTCGATTACGCAATTCAATTATGTTAATTTACCTAATTATGTAAATTATAAATCGTACGATTAATAAAAAAAATAAATATGCTATTTACCGTTTTGGTTGGTCCGTATAGAGAAATATTTCCTCGGTCTCAAAAACGACCCTCGGCCTGCGGCCTCCCAGCCGGTAAATAACATATATTTCTTCAACGAATTTTGAAATGAAACTTTGCATGATTACCAACTACCAATCCATAACATCTTTAGGATTAGGAAAAACATTGCCTACAATATTTTTATCAGAGAACCACTTTAAATTTTGCGATTCGGAAGAAATATCGTGTTTAAACAAACTAAACTTTGCGAAAATTTTCCAGATGGTTATCCACATTTAGGGGCTGTTTACATGGGAGGTGGGACGGGACGTTTGCCGGGACGGGACGTTTGCTGGGACGGGACGTTTTTCATCCTGGGTTTACGTGAGAATGTTCCTACCGGGACGATTTCACCCTGGAATACCTGGGACGTTCAACAAGCATCTCTAGTTCGTGTTGGACATGTTCGGTATTTCGCTTTTTTTAAGAAAACTAAAGCTATTTGGTCAGATAAACTGTACGTATGTTGTAGTCAGATGAATTATCTTTCTTCCAGTATATTTGGTAGCTTCTACAGTGGTTTATTTCTCGAGAAAACATTCGGAGAAGACAGATTATAATACATACGAAAAAAAATTCATAATAGCGGCCGCTATTATGATTTGGACATGTTCGGTATTTCGCTTTTTTTAGGGAAACTAAGCTATTTGGTCGGATAAACTGTATGTATGTTGTAGCAAGGTGAATTATCTTTCTGCCAATATATTTTATAACTTCTACAGTGGATTATTTCTTGAGAAAACGTTCGGAGTGGCACACGACTAGGCACTCCTCTTCTCTGTGGAAGCCATTTTTGTTTTTGCATCACATGACAAATGCTGCAAAGTCAGCATAATATCGTCCCGGCAAAGCGGGACGGAGTGTTTACATGAGAAAAATTGTTTTGAATTTGCCGGGATCCCGCTTTGCCGGGACGGGATGAAAAACGTCCCGGCAAACATCTTTCCATATAAACGGAACGGGATAAATAAGAGAGATATACATGCATGGTGAGATCCCGGCAAACGTCCCGTCCCGCCTCCCATCTAAACAGCCCCTTAGAAACAACTAGTTGCAGAATCGACGATTATGATACAGCCACATTTTTTGCAATAATATTGAACAGAACCTTAACCCTATCGAGACTGCATAAGACGTGAAATACTTTGTGTGCATGGGCGCGCTAAGACAAGTGACCGGATCTTGGAAATGAGAATGCAAGCATTATGATACCTTCATTATTAGTATGGTAAATTCCGAAAAGAGAGAACTTTTTATGACTCGGATTTTGATGACTAAATTATACTCCATAGCTGAGCACAGTTCAAAACACAGGAGCCTACCCAACAATTTAAATATTCAAAATATTGGACGTGCGGAGGTCTGGAAGCGATATAGACGCGTATATATAGATATAAGTCTAGCTCAAAATTTTAAGGTGGTACGATTCTGATAATCGACATTTTTAGTGTCGGTATTTGCCGATTCCGATATTCTATTTTTAGAAAATGTTTATGATACTACCATTTGCATTCAAGCGTTTAGCGTTTAGCGAATAACTAGTTTTCAAGTTTTGAAACAAACGTTGTCCAATGACAACTATACGTTTGATAGGTCAAACCAATAACGAATAGGGGGTGTAACTTTCCGTTGTTATTGCTTCCGTTTCAAGTTTCAACGTTACGTTGATTTTTTTTTTTCACGGGCCACGGCAAACATGGAATACAAAATAAATGTGTTCGTCAGGTCATATCGAAGTGAACTACCCTTATCAGACGGTCTGTGTTCGCTGCAGATCATTCCGATTCTCACAATTAAGCCAAAGACAAGTTATGCCAAGCAAACGCTACCGTGTAAAAAGAACGATGACAAGTCTTGACAACGGAAAGTTCCTATTCGTTATTGATTTGATCTGTCAAACGTATAGTTGTCATTGGACAACGTTTGTTTCAAAACTCGAAAACAACTAGTTATTCGCTAAACGCTTGAACGTACATGGTAATAATTAAAAGGAAATTATTTCATAATATAACAACAGGGCACTCAGCGACTGCATATACCCCCGTTAGCGAGATATTAGATATGTTTAAAGGGTGAAAACGAGTTATCTTCCAAACCAGGCTAGCTCACGAGACCTATACATGTATGAACAAAGCGAGCCATTTTGGTTTTTAAAGATTTTTGTTTGATACGCTATTTTAATGGCTGGTGTTAATTAAGTCAATTAAGATCAAGCTTTTCACGATTCCTTTCTTTTTGCTGGACGTTTTGAGATTCGAATGCATTTTATTTTGTCTACTTTTATCCTTTATATTAGATAGACAGTTTTTCTTGGCTTTCCTGATACAGATCACTTTATATACTTAATAAATTGTAATAAAATTGCAGGTTTAGCAAACTGACTCTAGATTCCAGAAACAATGTTGAATTAATATTCACTTTTTGTCTGTAACATATATGCTTTGGGTTCTTTTTATATGTAGCAAAGTCCATTCTGAAGAATGCAAAAACGATTTCTCAAGTACTAAAGTTGGAAAAGGAAACAGAAGGGATAAATGATAGAATGGAAAAAATTCAGAATCTGTTGGAAAATGGCTTACGTCAGCATTTTCCAACATGTAGACGGGCAGTTGTTTACAATGAACCTTCGGAGAATGAAATGTCTACTATTACACAGTTACTTGAAGATGTGAAACAATACGAGAACGAGGAAAAAATTCGACCAACCGATTAACGTATGGCGAGTTTTAAGGTAATGATAAAAATTTTCAATTTATTTTTGATTAATTCTTTGAATGTTTTCATGGCGATAATGTAATATAAATAAGTTTTGTGGAAACACCACGTAAAATATTTATTTGCTAAGCTTTCGGCCTGTTGACTCAGGCCTTCAGAGCAACAAGCTGTTGGCTCACGTCATTTATAAACTAAGCAATTGATCTCCTATTTGGAGAACATTCTTGATTTTGTTTTCTAATTAATAAAATTAACGTGATACGCCATTGTATTCTTACGTGATTTAATTGATCAGTTGCTTAGTTTATAAATGACATGAGCCAACAGCTTGTTGTTATTTATTTATTTTTTTATTTATTTATTTATTTTGCCACAAGAGAGTATCAAAAAGTAGATAAGGTAATAATAGTACAAGCAATTAATAACACAACAAACAAAAGTTAACAACTTTAGCAAAAGGATAAGAAGTGGCAGGGTTCTTGCAACAGCTTACGCCAATTACTGTGGTCCCAGATTAGAAGAAAAATATAATAATAATAATAATAATAATAATAATGGAAACTTTATTAAATGTTTTTTCTTTTCTACATATACAATTATAAATCTCGCTTATTAAGGTAATTTACAATTGGCTACTTGAATCACAACTAATAATATATAATAACAACTAATGACTATATAATAAAACATGCAAATTTATATACAAATATTTCAAAAAGCTAATAATTCGGGATTTCCCCATTCCTTATTTCGGCAGCAGAAAATGTAATACGTAGTTCTGATAGCAATAGTCATCATTTTCCTTACGCAGTACATTTGGTGCTTGTTATCAAGACCAACCTTATCTAGCATATCTAAAAAAGTAGAACACTCATTCGCAAAAACACCTAGGCAGCTCATGGAGAGATTTATAAATTTCACATCATTAAAATGTTCACTTTGCTGTTTTACTAGTTCACTATATTTATCTTCTTTCCGTTTGACGTTGTTTTGGAGGTTTGATTCAAAACCAACAGTAAGTTCGAGAACATATAAAGACGGCCGTTTGAACAATGCAATAGCAAATCTGGACGATACGTGTCACCAGTTAGGATAGATGGGCTTTTGAATCCAGGCAGATCGACAAAGAGGTTTGAACCGTTAACAGTTTGTAAGGTATTTGCAAGAAAGTTAAGAATTGAATTGTGCCTCCATGTAAAGCGTTCAAGATACGATTGACAACCAGCAACAACGTGTAGTAGTGTTTCTTGGCTCAGACAAAAGGAGCATTCTGGACTTGAAGATATTCCCCATCTGTGAAGGTTTTTGCGTGTCGGAGTAGAATTGTTCACATAACGTATAGTAAAGTTATAAATGTTTTTTGGCAGTTTTGATTGAGCAGTTGACCACACCTTGTTAAGCTTTGATAAGGAGAACTTTGTAACGTTAGAGAAAAAGGATCCCTGACAAGTGAAGTGGTTTTGAAGTCTATCTTCATGCCCAGAACGGAAATCTTTCAGAACTTCTTTAGTAGAGTTATAGACGTCGTATTGAATATTAGTATGATTATTAGTGGATTTCCACAGTTCGTTAATTGCTTCATTTGGAGAATATTTTAAGGCTTTGCGTAGAGCAGCTTGGCATTGAATAAATTTTACTGATGGAGGATAGATACTTTGACCAAATTTGTTACGTAATAATAATAATAATAATAATAATAATAATAATAATAATAATAATAATAATAATAATAATAGTAGAAATTTGTTCTAGCTAAATACAACAGTGAAGGACCCCAGATAAGCCCCGAGCTGAGTTGCATTTTGTGCATATTGATTTCCACGTCCTTGTATCATCTGGGTCGTAGAGCTCACCCACCGCTGTCTGGTAGTATGACAGCAGACCTCTTTTGAATTCGGAGAACGTGGCTCCTTGTAGCCGCATCTCAACTGTTATTGCTCTGATGAAGGCGTGAGTCAACAGGCCGAAAGCTTAGCAAATAACTATTTTACGTGGTGTTTTCCACAAAACTTATTTATATTTAATAAACATACTAATGTAACCCAAGTAATGTGAACGATTTTTGCCAACAACAACATCACTAATCTTGATAAAAAAAACCAATCTTGTGATTCGCCATTTTGGAAATTTTTTTATATGCATCTGACGTCACAAACTTGGTAAAGTAAAATATTTACTTATTTACACCGATATTTATACATGTCTGAAGTTCGCTTTTAGTGAATGTTGTTTTCACATCATTGCACTACAACACTTTCAAAAGCATGGAAAGCATTCGGTTATCAGCAATGTGTAATTCTATAATATCTACTCAGCTTGTGACGTCATAACTCCCAAAGTTAATTTGGCACAGTCTTGAAACAATATGGCGGATGATATGATTGTGTTTTGCAGAGTAAGTATGTTTATTAATACAAATGAAAATTTTCATTTTTGTTATAGGAAACCACCTTAAGGTGGCTCCCTATAGTTTCAATAAATACGCGCTATTTCATGCGCTCATTATCTAATGTTATTCACAAGTTTAAAAATGTGTTAGATAAATACTAAGTAGACCTTACTATAGCAGAACTATGGCAGATATATAATATCTATCAAAAAGTAAAATTATTTGCTGTTACCATGGTAATAATGACGTTGGAACTTTGGTATATTTTCAAATATTGCATAATTAAAGCGGCATGTCTTCAGTTTGCTTCGGTGAAATTTTTTAAAAATTGCTGAGATGATAGATACTGTTGTGGAGAATATCCATGCACAAAATCAGAGAGAGTTGTATAGGCAGATTTTTCGCTATAAAAATTATCGATTTAAAAACGTTCTGTCTTATGAAAATTTTTTAAAATTATGTATACTTTAGAACTTTTTATAAACTACTTATTTACAAAATTTTAGCAAAATTCACCGAAGAAAACGTCTACAAGTCTAACATCTATGTCGACGCGGTCATAGAATTTCGAATCGACAAGATCGCTATTTACGCATGCGTAGCGATACTATTTCTAGTCCCCAGTCCCCAATTGAAATTACCGTAGGGAGCCACCTTAAGTTGTAATTATTTACTAGTTGAGTCGATTTTATTTGTTCTTTATAGGGTTGTATATTATATAAATTCCAGGAAGAACAAAGGAGTTAGATGAATTGGATTGCTGCAACTAGCTTTTGTTGTGAAACTTAAGGAAAGGTGGCTCCCTAGGATTTTTTCAATATTACGACCGTGCGCGAGCTGGTTGCGAAGTTGGTGGGAAATTTACTGATAATCGGGAAATTTTATGACGTCAGCACGCGTAAAATCGCCCAAAAAATAAACGCGGGTATCTTGCGTTTCCATCAGTGAATTGTTTTGAAAAGTTTGCGCAGTTCAAAAAGAAGAGTATATACATTTTTTTCGTGTACAGGTTGCGTAAAACGCAACGATGTAGCGCTATGTCAGCAGCATGGATGTTTCTATTATGTTTCTGTTTCCTCAAACCACAGTCGCCCAGAACCGCTACCAAACGTTTTGCGCCTGCGCGACGTTCGAACTCGTACCTCAAAAAAGAGCGGGAAACTGAAATATTTCGAGAGTCCCATGCACCCAAAAGTTAAAATTATAAGCATACTATACCAAAACGTTAGGGTAGGTAATTTGTGCATGTCTTCTTTGTCAATATTGTAACATATTCCATTGTAATGTATTGTAACATATCCCATTTTTTAAAACACAAATGAATAGTCGAGTCTTACTTCGTCTTCTCTGCATGGTGGTTGTTGCCAGAGCTATTTCCCACATCTCTTGCAGTGTTTACTCTTGCAAATTAACGCGCAAACGTTTGGCAGTGGTGTTGTCGCCGAAACACGTGACATGACAAGCGACCAGTAAACTAGCCTGGTACCCTGGCCCAATTTCAAAAGAAATATGGGCCAGGTAACCACTAATCTCATTCTCGCGTCATCAGGGCTAAATCCACTTATGACGATTGCAGTTTTATCCATAGCCACTAAAAACGCGCGAAATTTCAACCAATAGGAAAGCAGAAGTCTTTAGTGGTTACCTGGCCCATATTCTTTGATTGGGCCAGGGTACCAGGCTACTAGTAAACTCGTTCTCAGGGCCTTACGGGTTTTGCGCGGCGGCCAAGAGTCGTTGCGTGAGTTAACTGTCTAAGGATATTATGAGCAACACTATACTATAGTACAAAAGCTCAGCTTTATAACAGTAGATACATGACGGTATCAGCAAACTACCAAAATAAAACGAAGTAATTTACGAATATGAGACTTTCCTGTAGCTACCAGGTCTAGCTAATAAATTTCTGATTCTTGGCAAGCTTACCTTTTTGTGGCTTTGCTTCGAAGTATTACATTTAGGTGTATTCACGCCATATTTCTTGTTTGTTTATGATTGTGAGTTATGCGAATTAGAAAATCAGAACTTCAGGCACGCTGATTGGATAGCATTCTGAATTAGCCAATTCAAATAAAACACAAACGTAAATAGGCAGCACTTTACAGATATCCCATCCATCACATTGTGCTTTCAAAAAGCTCTAAATTTTAGTATATAACTCAATAATTACGGCTGCCAACACCCCTCACCTTCAAAGTATACACTATCCGACACGATTTAGCAAGGTTGCCTGCTTGTAATGCCATCAACGGTGTTTTCGAGACACTTTTATCGAGGTTGGCCGTCCGTCTACATCTGCACCATGCATGTAACACTCCTCGTGAAACTTGACTCGCTTGTTAAATATTACTGCTGTAAAATTGACCTACGACGCTGAAAATCCTCGTACTTGGAAATCTGTATGTCTGTCCTAAATGTAACACTGTTCGTTGTCTAGTTGAACCTATTCGTTCTTGCTTTTAGTCCGCATTTGTTTAAACCCGTGTCTCTATATATTCCGGGCCCGCAGTAATTGACTTTCACGCTGTTGCGGTTGCTCTCAGTGCCACTGTACTTGTTATGTTTGTTGTTGTGGCTAATTAATATCATATTTGTATTAGTCGTAAATGTGGCGAAGCTTATTAGTAAATAAATATTGTTTTTTATTGCAAATTGTTTTGTAATTTTATTTACAGATGTGAAGCATTTTGAAAACCTAAATGAAATAAAAAAGTAGAAAGCTGCGTATAGTCGTTTTGGATATAACAATGCGGAAAAAGTGGTGAATTGTCGGCGACATTTAGAAACGACATACTGACGTTTTGATCGGAGACCTTCGTGAAAGAAAAGGGCTCCATGGGTTAGTATTCCGTTTCTATAAATTTTGGCAGCTTACTCTAATTGGAAAGTATAAGTTTATTTTTACAACAACGAATGCGTTTAAATACTTGTTCATTATATATAAGTATGTTCTATAGATAAGAGATTTCTAATTTAGAATAATTATATAATTTTATAGCGGTAAGACAGGAGAGGAGAGAAAACCTCTGGTATAGGAAGCGATACGAACCTCACTTTCATGTAATTCAGGCTGTATTTGGCTACAAATCTCATAGGCTAATCTGATACAAATTTGACCAATCATATCACCCTAGTAATAAGAAGTTTAGCGAATCAAAACTCTGTTTGAGGGTTACCCAATTGGAGATGGCGAACACGTTCTGTTCAGCTAGAATTTTATTGGAGCGGTTTGATCAATCATCGTACTGCTTCCCACCAGAGGTTTTCTATCCTCTCTCGTCTTACTGCTATAAAATTACGAGAGAAAACCTCTGGGACCAGCGTATGACCAACTAACTGCATTGCCAAAAAGCAACTCCACGGCCTCCCGGCTAGTGCTGTCTTCATAAAGATGTAAGTAAAAATCATCATTTTAATTATGGTGATCTGTATATCTCTGACCGCTGAGCTACGAAACCTGTTGCCACGACGCATTTGCAGTGAAAATAAAGCGCAAAAGAATTAAACTCTCTAATTTGAGAAAACGTTTGAATTTATAAAGATGGACGTTTACAGTTCGTCCTTATCTCACTTCGTTCTTGAGATATTGAGATTTGTTTTATATGTAAATAATTATCAATTATTGGACGAGCAAAATATCATGATTTCTCAGTGGCGAGCTACCAGTTATTTGCAGATGCCGAGGGCAGAGACTGACAAATCATGATATTTTGCGATAGACGAGTTCAATATTTGTTTTCATATATAAAATTGTTAAAAAGCATTCATTAAATAGTTTAAAAATTGAGATGCCTGTAGCTAGAGATCGCCGGCATTCTTCTCTCTATCTTTGGCATACTAAAATGTTCGTAAAACTTACTTTTTGTTGGCACGAGTCTTGCTTTTTACTTCACTAAATCTTCCTTTTAAGAGGAGATTTTTTAGATTATCGAGAAACTGAGGATGGTCCTCGCAATTTTTTTTAAGTAAATATTACAGTTTTTGCATTTTCATCATTTTATTTTAAAATGGACACCTATTGTTTTCTTGGTTATAAAATATTTTAATTAATGACTAAACCTTTAAAGGTTTGCTTATTATGTAGTTTTGAAAGCAAGTATTAATAGAATGTCAGCCAAAATCTAGTGGAAAATCCAGGAAAAAAATTATCAGTTTTTCTTATGAAAAGTTGCCAGTCCTCGCCAAATGGGCCAAAAAATGGTTGTGGGCTTTACTAAAATGTAAAAATAACTCTTAATTTGGATTGGCGCACCACATGGTATACTTTATCTTCTAGTTTAATTACTACTCTCCAAAATAAAAACGATTTAAAGAAATTTTAGGTGGATGGTCCTCGCAGAATTTGAGCATTTTTGTACTCTTATCTGTTTTGTAGACTGTAATTTGATTAAGGTGGCAATGCGAGGTTTTATTTCTAAGTAAAGATTATAGAAAGCATTGGAAAACATGTGCAGTATTAGATGAATGTTGTTTTGTTGTAGTAATCAATTCATACTACTGTAGTACTGTGCAAAGAAACATATATATGTAAGGCTGCAGTGGTTATCAATAGAAAAGGTCTAAGAAATAAAGGGCATGTTTATATGAAGGCAATTAAGTGACTCGAGCTAAGCAAATTACTTTGAAAAGGTGAGATCTCAGCTGGTATAAGAATTAAGGTCTTGAACAGTAATAATTAGTAATCGATCAGCATGTACATAAACTTGAAGCAATACGTGAAAAAAAAATTGTATCAGCTTTGTGATATTGGGTTTTTTGTGAGTGTACTTATTCAGCTTACACATTACTATTGTAAACATGTTTATCATTTATCAGCCACTGGAGTGGTGGTATTTGTTTTGCCCTGTTTATACCTAAACAAATTTCTTTTCCCTTCCCAGTTTTCCTGCTTTTGTAGGGAAAAGATCATATTGTAATGGTAGTGAGAGTCAAGGTGGCTCAATACAGTTTTAAAACATGGCCTGTTGATTTTCTATTAAATTATTTCTATACAATTCAAACATGGTTCATTAATCATTTTTATACTACTGATGTTGTGCATGTACAAGTACAATAATTATAAATAATATAAAATTATATTTCTTTTAAATGTGCCCATTTTCTTCTTTTTAACTGTCTAGACACACAAAAAAATAAAGAACTTGTGTAAGCTTTTTAGTGTATAACCATGGATAGTAAAATTTTACTATCCATGGTATAACAAACGCTTATTTTTTACTTTCGCAAGTTTATTTAAATTCTTGGGTTTTTCAATATTATGAGCTGTCTAGCAACTGCCAAGTACTATGCCAGGTAAATATAGTTGTCTTTTTATGCCATATTGCCAAGTTGTTTCGCGCTCTCTTTAGTCCACCCACTCGAGTGACAACTTGTTCGCATTTCTTCAATGCGCAGGCGCGATATTTTCCGCCATCCGACGCCATCCTACGCAATGTCCTACGCCATCCTACGCAATCCTGGCAAGTTCCCCGGTAGTTTTAACCTTTTGAAGGTCCAAACTGCCAGGGGAACTTGCCAGGATTGCGTAGGATGGCGAGGAATCAAAACGCGCGAGGCGACATGCGCGAGGACATAACTTCAAAGGTTCCGACGCGAGTTGGACTTCTGGTTATATTTCTATTCTGTGACCCTACCGTCTTCCCGTGTATGCAATTCATAATTATAGCCTTCGTAGTGATACGTAGACAATTTTAAATAAGATGGCAATACGTTTTACACTAGAAATTTACATAACACACAAGAAGTACGTATCAGAGTTCTCTGTTTTCTGAATATTTTGTTTTGTTTCTTCAAGTGAATTTTCCTCTGAATTTCCTAAAATATCTCCATTCCTTGAAAACGGGGTTTTCAACCCCGGATATTTATCCCAATTGTATAGACAAAGCTTGGTTACAAAGTTTTGAGCGTTTTAGACGAAAATTTCTCGATAATCTAAAAAATCTCCTCTTAAATATTTCTTTTCTGAATTATTTGGGGCACGTGAAACACGTCAAGGACTGGGGCGAGTAAGTCAAGCCAGGTGGGGGATAGCCTGGCCCATATTCTTTGTTTGGGCCAGGGTACGTTTTGCGCATGCGCGACGTCCGAGCTCGACCTCAGAAAAAGAGCGGGATAAGATAACTAAAATAACTAGTATAACTAAGATAGCTAAGATAACTAGGATAACTAGTATAACTAGGATAACTAAGATAACTAGGATAACTGGGATAACTTGTATAACTAGTATAACATAACTAAGATAGCATATTTGGGATAGATACCAAGGGGATACTTTAGGACATTATATATGAAAATTTATCTGGCTCATTTGGTGACACCGATTCATGAAACATCAACCGGGAAAACACTGAAATATTTCGATTGGTCCGAGAGTCCGACACAAAAGTTAAAATTATAAGCGTACTACCAAAACGTTAAGGTAGGTAATTTGTGCATGGCTTCTTTGTCAATATTGTAACATATTCTGAAATTACCCCTTCGTAATTTTCTTTACCCTTTTCTCAAAACACAAAATGAATAGTCGAGTCTTACTTAGTTCCCACTCTTCTTGCAATGTTTACTCTAGTAAATTCACGCATGCGTAAACGTTTGGCAGCGGTGTTGGCCAGGTAACCACTAAAAACTTCTGCTTTCCTATTGGTTGAAATTTTCGCGCGTTTTTATTGGCTATGAGTGAAATTGCAATCGTCATAAGTGGATTTAGCCCTGATGACGCGAGAATGAAATTAGTGGTTACTGGCCCATATTTCTTTTGAAATTGGGCCAGGGTACCAGGCTAGGTGGGAGAGAAGTCGTCGGGCCTATGACGGATTGACGGGCTGATGTATATTTATTTATTTATTTATTTATTTATTTATTAAGTTTTGCCACAAGGTTCAACAAGACTAGGAATTAATTAAAATTAAAAAAAAGAAAGAAAAAAAAAGTACTTAATTACTCATAGTGAAAGTTAGTTACATCGTAAAATATATAATAATGTGGCAGGGTTGCCGCAACAGCGAACGCCAATTACTGCTGTCCCAAACAAAAAGAAAAGGCAATATTAATTATTTAGGTTGTGTTAATTATTATTTTGTAAGTATTAATTATTAACCATTAATTATTGTCAAGTATTAATTATTAGTTCTTATTTACTAATTATCAAGTATTAATCGTCAGTCGCCAGTCGCCAACTACAAACTATCAACCACCAATTGCCAATAATTTATCCGACAATTATCATTAATTAGCAATTAGCAATCGGTATCCAACAATCAGCAACCAACAATCAATAATTAACAATTAATTAGTTATTAGATACAACAGCAGATCGCACTAATAAGACTGTGCGCTGTGTTGCATCTCAAGCAGATGGTTTTCCATGACCTCGGGTCTTCAGGGTCGTACAGCTGCTCCACTGCTGCTTGGTAGTAAAGGTGAAGCTGGCTCTTGAACTGTCTAAGAGTGGTTCCCTTTCTACGCATTTCGCACGGTAGAGTGTTCCATGTTCTACACATTCTTGTAAAGAAAGATCGTTGGAAGGCGACTGTTCTACATTTGCGAGGACGGAAGTGAAGAATATCGGGGTTTGAGTTGTTTCTTGTTGTTCTGAGTGGCATATATGGAGTAGGTAGGATGTCAGGGTTGATTTCGATTAGGTTGTTCACAGCTTTGAAGAAGAAGGTTAAGTCGAGATATTCATGCCAGTAGGATATTGGAAACAATTGTAGAGACAGTAGTCGTTGTTTGTAGGTTGTCGTGGTGCGAAATGGTAGATTCAGGATAACTTTAGTAGCACGGCGTTGCACTCTTTCGACACGTCTGATCAGGTCAATAGATTGCGGTGCATGACCACACCTGGGTTGCGTATCCGAGGTGTGGTCGAACAATAGCAAGGTATATTGTTCGTCGAACTGAAATGTCAGTGATCTCCCCCAAAGAGCGACGGACGCAGCCAAGAAACCTGTTCGCGGTTGTAACTTGGGCGGCAACCTGTTTGCACCAGGTTAAGTCATGGGTCACCAAGATCACGCTCTGCTTCAAGCCTTTCGATGGTCTGCCCTTTGAGAGTGTATTGATGATACACTGGAACCTTTCTACGAGTGATCGTTTGGCACTTTGTTTTCTGCTCGTTGAAGTTTAATCCAGAAGACAGTGACCAATCGTTCAGTTTGTTTAGGTCTTCTTGGAGGAGATCCGCATCCGAAGAGGAGTTTATGGTCTTAAACAGTTTCGTGTCGTCAGCAAAACAAGCAATGGATGAAGACGCCACAGAGTCGTGTAGGTCGTTAACGTAGAGTAGGAAGAGAATTGGACCAAGAATAGATCCTTGTGGGACGCCTGATGTAACTGGAAGCGTAGACGAAGTAGCTCCTGGAATAGTAACGCGCTGTTTGCGTCCCGATAAGTAAGAACAAAACCAAGAATGGAGGTTTCCATGGATATTTATATCTCCTAGTTTTTCAAGAATTACGCTGTGGCGAACTCTATCAAACGCTTTACTCATATCCAGGTAGATTACGTCCGTCTGTTTTTCTTCTCTATATAGATAAAGAGAAAGGAAAAACAAGTTTACGAAAATTATTTGCAGCAGCTATCGCTAGTGCGCATGATCCGCAAATTATTTGCAGCAGAAAATGATTTGTACTCCGTTATTTGTAGGTGAATTAACCAATCAGAATGCTGGATAGAGACGAAATGAATTAGATGTCACACTGCATAATGACTTGTTGGAAAATCGTGAATATCAATTTGAGATTACTTAACGAAATCATTTTTAACTGGACACTATACATGAAAAGTTTCAAATGATTTACTTGAATTAATGCGAGAATTAATAGACATGATTTTCCAACAAGTCATTATACAGTGTAACGTCTAACTGATGTTATTTGCGTGTCACGCAAATCTCAATATCTAAAGAACGAAGTGAGATATGGAAGAGCTGCAAACATCAATCTTTATAAATTCAAAAGTTCTTGTAAATAAGAAAATAAGAGAGTTTCTCCCGAAAAAACAACTTACAGTTTTTCACTGTATATGTGCACTTTAAGAAAAAATTGGTGCTTTTACAGTCAAACTGGATGTTCTCTTGCATGCTACTTTGCAATCTTGCGCCGCAACATTGCAATATTGATTGTCAATTTGACTGTACTTGCAAACGTCTCGTGAAGATTCCTCAGTAGATTCCTTTAAACGTTCGTCTTTCTTTTGAGTAAATATACAAATTTATGTTTAAAATATTACTGTTGGTGGGTAGATAGTATTTTATGTTGAATTTCGGAAATAAATATTCCCGAAACGTTTGCAAATTGCTCACGGCAACATGTCAATCAACAATGTAGCTTGGAAGAGAGCACCCGGTAATTGACTGTAAAAAAATGAGTGCACCACTTTATTTAGCCACCTGACCATAACCTTGATGAAGCAGCTTGGTGTTACTTGGAGCTTTTACTCGATCTGTTTGTTTGTCTGCTTTAGGGGCGGACCATTAGAAAAGTGATTGGGGGGGGGGGGGGCACTTTTTCAGCTTGCACGATTTTTTTTCTTTATCATTTGCTTGTGCAGGAATTTTTTTTATTGTCTAATCCTTTGCATGAATTTTTTTTATTACACATACCTAGTTTTCACCATGAGAAGGCTCTGCACGAATTTTTTTTCTCAAACTTTCTTTGTGTATGAATTTTTTCCCCGAGCACATTGCCTTGCACGAATTTTTTTTTGGTCCCCCCCCCCCCCCCCATCACTTTTCTAATATGGTCCGCCTCTTAGTTAGCCTACTTCGCAGGCGTTCTTTGCGGGCCTCGATATTTTCGTCCCCCACTAACGCCTGCTCAAACGAGCAGCACATTCCGTTCCGAGAGATTGACCAATGAGAGATTGACCAATGAGAGATAGGCTCCTAAAATCTGGGAGGCTAACCCTCACCTTGGCCATATATACAACATGACCGAGCTTGATGAAAGTTAACCGATCTAAAGTCATATGAAAGGGAAGGGTTGGTGTGGTATATTTATAATTATAGTGAAGATGGAGTATTTATATAGGACCGATACAAAGAACGCCTGTAAATGAGACTACTGTGACGGATTCGTTGGACAACGAAAGAAAATCTGAATCGGCGAATCCGATAGTGGAAAAGAGGCTTTCCAGCTTTCTGATTGGTCCGCTCAGCGGTGAATCTGAGGTGTAACCGCCTACACAGCCGGAAACGCACATGTTGTAACAGGTCTGCAGCCTGTCTGTTACAACTTGTCATGAACAAGCCGATATCCGGATGCGTTCGCATGCCTTGTTCCGGTTTGTCGTGACAAATCTGCAACAGGTTGTTTGCAGGCTTGTTGCAAGTTGTTCTGACAAGCCGGAACAATGTTGTCGTTATCAGACTTGTAACAACTTGTTCCAACAACTTGCTGCAAGCTTGTTGTGAACAGATCGTAACAATATTGTCGTCATCAGGCCTGTAACAACTTGTGAACAAGATGTAACAAGTCTGCAGTTGACAAGTTGTAACAAGCTTGATGAAACACGCGTTATTCTCGCGTTGTTCATGCACTGATTTCTGTCTGAATTATTGGATTTCTTAAGTTTAGAAATAACGAACTTATCACACCCTGTGATACTTTCGTGATTTCTATACTTAAGGAATCTAATTCAGATAGAATATAGACAAGTCAAATATAATTTACACAACTGCAAATATCTATCAAAACAATTTTATTTTACAGAAGACAATTCAATACATTGCAAAAATTCGGTCCACTCACTCACTCATTTGAATGTTTTAGTACGTTCATTTAACTGAATAAACTCAGCACTAAAGGTATAAGTAACAGATAATAAGATAAATTAATGTTTGTCATAAAAATAAAAGTATACCATTTCTTTTTGAACGTTTGTACTCCTCAGCATCAGTTTCATTCGTGGTTGGCACTGTGAAAGTTCCAGTCTGATCACCCTTTTTAGTTGAGTGCTGGACCAGCGGACCAGTTCAGTCCCTTTTAAACACGCACTTGCATGGATACTTGAAAGTAAATAAAAAATAGAAATGAACTGCCACTCCCGACACATTTGATCTTGAATGTTGCCAACGACTGTTTATATCATTCCTCAAAACTGAAATGCAAATCCACTGAGAACTTCTTCCAAACGGTGAACGTATGATGATTTAACACGAACCAGAGTCATATTTCAGTCGCATATCATGTCTCGATCAGAACCGATAGACTTTTATCGTGGAATGGTGGATCCCGGTCTGTTTCAACTTTCAAACTGTGAAAAATAAAATTTAGCCAACGACAACGGCAAGGGTCGTCCATGGTGACGCAAGTTTGTTTTCGTAATCTCATTCTCATTGGCTGGTGATTATATTTTATCGCATATGATTGGCTCTCTGAGCATCGGATGATGCAAGCTCATTACTTCCTGTTTCTTGCCTCGAAGCTTCGAACTTTATTTACAAGCTGTTCGAAAAAAACCACTTTGAAACTCAAAGATTTTTCGGACAAACAAAACTTGGCCCACAAACATTAAATTGGAAATACAAACAGGGTTTGTAACAGATCGGTCACACAAGCAGTTTTTTATTCGAATTCGAAAGTCGCTTAATTTGCCGTGAAGTGCCGTGGCCGTGGAGGAAACAGTTTTAGGCTTAAAGATATTTCAGCTAAGTTCTGGTTTTTTTTTGTTATAAACCCTAAAATATGCCTGTTGTGAACTTGAACATAAGATTGAAGTGATAAATATGTGCATTATGATCGTATTAACGTTCCTATAGCTTTGATAAGTCGATATCTTTCGAAATTTTGCAAAATGAATTAGTGATGTCTCGACATGCCTGGCCGCGATATGGCTGTCTTCGTGGTGTGTTGTGATATCAGAAACCGATGTTGTGCCGTCTTTCTCCTAAACATTTATAGTTTGAATAAATAACAATAACTAGCTTATAATTAGCTGCAATTGTTCTTCATTATTGTTTATTTTTTTCTTTGTTTCAAACACTTTTCTGTTCACAAAAAACGTTTTGAAGTTTTATTACCCACACAAAGAAAGACGTTCTCTGCTTCAACTGAACCGCTATTTAATATGTTGTTCGTTTCTGTAACGGTAGTCCCATGTAGTATTGATTTATTAGGAAAACTGGCGTGTTATACACAGCCGGAAACGCACATGTTGTAACAGGTCTGCAGCCTGTCTGTTACAACTTGTCATGGACTAAAGAAATACCAAATGGTTTTCCGTGTTTGGATACTCTGATCCAAACACGCGGGAAATTGCGAGACTGGAGAAAAGCGTATTATAAAATAATATGTATACTACGCGAGCCCTGATTGGTTAATTGCCGTGTTTGGATCAGAGTATCCAAACACGGAAAATTCCCGCCAAAACGATTTTTTGAAAATGTCGGACAGTATATCATATTCACTTGTGATTATTTTATAAAAGAAATACCAAATGGTTTTTTCCGTGTTTGGAGACTCTTATCCAAACACTTGGGAAATTGCTCGACTTTCGAAAAGCTAAAAACACTCGCCTACGGCTCGTGTTTTGTTACGCTTTTCTCCAGTCTCGCAATTTCCCGCGTGTTTGGATCAGAGTATCCAAACACGGAAAACCATTTGGTATTTCTTTAACAAAACACGAGCCGTAGGCGAGTGTTTTTAGCTTTTCGAAAGTCGAGCAATTTCCCAAGTGTTTGGATAAGAGTCTCCAAACACGGAAAAAACCATTTGGTATTTCTTTTATAAAATAATCACAAGTGAATATGATATACTGTCCGACATTTTAAAAAAATCGTTTTGGCGGGAATTTTCCGTGTTTGGATACTCTGATCCAAACACGGCAATTGACCAATCAGGGCTCGCGTAGTATACATGTTATTTTATAAAAGCCGATATCCAGATGCGTTCGCATGCCTTGTTCCGGTTTGTCGTGACAAATCTGCAACGGGTTGTTTGCAGACTTGTTGCAAGTTGTTCTGACAAGCCGGAACAATATTGTCGTAATCAGACCAGTAACAACTTGTTCCAACAACTTGCTGCAAGCTTGTTGTGAACAGATCGTAACAATATTGCCGTCATCAGGCCTGTAACAACTTGTGAACACAAGCCGTAACAAATCTGCAGTTGACAAGTTGTAACAAGCTTGATGAAACACGCGTTATTCTCGCGTTGTTCATGCACTGATTCTATCTGAATTATTAGATTTCTTAAGTATAGAAATAACGAAATTATCACACCCTGTGATACTTTCGTGATTTCTATACTTAAGGAATCTAATTCAGATAGAATATAGACAAGTCAAATATAATTTACACAACTGCAAATATCTATCAAAACAATTTTATTTTACAGAAGACAATTCAATACATTGCAAAAATTCGGTCCACTCACTCACTCATTTGAATGTTTTAGTACGTTCATTTAACTGAATAAACTCAGCACTAAAGGTATAAGTAACAGATAATAAGATAAATTAATGTTTGTCATAAAAATAAAAGTATACCATTTCTTTTTGAACGTTTGTACTCCTCAGCATCAGTTTCATTCGTGGTTGGCACTGTGAAAGTTCCAGTCTGATCACCCTTTTTAGTTGAGTGCTGGACCAGCGGACCAGTTCAGTCCCTTTTAAACACGCACTTGCATGGATACTTGAAAGTAAATAAAAAATAGAAATGAACTGCCACTCCCGACACATTTGATCTTGAATGTTGCCAACGACTGTTTATATCATTCCTCAAAACTGAAATGCAAATCCACTGAGAACTTCTTCCAAACGGTGAACGTATGATGATTTAACACGAACCAGAGTCATATTTCAGTCGCATATCATGTCTCGATCAGAACCGATAGACTTTTATCGTGGAATGGTGGATCCCGGTCTGTTTCAACTTTCAAACTGTGAAAAATAAAATTTAGCCAACGACAACGGCAAGGGTCGTCCATGGTGACGCAAGTTTGTTTTCGTAATCTCATTCTCATTGGCTGGTGATTATATTTTATCGCATATGATTGGCTCTCTGAGCATCGGATGATGCAAGCTCATTACTTCCTGTTTCTTGCCTCGAAGCTTCGAACTTTATTTACAAGCTGTTCGAAAAAAACCCACTTTGAAACTCAAAGATTTTTCGGACAAACAAAACTTGGCCCACAAACATTAAATTGGAAATACAAACAGGGTTTGTAACAGATCGGTCACACAAGCAGTTTTTTATTCGAATTCGAAAGTCGCTTAATTTGCCGTGAAGTGCCGTGGCCGTGGAGGAAACAGTTTTAGGCTTAAAGATATTTCAGCTAAGTTCTGGGTTTTTTTTTGTTATAAACCCTAAAATATGCCTGTTGTGAACTTGAACATAAGATTGAAGTGATAAATATGTGCATTATGATCGTATTAACGTTCCTATAGCTTTGATAAGTCGATATCTTTCGAAATTTTGCAAAATGAATTAGTGATGTCTCGACATGCCTGGCCGCGATATGGCTGTCTTCGTGGTGTGTTGTGATATCAGAAACCGATGTTGTGCCGTCTTTCTCCTAAACATTTATAGTTTGAATAAATAACAATAACTAGCTTATAATTAGCTGCAATTGTTCTTCATTATTGTTTATTTTTTTCTTTGTTTCAAACACTTTTCTGTTCACAAAAAACGTTTTGAAGTTTTATTACCCACACAAAGAAAGACGTTCTCTGCTTCAACTGAACCGCTATTTAATATGTTGTTCGTTTCTGTAACGGTAGTCCCATGTAGTATTGATTTATTAGGAAAACTGGCGTGTTATACACAGCCGGAAACGCACATGTTGTAACAGGTCTGCAGCCTGTCTGTTACAACTTGTCATGGACTAAAGAAATACCAAATGGTTTTCCGTGTTTGGATACTCTGATCCAAACACGCGGGAAATTGCGAGACTGGAGAAAAGCGTAACAAAACACGAGCCGTAGGCGAGTGTTTTTAGCTTTTCGAAAGTCGAGCAATTTCCCAAGTGTTTGGATAAGAGTCTCCAAACACGGAAAAAACCATTTGGTATTTCTTTTATAAAATAATCACAAGTGAATATGATATACTGTCCGACATTTTCAAAAAATCGTTTTGGCGGGAATTTTCCGTGTTTGGATACTCTGATCCAAACACGGCAATTGACCAATCAGGGCTCGCGTAGTATACATGTTATTTTATAAAAGCCGATATCCAGATGCGTTCGCATGCCTTGTTCCGGTTTGTCGTGACAAATCTGCAACGGGTTGTTTGCAGACTTGTTGCAAGTTGTTCTGACAAGCCGGAACAATATTGTCGTAATCAGACCAGTAACAACTTGTTCCAACAACTTGCTGCAAGCTTGTTGTGAACAGATCGTAACAATATTGCCGTCATCAGGCCTGTAACAACTTGTGAACACAAGCCGTAACAAATCTGCAGTTGACAAGTTGTAACAAGCTTGATGAAACACGCGTTATTCTCGCGTTGTTCATGCACTGATTCTATCTGAATTATTAGATTTCTTAAGTATAGAAATAACGAAATTATCACACCCTGTGATACTTTCGTGATTTCTATACTTAAGGAATCTAATTCAGATAGAATATAGACAAGTCAAATATAATTTACACAACTGCAAATATCTATCAAAGCAATTTTATTTTACGGAAGACAATTCAATACTCATTGCAAAAATTCGGTCCACCGATGAAAGCGAGTTCACTCACTCATTTGAATGTTTTAGTACGTTCATTTAACTGAATAAACTCAGCACTAAAGGTATAAGTAACAACAGATGATAAGATAAATTAATGTTTGTCATAGAAATAAAAGTATACCGCTTCTTTTTGAACGTTTGTATTCCTCAGCATCAGTTTCATTCGTGGTTGGCACTCTGAAAGTTCCAGTCTGATCACCCTTTTTAGTTGACAGCTCTTTACGTTGAGTGCTGGACCAGCGGACCAGTTCAGTCCCTTTTAAACAGTACGCACCCTTGCATGGATACTTGAAAGTAAATTAAAAATAGAAATGAACTGCCACTCCCGACACATTTGATCTTGAATGTTGCCAACGACTGAAATGCAAATCCACTGAGGACATCTTCCAAACGGTGAACGTATGATGATTTAACACGAACCAGAGTCATATTTCAGTCACATATCATGTCCCGATCAAAACCGATAGACTTTTATCCGTGGAATCGTGGATCCCGGTCTGTTTCAACCTTCAACTTTCAAACTGTGAAAAATAAAATTTAGCCAACGGTCGTCCATGGTGACGCAAGTTTGTTTTCGTAATCTCATTCTGATTGGCTCTCTGAGCATAAGATGATGCAAGCTCATTACTTCCTGTTTTTAGCCTCGAAGCTTCGAACTTTATTTACAAGCTGTTCGAAAGAAACACTTTGAAACTCAAAGATTTTTCGGACAAACAAAACGTGGACCAGAAACATTAAATTGGAAATACAAACAGGGTCTGTAACAGATCAGTCACACAAGCAGTTTAATCCGAAAGTCGTTTTTGCCGTGAAGTGCCGTGGCCGTGGAGGAAACAGTTTTAGGCTTAAAGATATTTTGAGCTAAGTTCTGGGTTTTTTTGTTATAAACCCCAAAATATGCCTGTTGTGAACTTGAACATAAGATTGAAGAGATAAATATGTGCATTATGATCGTATTAACGTTCCTATAGATCGTTTTCACTCACGTGTTCGGTGGCCCCATTGGGGTGATGAAACAATACAAAATATTTGAATAAGAAAGAGCTAATTCCCATACCGTACACCAATATGGCCGCCATTTCATTGTTTTGGTACACCAATATGGCCGCCGTGACGTCAGATGAAAACGATCTATAGCTTTGGTAAGTCGATATCTTTCAAAATTTTGCAAAGTGAATTAGTGATGTATCGACATGCCTGGCCGCTATGGTTGTCTTCGTAGTGTGTTGTGATATCAGAAGCCGATGTTGTGCCGTCTTTCTCCTGAACATTTATAGTTTGAATAAATAGCAAAACTAGCTTAGCTGCAATTGTTCTTATTATTGTTTATTTTTTTCTTTGTTTCAAACACTTTTCCGTTGACGAAAAACGTTTTGAAGTTTTACCCACACAAAGACGTAAGATATAAAATACTAAATAAACGTTCTCTCTCTCTCTGCTTCAAGTGAACCGCTATTTAATATGTTGTTCATTTCTGCAACGGTAGTCCCATGCAGTATTGATTTATTAGGAAAACTGGCGTGTTATACTTATAACAGCTTCGGGGAACTGAGCAATCAAATTATATAGCTGTTTATATAGCCTGTTATAAATTGCGGTTTACACGTAATAAAATAATACCACAACGAATTTGTGTTCGACCAAACGTGATAAAGCAACCATAAATTAATTTGTCGGCGCCAGAAAAGCGAAAAAGCACACAGCAAAACGTCCATAAATTGTACGGATTTTATTTGAGATTCTCTGCAGACTTGTTCCAATTTGTTGTGACAAACGAAACATGGGTTGTTAATAACAAATCCGTCGCAAGTTGTTGTCAACTTGGTACAAGCTTGGCAATAACATCTTGCGACAAGCCTGTTGGAACAAGTTGGGACAACCTTGTTGGCTTCATCAGACTTGCTACAAGTTGTTCTATCAGACCTGATATTCCATGTTCTCAACAGGTCTGTTACAACTTGTCCCAACAACTTGTTACGGCTCTGTGGCCAACACGTTGTAACAGATCTGTTGTAACAAGTCTGTTAGAGCATGATGAAATCAACAGGCTTGTTGCAACTTGTCAACAGCTTGTAACAAGCCCGAAAATCCTGCAGGTTGTAACAAGTCTGTGAGATTTCTGGCTGTGTACTTATAACAGCTTCGGGGAACTGAGCAATCAAATTATATAGCTGTTTAGCGGCTTTAGCCTGTTATAAATTGCGGTTTACACGTAAAAAAATAGCACAACGAATTTGTGTTCGACCAAACGTGATAAAGCAACCATAAATTAATTTGTCGGCGCCAGAAAAGCTAAAAAGCACACAGCAAAATGTCCATAAATTGTACGGATTTTATTTGAGGTTCTCTGCAGACTTGTTCCAATTTGTTGTGACAAACGAAACACGGGTTGTCAATAACAAGTCCGTCGCAAGTTGTTGTCAACTTGGTGCAAGCTTGGCAATAACATCTTGCGACAAGCCTGTTGGAACAAGTTGGAACAACCTTGTCGGCTTCATCAGACTTGCTACAATTTGTTCTATCAGATCTGATATTCCATGTTCTCAACATGTCTGTTACAACTTGTCCCAACAACTTGTTACGGCTCTGCGGCCAACATGTTGTAACAGATCTGTTGTAACAAGTCTGTTAGAGCATGATGAAATCAACAGGCTTGTTGCAACTTGTCAACAGCTTGTAACAAGCCCGAAAATCCTGCAGATTGTAACAAGTCTGTGAGATTTCTGGCTGTGTAGCGCGGTGACTATTGCATCACAAGAAATTGTTCTTCAAAAGTGGTTTTGGAAAAGAGACTGGTACTTATTCAACACTACTGCACTGACTTTACTTGTTTCAGTCTCCCCCTCGAGTTGTCATTTTGAAGTATGAGATTTTATAATTTGTATTCATTGAACTGTTGACTTTTTTTTCAAAATAATAATAATAATAATACTGAAAACATAATTATCACTGAGATGTTGTACATATCAAATATCGTAAAAACAAAACTTCATAAAGGTAAGGAAGTATATTTTCTATAATTCTTCGTATTTTTTGTATGTTTTGGCTAGATTTTGGTCATAGCGGTGTGGCGAAAACTTCGTCATGAGTGAAGAACATATTGAACATGAATAATTAAGTGCAAAAAAGCCGTAACACAGGATCCAAAACACCAGAATAAAAGTCTTTTTAGCATATATTTGAATGTATGTACAAGTTCAATCCCAAAGTAGGATGTCGTTTACTCTTTTTTTGAAATTATTTACTGACAAAGACTGTGGCTTGCTAACATCGTCTGTGAATAAACAGTATCACCACTGTTAAAATGAAAGCAGTTGTTTAAGAGTTTTTGTTTCAACGCTATTGGTTTTTTATCAACCTCTGAAATTATACTAAAACAATTAGTCACCTCAGTCTCGGTGACTATCGGTGTATTTACCGATAGTCACCTCGACTTCGGTGACTAATTGTTAAATAGACCTTGAGGCTTGAGCAGACCGTTTTAACCAATAATTCAAAGACTATTGCTTATACGGTTTAGAAAAATTTTTGCGTGAATAGAATCAATAAGATGATGTTGTAACTGTGAATCGCGATATGAATACATGTGCATGAAATAAAGTTAAAAGAGTCACTGGAATATATGAAGCTGGCCAGACATCCAGGTAAATAATTATTATCCGCTAGATACATTTCGCCGACACTTGTAGCTTTTTTAAAGCTTTTCGCACAGATTTATTTACACGACCAGCAAGAACATATTCATAATACCATTCTTCGTAAATTTTGTAAAGCCTTGAGCTATAGTAAGCGAAATATTAGCTTTCAAGTAAACTATTAAATTCGGGCAGTCGCTTCACACACTATAAGACAGTGACACCTTAGGGACGGACCATTAGATTTTTGATGGGGGGGGGGGGGGGGGGGGGGTGGGGGGGGGGAGGGGGGGGGGGGGGGGGGGGGGGGGGGGGGGGGGGGGGTTGGGCAATTACCAAAAAAAAATTCGAGCACAGCCTTATCCTGGGAAAAAAATATCGTGCACAACAAAACCCCCAGAAAAAAATATCCTGCAAAGTACCATGTTTTCTAAAAATAGAAAAATATTTATATAGAGTCCTGAGCAGATTGCCACAACACAAAATAAATCACAAGCTATGAATCCATCTTGTTGTTAATATTAAACACAGACTTGTCAGGTCACTGCTATTAAATAGTGCAACAAACACATTCTGCAGTTTACTTCCATTTTAACAATGTAGAGCAGCTGCTCACTAAATACAAAGATATTATTTTGCATTGTAAAAACACAAATATTATTAGTCTCAGGCGCGCAACTAGGGGGTTGGGGGGGTTGCAACCCCTGCCCTTTTTAACCCCTGCCCTTTTTGTGAGACTTCTAATACTAGGTTAGACATTAGATAAACAGATAATTAATCGTCTGTTGTTGTACGCGATACAATTCTCCGCAAATCTGGCGAGACTCAGAGGCTTCTAGCAATGGGCCCGGGCGGCAGCTAGGCTGAATATAATTATGATAAATTTTAAATAATGCGAGACCAAAATAAAAATTTCCGCAACCGAAAATACGAGAAAAGCGTCCTCAAAATGCAGGAAATGCTGTTTCAGAGACCCAAAATTCAAAAAATTTCCGGGGGGCATGCCCCTGGACCCCCCTAGAATCTCTGCTTGGCTTCTACTCCCAAATTGTTTAGAATACTGAATGACTTTGCCCTTTTTTTGCGTTCAACCCCTGCCCTCGAAATTTTCTAGTTGCGCCCCTGAGTCTTTTTAGCGCATAATTTATGATTGTCTATATATTCAAATACTTTCTTGTTTTTATGATAAACTCAACATTTGTATAGTAAAACATCATTTGTGAAAACATAGATATATTCAATGACACTTAATATTTTAAAGCTCTGTGTGGCCCTTTTCACCAATTTGGTGAAAAATCTCCCACACAACGCATTAAAATAGTATTTAAGTGTCATCTCATATCATATATAGTCAGGGGTGGATTCAGACTCATCTGATAGGGGGGGTGCATATTTTTCAGGGGGGTGTACCCTTCTTTTACTGTCAAAAATTGCATCATTAACATAAAAAATGTTTGTCATAAATTATTAAAATCTCAGTATCCATTGGTTAATGACTGATATGGCCCATTGCGTAATTGCTTTGTGGTTGTATCTGTATCCTTTCTAGTATTGCTATAAACGTATTGTATGTGTTGGACATTAACAAACATAGGCCAGGGGCGGATCTAGGAATTTTGATACCTTAGTCAAACTTGCGGTGGGTCCAGATCTAGGGGGGTCCGGGGGCATGCCCCCCCGGAAAATTTTTGAAATTTGGATCTCTGAAATGGCATTTCCCGTATTCTGACAGAACTTTTGAGCAAAATTTTAAATGTTTTAAAACATGTTTTTAATGGGATATTTTATCATTTTCAAGAAAGGATTTTCAAGAAAGGTTTTGTCCAAATTGGACTTTGATATTTTAAGACTAGTTTAAGTTAAGTTTTTCCAGGAATGGGGGTGGGGAAATCCAATAAACAGTAGGAAGATATGTGGTCACATGCTAGTATAAAAAAGTTCACTGTTTCGCCCTATGTCAGAGCTCATCAGCATGCCTAGGAAACACCATGGTAACGCAGTGAATCCGACATGGACAGCGGCCCAACCAACACACAAGTGAAGGTCTAGCTGGGGTTTGAAATCAGAGTTTTCCTTCTCCTAGGTGGGCTGCCTTCCATGGCTGTTGAGCCCCACCTACCCAGAGCTGTCTGGTTTTCAGGCGCCAGATACCCGCCTTTTACACCTCAACCCAAGCAGACAATGTCTGGTTAGGAGAAGCTTTTGTTAATGACCATAATGGAACATTTCATGGACATAGAGGAGCTCAACTCTCTACATCATCCCGGTCATTCTAACCCCTATCTAATACACCACTACCCATCCCCCTACTAACCCATGTTACTATGAGCTGTCTGGTTTTCAGGCACCAGCAACCCAAGTTCAATTCCTGCCAGTGCAATTATCAGATTAAAATTTCACCTTAGCCACATGTCAGAAAATTAGCTTATGTAGAAACGTCACAGATATTTATTCCTTAGCTTTCAATCTGTTTCCCCAGACCTTATTACTTACTGTATATGTTTAAAAGTTATATGTAATAACGTATAATATACATGAAATACACTGTAGTTTTACAACTTCAGTTCTAATCTTCGATTGCCAAAGGAAAATTTATTTATTACATCTTGAACATCAGGTTCAATTTCCTGATGAATTTGCATGAGTGCAAGGCCATTCAAGCGGGTTTCAACCATAGTGCTCCTGTTATAGGTTTTTAACATACGTAAAGCTGAGATGGAACGCTCACACTCACAGGATGTTACAGGGAGAGTAGCTAAGATACGAAGAGCTATTTTGATGTTTTCAAATGCATCAAAATTTAAAGCCTTAAGCGTAGAAGCAGCACTGTCAGGTCGTGACCCCTTGTAAGTTTCCCAATATTTTTGCCACAGCTCCAATTCAGCATCCAATGCCAAGGCATTTGGAAGATCGTCTTCATAAAAATTGGTGAAGATTTTAAATTTTTCTTTCCAACTCTGATCATCTGAATTGCAGGTATTTAACAAAGAAATCATTTTGGAAGGTACAACACTGAAACCATAGTAAGCATTAACCTTACTGAAGTCAAATCTAGTTTTGAGATCAGAGTTCAGGTGGTCTACGAGTGGAATTGTAATAACCCTCTTATAGTATTCAGAGGCATTGGAGGCTGGGAGGTTACATCTGGTAGTCTGTCGGCTAGCAATTCTTGGCATTTTCTCTTCTATGTCAACTTTAGCAGCCAAAGCAACTGCTTGGCTGTACCAGGTGTCATGGTAAAAATTAATTTGATCTCGCACTCTAATTCCTAAACCTTTTAGTGCATCAATCAAATGCATGCCATCCATGACATCATTGACTTTAGACTGTAGCAACTGAGTTACAGGTAGAGTCAAGTCCAAAATATTCCTACTAATAACAAGAGCAACAATAAATTGAAAAGAAGAAATTAGTGCTAAAAAAGATGTTGCTTTAGATGAAGTGGCTGGGTTACACACTCTCTCAGCATTTAAGCTCATTTCACTTAAAGTAAAAAAAATTGGGACAAACAATTCCTGGAACAAATCCATTCCATCAACTCGCTCAATCCACCTTGTCCTACAAACATCTTTTAATTTCATTTTGTTTGAATCTGGGCAATATTTTAGAACATTTTTCTCAAGAAGCATTTGGCGTCCATCTGACAAGTTAAAAAAGTATGACAATTCCTTGATTTGAGTGAAGGCATTTCTTACTAGAGGAACAGAACAAGAATCGCATATTGCTAAATTTAATCTATGACTATAACAATGAGTGTATATTGCTTTCGAGTTTAGACGTAATATGTGAGCTGAAAGACCATTGATGTGACCAGCAACAGCTCCAGCTCCATCATACCCTTGGCCTCTACAATCATTAACATTTAAAGATAGATCAGTCAGTGCATCCAAAATAAGTTTGGCAAGAGCTGCACCAGATAAACCCCATCTGCAGTGCAAAAATCGTACAAAATCTTCCCTTATGTTTCTATTGTCATCAACGAAACGCAAAACAAGAGACATTTGCTGTTTATTTGAAGAATCTGCTGCTTCATCTGCAATAATACTAAAAAATTTGTTTCTTTTAACTTCATCAACAATCTTTTCAGTAATAACCTGGCCACAACATTTGATTAAGTCATTTTGAGTGGTCTTGGAAATATAGGAAGCATTTTTTTTGACAATTTTTTAAATGTTCTTCGATGACACTATCACCCCCTCGAACCCTATAATGCAAAAGTTCAACAAAATTACCAACACCTCCTTGGGAGTAGGACCCAACCTCAGGATGATATTTTGAATCATCACGATGTCCTCGCAATGGCAAACCAAGACGACCACACAGCTTAATGGTATCAACAATTGGTACAAGCTTTTTCCGGTTTTCAACAATTTGTTTCTTTGCATTCTCATCAACCATTACATCAATTGGTTGGATCTCACCCGATGCTTGACCAATAAGTTTTGTAAATAAATTTGATGTACTTTCATGCAATCCTGCTTTTGAAATAGCCTTCGACCCCAAACCAACATGGCGTCTAAAACAAGCACATGCATCATTCCAGTATGACATTGGCTCAGAAAATAGTTTTCTAATTTTTGTATTTTTTACTGGATACCGATCCCCAAACAAGACACAAGGAAGACAAAATGCACCATCTAAACTAGGAGAGTAACATAACCATGAGTAATCTTTGAACCATTTATAAAGAAAAGATCTACCATCAGTTCTTGGAAAAGAAAAAGACTCGTCAGGCTTAAAAACATTTTGGATGAGGTCTAATATCTGTGTATTGTCCATATTTTTGGCTTTTGCTCTGAAATATGCAACATCATATTCATGTCTTAAAATTAAAGTAGGCTTTGGTGTAAGAATGGATTTCTTCTTACTAGCACCTTGCTGCCCACTTGAACTTGTACTAGGTAAAATTACTTTATTACCAACTGTATTAGATTCTGCTTGAACAGTAGAAGCAGGTGAGAAAAAAGAAGAAATTTTAGGGGAGGCATCCTTACCAGTGCCCCTAACAGGAGCAACATTACAACTTCGCTTTAGAATTTGTGGAGCTGCCTGCCGTGCCTTCCTTTTCACCCTAGTTACCCCAAAGACAATAGGCACAAAATGGTTTGGTTTAAATACTTCACCAGCAGTGACTGCACCTTCAAAACTAAACAGTATATGTAGATCATCAGATGCAGTTGCCAAAGGAAGACGAGGGTTTACTTGTTGATTAAATAGTAATTTAAACCTAAGTTCTCCACAGTCCGGATAGAACAAAGTAATATTTCTATTTGTAACTGAAGAGAGACCAAGTATACAAAGAAAGCTTGCCCATTTTTTATTCTCACAGTTGGAAATGGCTTCCACCCTAACTAGGTTTTCTCCAGATAAACTAGAATCCAAGCTATCAAATGAAACGGACATAGGCAAAAGATTGTTTACACTACTACATACTTTCTCTTTGTGCTTTGCAAAGATAGAATGAAAAGATGGATGATTACAATAAAAGGTGGCATTTAAAAAAAGCTCAATTGATACCGTAACCCTCAGTGTTTCAACAAGGGAATTATCTCCTACCAAGGCCAAGGACGCAGAGCTATAAAGACAATTCCCAGAAGCTTCAGACCTAAAATATTAAGATAACATAATTCCATCAGAAATCTTGAACTGAGGACGAATGTAAACTACTGTGGAAAGGCAATCTGTGACAAATAATACAAAATTTGTAGTACTTCGCATACTAGCGAGCATCTAGAATTGAGACACTACTAAGTAGACGTATATACATAATACATGAAGCTTTAGCGTTGGTTTATGAATATTAATAAAACCAGTGTGCTCTGCTCAACGCAGATTATGCTAATATGAAAGGATATCTAATCAACAAAGGATAACATGACAGGCAGACTAAGTAACATCGATATTGAATTCATATTGATAAACCACTGTATAGATAAGCTTACCTTAGAGCGACATATGGCTTGCTCTTGTCCGCCTTCACGTGCTGTGGTAAATAAGTCGTCTCAGCACCGATATCTCGGTATAATGTCTTCCCAATCTTCGGGAAATGCTCTCCGGCCGCCAGTACTCGACAAGCACTCATTCTCGCAGACAAATCAACATACATTTGCCGCAAAAGGACATCATCGTTGCTTTTTAAAGCAGACAACGCACGATCTAACAAGCATGTAGAAGCCATGATCGAACAGAATTAGACTGAACGAAGACCTTGCAGACCGCATTTTGCAGGGTTCCGGTACGGCATACTTTCGGCAAAGCAATCAACCAATCAGATTCAACGATTCGCCTCGTTTTAGCCAATCACAATGGCTAAATCGGCCTAAATCCTGCAAAAATCTAAACCAGTCAGCGCTCGCGATTTGGCTGTTTTGGACCAATGAGAATGGCTAAATCGGCCTAAATCCTGCAAAAATCTAAACCAGTCAGCGCTCGCGATTTGGCTGTTTTGGACCAATGAGAATGGCTAAATCGGCCTAAATCCTGCAAGAATCGGCCTAAATCCTGCAAGAATCGGCCTAAATCCTGCAAAATCTAAACCAGTCAGCGCTCGAGTTTTGGCTGTTTTGGACTAATGAGAATGAGAATGGCTAAATCGGCTTAAATCCTGCAACACGTAACGTTACGTAATGTTACTTCACTTCTAAGCATAAATATAATATAATATAAAATACAATTTTCGCTTAACAATTTTCACGTTAGTCATCTGACTTACTTGACTAACGCTAAATCCGCCCCTGTAGGCTCACAAAAAAATATCCTGCAAGCAAATGATGTCGAAAAAAAATATCCTGCACAACCTCGAGCGAAAAAAAAATATTCCTGCACCAAAAAATTGGCCAATCCCCCCTTCAAAAATCTAATGTCCGTCCCTTAGCTTTGAGCTTTTGTCGAGGCTTTTGTTTACAGTCTTAAATTTCTCTTACGCTTTACACTAACTTCCACGCTTATTTGTTTGCATAGGCAGCAAGAACATAGTCAAAACAGTATTCTTCGTAAATTTCGTGAAGTTCTAGGCTAAACGTTTCAAAATATTAGCTTTCGACTAAACAAATTACACATAACAATACCAGCCCAGGACGGCTTTATTTAGCACGACAATGGTATAATTTCATTGGTCCATGTATACAAAAGGAACGGAATGTGTTGCTCGTTTGAGCAGGCGTTAGTGGGTGACGAAAATATCGAGGCCCGCAAAGAAGGCCTGCGAAGAGGCTACCCCTTAGTACGAACGTACTGCGATTTTCGGTTGAGCTTAGACTCGGAAAGTTTTACTGAAAAGTTTGAATATTGAAACACATACGTCACCAAGGGCAATTTAAGATGTTGTCAAGGGCAAGTTTTAAAAATTAGGGCAACGCCTTAGTTTCTGTTGGTCAAAACCACTGTGGTGAACACGCTCAAACTCCAAATTTCCCGTGGGAACGTGTCACTGCATGCAAAACGATAAAACTTTTCAATAAAACTTCCGGTCTCGACTGCTCAAGTTAGTGCTGGGCGATACCAGGATTTTTATTTCGATACCGATACCGATTACTTGAAAATTGGTATCGGTCGATACCGATACCTATTTCGATACCAAAACAAGTACAACATTTTCATTTTCGATACCGGAAGTGAGTACTATTAACGCTGGTATTGGTCACTTCCGATACTCTGCACAATTGTGAAAAAGTAGTCTCCAACAAGCTAGGTTTTCCCATTTATCATATTTTATTTTAAAACTGTAACATTAACTCAAAGGCATAAATAACAAGACGCCTACACTCGGGCTACTGAGTGATTGCGGCAACCTGCGGAACAGTGCACACAAACATTTGTTTAAGTGTAACCACGCTGATAAATGCTGAGAAATTTTGTACATAAATTTCAGATGCAATGAAGTTATGCAACGTAGAACTGTAAAATTTAAAATTACGACAATAGACCTTATTCCATAATGGTAAACATTTTAAAATTCTTTAATGTGCATATCAAATAGCCCTTATCACCTCGTTTTAAAGTAAAAATTATTTTGAATTTCCCACATGAAAACAAGTTCATAAGGACAGGGTGCATTGATGCATGATGCATGTAAACAAGTCCGTTTTCCCGACTAACAACGGCGATCTAAATACTTTCAGTAACAAAACATACAGTGCTGGATTCGGGACATTCAAGCGATCATTTCGATATAAAATTTGTTTATATGGAGCAAACAGAAACATGTTTTGAAACGCACGTTTCCAAATCACTGTCAAATGTAATACGACACCTACATGAAATCTAGACATACAAATAGTTCAACATGTTCATATTTTTGCATTATTCAGTGATTATTACTTGTGTTTTGTAGTTGTTATTACTCAGTAAATAGTATATACGTTTTTTATGTACTGTGGCGTTTGTTTCTTTGTTTCTTGTGAGTTCTTTCTGTTTTAAACCAGCTTCGCCTTTGGCCAAAGTGTTGGTAGGTTTTCCAAGTAAGTTGCTTATATGGTTGATCAGTGATGTGCTTGACACAACCACAGAAAGGAACATGACTGTCGTTCAATTTTCGAAGTGATCGAAGACCCGAAGACTAGCCTCCATATATGGGAAGTATTACGCAATTTTGGCATTTTGTGAACACCCACCCTCCAAAAAAAAAGCCGAAACCTCAACCTCGTTCCCAGGGCCCTTATCTCCGCTCCCCGCTCGCTGCGAAAAGTACCCTGGCATGGGCTGGTCACGTGTCACCCAGATTCTGGGTGATAGCAAAAGATAATTTAATGGGAGGGGATGGTAGCGTTTAATTTGCCATGGTTGCACCTGTTGGCACCTGGCGGGCTTGGAATGTACATGGCGACTTCCAGCACTCCGAAGAAGCTTTACCCTCTCCTTGATGGAATTGACCTTTCCTCCTGTCGACTCTGTGGATCCGTCGGGGACGCTAAACACTACAAGAATATGTTTAGACCAGCTAATGCTATTATTTTAAAAGAAGTAGAAAATGTTCACGGCAACGTGCTTCTGCGAGACAAAGCGCTACCTCATCGCATCTTTCGTCCGTGCGAAAGAAGAGCAAAAGAACACGTCAAATTTGAAGAAAGTCATTGCTGACACACAAAACTTACTAATCCAGAGAGAAAAAAAACGCGCTAAAAGGTGCATCGACATGTCGCCGTCTGCATCTTTGCCTCAATCAAAAACACGGCGCACAACAACTTCGACAAGAATGGCTTTGAACTTTGAAACTGATGCCGCCTCGTCGTCTTCGATTTCACCGGTTAGTTTTAAAATAACTGTTTCAATCCTAAATGAAATATATAATATAAACATCATGCAAAAACTACAATCGTTTGTGCTTCTCGAATCAGTTGAAAAGATGAACGTTTTCGATAAAATAATTATCGTATCGTTCTTCCCTCAGTCTCGAGATCGCCGAGATAATCGATTAGGTGAGACCGCCGACCGGCATGTTAACCCGCGTCGGGCGGTTTACTTTGTTCTTTCTCGACGGATTTGAGCCTATTGTATCAGCCGCTGTGATTGGTTGAATTCATAAATTAGCCTTTATAACGATCTATGATTGGTTTGCCAAGTGTTCGCCGGATTTCTTTGTCTTTCTCGACGGATTTGGACCCCTTGTATCACCCTTTCTGATTGGCTTAATTTTTCAATAGCTCTTTATGAAGAGCACGGATTGGTTTAGCGGCGTTTTACTTTGTAGTTCTCGACTGATTTGTGGACTGATCGGCGATTCTGACTAACTTGCGCTAGTCTGGTCGTATATTTACTACAAGGCACAAGCGGATTATTTCGTTTCGAACATGGCTTTGCCTAATACAAACGTAATAGATCTTGATGTATTCGCTTTGAAGGACAACGACGAGATTGTGTTGCGAGAGATTTATAAAACGGGAAGTTTAATACCGTCGACTAACAAGCGAAGGATGCTTTGCGCAAAGCCGAGCATTTTACCAAGATTGGCAAGACGCTTCAAAGGAATTTTGGCACTGAGATATACGTGGTAATATACGCCAACAATGACAAGAAGAAACCTCGTGCTGCTCTCAAGTAAGCAGATTTTTCTCCCTTAATTATTTTCTAGTTATTTATAAATATTAAATACGACAATACATGTATTAAACAACCTTCGCCACGATTGAGACCACATGGCATGTCTTCAAATGAAAGGTGACTGACCTTTATTATTGTTAGAATCTTATTTATTAATACTGTATTTCTAGCTGTCCTTTCTTTCCTAGTCTTAATATCTACGTGTTTGTAGCTCAAATTCATTCAGGGTTTTCCCTTCTAATTCTTGTATTTGTTAATGGCCATTACCTTATTTATATTAATGTGCTTTTGAGACTAGCATTGTAGCAAAGAGTAGCAATGAATTGAAATACAAGCTAAAGGATTTTGTCAAGATTGGATAATGTAGACTACTTCATAAATTCATAAAATAGATAGTGAGGTCTGGCAATCATAATCATGTTATTTTATGTGAGAGGCCATAGTTAGGGCCTGTTTAGTTTTCAAGGTAGGGTTACCCCTGGGTCAACTCCATTAGATGTGGTTACCAAGCACTAATGACAAGAAGCCTGGTACAAGTAAAAAGTTGTCCTGGGTAGGTGAGTTTAATAACCCTACCAGCTACTAGGGTAACCCTACAACAAACAAAAAAAACAGGAAATGTATGAGAGCTACATGTAGGGTAACCAGTGTGCTAGAGTAACCCAGTGGTGGCTAGGGCAACCCTACCTCCTTGTAAACAAGCCCTTAGTATAGAGACTGAGTCAGGCCTACAATGTTTTTTAATTTGACATAGTATTTAAATGTTTTAGGTCTGAGGCATCTGGAAATTGCCTATACAGCTCTGTTTTGAGCTCCTGCATAGAGTGAAATGGTCCAACCTGCAGTATGGTTATCAGTTACATATAAAATATTTGAAGTCATGAATCAGACTTATTAAATATTTGAAGTAGATGTATTGTATCTGTTGTTTATTTCTTGGTTAAAATAATTAAATCTGCTATTTCAATTACTGTAACATATAAATTGTAAAATTGTTTCTCAATTGAAATATAAAAATGAAACAATTTCCATTTGGACAAAATAATTTTTGGACATGATGGTACTTAGAAAATGCAAATTTTCCTCACTGTAGTGCCCTCAGAATGCAAAAAAAAGCATTTCAGACCCAAAATTTAAATATTTTCTAGGGAGCATGACCCCCCCCCCCCCCCACCCATTCCCCCTAGAACCCAAATAGTTTGGACTAAGGTGACAAAAATCCTAGATCCGCCCCTGTGAACTGTTATTAATAGCATTCCTATTTTGAGCTGATTAACCTAAAATTATCTTTATTGAAGTTGATTAAGGACTGTTGTTTTTTACAGTAAATGTTCAGTCACTGCCTAATACAACATTATTTCAAATGTACAACAAAACGAAAAGGTGCATGTGAACTGTCGAGATTTTAACATAGAAATCCTGACATTTTGAACAGGCTGAGGATGTTGACTTTAATAAACTCCCGACAATATATTCATCACATTTGCTTTGTTATATTTATATACAAAACACTGCGCAGTCTTGGCTGCCCCTCAATTGATTCACCATTGAAAGATTTGAAACAACAACCATGCTTCAATTTTGAATGTTTATATGTATACACTATTCTTGTGTCACTTCATAAAGTGATTACATTTATTAAAATGCGGTAAACATTCTGTGTAATTCAGTTGTGCGAGTTCTCTTTTTGACTGGATATATGTGAAATTGACAAGAAGGCATATATTGATTTCTTCGCGATAAATGCGAAGCACTGACAGAAACTCTTTTGCTGTCGAACTGGAAGCGATTAGGTATTCTAACTATAACTACTCCAATTAGAATAACCTAACTTATGTCTTTAAAAACCACTATTCCCTTCAGTTTGGCGGGAATTTCGGTCAGCGGAAAATAATATGAACTACTTTATGTAACCCAAATAAAGAGCCCACGCTACGGCTCGAATCACTATTTTTAAAATTTTATATCTGTCTTGGCGTACTACCTTTTTATAGTTATTTCAACGGTTTGTTAAATCTCTTGTTTAACAAAAATTTCGATTTCAAGAGAATGTAAAGACGTACATGTAGCCGAAAAAAACAGGTACAAATATCGAGTGATACCGGTATCGCCCAGCACTAGCTCAAGTTGCTCAACCGAAAACTACAGTGTTTGAAACAGTTGAACTGTTGAAACATCAAACAGACAAACACTCTGATATTTGATATCGAACTGTATATTTAAATGAAACCGAAAGTAGCGATTTCAACTGTTTTCTTGGTATCTGCAGGTATAGAGCTGAGGCAATATTTTCCTGGTATTTTGAGCTGTTCTCAGAACTCCCCCGCTGTGTTCTCCATAACACGCTCGACCGGCTCGAGTGCTCGACCTACCACGATTTGGTCGAAAGCAAAATTTTAGTTGTGCCGTCTTTCAAGCAAGAATAATCTTAAAATGTAGAAGGTGAGGAATACATGTTTTCTTCAACTAAAATGAAGTCTAATTTATAATGAGATTTGTAATACACTGTAATACTGCATTCTGTAAATCAGTTTACAAATATAGCATGGACGCAATTTTACGACGGTAAAAGTATTTGCTTAGGTGATCTACCAACCGGTAATAAAAGATATACTATCTAGTTGAGCTTGTAGATTTTTATTATATATGATATTTCAGATATATATTTCATGGAATATGTGACTGGATTTCAATGAACTATAGCTCGAATTAAAGTTCTTCTGAGAACGAACGACTGAACTTTAGATTATAAGATACCTCCAATCCATGCGGAAGTTGTTCGAATACTTTTACTCGGTGGCAAACTCTACTGTTTTGCCTTGAGTATTTATTGTCAGTACTATAGTAGTGTTACATTTTAACTTACAGAAGGCAATGTTACGCTAATTTGTGGGAGATGAACTAGATCTCGGTTGAGTTTTTTTGTGGCGAGGTTGAAACAGACAAATAATTATGTGATACGGTTGTCGATTACGGAAACGCTTAATACGGAAGAAAAATATTCTTAGTGCCAGCTTCTTCCACCTTAGTTTCTTTACTTATATTCGACTATTAATGTTACATTGATTCTTGTAAGATACGTTGATCTATATATAGTCCAATAGAGATGGATAAACTGAGAGTCATTTATTTCAAGTCAATGCGGTTATGCAAATAAGAGGATATTTCACGGTTGCAATGATGCATAGTAACCGGAATGAGATATGGTTCATTATGTCCGAATGCATAAAATCAATGTTTTTCAACTTACTATGGTCGATGTATATATAGTTCAATAACCAGCATTTATTATATAAACACACACGATCGTGCAATACGAATGATGTGAGTGAGTTCTGAATTGGAAAACTGAAATGCCGCGAGAATCTGCCAACTGCTTAACCTGCTTAAATGGAGACTCTGCTCGCAGGGTAAATTGGCGGTCGTCATAAGAATATTTAATGTCAGTATATGTTCAAGTTGATAATTATTAGATGAGGTTGAGCATCATATTTAGAACGAGTATACACGAGGTGTGTGTTATCTGCTGAAACGAAAGCGAATATCCTATTAAATGTTTTACTATGAATAGCCGGGTAAATGTTGATCGTTTGTAAACAACAAAGTTTTGTAATGCCAACAACGTTTCAATACTAGAAGAAAAGCGAAGGTGTGATAAATATGTATCCAAGCCACCTGCCACTGTCAATTGTTTAACAATTTTCGGGCGAGCAGAACGTCTACTCGTCTAGTCAAAAACTTTCTGTAGGTGTGACGTCGGTAATAATATCCAACCTCGTACCCAGGGCATTTTGCCTCCACGTTGGCCGCTGCCTCCTCCACAGGCCCACATTGCATCATGGACAGGTTGTGTGACCTGTCCATGATGCAACGAGGGCCTGCGGAGGAGGCAGCCACGTTGGGAGGTCAAGGAAAATGGCCCTGTCATCGGCTGGTCACATGACACCCAGAGAAATATTTAATGCTCTGCGCATGACCTTCATGTAATAGATCAAACAGGAGTTTGTGTGTTTCATCAGGGGTTCCAAACACGAGAAAACAAATGGAAACCGAGGGCGTAGCCCCGATGTTTTTATTGTTTTCGAGTATAAGGAAGCCATTCGGATCGAAGCCGAAGAGATGGTCGGTTACTACTTGAGCGAGGCTTTCTAACGCATCCATGGTCAACATTGTTAGGGGGCGATTACATGGACCGGACTGGCTCGGTTAACCGGGCTAGCCCGCTTTATATATCAAACGCATGTTGTTTTAACATTTCGATTACATGGCAAGCGGGCTAACCCGGTTTGCCGGGATCCCGGTTGTCGCAACTGGGCTAGCCCGGTTAACCGGGATGAAATTAAAATGTACATGTAATCGTTTTCATCCCGGCAAACCGGGCTGAAAAACTGTTGAACTCGCTTCGATACGCGTTCGTTTGCTTGACTGTGTGAATAAATAGTGCTGAAAGGAACTGTGATCAAAGCGAATATTTAATAAATTAATTAGTCTTCGTGAAGACGCTTTCCTGGGTTAACTAAGACTTTAACAATCTTTTTATTAACGATGGGCTTACAAAATAAATAATAGACAAATTAGTGTAAAACTGAAGTAAAACTAACGATCACGTCCATGTGATCGCCCCCTTAATGTGTTTCGGTAAACGTCGGGTGTTAAAAACAAAAAAAGGATGTCTTGGTAGACTAAAACTTGTATTGATCAACAGTAGGTTATTGGCCAGCAATAACTTTCAAAAATATTTTTTGATGGTTCAGACTAACCGAAAACTCATGCATGTGATGTGGTATACGTTCATGGATTATTAATGAGTTTGGGAACATAAAAGCAACTGCCTAGCGTTATTATTCATGATATACCTTTACAGTTATCCAGTATATACGTGTAAATGTCACGAACAAGCATATATCTAATGTTGTTCTCGACTTTGACCAAAGCTATTATTTCTATTTTTTGGGTAAATTTCGAAGAGTGAATCTATTGCAATTCAGGTTTTTATCATAAATTATATATACTCTATTGGAAATAATATCAAAGCGGCCGATCAGATTATAGTATAGACCTGCCGATGCTAGGCATTGCTCGAATAAAACCGGATTCAATTAAGTGTACATTTATATCGGTGTCGCTCAGAGAAACTTTCGTTTTCGAAAGTGCACGAATTGTGGGATCATTCACGGTTTCACGTTGCATAAAGTTTTTCCGGGTAACACACAAGTGAAATTCTCACGTAAACCTACGGTACCTCAGTAAGCAGTTGGAGGGGCTTAAATTCGTCAACAGAATGATAAAAAGTGTATTTTGCCACACCCAGCAAATTTTAGGCCCATTTTAGCCCATTGTCGAAGATATTTGGGGGGGGGGGGGGCTTTTTAAGCACTCTTTTCAGAAATATTTGGGTGGGCTGCTATAGGCACCCTAGCCCCCCCCCGTTCCACCGCCCTTGTTAGTAAGTCCGGTAAATTTATGTGAAGCAATTTTCACTTATGTCAGTCAGTAAAGGCTTTAGACAAGGTAAACCCTCAAACAATTCCACAGCTCGTACACTTTCAAAAACGATGTTTTTCTGTGCAACACCGCTAAATGTACACTTTGCTGAATCCAAAGAGTGTCACTTAAGAGGATACTTAAGAGGAGGTTTTATGCAACCGGGCGTCCGGGCCCAGGGCCATTTTCACTGATACGAGGTGAGCGCGATCACGATGTCTGCTGGTATGTCGACAACCAATGAAAATTGAGATAAAGTGTAAAATGTATAATTAACAATTAGACAACTAGCCCGAGTTTTCTATTTAAAAACAATTAGTCACCGAAGTCGAGGTGACTATCGGTGAATATTTACCGAGCCACGAAGCGGCGAGGTAAATACACAGATAGTCACCGAGACTGAGGTGACTAATTGTTTTAGTATAATTTCAGAGGTTGATAAAAAACCAATCACATTGAAACAAAAACTTTTAAACAACTGCTTTCATTTTAACAGTGGTGATTCTGTTTATTCACAGACGATGTTAGCAAGCCACAGTCTTTGTCAGTAAATAATTTCAAAAAAAGAGTAAACAAAATCCTACTTTGGAATTGAACTTGTACATACATTCAAATATATGCTAAAAAGACTTTTATTCTGGTGTTTTGGATCCTGTGTTACGGCTTTTTTGCACTTAATTATTCATGTTCAATATATTCTTCACTCATGACGAAGTTTTCGCAACATCGCTACGACCAAAATCTAGCCAAAACATACAAAAAATACGAAGAATTATAGAAAATATACTTCCTTACCTTTATGAAGTTTTGTTTTTACGATATTTAATATGTACAACATCTCAGTGATAAATGTTTTCAGTATTATGGTCTTTTGTTTGTCTCAAAAGCTACAGCCCCATTTTGAAAAAAAAAGTCAACAGTTCAATGAATCAACAAATTATAAAATCTCATACTTCAAAATGACAACTCCGAGGGGGAGACTGAAACGAGTAAAGTCAGTGCAGTGTTGAATAAGTACCAGTCTCTTTTCCAAAACTACTTTTGAAGAACAATTTCTTGTGATGCAATAGTCACCGCGCTAGGCGGTGACTATCACCTCAGATTCACCGCTGAGCGGACCAATCAGAAAGCTGGAAAGCCTCTTTTCCACTATGAAATTATACTAAGAGCGAATAGTCAACGAGGGAGAGTTGTCTAATTGTTTTAGTATAAATTTACCAACAAAAGTTAAATAAATTCTCGACCATAACATATTCTTTGAGGCTCGTTTAATACATTTTTTAACAGCCAACAACAAACGTTCGACAGTCATTTCGGACATCTCCTTGGCCCGTACAGTAATTGATGGAAAAGAAACGTTTTCTTGCATAATTTAGAATGGATTTTCATGTACAATATTGAAAAAATATATATCCACTCATTTGTTTTGTAAAAGTGACAAAAAGTTGAAAGAAACATTCAATTTAGCATATAGTTTACATCACGAAATCTTGTCAACAGCTAGCGTAATTTTAAAATGTGTTTTGTTTGCAGTTATTTCGTTTTAAACTACCACAGATAAACAATTTAACGATCTTACCATTAATAATTTCCATTCTAACCATTTTGTAGCCGTTTTTGTTTTCTGTAGAACGTATTGCTTCGCCTAAATGTTCAATTTCTTCTTTCATTTGCCCACTCCGTTATAATTTCGGCGCCATTGTTGCTTAACAGAACAACCGCTGGCTCTAATGATTACTGTTCGTGCTATACTACGCATTTTGTCATTGGTCAATTGTTTTAAAAGAATGACTTTCATTGGTTTATCCCAGAGTTTTATATCACCAATTATAAACTCCTGCAATAGCCAATGAAATTCGAGGATTTGCATTATAAACTTGTAAATTTATACTAATAATGTTTATAAAATAAGGTGTCCTCTACGCACGCTCTGATTGGCTGGGCCCCGTGCATTTATAAGAGTATGAAGATCATGAATGACCAACCTCGTACCCAGGGCATTTTGCCTCCACGTCGGGAGGTCGGCAAAAATGGCCCTGGCATCGGCTGGTCACGTGACACCCAGAATTTTGGGGTGTTATGGCAAGAAAATTTATGCGGCTTTTGTGTTTTGCTCTTTGTATAATACGTACGCATGAATAATAAATAGAAATATTCAACGCTTTGTCGAGTCACTCATGTGAAGCCTTCACCAGAAAAGCAACTGGGCTAGCATTATTCATCATGATACTCCCACGATTATCCAGAAGACATGTAAATGTCATGAACAAACATACATCTAATGTTGTTCTTGACTATAACCAAAGCTATCGTTTCCCTTCTTTGAGTAAACTTTGCAGAGTGGATCCCATTGCAATTCAAATTTCCTGAATAAATTATACTCTATCTGAATTAATCGGGTTCTTAAACCGGCCAATCAGATTATAGAATCGACCAGCCGATGCCAGGGCCATTTTCGCCGACATCCCGACGTGGAGGCAAAATGACCTGGGGACGAGGTTGCATGAATGACGTAAAATGGCGTAGGATGGCGTCACCTGGCGGGAAAAGCTAGCGAACCTTCAAAACTATCCCACTTTTAGTTTATTTTTTTCCCTCTTATTTTATAAAACAAATAAAACATACCGCTCCTGTGCATATGTACTCTTATAAAGGTTCCTTTGACGTCATTTGAACACGAAAAAAGTGTAAAGGCACTCGGCTATCGCCTCGTGCCTCTACTCAACTTCTTTCGTGTTCAAATGACGTCAAACGAACCTTTATAAGAGTACATATGCACGGAGCTTTATGTTTTATTTGTTAAATATAGATTGCACGTCGGGCAGGTGATTTTTCAAGCCCATGTGAATTCCAGCAAACTCATATTTTATGTTATATCACTATTACTAATACATGTAGACATAACACTGATTTACTCTTTTATTTACCATTCATACTGGAACAAAAACCTTTTACTGTCACGAATTTGGTTTACACGCAACCCTTGCGATAAATAGTCTACACTCCCTTATTTTGCCCTATATATATGAGTCATTGAAAATATTGAAGTGACGTATACTGTGATGACAACTGCATGATAGCCAAGTAAAGCCAATAAAAAACACACAAGGATATAGCATAAAAAATGATTAACCGAGAACTGGGTCTGACACTACGACTGTACGGGAAAATGTCAAACCAAGCTTTTGACAGTACACTGTACACAGCTGATATTATCAATTATATGGTCCTCATTATTTACCAAATAATACAAAATTATACAAAATAAGTATACTACATATAGGCGAGTAACAGAACTTCAAAAATCATTAATAATTCATGAGGAAAACACAAAGGAAAATCATGACCGTGACGTGTCTCTATATATATGTGATAGAGACACGCTCGCTATTTTCGATGAACTTTTTCTTCGATTTTGCGTCTCAGACAACTTCAATTTTCAGAATTGATTTCTATATGAGCTTATTATATGGATAGTTTAATTTTTGAAGCCATTTAAAACATTCGCAGTACGCGTTTTATCAGATTTACTAAACACTCGGCTATGGCCTCGTGTTTTAAATCTGATAAAACACTGCTGCTCATGTTTTAAATTGTACATAAAACTAATTTACCATGCACCCACCCATGCACACTTATCCAACCATTCATTCATCCATTTATTCATCCCATCCATCCTATTCATCTCATCCATTACGTCCATCCTATCCCATCCGTCAATTCATTAGAAACATTTTGAGAATATGAGAGTTTTTTTGTTATTTTTTGTTGCTTTTAGATGCGTAAGGACTGATTTTTCATAATCACCGATGGCCAGTAAATTTACTGGTGAGTTTGTATGTAAAGGTCCTGATAAAACAGAAATTGAAGATGACAGCAGAAGTGGCGTTTCGGAAGCCAATCCTAGAATGCATTCTACAATGGCCCACATGAGTAAGGATTCCTTACGAACAAAGCAAAACTCGGCTAACTGTCTTTTTGATTTTGAACAAAAGGAACTTCCAGAAAAACCGCCAATTGTTGAACGAAACGGAAAAGCCAAAGAAACAAAAACAAACCGGAAAAGAAGAATATACAAGAAACGCCAACCTCATGCTGGTGGTCACCAGTCAATAAATGTACCTGATGATTTATCCGTGGTAAACCTCAACACCGACCACCCGGCCTCCGGACATGGAAAACGGAGTGAAAAATCCCTTAAATATAAGAAAGGTGATACTGCGCAAATACCGACCAAAGGTGCTGGGAAGTCATGCACAATTAATCAAGGTCAGGTTCAAGTTCAGAGTTCCCAGTTAAATTCAAACAAAAAAAGTGCACGTTTGCCTAAAAATTTGCCTACACCAAAAAATCAAGGAAAACAAAGGCGTGATTCCATCCCGCATTCTTCTAGCTCATCAACGCAAAATCTGAGAGTGGAGAGCAATAAAAACCCGCCACAATTGGGTGCGCCAAGTGGTGTGAAAGGAAAAAACACCTATTCTGATGTTCTTAAGCAAAATCCAGCTCAGAAATTCTCCGAAAAACGAAAGACTACCAAGAAGCGTAACACACAAAACCAAACAAGAGCGAAAAAAGTGCCAGAAAAGGACGAAATAAAATTAAAAGAGTTCTACGAACTTCTTAACTTGCATACATTGCGCAACCTAAACAAAAGGAAGCCAGACGAGATTGTAAAAACTCTAATTAGCGTCGACTGGTTTAAAGATTTTCAAACCTGCATCATGAAAGAAAGAGTAATTCAAGCCGATCTTTTTCAAGTTCTACTGGAAATACTGACAAGAATTAGCAAGAGTGTTTGGAGGGACGACATCAATCAAATTTACAGTCAATTATTAGATTCTTTGTTTCTTTTGAAGCACGTGCCATATCATATGGCATACATGGCCACAACGTCACCACAAAACGGAGTACAGGTATTTTCGAATGTGATAGAAGTTTTGACTGTGCTGGTGCAAAAATTTCCCGGATGCTATGAAGTTCTACCAATAAACGTGCTGAAGAGAGTACAAGAAAAGTTGCAATTTTCAACGGCAGAAATGGATGAGAAATGTTTGAATGAATTAAATCAACTTGTTGAGTCTGAGTTTAATCAGCTTGTTGAAATTTATGAAGAGTTGTCAAAACCGAAACTAAGAGACGCCCAATCAACAAATGGTGCAGGTAAAAAATATATTATATAACATGAAGTACTTTGTAAAGCACGTATACCCCGAGCTTCTCGTACTCAGACCTGCGCGCAAAAAACAAACAAACAAACAAACAAACAAACAAACAAACAAACAAACAAACAGATAGATAGATTACTCTACACCTCTCCGTCCAGCGCATACGCGCACACAGTGTAATAAATACTAAGACGACGTAGAGAAAAATTCACACTAATTTTTCAAATATTGAGCGGTTAATTTAGCAATTGAGCAAATAAATTCCGTCTTGAAAAATATTGTGTTTGCAGTAAGGAAAAAAAACAACCCGTTAATAATTAATTTTGACGCTGGCTAAGAGTTTTGAACAGGGTGTTTTACCTAGCTAGAATACTGTAACCTTCTTCAGATAATTATGCCCATTTTCACGTAGGGTTATATAAATATAATTTGTAACGGACAACATTGAGGTTTGAACATTGTGTTTACTTGAGACAGGTGAATGGAATTAAGTCTTTATTCGATGATATTTTATTTCATGATGTGTGATATGATCACAGATGTGTGATATGATCACACATGACACAATACAATACAATGATATATGATATGATAATTATGATCAATATTACATGACATGATATGATATGAGATGAGATGTAATATTTCATACACGAGTGGGAGTGTTTTACCAGGGGTTACAAACACGAGAGGACAATGAAAATCACGAGGCCGTTAACCGAGTAATTTTCATTGTTCTCGAGTGTTTATAAAACATGAAAGAATAATGAAAATCACGAGGCTGCAAGCCGAGTGATTTTTCAGTATTCTTTTCGAATGTTTTACAAACACGAGAGAACATTGAAAATTACGAGGTAATAAACCGGGTGATTTTTTGCAACCCCTGGTAAAACATGATACACGAGTTTATGAAATAGCTCCTCAATCGTCAATTATATAGTCGGAGGGACTTGGTGATGTTGGTGCATATTAGATTAGACAATGTTTCACGTTGAATTTACTGATAATTAAGAAATGTAGTAATAAACGGTTCTTTGTTTGTGCCGTTTATTATCTGATTTCTTAATTGTAAATTCAGTTTGCGCATAGTTAATAGAAAATATACATGGTTTGGAAGCTCACAAAAGTCATTGTTTTATGTTTTTGTTCAGGTTTATGGAAATTTTTGCACTTTCACGGTTACTGAACATATTGTGTTTTCTGTATAATGAAGCAATCATCCAATAGCAACGTTTGGGTTCAATCACTCAACCATACTGTTTAAATATTAATAAAAATTACCTTTCAACATGAATCGTAGCTTGACTGTTAACCGCTTTGAAGTTTGCCGGGTTTCCAAACCATGTATATTTTCTATTAACTATGGTTTGCGCGACCTTTACCGGGTTTCAAAACTCATACACTTGACCAAATATTTTTTTCTGATTGGCTAATTATAGCCATGAATTATTAATAAGTTTGAGAAGATATGATATGTGGGAAATAAGGGCTAATTTATATGCACATAAAATAATTCTAATTCGGCGTCCATTTTGGAATATTAAGGTCTATGATATGATATGATATGATATGATATGATATGATATGATATGATATGATATGATATGCTATGATATATGATATATGACATGATATATATGATATGATACATATGATATGCTATATTATGATACAGGATATGATATATGATTTTTAGGATTATAGTATATACGATAATATTATAAATGTATAAAAAATTTTTTTTCTTTTTTGTGATAGTTAAAATATTCAAAAAACCAGATGAAGGGCCACCTCCAAACGACTTTCGCTCAATTCCAATGTTGCCCAGCCCCCAAGACATATTCAGAGACGACAACCCATATTTGCGAAAAAACGTCATAAAAGGACCTTACACAAACTTGGAACATTACCTCGACGTGCATTTCCGACTGTTGTACGAAGATTTTCAGGCTCCGCTTCGTGAAGGGGTCAACATGTTAGTAGCCCGAGTAGAAGCACGGAAGAAAGAGCCAGAAAAAATGCGGCAAAAAGGCATCGGGCGAATTGACGACGTCTATGTATATGAAGGAGTGCGCATAATGAATCCAAAGTGCGAACGAGAGGGTCTAATGTTTCGTCTAACATTTGACGTGAGCAAATTAAGCAGGTTCACTGACTGGAGGACTACAAAAAGATTTACCTACGGATCTCTTTTATGTCTGTCTAAAGATAATTTTCAAACGTTCTTTTTTGCCACAGTCGCTAACAAGGATGAAAACGATTTAAGAAAGGTAAAAATATACTGGGCGAACTAACAAAACAAACTCCGAGAGATGTAGCTTTGAAAAACGTATTATTAAACTATGATAATGGTTAACACTGGGAGCTGCCAGAAGAACTGAATTGTTTCAAACGTTCATTGACAAATATACAAACAAGAAATATAATGTAACATTAAAAAAAAGAAAAACTAAGCTACATAGCTACCCCAGTGAGCTCGATGTAAGTTAACTTACATCGAGTTCAGTGAGCTACCCATGCAGTGTTGATCGCTTTTGGCCTTGACAAAGCTTTTAAACATGCATGCACTGCTACTCAAACCAATAGAGCGAGACATAAACGATTTTTTCATCGCTTCTGAAGCGACAGTTTCGTTAACCGCAGATTTTAAAGCAATCACGTGGTAGCTTGTTACGTACTAAAAAATTGGATGTTTATCACGTGGTACATGTGAATACACCACGCGTGATTGCTTTGATAACGAAACTGTCGCTACAGAAGCGATGAAAAAATCGTCGATGTCTCGTTCTACTGGTTCGAATAGTTAGTTCACAAGGCTATGCAGGCCTGCAAGATTGAAGAAACCTGATGCTTTTCACTGTAGACCATAGTAACTCGAAGCTCATCTTATCAGTTCTATTCTTAATTTCTGTCTTGAACTACAATCATGGCCAAAAGTTTACGGGACACAGTCGGTAAATGGCGCTGTGTTTATATTTGTTTTGTTAACTCGTTATTTCATTATTGTAACTTTAGTTTTACTATCTTATAGCCCCTCCCCCCCCTCCCCCGTGCAATGTTGAGTGTTTAAGACAGGAAAACATAATAGAATACAATGTGGTGAAAAATATTATTGCTACATTCACTTTCACATAAAATTTGCTACAACTATAAATATGACTTGATAGTAAGTTGCGCAGCTGAGAGCCAAATATTTTGGCGTTGCACTATTATTTCATCATGTTTCATGTTCTTCACATTACCACGTTAAATGTGTGACATGTTGCCATATGAAACATGAGCGAAATTACACAAATCACAACATTGCAGGGGGGAAAGGGGGTGTTCAAATTCATACCAAAAAGTATCGTCAGTGGCCCACCACTTTTGGCCATGATTGTAGAATTAAGCCATCGCATATGGAAAATTCTCTATAGCATCAACTTTAGCTCAGTGAATTGCATTGCTATATACGAGGGCAAAAAAAATCGCTTCAATCGTTTTTGCGTTTCGTTTCTTGTTTTAATTTACAAACTTTCCAATAATTCAGCTTTTTTTAAAGTTATAAATTGCTAATTTACCTTGCTAAGTAGTTAATGGACCTGTATACTATATAACTAAACTATATTTCATCTTGCTATTTTCTCAAATTTTTATAGGGAATGCTTGACATCAAGATTCTGCTTATGTCCTCATGCAAAGGTCAGCCTTGGGGCTGAAGATGTTTATCTTATGGCAGAGTCTAGAGCCTACTTTGAAGCATGCAGACATGTGTTAACTAGACTTCAATTTATTGAAGAGCTGCCTTTCCAGGTATGAACATACTGCACTTTCTAAATCAAGCTTTCACGGCATGCATACTAAACCTATACTATATATTCCTTAATACGTAGCATATTTTATACCAACAAAAAATCGTTCGTATATACAGTTTATGTTACTCATGTAAAGGTATTTTTTTGTGATAAAAATCAATGGGCGACACATTTGGAAATCGTTTTCAACCTTTTTCTGCGTGGGCATGGTTTCAGTCCGGCCTTTTTCAAAAGAGCGTGAATTTTCGTATTTCCGACAATTATACATTGCGTCATAGTGTGATTTTTACGGCCTTTGCTATATTGCTACGCTGGGAAAAATGTATGGTGAAAATATCGTCATTGCTCCATAGCCATAATTAATCGTTATCTTTTTAATGCCAAAACCAACCAATCCATACATTCTTCTTCTTCAGCACCCTTCCTGATCAATGAATAACCAACTCAGACTTTATCTTTGTTATACGATTTGACTACATTACGGGCGTTTGTTGCGGTTTGGAGGATTGGGGTTTAGGTATATGGGTTAGGTTTTAGTTTAAGGTCCAGGCACTTAGATTCAGTTCACCCACAACAAATGTCCGTCAGTCAGAGTAATGTTTAATACAGGCATCCGTTAGCAGATGCTTACGGACTGTAATTAAGGCATGTTTAATTTACCGATGCTAATGCTTGAGTTAGAAACATGAGTGTAGTGGTGATAGTGAGTGGTTACAGATAGTGGATACGGACTGTATAACTAACAGACGGTAACAGATGATACGGGTGGAATACTACAGTAGTGTAGTGCTTGCAGATAGTGCAGATGGTACGGATGGATTCATCTGCATAGGGACATGCAGTAACAGATGGTACGGATGGAAGACTTAGTGTAGTGCTTATCTTTCTTACGGCTGGCACTCGCATACACACATATTTTTTGTCAACTTTGTTGGGCTATTTCTTTTATCTATATATTGCCATTTATAGACAATGTTGAATCAACTTTACTTTCTATATACTTGTATTTTTTAGCAATATCTGGTTCAATGTACACCTGATGTAGATGCTCCAGCCTATTTGAGATTACATGATATTCAATATGATTTTTCTTCTATTAGCACTGGAAAGTCGGGTTGTAAAGGTAATAGAAAGTAGAAGGGTTGCTTGATGTTTCATGTATCGGTCACTAAAGTTGACCAAATTAAGCGGTGTAGCAAGCTAAGTGTAGCAAGTGTAGCAGTGTACAGTGTATCAAGTGTAGCATGTGTAGCAAGTGTAGCATGTGTAGCATGTGTAGCAAGTGTAGCATGTGTAGCATGTGTAGCATGTAGCAAGTGTAGCAAGTGTAGCAAGTGTAGCAAGTGTAGCAAGTGTAGCAAGTGTAGCAAGTGTAGCAAGTGTAGCAAGTGTAGCAAGTGTAGCAAGTGTAGCAAGTGTAGCAAGTGTAGCAGTATATAACAAGTGTATAGCAAGTGTAGCAGTGTATAGCAAGTGTAGCAGTGTATAGCAAGTGTAGCAAGTGTAGTGTGTAGCAAGTGTAGTGTGTAGCAAGTGTAGCAAGTGTAGCAAGTGTAGCAAGTGTAGCAAGTGTAGCAAGTGTAGCAAGTGTATCGAGTGCATGTAGCAAGTGTATCGAGTGTAGAAAGTGTAGCAGTGTATAGCAAGTGTAGCAAGTGTAGCAAATGTAGTAAGTGTAGTAAGTATAGCAGTGTAGCAATTGTATTAGTGTTGCAAATGTAGCAAGTGTAGCAGTGTAGCAATTGTATCAGTGTAGCAATTAGTGTAACAATTAGTGTAGCAGTGTTTAGCAACTGAACAATTCTATAGCAGTCTGTCTAATATCAGGCGATTTTAATCGTCAAAAACAGACGGCTCGGTAAGCCGTGCATGAAAGGATCAAACACACTGCTGATTCATGACGTTTTCATGTGCAAGGTTGTTGTTGGACAACTCTATTATATTATTTACTCTAACGCTATGTTACACTATGCTGTTTATTCTATTTCATTAATAGAATGGGACTTATTATGCGCGTTTACATCACGCTTTTGTTGACATTTACAAGCCTCCTTTTGGGAGTGTAATGTTCTGTTAACGTCAAAGAGAGATTTGATAAATGATAACAACAGCTAGATGTAAGCATCCATGTTTTTTACATATTTTAAATCAGCTTAACAAAGTATCACTTTTCACCAGTTTTGGTACTTTGTTGATTTGGGTAAAATACAGCTATGGGCTAAATGAGGTTACAAATGATAATCTCTTTTTTTTAAATATTGATTTGTTTTTAATATTTTTAGCTCATGTTGCTCCCGTCCTTAATCCAGAGCAATGGCCATCTGCTGCTTCTTTGGAATTAAATGATTCGCAGTTCAAAGCTTTAGAGACAGCATTGACGAACGAACTGGCACTCATTCAGGGGCCACCTGGAACTGGGAAAACCTATGTCGGATTAAAGGTAACGTTTTTATTATCGTCTAATGCTGAAATGTAATATTATTAAGAATCTTATAACATACAAGCAAGCGACGTCCTTTTTTTCATGTATGCATATTATATTATAATAAAAGACACGGAACACAGCTAATCAAAGCATGCATGCAGCATTGCGACCATAGATTTAATATAAAGTTGCACTTACTCATAGGCGGATTAAGAAGTCTTGAGCAAATTCAGATTGTGCGGCTCCAAAAGAATGACCTGAAGAGGTTGGTAGATTCCACCTCTGTTCTCAAAGCACTGGAGCGGTTATCAGTTAAACGTACTACTCATTAATAATTCATGAAGAAAAGACAAAAGAAATGAGCTTTAATTAGTATAGTGTATATCGGATATAGAACATCAATGCTGTATCCGATTTACAGCATACTAATTAGGACCCATTCGGTCAATCTGAGCTCTTTCTTCGCTTAAATATGTTGTTTTTGCCTTTTCTACGACTGCTAAACAAAGTATTCATGATATAACGGCGAGCCGTTGTAAATCCCATACTGCATGCCGACTGTTCGGACGCGAATATTGTATCTATTACTTACTATTATACATTTAGACTGCGGTCCTATCGCTTATTTAACAAAATATAATAATTTAATATTACGAAGTTAACCCCTTGGCGCCCGGGAACTCTCCCCTTGAGGAGTAAAATCGTCTGGCGTTAGTCAAAGTAAACTACTAAAGGTTGCATCGTTCCAAAAGAAACTATATACAGGCGCGAAAGGGTTAAATTGAGTTGCACATTCTCATGGACTTTCCCATGGACACCGTTATTATTGTTCATGATAATCTATTGTATGGGTTAATAGTACATCCGTAATACACTGCATGTACTGGGCAATAGAGCGTTTTCACTCACGTGATCGGTGGCCCCATGAAACAACACGAAATATGAAACAACACGAAATATTTGGTGAAACAACACGAAATATTTGGTGAAACAACACGAAATATTTGAATAAGAAAGAGCTAATTCCCATACCGTACACCAATATGGCCGCCATTTCATTGTTTTGGTACACCAATATGGCCGCCGTGACGTCAGATGATAAACGCTCTATAGGTACGTGTTACTGTTAGCCGTTAGGGTTTAAACCCACTATATCCGATAAAACGAAGTAGTTACCATGCTCAGCGCGTGATCACTGCATGCTGACATGTTCTGATATTTCAAGATTTCTAATGTTCTAAATGGTTTCTTGTATTTCCTAAACATTATATTCCGTTGGTCCTTTTGTGGCGTTCCATTGAGTGGGGCCATCAGGAGCTCGAGTGCCTGGGACACGTGCCCCACTAGGCTCGACCTCCAACCGTCTCCCGGGCCCCGGTATATATACCTCCCCCGAAAGAGACGGCTGGACGCTTGAGCCACAGAGCGTGTCTGTGACGTTTTGCAAAAATTAATTTCACGTAGAAACTGACTGAAATATAAGTGATTTCCCTGATCCTGTAGCCTGAATGACGAGAACATCTTGCATGGCTATCAACCAGAGCTTCCCGTTGTAAATCTTTTAGACAATCAATCTTAAACGTTTCTAAAATGCCACCGCAAGCACTGTATTGATCGTCATTTGAACTAACGGGGTAATTCATGCAATAATTACAGTAATATATGCCTGCTGGAAATGTGCAGGCACGTTTGTGATTGGTGCAAATCGACAATGGACAAGCTCACGAGTCCAGCCGGAAATCGAGCCTAGTGCCCCACACGATACAATTTTTGTATAAGAATGTCATCTTGACATCTTATTAGTTTGATTGTAGCTTTAAAGATACGAAAAACTGGCCTATGGTCCGAGATGTTCAGAGAGTAACAGTCATAATGAAGTGGCTTCACTTTAGACACTTTACCTTTTGCAACATTTGCCATCGAATCATAAAACAATGGCATGTGTAAGAATGACAATCGTGCACTGTATATATACAGGAGTCGTATGATGTAGATTAGTATACTCTCTGATTTCCACAGATTGCTAAACTACTGCTGGCGAACAAAAAGAAAACAGATCTTGGACCGATACTTGTCGTCTGCTACACAAACCATGCTTTGGATCAGTTTCTGGAAGGAATTTTTCAGTTTCAGGAGCGAGGTATTGTTCGCATAGGTGGACGTTCCTCGAGTGACGTCATGAACGAATGCTCTATTCGCAACTTTGTGTATCAGTGGAAAAAAAAAGAGAGATGTTTTCTTAACAGAGATGAACTTAACAAGACTAAAGGTTTGTATTTTTGTTTGTATTGAAAGACAATAGAGCTTCCAAACCATGTATATGTTCTATTAACTATGCTTACATCGTGCACATCCTTTGTTTAGGCTTATTAATATTTAAATAGCACGGTTGAGTGATTGAACTGAAACGTTGCTATTGGACAATTCGTTCATTATACTAAAATACAATGGGTTCAGTGACCGTGCACCCGTTCACAAAAATGCATAAAGGCGAACAAAAAGATAGAACAAAGACTTTAGCTGAGTTTCCAGACCATATTTTGAATGACTATGCCCAATGGCAGTGACAGAACCACTAAATACGAAATTAAGAAACCCTTTTCGCCCTGTTTGACAACCAGTTGCTATAGGCAATAAAGTTATTAAATTAAAAAAAAGATTATTTAACAGAACTTTAGAAGTAAATTTTATCGCTACTTTGGTAGACAAATTTATAACAGTTTCACTTTTATTTTGGTATTGAAACGGTGTTTAATTTGACATTGTCAAACTTTATTCTTTGCAAGTTGTTTTGCTGTTTACGAGCAAGCATATTCTTTCTTGTTAGAAGATACACATCCTAGGATGTCAAGAATTTTTAAGCCGACCCCGGTTTGTGTTAAAAGGATTCTGTTGATTACATATTGAGTTAAAGTTTTTGTTTGGGGGAAGAGGGGGTAGGAGCTTTTGACATTTAAAAACAGCAAATTTTTACTAATCTGGCATCTATAGAAAGCAAGTACAGTGGAACCTCGTAATGGCTTGTATTACCATCGTCGGGCCAAAAAAATAGAGACTTTACGATGCTTGGACGACGACAGCGGTTACTTAAAAGCAACTTACATTTTTGTATTAAAAAAGGTCACGACTAACTCACTATTATATCAGATATTAGAAGTAATATTTCATAAACATGTGGGAGTGTTTTACCAGGGGTTACAGACATGAGAGGACAATGAAAATCACGAGGCCGTTAACCGAGTAATTTTCATTGTTCTCGAGTATTTGTAAAACATTCGAAAACAATGAAAATCACGAGGCTGCACGAGAGAACATTGAAAATTACGAGGTAATAGGCCGAGTGATTTTTGTTGTGCTCGAGTGTTTGCAACCCCGGCCTGGTAAAACCTTTTTATTCATAACTGGCTGACGATTTAAAATCTTTTTATGTGCATATAAATTAGCCCCTCTGACCTCGTTTTAGAGTAAAGATTATTTTGAATTTCGCACATGAAAACGAGTTCGGAGGGGCTAATTTATATGCACATAAAGGAATAATTAATTCCACAGCCATTTATGAATATGGTCTATGAAATAGCTTCTCAATCGTCAATTATAGTAGAGGGATTTGGTGGTATTGGTTCATATTAGATTAGACAATGGTTTCACGTTGAATTTGTAATTAAGAAATGTGGTAATAAACGGTTCTTTGTTTGTGCCGTTTATTATCTGATTTCTTAATTATGAATTCAATTTCGCGACTTTTACCAGGTTTCAAAACTCATACACATGACCAAATATTTTTCTATGATTGGCTAATGACGTCGTCCTGAAGACGTAAAAATGCTCTAAGTGGCGTTGTACAAAAAACGAGTTGAGATTACTCTAGGGACGGAAAATTATTCATTCTATTTGTTTCGCAACTAGAATTATTTTGTTTAAACGACGACGTCGTTGAAGTTGCCATCGTACTTCGTAAAGTCCCTACTGTGGTCGTAATAATGGGGGGGGGGGGGGGGGGGGGGGAGTATTTGGCTACTTAAAATGTATTCAGGCCAGAAAAAAAAGTGATCGTAATAACGAGGTGGTCGTATGGCGGGGTTCCACTGTAGCAAATTAAGCAGCTGCATGCATGTTCCTGTGCGGTTCTTATTAAATATATAAATAGTAATGAAGAACTAAGAAGCATAATTATAACATACAGTAGAACCCCGCTATACGACCACCCGATTAATACGACCACCTCGTTATTACGACCACTTTTTTCTGGCCTGAACACATTCTAAGTAGTCAAGTACTCCTCCGTTATTACGACCATGGCCGTATTAAAACGACGATGGTCGTATTAACGAGGTTCCACAGCACTGTATTCTTGGTTAGTTGGTTGCTTGATTGGCTATGCATGTATCACAGAATAAATATTGAGCAGAAGGCCCACTCAGGGGTACGAAGTGTCCTCACTTTTTTAGTGCGCATGTCACACGCCGCCATGTTGAAAGCAAGTAAACTCCAGCGGATCAACAAGGAACAACATGGCGGAAAACGAAGTCGAGTCACCAAAACGGCTCTACTTGGAAATTTTTTTGGACGATTTCCATTTAACTTTGATATTTTACAAATGAAAGGTAAGCGACCAATTTACTTGCGGTTAGAAGGCATACAAACACGTTTTCGCGTGGAATTTAGCTACTTTTGAGCGATGGCCTGCCCACTCCTCAATGACTGAAGTACGTCAGTCGGCTACGGTATCTTCGTACATATTTCAAATTACAGAGAACTTTTATGAAGAGTTTTTAATCATTTCACATCAGTTACATATTTTTAATTGAGAATTGGACAGTGTGTAAACCGTGCTCTTGTTCTTATGAATATTTTAAGGATATTATAATATGCGCACGAGGGCTCACTCACTCCAAATTTGTTACATGTAAATTGATGAAGTATTTTAGTCTGGTTCAGTTCAATGGGTAAAAATACCAATTCCGCAGAATTCCATCTTTATGTGTTTGTTTACCTTCTTCTAGTGACGTTCTTACTCCAATTGTTTGTCTGTTGTATTAAGTGAATTGTGATTGAAGACATTGAACAAGATTTATTTTTGTCATTAACCTACCATGGCTAAAGAAAGTTGATACACTTGACAAGCTGTTGAAATGTTGATTTGATTTTGTTCTTTTCTTGTAATTTTAGTAAATAATTTGTTTGGATTGTGCGTGTATTTGGACATGACAACTTACTGAATGAAAATCAGAAGCTTCCATCAGAAAAGACACAGCTTGATGCCTGAATTGATGGAGACTTTTATAAAACTCACATGTTTTTGATTCACTTGTTTCACTTTTAAAGTGCCATTAATAGTCGAACTTTATTTGAGTATTGTTGTATTACTGGATTTAAAAAAAAAGAAAAACTGATAATAAACACAACCTAAAACTATTCAAGTGTATATGTGTTGTCAATTGTGATTGTGATGATATAATATTACTGCAGTACATATTAAAACTATCTGTTTCTGAAAGTCTCAAAACCCACACCTGTATTTGCTAGAGTATCAAAGGCTTGCATAGTGTACATTTCATTTAAAAGCATTATTTTAAATATGTCAAGTTGATGTGTAGAGGATAAATTGCAAAAATGTTGACAGCTGTTAACAGAAACATGCAGCTGTTGGAAATGTGTTCCAAATTCTTAATGTAGATTAATTTAGGTATAAACCATCCACCCTATAATAGAGGATATACTGTACATTTGAGTTGTTGTTGGTATACATTTAAGCATTTGCATTATTTATATACATATTGCATACCCCATATACCTGACTGTGTTTACCACTGACTACAAAACGTTTTTGCAAACAAGTTACAATGTTAACCAAACCCAATAAGTTTTAAACATTTATTTCACATATACAGTACAAAATAAGTAAAGATCAGTTCTTTTGACCACTAAATTTTCATGTTACAAGCTCTGTGTACACAAGGTGCAAAATTAAGAAAATTTATTATTACCAGTTGCCCACCACAGGACAAATAGTAGTAACTGGTCCTTTATTATTTTACTGGCCAACACCCTATTAATTAAATTAACCAGTAGACCAATTAAACTTAACCTTTTTCCTTATTTATTATAAAGCCATGAAATTAACACCTTTTTATTCTTAAACATGAAGTAAGTAGAAAGTCTTTTGTTCAAAATGTTTACACTCAGTATGACTGAAGCTGCTGAAGAACATTTGCCACTATTCCTGTGTCAGTGGCCAGTGCTGTGAAGAATCCCCTCTTGATTTTCTACAGTTCATTGTTTCTTAAGATTTCATTTCAAATCTATTCTCAGCTAAAAAAAAGGAGAGAAATTATCTGAAGGTTGCACATCTATAATCTAAACCTCCATCTAAAGCAACAAATCATGAAATATTTAAAAAGCTTGGGGAACAAAACTCAAGACGAACTGTCCAACCTAGAGAATTAAGATACAGTAAGCCATTTAAAGCTAACTATGCGTTCATTTTATAGTAGAATAAAGTAAAATACCTAGACTTCAACACTAAGGACCTGATATTTCAGGTTAATCTTTTTATCAGCAGCAACGTTTACAAATATAATTAAATGAAATTGTAGAAATACTGGCACTTGTTTGTCAGCCTTCAACAAATATATGTCAAATCATAATTGCCTACAATCCGTCCAAATAGAGAGCTATAGAGTTGCTTCGTTCTTCAAAATTGCTTGTCCGATTAAGATAGAACAACCAAATACGTGTAATTTTATCACTATACTTTAGATTTAAACTGTTTTTAAATAGTTTCCTCACTTACTTATTCTTGAAAGTACAACTTCAAAAGTGGACGGGTAGCTCCGGCCGGACCAATTAACAAGATAATGAAATCGTAAATTTCCCGTTCAAATTTCGTTAAATATCTTCCTTACCACAATAAATTTGATTACTTACCTTCACTTTCAATGTACTATCCGTCCCAAGAAATATTACCACCAAAATTTTGAGTTATAGCCATTTAAACGATCAGAACGCACTTTTCGCCATATTGTTTACTGTTGAGAGTAGCGGCTTTTACTTGCTTTCAACATGGCGGCCAACATGCGCGAGGCGACCTGCGCGAGGACATAAACTTCAAAGGTTCCGATCGACGAGAGTGGGCCTTCTGCTCAATATTTCATAGAACTTTGTTTGTTTGTTTTCAGGTGAATTACAAACAGTTGTGGAAAAGATTAGAGAAGTGAATGAAAAATTATTGCAAGAAACAATTATACGTGAGGTGGTGAAGAAAGATCTCATTGAATCATTGGTGTGTGACAGAGATGGATACATTCCATCATTTAACGAAGCACTATTGCGATGGCTTAATCTTTTCTCAGATGATGCCGAAATAAACGAAGAAGAAGTTACAGGTAAAAAATATATTTGGAGCTCAACAGATTTAAAGTGCCTATGAAACGAAAGTTTTTTAAAATTGCATTTGGAAGAACATCTAAAATAATGAATAATGGTTTTTACACGCTTTTCAAATTTTATCCCATTCCTGATATATTAGCTATGCAATTTGAACAATGACGTCACACGTATGTGGGGGAAAACGGAAAATCGGTTATGCATGATTGTCTTTGGATTGGTTTAAAGTGCCCCTAACCTCGCCAGTTTTTATTGTCTTATTTGGAAGAACTTTTAAAATGATAAAGTAACTTCTTTGGAAGATTTTCGCTTTGTTTTTGGGATATTTCATTTTGTTTGATATGCAAATGTCCGGAATTTACGTCACTTATTGCATAATGACTTATCAGAGAATGTTATATAACTTTACGTTCATCAAATAAAACACTAAAGTATGAATAACATGTGCGTGTTTCTCCCACAACACCAAACTTCTCGATTTTAAAGGATTTCGTTCGAGAATGAAAGAGATACACAAACTTCTTCGATAAGTCATTATGCATGTGTGACGTAAATTCCGGACATTTGCATATCAAACAAAATGAAATATCTCAAAAACAAAGCGAAAAAGCGAAAATCTTCGAAAGAAGTTACTTTATCATTTTAAAAGGTCTTCTAAATAAGGCAATAAAAATTATCGAGGTTAACCGCAGATATGAATGAGTTTTCGTTTTCTCCCACATACGTGTGACGTCATTGCTCAAATTGCATAGCCAATAACTCAAAAATGAGAAAAGATTTGAAAAAGCCATTTTTTTATTATATTAGGTGTTCTTCCAAATACAATCTTAGAAAACTGAAAAATAAAATGTGGTTTCATAGGCACTTCAAAAGGTGCTGCCTAAGATGTTAAACCTCATAAATGCAAAATAACAAGTGGAAATATCGCATGATTTTGGTAAACCTCACAAAATTTCAGCGTATATGTAGTAATTATCGAGCATTGCATGGAGCTTTCAAAATATAACTATTTCCGTGCTATTTGAAATAACTAGTAAATAATTGAGCACCTTCGATGGGCTAATTGCTACTTTGACCGAGAAGTAGAGCTGTATAAAACTATAGAATATTCAGCAGTGTCACGTTTTACTGTAGTTTTTTCTTAATTTAAATGTTTTAATTTTAAGTACTCCTGCAAAGTGACGATGGTGAAGTGTTCACAAAGCAATCTTCACGAGTTGAAAGCGTACAACTAACAGAAAGAGACTTTTGGGTCATGGCCATTGTTAGGACAACAACTGGTGGAGGAATACTAGCAAGATCGTTGAAGAAACCACGAATTTCTCAGACATGGTTTATTGATGACGAAGGCTATTTGGCATTCGAAGAAGCTAGAGAAAATAAAATTCGATTCTCTCTGAGAGGAACTATCAAAATAAACGATAACCAGTGGCATGAAGTGGTAATGGCGTACGAAGAACAAGAAAAAAAGTAAGTCATTTATAGTTCGTTATAAAACCAGCAAGCGCGTGCAGTTATCACTGCATGCAACAACTGCCTATATATACAATAGTCTGTTCATGCTCATAATGCACCCAACGTTTTTTTGCGCAGAATACACCACTTTCATAATCGTGATTAACTTACATATTGCTGCCTAGGCTGTCTGAGCTAGGGTTTTCTGTTGGACGAGTAAAATCGTCTGGTGAAACAGAGTAAAATATTGAAGGGCCGTTTTTGGCTGGCTCAGGCAGCAATGGTTAATATGAATATTCTTTTATGTGCATCTTGATAAGCCTTTCTCGCTTTGTATGTGCGCGCGTTTGCAATTTAACGAGGTCAAAAAGGCTCATTTGGATGCACATAAAATGATAAAAATATGTAAGATTTAAGGTCTTTATGAAAGCGGTCTATTACACTGCAGGCTTGGATTCGCCATTGTGCCATTTTGGAACAATACCGCAGTCATTGTTCTACCAACTCAGCCATTTTTCTAGAGCAAAATAGCACACTGGCCAGCTAGTCCAAACCTGCATTATTTCACCTAACTTTAGATAATATTTTTAATTATATGTTTTTATTCTCCTGAGAGAAATATTAGCTCTTAAATACTTCCCTTATAATCTACATGTACATCTTGTCTAATTTAACGCTTATTAAACAATAGGATATCTTTGTTTGTTGACAAAAAGTTGGAGACAGAAAAAGATGGTTGTAGCTTTCATGAGTACAACATGGAGAAGGAAAGAGTATTTGTTGGCTCGAATCCGTTCCCTGACAGACCAGAGCAGAATGAGATAGAAATCAAGAAATTGGATTATATACCAAATGTAATACCAATTTTTAATGAAAGTTCTGAGCAAGGTAATGCAGATTACTATGACTATGACTGAACAATTTAGTTAATAGTTAACAATTAATTAACAGAATCATAAATATTTACTGACTTTACATTTTTAAAAATTATAATGCGTTGCAACAGCATAGTCAATCAAGAAGGTCTGACCTGAACTCAGCGGAAGTCTTTGTTCTATCTTTTTGTTCACGTTTATACAAACGTGAAACTAGTACACACGGTGGGGACTATGTATTTTTTGTATAATGAAACATCCATCTAATAGCAGCATTGGATAGCTGCTAAATTGCTCAAGGCAACATTGGCAAGAACGCTGATTCACTAATCAGAAAACCAAGACGCTATGTTTTTACTAGTAATAACAAAGATAATGAGAATCTTTGAAAATTTGAAACATACGAGTTTTAATACACCACTAAATACCAATAAAGCACGACTGTCCCAGAATCCCAGGTTGTCTTTTATCAGGTCAGTTGTGTGGTTTGGCATACTAATCTTTCGAAATACTTATGAGACAAGATCGAATGTGTTCAAAAAAGAGCCCTACGGATTTTATACCCTTTTGAACATTACTCTAACGCCCTATCTTTGTCAGGTTGTTCTCGTCTTGATGATAGATGTTCTAAACTGTGTTCTAGAACTTTTAATAAGCTTTGTCAAGCGCCTAATTCATGTCTTTACCACCCTATACCTGAACAGTGAAGTACTATACTATTACTAGAATATTACGTAATAGTACTAATTTCACTGTACCTTTCTGTCGGAGAAGACCATTTTAAAAATAGCTTTTTTCCTGCAATGTTACGCTCGTTTAATAACTAATATTTTTTAAACTAACTACTTTTATTGTAATTAGGTTTATTTCTAGCACATATCGTATGTAATATATCATACACGAGGAGGAGTGTTTCATCAGGATATCCAAACACCGAGACGTTTGTTGAAAACCGAGGCGAAGCCGAGGTTTTTGAACAAACTTCGACTCAAATAAATCAGTATTTTAAGAGAAAATCAAGATGAAAGTTTGCTTAATTTATGTAATTTCTTCCTCCGATATCCAAACCACCGACACGGTAGTGATTTCCTTTGTGTTTTCTTCATGAATTATTAATGAGTTTGAGATGTACTAATCCTCTACTCATTTTGTAATCCCTATATTTATTTATATAACATTTGTAAACATGCAGTAATTCATTCGTGCCGATGATAATTAGGTTAAACATATTAAACCATGGCCTCTAATTTTATATTTACCAAGAAGGTCTTGGTTGTACACATGCATGTTGCGTGCGTACTCTGGAGTCTTACCTTCTTTTTTTTTTTTTTTGGGGGGGGGGGGGGGGGGGGGGGGCATTCTGCACATCTTGATTTCTTCCATTCCTATATGAGCGCCTGTGAAGCTGCAGTGCTGGTATTTTTTTACAGTAAAATAAATAACATTTTATGTTCCTCTTGTTCCCAGGATATTAGTTGTTATATAGTATGTAAATATATACATATACTTTTATTTTTGGTAATATTTCTTTTTATATTTCAGTTTAATGTAATTATCAAATGAAGATATAAAATCAATAATATGTTGGGTTTTTTTCCAGGAAATTAATTAGCTACATATATATCAGAAAATGTGTTACATATACCCGGCCTCCCACAGCAGACTAGTGAGACATTGCACATGCCACAATACATAGTGCTTCTTTCTACGGTAATTAACTACCAAACTCTATTTCTTTTTTTATTCTCCTTCTTCTGTACTAAGTTTTGAGTTCTTTTTAGAACTATCTGTTAGCGGAAGTAATTAATAACTATCATGTATTATGCATACGCTTTGTAATGTATAAATAGAGCCATGTGTGTAAGTAGAGTCAGTGCAATTAAAGTTAAGATCTTGAAAGCACAACATGGTGTCAGGAGTGGGATCAAGATTTTGAACTACCCAAAGAAGGAAGACTAGTTGAAGAATTACGAGTCCGATTCAGGAGTAGACGAAGAGATACAGCGTGAGTGGAAAACCCGTCGCAACATAGCCAGTCGCAACGCCGTGAAAATAATTCAAAACCAGGAAGCTTGACGAGGAAACAAAAGAGAATATTTACGACAGCTAAGTACAACTATTTACTACAGTTAATATATATTAAAGACGATGTGAAGCCGTGGAAATGCGATATAAACTGTTGGTGAATCTAAACATTATCCTGGTTATATACAGGTTGTGTTTAATTGCTAGAATGGCTTCGGCTGGGTTTTCGCCACCGAGTATGAACTGGGAAGCCCCAAATGTTGCAGAAGAATTCAGGCGTTTCAAACAATATTGTGAACTCGTCTTCGAGGGCCCGTTCTCTGACAAATCAGAGAAAGAGAAAATATCGTTCATTTTATTGTGGATTGGTGGGCCCGGGGTAGATATATATAATAGTTGGTCCTGGGAAGATGAAGATAAGAAGAAGAAACCCGAAGAGACCTTAGGAAGGTTCGAACAGCACCTTGCCCCGCAAGTGAATTTTCGTATAGCGAGGTATCAATTACAGCAATATCGACAAAAACCCGACGAGTCCCTCGATGATTATGTAACGAGATGTCGAAATCAGGCGACAAAATGCAAATTCAGAGATGTGAAAGAGCTATATAGGGGAGCGGTTGATAGAACAATTGATAATAGGAACTAAACACCGAAGAGTACAGGGGAAATTGCTCGAAAACAATGAAAGCCTTAGTTTGGATGACGCTATTGATATTGCTAGGAATTATGAAATAACACACTCGAATTTAGAACAATTGTTGGTCCCAGTTGATCAGAATATCAACTTAATCAATAATAGGGATGACAAACAAGCTAGGAAAATTTGTAATAACTGTGGAAAAGTACACCCTGATAACTCGCGGAATAAGTGTCCTGCGTGGGGAACAACTTGCAATCGATGTGGTAAGCCAAACCACTGGGCCAGAATGTGTCGATCAAGAAGTCGGGATAACCCAACGCAGTATGGAAGGGAGGGCAGTAAGGTCCCAAATCAGCCTAACTTTAAGAAATGGCAAGGAAATAAACGAAGTTCAAAACTTTATGAAATATCTAAGAAATTAGATGACGAATCCGATGATGAGTTTGAAACCATAACATTTGAGTCTATTATAGTAGGAAACATCGGACAGCAAGACGGAGGAAGTCGGAAAGATGAAGTTCACGTTACAGTCAACGTTGAAGTACAACGTAATGATAACCTCAACACTAAATTAAGGGCGAAGGTAGATACGGGAGCCCAGGGAAATGTTCTACCAATGAGACTGTATCGCCAGATGTACCCTTATAACGTTGGTGCAGATGGCAACCCACGACCGGGTGCACTCAAGCAAGCAAATACCATACTAACCGCACCATGCACTCTTAGAATACCCTGTGAATATCAAGGAAAGAAAACCAGTGCAACTTTCTACGTTACAGAAGCAAATGGGCCAGCAATTCTTGGGTTACCTACGGTGCTAGAATTGAAGTTAGTAACGGTAAACTGCAACATAGAGAAGCAATGTCAGCCAGATGGAAAAGATCAAAACGAAGAAGACCAGTCGACAAGAAACAAGAAGGCTAACGTTAACGTTATAAAGAATAAAGATGATCTTCTGTCGCAATATCCAGATTGTTTCAATGGGATTGGAAAGTTTAATGACAAGTATCATATCGCCATAGATCCAACAGTCAGCCCTGTTATCCATCCACCAAGACGTGTCCCAATAGCTCTGAAAGATGATATCAAGAAAGAATTAGATGAAATGGTCTCGCAAATGATAATCGCAAAGGTGAAAGAGGGAGAACCAACAGCATGGGTCAACAGCCTTGTATATCGAAGAAAGCCTAATGGTAGACTTAGACTATGCCTTGACCCTAAAGATTTGAACAGAGCAATCCAGAGAGAGCATCATGTTATTCCAACGCTAGAAGAAATCCTTCCAAAGCTAAGCGGTGCGAAAGTATTCTCGATAATCGATGCTAAGTGTGGGTATTGGAACGTCCAACTAGATGAAGAATCGGCATACCTTACGACGTTCAATTCACCTTTTGGGAGATATTGGTTTCTTCGCATGCCTTTTGGGTTAAAAATGTCTCAAGACATATTCCAATCCAAGATCGACCAAACATTTGAAGGATGCGAGGGAGTCATTGGAATTGCAGATGACATCGTTGTTGCAGGGAAATCAGATGAAGAGCACGATCGCCGATTACATGAAGTAATGAACAGATGCAGGAGCACCGGGCTGAAGTTAAATCCAGAGAAGTGCAAAATTAAAGAACAGAAAATTAAATTCTACGGTGTTGTATGTGGTCAAGAGGGAGTACAGCCAGATCCATCCAAAGTATCAGCCTTGAAGGGAATGGCCCCTCCCAGCAATAAAAAGGAATTACAAGCATTTCTGGGTTTAGCGACCTATATGGGTCCATTTATTCCAGCCTTGAGCAGTTTAACTACTTCATTACGAGATTTGCTAAAGGAAACGAGTGAATTCCAGTGGTTGCCAGAGCATCAAGAAGCATTCGAGAAGATCAGAAAGGAAATCAGCGAAGAAGTAACCTTAAGCTACTTCAATCCAGATAAGGACGTAGTTCTACAAGTCGATGCCTCCATGAAGGGCCTAGGAGCCTGTCTGCTTCAGGACAACAAACCAGTAGCTTTCGCAAGTAAGGCCCTAACAAGTGTAGAAGCAAGATACGCCAACATAGAGAGAGAGCTGTTAGCAGTTGTTTATGGATGTGAACGGTTCCATACATATCTTTACGGCCGTAGTTTTAAAGTGGAATCAGATCATAAGCCATTAGAGTCCATCCACCTAAAGAATCTTATTGCAGCACCTCCTAGGCTCCAGAGAATGCTGCTTCGTTTACAACCTTATAATCTTGTAATAAAGTATCGCCCGGGCAAAGAGATGACGGTTGCAGATGCATTATCAAGATTATCACCAGAAGACACGAATCCTGTCGAAGACATGAACGTGGAGATACATAACATCGCCCCGTGTGTTGCAGACACGATGATGAGGCGGATTGAAGAAGAAACTGCCAAGGATCCAGAGCTAACAGCTCTAAAGGAGGTAATACATGTAGGATGGCCTACCGAGATTAAGGAGGTGACAGGTCTCCTTAGACCTTATTGGAACTATCGAGATGAACTGTCTTTTAGTGATGGTGTTTTGCTGAAAGGTTCCAGAATTATAATTCCACAAGTCTTACAGAAAGAAATATTATCCAAGCTACATGCGGCACATCAGGGAATGGAGAAAATGAAGTTGCGAGCCAGAGCTACCGTATTTTGGAGGAATCTTAACAAAGAAATTGAAGTTATCACAAAGGAATGTCGAAGCTGTCAAGAACTCGCTCATAAGCAAACTAAGGAACCATTAATCCCAAGCGAAGTTCCACCACGAGCATGGCATACAGTTGGTACTGATTTATTTCACTTCGACAACAGTGACTATTTACTCATTGCTGATTATTATTCAAAGTATCCGTTTATCAAAAAGGTACCCAAGGGTGACAAGTCCAGTCAGATGATCGTGAAATTGACTAAGCAAATATTTGGTGAACAAGGAATTCCCAAGGTCGTGAGATCAGACAACGGACCACAGTACGATGGACAAGCGTACAAGCAGTTTTCAAAGGAGTACGGTTTTCAAACATATTACGAGTTCACCTCATTATCCTCGTAGTAACGGGTTTATAGAAAGTCAAGTTAAAGTAGTTAAAAGAACATTAGAAAAGGCTAAGAAGACCCACGAGGATCCAGAGATGGCTTTATTGTGCCTTAGAGCCACGCCTATAGATAAGGAACTACCGTCACCCGCAGCGCTTCTTTTTGGGCGGGAAATTCAAGATAACATACCAAGGGTATTGGATTCAGGTGTGGCAAACGAGCAGATTGTCCAACGATTAAAAGAGAAACAAGACAAGCAAAAGCGTTACCATGACCAGCATACAAGGAGCCTCCCAAGCTTGGCGGCAGGCCAGAAAATTTATATTCAAAACCAAAGTACGCAGAATTGGGAGCCAGCGACAATCAAACGGAAATTAGAAGCTCCGCGGTCATATGACGTCGAAACTCCAGCTGGAAGGACATTGAGACGTAACCGAATACATATAAAACCCAGGCAAGAGAATGACCAAGATCAAGAAGAAGAAGAAGATGACAATGAAGAGATAGGTGATGATCCGTCCTTGCTGAGTGAGATTCCCACGCTGAGAGAGGTTCCAACGATGAACAGTCCGTATGTGACTCGTAGTGGTCGAATTAGTAGAATGCCAAAACGTTTAGATTTGTAAATAAAGTAAAGAAGGAATTACGAATATTTATACAGTAAAGAAGGAATTACGAATATTTATTATTTAGATAAACTGAAATATTAGTATTTATTAAAAGAACCATTCTGCTAGGGATTTTGTTAGGAACTTTTTGGAAAAAACTTTGAAAAAATGTATGTTAGAATATCTTCTTAGGGAATGTTAAAATTTAGAAAATTTTAAGCTGTAGAAAAAGGGGGATGTTAGCGGAAGTAATTAATAACTATCATGTATTATGCATACGCTTTGTAATGTATAAATAGAGCCATGTGTGTAAGTAGAGTCAGTGCAATTAAAGTTAAGATCTTGAAAGCACAACCGACTATCCACTATAACCATCCATACCTGCATGGTCAATGCCGACAGTACGTTTTTTCATGCTATATTTAAATTTGTCACTACTTTTTGTTGTCAGAATTGCAAGAGCCAGATTTGCCAGAAGTGCAGTTGTTGTCCGAAGCTGATTTTATCGAAGAACAACGCATGATTGAAGGAGATTATGATGTTGAAGGTTTCGAACCACAACTTGAACCTAAACCGACAATGTTAGACAAAATCTTAGCGCAAGGAAAGGATTCGGGCGGTGGTTGGTCAGTCGTGAAAAACAAAAAGAATGAGCTTTTCAAGTTTCAACACAAAGTAAAACGAGAATTAGCAAAGGAAGATTTTATTAGCATAGAAGATTCGGAAAAGGTGAAAGATGTTTGGGAATTAAAACCACAAGACAGGTGGAAGCTGTATCGTGGATGGACGATTGCTGCTAAAAAAGAGTATGATTGGGAGATGGCCACCAAACAAGTCGAGTACGAAGACGCCATTGAAGCTTGTCGCGATGCAGAGAGTGAGCAAGATTCTAAGCTTTTGATAAAGCATGCGTCAGTTATTGGAATGACAACTACAGGTAAGTTAAATATGTATTTTATTGAGGCATATGTCTGAATGCCGGAATTTTGAAGCAGCAGAAGAGTAATAACACGCCGTACGCGTGTTTGGTTTAAATGAAGTGAAGTGAAGTGAAGTGAAGTGAAGTGAAGTGAAGTGAAGTGAAGTGAAATAAAGTGAAGTGAAGTGAAATAAAGTGAAGTGAAATAAAGTGAAGTGAAGTAAAAAAGAAGTAAAGTGAAGAGAAGTGAAGTGAAGTGAAGTGAAGTGAAGTGAAGTGAAGTGAAGTGAAGTGAAGAAGATACGTGGACGTGATGTGTCTTTAGCGTTAGAGATTGATGATGGTGTTATACTTCAATTTCAGTTATAAAACAGTAACTGATATCACTCAGGCACGGATTTGCATCAGAAGTTGATATTCTTTTTTTTAATATATTTATAGCTTTTGAGAGAAAGCAGTTTAGAATTAATAATAAAACTCAAACACCTCACAAAAATTCTAAGAAATGCTCTTGTTAATGTTGTGTTGAGAAAACAAACCGAAGAAAATTCAGAGAACAAAAAATTACTAGAAAATAAAATTATGGATAATTTATAAAACTGGGTAATTCGTAAGGTTTTATTTTTATGATCCCCAAAATGTGATTCTGAAATAAAAAAATTATTACGCTTGTCTTGGATGAGAGAATTTCTGTTTTAATACACGTCATGCAGGTTACGTTAAATTTTCCGTCGTGTTATCCTATAAACTCCAATCAAAATCGTTGTGTGTACTTTTGACAGGCGCAGCAAAACGTCCTAAGTTACTTAAAGGTATTGGAGCACGTGTCGTGATTGTTGAAGAAGCTGCAGAGGTCTTAGAATCTCACATTGTGACGTCACTGACTCGAGAATGCCAGCATCTGATTCTAATTGGTGACCACCAACAGCTCCGTCCGACGCCAAACGTGTACGACTTGGTTACAAACTTCAATTTTGACGTGTCTTTGTTTGAAAGAATGATCAACAACGGTATGAAAATTACATTACTTATATATAAAGTCTTTTATATGAGCTTATTTTCTGGTTCATGCATAAAATCACGGTTAATCACCACACGCTGACTGGCTGCAGCTAAACCATCTGAAATTCTACTACAATGTTGCGCTCGAATTAAACGTTGTGGCCGATATTTTTTTTATTTTTTAGATTTTTAAAAGTACAAATAAACTTAAAGGTGATGAGTTACTAAGATGAGACAGCAAAATACTGACGTTTCGGATATTTCAAACAATGTACTACGCAAATTATACTAGTCTTGCGCTTTGGCTCGATACGTCACTAGCATTTCAAATGTATATAATCTCGGCGGTTTACCATAATTGTAATAATATATATATATATATATATGTTGGACTATTAGTGCTCTTTTTTAAAGCTGTCCACTTGCCAAAATGCTTCACCGTGTAAAACTCACAACCAAATTCGAATTTATAGTAGAAAACATCACAGACTAGGAGTTGGTGGTGGTACAGTGGTTAGTTAACGCAACGTACCTTTCACCTCTTCGACCTGGGTTCGATACCTGCTCAGTTCAGTTATCTGATTAAAATTTCACCTTGGCCGCATGTGAGAAGAGTGCTTCCAGTTTAACTCTACCAAACACAGCAGGTTTCCTTCGGGTACTTTGGTTTCCTCCTGTATAGAGGGCCCTTACTGGACCTCTAAGGAGAACAGTTAGATATAACTGATAGAGCTATCCAGTATAAATAAGATTAGTTTAGTTTAATTATTTTGTAAATTGTGTTATATGATGTCACCATAAAGTTAACTGCTATCAGCTTAATTAAATTTTTCTCATCATCAATAGGTTTGGATTTTGTATGTCTAAAGAAACAGCACAGAATGCGACCTGAAATCTCCCAAGTTTGTCGTCATATCTACCCTGATTTAGAAGACCATGAGTCTGTATTTCGATTTGATAACATCGCAGGAGTGAAGCACAATATATACTTTGTTTGTCATGAATATATGGAGGTTAGTTCATACTAGTGAGAAATACTGGTTAATTATGTAATGTTTAATAAACGAGCGGACGTAATGTTCGGGTTTGATTCGATAAAGCACGTGACACGACACGTGACGTTCCGTTATTTAGTGAATCTCGGTGAATAATAACATAAACGAAAAACACATCTTCGTACTTTTAGGAACAGCATTTTCTTTGAAATTGTTGATTTCCTCGTCTGTCGCATTGACAAATTGGCTGGCGGCCATTTTGAATAAACGCTGTAGCTGATTATCGGGAATTAATCCGAATTAGCTCGACCAATCAGAGCACGCGCGATTTTCTACAATCACCTGTCTATTTATACTAATGGTTGTTATACTATGTTCATTATATATAACATTGATTAATAAAACATCTTAATGTTTTGTCATAGTTATAAGACGCTAGTGGCTCAAACTCTGCTTTTTCTGAGTTAAAATGATCTTGTCTATAACCTTTTCTATACGACTCTTTGTTAAACAAAGTGTTCATCATGTACACTTAGAATTGATAAGTAAGTCGGCGAGCCATTGTATAGATGCCCTTCAAAAATCATTAATAATTCATGAGGAAAACACAAAGGAAAATCAGTACCATGTCCGTGGTTTTATATCTGATAAAGAAACCTCCTGGTTTACATAAACTTTAGCTTTGATTTTCTCGGCTTAGATATTAAGGTGGTAATGCCAGGAGAGAATTGGGTATTTTATAAGTAATATTGGGCATTTCACTCGATTACATAGCATGTTCTAGGGATTTTAGGTGAAGGAAAATTCGAGTGTAGAATATATACATTTTAAGACCAGACCGGGACCAGTTGCGAAAAATGCAACTACACAGGCCTTCCGGCAGGAATTGAACCAACGACCTTGCGATTCTAGTGCCAATGCTCTGACCACTGAGGCACGGAGGACGTTGCCGAGAGCTTGATCGTGAGTTCTGTATATATATTAAGGTGGTAATGCCAGGAGAGAATTGGGTATATTATAAGTAATTACTTTGGGTATATTATAAGTAATTACTTTTTTAAGTAATATTGGGCATTTCACTCGATTATACATAGCATGTTCTAGGGATTTTAGGTGTAGTTGCATTTTTCGCAACTGGTCCCGGTTTGGTCTTAAAATGTATATATTCTACACTCGAATTTTCCTTCACCTTAAATCCCTAAAACATGCTATGTAATCGAGTGAAATGCCCAATATTACTTATAAAATACCCAATTCTCTCCTGGCATTACCACCTTAATATATATACACAGAACTCACGATCAAGCTCTCGGCAACGCCCTCCGTGGCGTGGCGAAGTGGTCAGAGCATTGGCACTAGAATCGCAACGTCGTGGGTTCAATTCCTGCCGGAAGGCCTGTGTAGTTGCATTTTTCGCAACTGGTCCCGGTCTGGTCTTAAAATGCATATATCCTACACTCGAAGTTTCCTTCACTTAAAATCCCTAGAACATGCTATGTAATCGAGTGAAATGCCCAATATTATTTATAACAAGAATTATATATACTTCTGTTTCGTACGCGTGTACAAATTTTCAGTGTTCAGCTGCAACGGTTTCGTCAGCTAGAGCAATTCTGACAAACGCAAAAGGTTCAGCGTGCTTTAAGCCGTAATCAATTGTCAAAAAGTCATCGCAAGTTGGCAGTCACAAATTTCTGTGGCGGTCGTTCGAACACCCAAATTAACAAAATAAAGGTTTCATGAGTGTTTCATGAGGAAATTATTCAGAGCGACTGGCTGGGATAGCGTGACTGCTAACTTGCGATGACTTGCATTCTCGTTTGATTCGGGCTTTATACCCATGCAGCTGCTATATATTGGTGGGTTGCAATCAATCCCCTGAGATTTAGGGGACACAGCGGCCATGTTGGTTGGTATGTACAATAGCATCTAATGTGATATTCTTTTGTACTTACCAACCAACATGACCGCCATGACGTAACGTGCAACCCAGCAATACCATTTGTTCGATTGGAACGAAGGTCGACTTAGGAAGGTCAATCAATCAAAACACGCGCTAGTAAAAGGTCAAAGATTCTCACTTTAAAACATGTAGATATATCAGCCCGATATTCTTTTGATGGGGATCGATTTTAATTCTAATACTTTTCATCATTCCTGTCTCATTAGACGATATACAATCAGTGTCAAAATAATTTGGGAGACTTCTAAAATAATATGTTGCCCTTCCGTTGAAGTGTGCCAACAGTTTTGTGAGTAAATGTTGTTTGCATGGTCCTAAATTTTGCCAAACGGAAGACCGTGTGACCAAGCCTAACCTAGCAACACGGATTTAAAATTTCATGTTTGGAAGCAGGGTTTGAATCCCAGTAGTTTTTTCTACTTATCCGGTATGGTTCTTAGTAGCACCTATTATCATCATTTATTATATAAAATAGAGTGTTTTATTGATTTTTCCGCCACTAATAAAAGTGATAATCTCACATGTGCGATTATTTATGATAATCGCACATGTGACGATTATCGCTGAATCAGCATTATAATTTAATGCAATTTTTGCAAGGCAATAGGACAATGTTTTTATATAATAAACAGAACAATACATGGATGCTTGGGATATCCTGGTCAACACTCGAAATAAATGTCATATTTCCGCACATCCATGTATTATTCTCTCTATATAATGTCAACCTTCGTTTATTGCACTAAATTAAATGTATTTATAAGTTAAACTAAATCCACTTATCATTTTTTCAGGTAACTGAAGAAGACACAGCTAGTCATGTAAACAGGCACGAGGCCAAGTTTCTGGTTGCTTTGTGCAAATATCTTCTACAGCAAGGCTATAAAGCATCTCAGATAACTATCCTGACGCCATATACAGGTCAAATGAGAGAAATCCAAAAATGCACAAAAAATGTTTTGCCAAGACCACGACACGGCGAGAAAAGTGTAAGAGTGACGTCCATCGACAACTACCAGGGAGAGGAAAACGACATTATTCTACTCTCTCTTGTCCGGAGCAACAAAAGAGAAAACATTGGGTTTCTAAATATCGAAAACCGAGTATGCGTCGCATTATCCCGTGCCAAGAAAGGCCTTTATTGCATAGGCAATATGAATATGATACGAAGAAGAAGTAAACTATGGAAGAACATTGTAAAGGACATGGAGGGTCAAGGGCTAGTTGGGCCAAAGCTTACTCTTTGTTGTCAGATGCACGGCGATGACGAACGTATCAATGTCGAGACGCCAGATGATTTTCAGCGTGCACCAAACGGGGGTTGCACTCGTATTTGCAGAAAAGAGCTTTCCTGTGGTCATATCTGCAACAAAATGTGCCATCCTGTCGACCAAGAGCACGTAGATCTTCACAAATGCCGTGCGCCTTGTGAGACAGTTCCGTGTAGTTTACATCCAAATAGAAGATGCACAAAACGTTGCTCCGACAAATGCAGTCCTTGCCGTGAAGTGGTACAGAAGATCTTACCCATGTGTGAACACGAGCAAGATATGTTTTGCCATGAAGATCCATCTAACGGTACATGCAAAGCAAAATGTCCTGAGTGGTTAGAATGTGGTCACCAGTGCCAAAATCTTTGTTCCGTTCCATGCGGTCCTTGCGAAGTTCTAGTAAAGAAACCTTTACCAGACTGCTACCATCAAGTTGAGATGCCGTGTTATGAAGATCCTCAGGAATTTGTATGCGAGTTGCAATGTTCTAAGGAACTTTCCTGCGGCCACCAATGTGCTAAGAAGTGTCATCTTCCCAGTGGCAAATGCAAATGCATGGAAAAAGTTACAAAGCTCTTACCGAATTGTAACCACCAGATGGAGCTGGCCTGCTACATAGATCCGAAAACAGTCAGATGCAATTTACCTTGCACGAAGATATTAGACTGTGGCCATCCTTGCACCGAGCTGTGCGGGTACGAATGTAATGCATTTTGCAATTATCAGTGCTCGAAAGAATTCGACTGCGGACACCAGTGTCCTGATTTATGTTCTGCGCCGTGTCCGCCTTGTGAAGTTCAAATCCAAGTTACTTTGCCAAAGTGCGGACATATGACAACTACTCAGTGTTGTCAAAGTCTAGATAAGGTGCGATGTTCACAGCCTTGTCAGCTAAGTCTTGACTGTGGACATGCCTGCACTGGTTACTGCTCACAGAAGTGTATCCCATGCCGAAGAAGTGTCCGTCGGACAATACCTGGATGTGGTCACAAAATGAAAGCACTTTGCTCAACACCCCAAGAGAATATTCTCTGTCCAGTTCCATGTGAGAAAATTCTACCGGAATGCGGCCACCAGTGTCAGAAAATGTGTCACTTGGAATGTACACCATGCATGAAGATAGTTCGAAAAACGTTGCCACGTTGTTATCACCGTGTGAACGCGCCGTGTTCAACAGCTGCATCAGAAGTTTCCTGCCCGCTTCCCTGTACAGCAATGCTGCCATGTGGTCACCAGTGTACCAAAACATGCTCTGAAGTGTGCAATCCATGCCAACAAGTGGTCTCAAAAGAGATTCCACGTTGTAAACACAACCAAAATATGGCTTGCTCAACACCACCTGAAGAAGTGTATTGTCACTCTCCTTGTCCTAAAAAACTTTCCTGTGGTCATTTTTGTTCACGAAAATGCTCTGATTCTCGGTGTGGTCCATGTGTCTCAAGCGAAATGGTTGCCAAGGTGTTACCATGTGGTCACGAAAACAAAGTTCCGTGCAAACAAGATCCTTCAACGTTTGCCTGCACCAAACAGCGTTTGATGCCACTTCCATGCGGGCACGATAAACCTGTTCCATGTATTTCCAAGTTTAAGAAGTTTTCTTGTTATCGAATGTGTAGAAGTCGTGGTAACATGAATTGCGGACCGGCTTGTGGAAAATGCTTAGTTAAATGGCTAAAGCCGTTACCTTGCGGTCACAAAGTACACGTCGTATGCTACAAGTATAAGGATGCAACCGAATGCTTATCTTGTTCAGGTCTTTTTATGAAAAACTAAAACTCAATGGGTATATATATTCTCATATATATAAGCTGCTTCTAATATTACCAGAATCAGAAACCAATATGTTGCATTTCTCGAAAGAAAAAATAACTCGCGATTCCATATATATCAGTCCAAAACAAACATAATTGTTTCTTATATAATTATTACTTGGTATATGTACTGCATGTTAATCAAATGTTTATTACATGCAATTAAAAACATTAATAATTCATGAATACAAAAGAAATCAGTACTATATGTCCGTGATATAGGCTAAGTCAAAATTTACAGGTAATAAGAATTAATAGGTAGCATGATTAATAGTTGATTGCATGGTTATAAAAACTCAGTGAGTGAGTTCGTATTTTGTATAAGAAGCACCAGTTATATACCAAACATGCATGCACCAGCCAGACAGCTAGGGAGATATAATTGATTGAGATAAAAAATAACTGAAATTGTAGTAACTGATCATATTGTAGAAAATGCTATAGTAAATGTATGAACTTTGAATAAAATATGATTAGCTTTCATTTAAATGTGTAAAGAGAAGTAATTTTAGCTTGTGGAATATATTTCACAGATAAAGTACTTTGCCTGTTTTGATAACCTGAATTTAAATTTGTGCAAAATAAGGCTAAGACCAAATGTCGACCTTTTCATGTGTCCGATCCGAGGGCAGAGGCATCTTAGAAGAATTAGAAGCTATTCAGTAATGTATATATAGGTATTCAATTATTGAAAGATTAAGCGACTCAAAATCTCAAACGGAGCAACGCAACCCCCAAAAGTGTCGTCTATTGAGGCTTCAATTCCCTGAACCAATCATAGAGATTTTGGCAACCTGTAGGGTATGTTGGTGTGATAATTTCTTCGCTTTTACAGAAAAATTTGAACTATACTCGCTGTAGAATTAGATGAAAAAGTTCGCTCAAATTGCTGCAAATGGTGTTTCCGAGGTTCTAGATTTCAAACATTTCCGAGGTCCTCCCCCGGACCCCCCTACAAATGCGGTCAATAATTGCCACTACTGCCCCCCCCCCCCACTTTTTGACACTTTGCTCGCACTGCAGATTGTTTAGAATACTGAACAACTTTGCCCTTTTTTTGCGTTCAATCCCTGCCCTCGAAATTTTCTAGTTGCGCCCCTGTTGCCGAGGCAAAAATAGTTAAATTACGCGGAGAGTTGTACACTGTACTGAAGTTCCTGCTTATTTTGCTACACGTTTGCGGCATGGTCGATTTTAACGTAGCGAGAGTAGCTAGCGTATAAAGGTTGGGTCACAAACAAGACATGTCGCAGCCCGCAGGGACAAATCTCTCGTGTACACAATGAAAAAATCCTGTCACATGAACAACGTTTTGTTCCTGGCGACTTGTCGTAAGAATTCATCCGAGAGGAATACTGATATATGCCATGGAATTTTGCTTTTTCAAGAATAGAAATAGAATAGAAAATTTATTAACGTGGTCATAAACGCTTAGCTGCTGAAGGTTATCTCTATAGAGAACCCAGCTATTTTACAGGTTTGCCACAAAATCTAACCTAAACTATTAGTACAATTAATTAAATGAAGTACTTGTTATATATAAATACAGTCAGTGGATTAAACTATTATCTAAATAAAACCATCATGAAAACTAAGTAAGTCAATATATGACTTGAATAATATTCTAAAGATCTAAACTGCTGAAATTAAAGTTTTTCAGCATATTTTTGGGTGCGTTTAATTTGTCCTGTTTTCTAAAATCATCTGGAATGGAGTTCCAAAGTTTTGGTGCTCTATATTTCCATGTTTTTAAACCATACTTGGTGGAGTTTACTTTTGGTAAGCTCAAGATGGCACTACCCTTTAAATTATACTTACATTTTCTTAATTTGAGTAGTTCCTGTATCGGTTCTGGTACATTTCCATCGTTCAGTGCCTTAACTGAATACTGTGCACAGCATTTTCGTCAGTCTCTGATTAAATAGTGTATCAAAGCCTGAGTTTTTAGCTAATGTTCGGGAAATGGTGTTTGTTTATCGCGGTATACAAAACGTAACACTCGTTCATTTAGTTTTTCTAATTTTGAAGTAGAGGGTTTACTACAAAAATGCCAAGTATCTGCGCAATATTTAAAATGCGGTAGTATAAATGCATGATATAAATTTCTCCGAGTATCAAACGGGAGCATCTTCTTCATTCTCTTTAGAACAGCAATCTGCTGACTCACTTTTCTACATATTTTAGGTACGTGAGCTTCAAACTTAAGTTTATCATCTACAGTTACTCCGCGTAATTTTATTTCGTTCTTTATAGGAATGATAGTATTTTCACAGCGGAAGGTGGGTTCTTCTGACTTTTTTCCAATGACCATAGCCTGATACTTTGCGTAATTTCTTCTCATTCCCTTTTCTTCATACCATTTGTCAATACTTGGTAGGTCAGTGTTTATGGCCTCTTGGTGGAATCTTTGTTCGCATGAAAATTTGTGTGTCATCGGCATATGTAGACAGGGACCGGCGAGTATTTGACAACATATGATAAGTCGTTCATAAATATATTAAACAAGAGCGGGCCCAGAATCGAGCCCTAGCTGTGGAACTCCTCTTGATATTGACTGCCACGTTGAAAACTTGTCGCCGAGTTTAACTCTCTGTTTACGATCGGATAAATAGTTCTTTATTAAGTCCGTTGTTTTGTCATCGGCTCCGTATTCGCGTAGTTTAACTATAATGAGATCGTGCGGTAATGTGTCGTCAAATGCCTTGGAAAGATCCATGGCGACAATTCCGATTTCTTTAAGATTGTCTAATTCTGGCTTCCATTGTTCAGTTAAGCTAACGGCTGTGTCACATCCATGGTACTTTCTATAAGCGAATATATATTTATTCTCTAAAATAAGGGCTGACCCCTCATTCTTTGATGAACGAGTCTTTCAAAGATTTTGGACAGCGCTGGTAACATTGTCAGTTGCCTATATAATTTGCTTTTTCAAGGCTACTATCTTTCTTAAAGGCTGGAATGATTTCTCCTATAGTTTCCATTGCTGTGGTATTATCGAGCAGTCAAGTATATAATTAAATAGCTTGCTAAAAGGATTGTATAATTTATACAATCCTTTTAGCAAGCTATTTATTAAAGTATGAGACGAAGCGTAGTTAAAGAGCACTTCAATACACGAGAAACATGCAAATCAAAAGCATTTTTGGAATACAATTAAGCCCTACATTAACTCGCGTAAGAACATAAGTGCTCATGGTCGTATAACATTAAAGGACAATGATAAGATAATAAAAGACCAGCAAGAGGTGGCAGAATCGAAACTCTAAACGAGTTCTTCACAAGCGCCAATAATAGCGAACCGAATAGAGCGATACATATATCATTGACAAACGGAAATCAAAATTGTCACTTAGGAAAACAAATGAAGCAGAGGTGCGTGAAATTATGGCGAAGCTCAACCCGAAGAAAGCTACGGGTTAACATCCCGCATGTGGGACAGAGATCAGAATTACCTACCAATTACCAATTATTGGTATAAATTCAAGGCCGTTTCACACTTACTGATTATTGGTAATTCTAGGATAGGAGGACATGTTGATAAAACCAAAATATATTCTTGCGTAATCAATGCGTAGTCCTGGTACCTAGTTAGAATATCGTCACTCATGTGACAACCATTCATTTTATTCTGTCAGCTGCTAATTCGAAGTTGTAACCGATTTTCAAGATCATTTAGTCTTGTTTTTAGTTTAAGTCTTGTTTAAAAAATGGTAGATCCTCAAAAACCAGCGTATGTTCACTTTTTTGGAGTAATGGGGGCCACGTCTGCCATGGTATTTAGTGGTAAGTAGAAGGAATAGCTTTAGAACTAGGCCGCCATATTTGCTCGCCTAACACGTTGCATTATCATTGTTAAATGAATAGCACTTGGAGCAGCTTATGGAACAGCCAAAAGTGGAACAGGAATTGCTGCAATGAGTGTGATGAGACCAGAACTTATAATGAAATCTATTATACCTGTCGTCATGGCTGGAATCCTGGGCATTTACGGTTTGGTTGTTGGAGCTCTCATTGGAAATGGAAGTAAGTTGAACTGAAAAGTAAAAGTGAAGCATTTGCCAGAGTGATTTGTCATTACATATGAATACTGTGGCTTTCTTTCGTGCTGTTGTTAGACATTGGCAATCGCTTTCTAGCCACTTCACTTCCAATTTTATCAGTTGCTTTTTTGTTCAGCATTCGATGTCATACTAGTCTGTATTGTTTAGAAATAAATATATTTCGTCAACGAAGTTTATAAATTTTGATTCCGTTGGTGTTATGAAATATGAAAATTTATCAAAGGTGCAGTTTTGGAGCTGATTTACGCTTTAGGGATTACATGATCACTGGTTCTTCGACGTTGTACATATAGAAATCTTGTAACAACATGTAGACGATTTGAACCTCAAATGAAAGCGGAAGGTCAGCAAATGGCTAGGCAAAAAGCAATTATATCATATAATTTCTGACACACGTGTTTGTTTTAAAATACTTGAGTTGTATTATTTTCCCCTCTCATTTTAGTTGTCAATATATTAAGTCCACAACTTCATCCTTTTCTGAGCATGATGTTTTCATAAAATGAAATAAATTTTTCCTTTCCCATAAATAATTAAGAATACATTTGGAAACATTTACTTCATACTTGCAAGTTTAACTTCAAGACCCAAAATAGAGGCAATTTAATAGTTAAATATAAATAAAGGTCAAAATGGTGCTATTTGGTTCATGCCACTTACACTTTTTTTGTTGCAGTACATGTGATTATGAACTTCCACTAGTTTGATTTGAATAAATTATAATCAGTTTGGTCACTTTCTTTTCAACCTCAAAGAGCAATTGATAAATTATACAAACCTGTTGCTACCGTATGAGGATAGTGAGGCAAGGTGTCAAACATGAATAAATATTACATGTACATTGTACAGTATATACCATATTTTGCAGTGTATTAGTCAACCAGAAAATCATAATTTTTACAGTACCCTGAGTATACATGTAAGTTGAGTCCCTCCAATTAAATATCCACAGCAACTATTATAATACTTTAAATACCTACTGTTGTCACTTTTTGTGTTACTGATATTTGCAAGCTACTGTTAGGCTTGCAATTTTTCTCATGTTTGTTTACATTTGAATGTTGTAAGTTTCACCAGAAAATGTTGAACATTTTAAAAATAAATCAATCAACTTGTGGTGTTATTTTGAGAGGTTTCTTTGAAATGACGCAGCAAGTTGATTGGTTTGTTTTTAAATATTCAACATTTTCTGGTGGAACTTGCAACTTTCAAATGTAAACAAACATGAAAAAAATCACAAGTGGTAGTAAGAAGCATTTCTATTTTGTCAGATTGTTTCTGCCATTCTCAAACAAGCTTCTCATTCACACCAAACTTGCACCTAGCAGTAGAGTTGTTAGTGAAATCTACAATCTTCAACTTGAATCTTGCTGTGTAATTTCTTTGTTTTGACAGTGTACTGCATAAAATGCATTAAATTGTGTTTTGATTTATAAACAATGTGGACAAATTGAGAACTGGGTACAGTACTAGTACATGCATATTTCCAGTATATCGTTTTTAATATTGTAATGATTACATTTATAACATAAATACAAAATAAAACCTTGCTACCCGTAAACACTGACTGTCCAAACAGTTTTTTATGTACAGGTATTGCACTGTTTACAAGCAAAAGTTCTATGTACAGTAATACACAAACTATTTAACAATTATTCACCGAAGTGGAGGTGAATATCCACACTATTCACTGACACAGCTGTGAATAATTGTTTTAGCATATACAGTGGAGCCTTGCTATAGCACGCATCATTATAATGCGCGACTCGGTATAACGCGGTTGATCTTTGAACCCCAAAATTTTACTTTTCCTTGTTTGTCATTTGATGACTTATACAGATGTTTACCTACAACACTAAAGTTCACCACAAACTGCTAAATTCTGCAAAATAGCAACAGAATTGATGTGTATATGACGCTGAAACTGAAGTTTCTATTTTGCTCACTGGAGACAATTCAATCTTGATGGGGAGACAATTCGATCTTGATGGCTGACAATCACTTATCATGCTGAATAATCGTGATCATTACAAGATAAAACGACAACACGGCAGTGTGATCATTGTGAGAAATGAAAACCATGCTCAAAATTCTTCTTTCAATTCCATTTTGTAACTACATGTATCTCCCAGTACTCAGCCCACAATATTGCACCAGAACTGAGTGGGAAGGGTACTACTGGGAACGAGATTTGGCCGCACCTCGCAATAACGCACTTCATCTATAATGTGGTCACCACTAAGGACCCCAACCACCATGTTATAGCGAGGCTCCACTGTACCTGTACCTCATAAATGAAATAACAAGTTTAACATTCTTACATTTTTCAGTATTTTCATACAAGACACAGCCTCTACTCCTCTGTTAGTTTTTACTTTATGTTAATGGCTAGAAAATTGTAAAGAAACATATCTGTGGACACTCTTCTACTTAATTTTGTTGACTTTATGCGTTGTTCTTCTACATCAGCCTTGTAATTTATCAACAAAAGCTCCTGCTTTGGTAAACAAAGCAAAACTGCCAGCCGCCGTTTTGTTTTGCCCACAGGTGAATAGTGCAGGATATCCCGAGCTAGAGGAACCAATCAGATTGTGTGAAAAGCACTATTCACCTGCGAGGTATATGCTAATTACCAGTATTCACCACTATGAAACCCATCTATAAAATTGCTTTGCTTACACAGCATAAAGTGAGGAAAATTAAATGCAAATGAAAGTTTTTTTAGTGTAGATAATGTACTGTACTGAATATTTGGTTGTAATGGTTGTTAGTAGTTGAAAGTGTTATAAAAAACAATTTTATTTTAAATGTTTGCATGGTGACAAATTTTTATAGGAGAGAATTTGACAATAAAACATTTTATAGTAAAACAATTTCTTGTAGTTTTACTCCACATATTACCTGAGCTTTTGGCCTGTGAACCTGAGTTGTCTTCAGAGATATTCTGTAACAATGATTATTATATGGCTATTTTCGTGAGCAGTCCGGAACGTGAAATCCAGCAATGTATTGGTTCTTGAGTGGTCTGGAATCTGCCGTTCCAGACCGCTGAGAGAATTTTATAAACAAAATGAAAGTCATGTCAGTATACATGCAACAAGTAGGATAATAATTTCAGAACTACTCATTGTTGAAATATATTGCACAAGGTACATTATGTCAGAAATTTTGTTAAGCTTTTATTTGATGTATTGTTTAAGTTGCCATGTTATGTGAAACTTTTTAAGATTTCAGGATTCTAGCTAAACGGAAAGTACTTTAAAAGTGGAAAAACATATATTGCCATTTTGGTTTAGGGGCTGATTATTACATGAGGCGAGTTGGCCCGGCTAACCGAGTTGGCCCAATTAACCGAGTTGGTCCGATTAACCGAGTTGGCCCAATTAACCGAGTTGGCCCGATTAACCGAGTTGGCCCAATTAACCGAGTTGGCCTGATTAACCGAGTTGGCCCAGCTAACCGAGTGGCCCGATTAACCGAGTTGGCCCGATTAACCGAGTTGGCCCAATTAACCGAGTTGGCCCGATTAACTGAGTGGCCCGATTAACCGAGTTGGCCCGATTAACCGAGTGGCCCGATTAACCGAGTTGGCCCGGCTAACTGAGTGGCCCGATTAACCGAGTTGGCCCGGCTAACCGAGTTGGCCCGATTAACCGAGTTGGCCCGATTAACCGAGTTGGCCCGATTAACCGAGTTGGCCTGATTAACCGAGTTTGCCCGATTAACCGAGTTGGCCCGATTAACCGAGTTGGCCCGGCTAACCGAGTTGGCCCGATTAACCGAGTTGGCCCGATTAACCGAGTTGGCCCGATTAACCGAGTTGGCCCGATTAACCGAGTTTGCCCGATTAACCGAGTTGGCCCGATTAACCGAGTTGGCCCGGCTAACCGAGTTGGCCCACTTAACCGAGTTGGCCCGCTTAACCGAGTTGGCCCGCTTAACCGAGTTGGCCCGATTAACCGAGTTGGCCCGATTAACCGAGTTGGCCCGATTAACCGAGTTGGCCCGGCTAACCGAGTTGGCTCGATTAACCGAGTTGGCCCGATTAACCGAGTTGGCCCGATTAACCGAGTTGGCCCGATTAACCGAGTTGGCCCAGCTAACCGAGTTGGCTCGATTAACCGAGTTGGCCCGATTAACCGAGTTGGCCTTACTAAAAAAGTTGGCCGTACTAAAAACGTCGGTCCGATATTTCACTAGTACAGACCTCACGCTCGGTCAATAAGTAGTAATTTAGATAAGGCCAGAAAGAACAAGAAGACAACATGGGTTCATGGGCCAAAAGCTCAGGTTGTCCTCAATAAATACATGGTGAAAACTACAAGAAATTGTTTACTATGATACTGTTATAACAACCAAAGCAATAATTAATAAACGTAATGTTACCACAAATTCCCACTTTTGTTAAAACACAAATTAATGTTTTTATAGAGGTGAGTGACTCCACTCATTTTAAGTCACGCCAAAACATTGCTATTCATGTATTCAATATCTATCTGTAATTAAATTTTGTTTTGTGATTTTTTTAGTGAATGAAGAGTATACTTTATTCAAGTATGTACCACATGTATTTGTGTTTTATTTGTAAAATGTGAGCAAAGGTGCATAACAGTTCTAAGGCCAAGAAAAAAGAATTATTATGTTTTCTCATTGTATGACGTCACAGGGGTTGAAAAATAGGCATACGGACGTAAGATTGTACGCCAAGCTAATTTCGACGTACAATCGTACGTCCGTATGCCTATAAATATAATAGCAAATAAATATAATAGAAAACATCGGTGCTAATCTATTGCTAACTTGTAATTTGGAAACTGGTTCAGAAATCGTACTTCAACGTGGATGGAACGTACGCCAATTTAGCTACCGCACGTACTGTACGACCTTGTACTCTCTTTCTGAAACATTTTTTTTAATCCCTGGACGTAATAGAAGATCCTCCAAATTACCCAGTGTCTTATAAATGTTGCTTTTACCCATTTTGTACAATCATGTATTTTGAATTAAAAGTATTGATGATGGATTTATTATATACTGGCCAGTGGTGCACTTACATCACTGATCTCCATTTGTCAAAGGGGGAAGCAAACCATGACTGGCATGACCTTAATGCTGATGATATACATACTGCACATGTATATTTTTTCTTGGCTTTGGGCAACATTGCATTAAGAATGTTATCACCGTAGCATTTATACGTGTTTAAGAGTGTAAAGTACTGTGGTAAACAGCGTGTGCAGTGCCGTGTAGGCAGCAAAGCGAAAACTGTTGAGATGTTTAGTAATAAATACTGATGTTTTGAGTGGGACCCTTTATCAGAATAAAACGTTATAAAATTAAATAGGCTAACAAAAAGCCTAAAGGGTGAAAACAGACAATCAAAATGCACAGGAGATAAACAAACGAAAATTAAGTTTGTCTTACTTGAAAAGAACTCTTAAAATGGTAGAGTAACATCTTTTGCAGATTTTCGTTTCCTTGCTTTGTTTGATATGTAAATTTGACTTATAAGATAACTTTACGTCACAGTTTGCATAATGACTTATCGCAAAGTGTTCAATATTTTTGTTATTATTGAACAAAAGCACTTGGCGAATTAGGAACCATGTGCAGTGTTTCTCCTACAACAGAGTCTGTAAATTTTAAGTGTTTTTGTTTGACAATAACAAAGATATAATGTTTTGCGATAAGTCATTATGCAAAGAGTGACGTATAAAGTTATCTTATAAGTTAAATTTGCATATGAACAAACTGAAATATCTCAAAAACGGAGCAAGGAAACCAAAAACCAGGGCTGCAAATAAATATTTTTTCTTGACAGGACATGTGTCTGATCCATTTCCAATTTTGGTCAGACATTACTAAAATTTGTTCAGACATAAAACCATTATCACTACATTTTGTCGGACGTATAATTCTTCAGAATACAGTTCTGAGTTCATGATATAAAGCCGGTTTCCGTGGCGGTCGTCTGACTCGTCTGTTTAGCGTCGCGCGCGTGTGTTATACTTATACATTGTTTTAATTAACTCCTTGGTACCAGAGTAATTAAATACTATCAGTTTCTCTCAGAAGACCGATTCAGTTACGGAAGATTTAAAATTCAAAATGCTCTATCTAGTCGATAGAATTACGAAAGGAAATCGGAATTTTTCTCTCAAAAAGAGAAGTTTCTTCTTGATCAGACAATATATTTTATTTGCACGGACACTACATGTATGTCTGATGACAATTTGGCTTTGTTCTGACATTTGCCAAATTTGGTCAGACATTGTCCGATGTCCGACAGTAATTTGCAGCCCTGAAAAACTGCAAAATATGTTACTCTATCATTTTAAGTGTTCTTTTAAAGTGCCTATGAAACGAAAATTAAGTCAGTCTTATATTTGAAAGAACACTTAAAATGATAGAGTAACATATTTTGAAGTTTTCTTTTCCTTGCTTCGTTCTTGAGATATTTCAGTTTGTCTGATATGCAAATTAAACATTTTGACGTCACATGTGCATAATGAGTTATTGAAAAAAGTTGTATATCTTTGCTACAGTAAAAACCCGCTAACAAGAACCTACATTTTACCAAATCAGCCTGGGATAGGTTCTTATATTCTTATATATTCTTATATAAATAAATTCTTAATTTCAGCCTGAGGTTCTTATAGTTGAAGGTTCTTGTTAGCGAGTTTTTACTGTATTATCAAACCAAAATAATTTGAAGGAAGCAAGTGCGTGTGTTTCGCCCAGAACACTAAACATGTAGATTTTCAAGTGATTATATTTGACAATAGCAAAGATATATAACGTTTTTCGATAAGTTATTATGCACGTGTGACAAAATGTTTAATTTGCATAACAAACAAATTGAAATATCTCAAGAACGAAGCAAGGAAACGAAAAACTGGAAAAGATGTTACTCTATCATTTTAAGTGTTCTTTCAAATAAGACAAACTTAATTTTCGTTTCATAGGCACTTTAAATAAGACAAACTTAATTTTCGTTTCATATGCACTTTAATGCGAAATGTTAAATAATTTGCTATTTTACAGTTAAACTGAGTAGAAGAGACGTTCAACTAATTAAAGTGGTTCTCTGAAAATGAAAATATTGTTGGCAATGTTTTTGCATAATCCTATAAAGATGTTATGGTAATCGTGCGGTTTCATTTCAAAATTCGTTGAAGAAAAGCTGGTATTTTACGTGTAAAGTTTGTATTTTGGAGCGCCGCCATTAAAGTGGCCGAGCTTGAGAAGAATGAGTCGAGGAAGCTTATGACGTCATAGACTCATACTATTAAATAATAATACTATTAAAGTATTAAAGTTAAACAATGACCCGTTTGTTGACAACAACAATGATCTTTTGTTTTTATTGAGTCTATGACGTCATAAGTTCTCCAAAACTCATTCTTCTCAAACACGGCCAATTTAATGCGTTCCAAAATACAAACTTCGCACGTGAAATACAACTTTGTTTTCGGGAATTTCGAAATTAAACTTTGCACAATAACCAAGTACCATAATATCTTTAGGATTATGCAGAAACATTACCGACAATATTTCCATCAGAGAACCACTTTAAGGCTGTAATGAAAGTAGACAGATTTTCATTCAACTTTTTTTGTCGAGCGAGCGACTTTTTGCGATCGCTTTCTTTGTCTAAAGCCGGTTTTCCACTAGGCGATTTTTTTTTCGCGCGAAGCGACTTTCTTTTGTCCGAATTCAATAGATATCTGATTAGTTCCAGCTGAGAGCTCATGCATGAGACAAAAGAAAAAGTCGCTTCGCGCGAAAAAAGTCGCCTAGTGGAAAACCGGCTTAATAGGAAACCGAATTATTAATCAAAGTTTCATTGTTTAAATACGTTTGTCCACCACCAAGAGAATAAGTGCAAGTGGTCTATTCTCAAAGTATTAAACCTTCTAAGGGCCGTTCATATGAGGCGGGCTAGCCCGGTTACTCGGCTGATTTTATCTCACGAAAATCTTATTACGACTATTTGAGAAATGCAAAATCAGATAACGAAGCAAAATTGGGTTTGTTTTTCTGTAGGTATATCACACGGAGTATTATAATTTCTTTTTGTAGGCCTACAAACGGAGTATTATAATTCCTTTTTTTGTAGCGCCTAAGGACTGCTCATACAGAGCTATGACTAGAATACTCTGTGAGCTATACCTACAGAAAAACAAACCCCATTTTGCTTCGTTATGTGATTTTGTATTTCTCAAATAGTCGTAATAAGATTTTCGTGACATAAAATCAGCCAGTAACCGGGCTAGCCCGCCTCATATGAACAGCCCCTCGGCTAACTGGGCTGATTTATCCACGTAATGTAATTTAATTTGATTTTTTCTTCTTTACTTTAACCACAGTATTTTTGTTTGTTACAGGAGTTTCCTTGACTTAGGAGCTGGTTTAAGTGTTGGTCTGAGTGGATTGGCTGCTGGCTTTGCCATTGGTATTGTTGGGGATGCTGGTGTACGTGGGACAGCCCAGCAACCTCGCCTTTTCGTTGGAATGATCCTTATTCTTATTTTTGCCGAAGTTTTGGGTCTTTATGGCTTAATTGTTGCACTCATATTACACACCAAATGATAAAGTACAAACTGTTACTATTAACTTTCTCCCCAATAATTTTTACAGATTGCTTATTAAGACAAGACGATTCACTGTGAAAAAATGAATAACATTACACTGCAATTCTGTCAGTGTACTTAGATTGTAGAGTGTTGTATTTAATGAAGTCTTAATTAATTCTGGGTTTTTTTTGGTTTTTTTGAGTTCTGATTGATGTGGATAGAAAAACTCTCGTAAAGCTATACGATTACAGTTTTCCTCTTAACTTTGTCGCTGACAATCTCTTCCCAGAGCCTGCGGTCCTTTTGTCCAATGACAAGGAGCCATCGGCTCCGGCCGGAACTGGAATGTTGAGTCAGAAAAACGTGGACTTCCGAAAGAACGCACATTAGCATTTGAGCCAATCACCTTACTGCTTTACTTTTTTCCGGCCAGAGCCGACGGCTCCTTGTCGCTGGACAAAAAAAAAGTTCTGGGAACGAGATTGAATTTGAAACCCCGACATTATGCGCACGCAGACAGTCCATGTGATCTGACCTAATTAATGTCGGGTTTGTTCAGATAAATGTAGTGGCGCCTGAACTCTCTTTTTCCCCTTCGACACAGGCTTCTGGGTTGATACGGGCAATACAAAAGCGCGCAGGGAGGAATGGAAGTGGGCGGAAGGAGATTAGATGCGAACGATGGACAACGAGAGGAGGCGAAAGGATAAGAGAAGTCCCTGACAGATAATGCGCAGCCGTCTAGTGTTGGCAGATATAGCGACGATAGTTTGTACGAAGCACAATGTTTTTCTTAGTATTGAATATTACCCTCCTCCGCCAGGAGGTTATTTTTTCACCTCGGGTGTTTGTCTGTTACAAGGATATATATATCTCAAAAGTATTGAACCAATTTTCACGAGCTATAGACCAAGGGCTTTCTCATTGGTTGAAAATTGGATGAAAAATTTATAAAAATCTTAAGTCTTCTGTAAGCTTCTCCGTGATAGCCTGTGCCCCAGACCACACACGCCTCGTGGACCGGGCTGGCCCGGTTAACCGGGATGAGTTTACGAAACGATTACATGGAGCGGGCTTGCCCGGTAAGCCGGGATGATTTCAGGCCGAAATTCGCAATTATCAAGTAAATAAGGGCAAAGTTACGTTAGATTTACTTCAGTTTTACACTAATTAGTCTATTATTTATTTTGTAAACCCATCGTTAATAAAAAGATTGTTAAACTCTTAGCTAACCTAGGAAAGCGTCTTCACGAAGACTAATTAATTTATTAAATCTTCACTTTGATCACGAAACACACAAACAACGTTGATGTTCTATTTCAGTTCCTTTCAGCACTATTTATTCACACTGTCAAGCAAACGAACGCGTATCGAAGCGAGTTCAACAGTTTTTCAGCCCGGTTTGCCGGGATGAAAACGATTACATATGGACATTTTCATCCCGGCAAACCGGGCTAGCCCGCTTGCCATGTAATCGAAATGTTAAAACAACATGCGTTTGATATATATAAAGCGGGCTAGCCCGGTTAACCGAGCCAGCCCGGTCCATGTAATCGCCCCCTAAGAGGCATTTTTTAAACACGGAAAATGTCGGAGGCTATCAGGCTAATTATATTGCGAAACAAATAACAAGCCAGGTATCATTACGATTCTGCAGTATATTGCATGTTTTCACAATAACAATTTATTTATAGTCAATAACGTAGGGAGTAGATGTCTACGGCGCAGGCTAAAAGGGAGTTGCCTAATTATCTCCTGAGCATTAGGCTCATGTTACAAACGCTTGAATACTTTGTGCAGTAAAGGAAAAGGCCGCGCTATTAAGAACCTTCCACCTATAAGAATTCGTGCTGAAATTTGGAATTTTGTGCCCTTATAACATAAGAAATTCCCTTTTTGAGCCTGATATTCACTGATAAACTCATATTTTAATTCTATGATTCAGTTCCGCTTAAAAAATGAAAACCGCCAGAAAACATTTACAATTTACGCGACCAGGCAGAAATATTAAGTCGACATGCGAGTTTTATGGCAATTCAAAATACTTCAATATACCTTACTTTGTCATCGTATTCAACATTCCCATGGATTGAATTGTTATATGGTTAAATAATTCGCCATTTGGTCAGCACTGACGACCTCATTTCATTGTATTCTGACTCCGTTCGTATGGATGTTCGCCATTTTGTGACAACAAATTGCTGTAAAACTCACGAGGTTGACATCACGCCACATGCATGTCAACATCCAGGTTCCGGGGTCGCGTTTTATTCACCCCTGTCCCTGGACATGAATGGTTAATTAAAGTTGTTAACAATTTCTAGCGTTTACCCTAGCGTTTACTGCATAGCAGTATAGCATTGTTTATACATGTATGTTTATACAAAAATTCAGAAATAGATGAGCATCATTAGGTTTTTAATAAAAAATATAGTGTAAAATATGTCCAGAGAAATAAATGACAGCGTAGTCGTAGACAATATTTATTTTGAAGATATATCGTTAAAAGGACCTGGAATATCTTGTGGCTGCAAGAAGTGCGCTCATTAAATCCATCAAATTTTTTACAAGTCCCATTTCACCAAAACAATATTGTTTCTTCCACCAGTATGGCATTGCATATATTTAGATGATTATGCTGCAGTACTAAATTTATCGCTAATAGAGAAGCGTATTAATTGATTTCTAAAACTTTGACAAGAAGAGAATTCAAACGTCCAACCATTGGACGTGGATCATCGACCAGTCCAGCAGATATCAACGCATTATCATAAAGCTGAAAAGAAAGAACGAAAATGACGTCAGAAAAAATCCTATTATATATAAAAGTTGTGGCGCAATTTCCATATAAACATCCCGAATTTTACATATGATTATAAGCTGTAATCAAACGCGAACACAAGTCATCGCAAGTTGGCAGTCACGCTATCTCAGTCAGCCGCTCTGAATAATTTCCCAAAAATATCATGTACTGTGACAAAGTTAAAACTTTGTTTAAAGTGCCTATGAAACGAAAATTAAGTTTGTCTTACTTGAAAGAACTCTTAAAATGACAATATAACATCATTTACAGATTTTCGTTTCCTTGCGTTGTTTTTGAGATATTTCAGTTTGTTTGATATGCAAATTTGACTTATAAGATAACTACGTCACAGTTTGCATATTGACTTATCGCAAAGTGTTCTATATCTTTGTTATTATCGAACAAAAGCACTTGGCGAATTAGGAACCAATGTGCGAGTGTTTCTCCTAAGTGTTTTTGTTTGACAATAACAAAGAGATATAATCTTGGTCTTAGCTTATGTCGTGCACTTTTAACATGAGCCTCTGGCTCGGATGATTGGGCGACCACATCCTGTGCTTGCGACGTTAAATAAATCATTACTCATTACTCATTGTGTGATAAGTATTATGCAAAGAGTGACGTAAAGTTATCTTATAAGTTAACAAACTGAAATATCTCAACAACGAAGCGAGGAAACGAAAAACTGTAAAAATATGTTACTTTGTCATTTCAAGTGTTTTTTTTTTACACAAGACAAACTTAATTTACGTTTCATAGGCACTTTAAAACACTCATGAAACCTTTAAAACCTTTATTTTGTTAATTTGGGGAGTTCGAACGACCGCCACAGAAATTCGTGACTGCCAACTTGTCAGGACTTGTCAGGCGTTCTCTTTTGTTTTAGGCTTTTAATATCCAACCGAAACCCCAACTACAACCCTAACTTTAATCCTAACCTTATCTTAAACCTATCCCAAACATGTGAACAGGCTCTCTCTGGGGGCGGATATAAAGGGAGAATTAGCCCCGTCCCCCACAGAGAGCCTGTTCACAAGCTACCCTAGGGTGGTGCTACCGAAAGAGTTAGCCCGTTTCAGACTTGCACTTTTGCCGTATCGAATTTAAGGGGAGGGTTAACGTGAATCAAGTACAAATCACTTGCACATTTTCATTAGCCCATATAAGCTTGTCTTTATTTCAAAATTATGGCAAACTATATATCACCAGATAGCTCATGAACCTAAGGGGGCTTTCCATTTACACGGTAAGACCGGTCAGTCTGGTTAAATGGAACACGATTCGTTTGAGACTTAGGACGGTCAGACTGGAAAATTTGGTCCTAATCAAAAGCAAGTCCATTCTGGCCAAACTGACCGGTCAGACCTTGTCAATTGGAAAGCGCCCTAAGATTCTGAAAATTATGATTTTTAGGCTTCACAAAGCGTTGTTGTTAGTAACCAAGCTGTCAAACAGACCACATTCTGTGATTTACCAACATGCAGTTGAGAAACGATATCTGGTTATATAATGCAAGTGCTTTAGTTATTGTTTTGCAATTTATTAGTATACATAATAATGGTGGGGATAAGCAGCGGGTTTTGCAATATTTAAAAAACTCGAGTCGCAGCACCTGTACAAAATCCTCTGCTTATCCCGAACAACCTATTAATATCTATTGGCCCTGAAAATTGCAAGTCAATTGGTTAAATCCATCTCAAGATATCTTTTCTCAAAGTCGCAAAAAGCACATTCTAAGAAAAATGGAATTAAAGTTTAAAGTATATTAAGAAAGTTCTGTAAAGGTCCTAAATTTTCAAAAAGAGCATAAATGGTCAAAAATATTATTGTGTTTGTTTATTTTAAATAGTTAGAAGCATCCTGCATTATATGTGACTCCCTCAGCTTCCCGAAGGTCCTATCTTTTTTCTTCCTCAAATATTTCCACTTCGATACAAAAAGACTGATTGTCACGATGTAATTAGGTTTAATACTGTTTACAGCCTTTTGGCGAATGTTGCTGCTGATTGTAGTGTGATATTGTCGTTTTAAATCGGAGAAGAAGGTCGAAGGGAATTGAAATACGAATTGGCGAGGGAGTTTGCGGCACGGGGGCTGTTATTAATGCAAATATAGTACTATTTTATGATTGTTCGTATACATAAATACATGCCCTTGCACCACCCGGAAAACTAAGACCTATATTTCGCAATATGCCTACTTGCCACCGAAAAAAAATCATATTACAGGAAGCATATCCACCGCCAAAATGGCATGAGCTGTAGCCTCATTTTATCATTAGGGGGAATATATACCTAAAAAGGGAACTCCAAATACATCCTAAGCGAGAGATTTTACACTTAAATTCCTCATTCTAAGTTTTAAAAAAATATTTTCTTCCACACTTTTTACTCTAGGGTCGGTCGTGTTTACGTTTTGCAACAATGGCGGACGCTACCAGTTTCCTGCCGTCCACAGTTTCCCTCGTTAGCAACAAAGCCAGAGGGTCCTGTAGATTATTTTACAGGACCAGGGATCGGGTCATTGGTCTTAATGATGTCCTCGTCAACTGCGAAATACGGCAATGTGGAAACTTAGCAACGCTAAATCAAAAGCGCTTTGATTCTCATCAAAAGCGTCCACCCGTTGAAAAACTTCTCTCGCTACTAAAATCGAAATACACAAACTAGTTTCCAGTACTTTTCCCACGCGGTTACGGAATACTCGTAGAAAATTGCGCGAAATTCAATCTTTTTCGACCGTTTAACTGGAAAAAACCTATAGACATTATTAAGAGAGGTTCAAATACTCTAATTCTTCAAAAAACAAGAAATCCCCATCTACGTCAAAGTTTGGGTTGACCCTCCCTTAATTCAATGTTATTAAATGCGGAAGAGGTGTGATGTTCGGCAGGCGAATTTTTCGACAGGCTCTCCCGAATCGTGGAGCAGAAGTTCAACCACTGTTCAACTATATATGTAATATCTCACACACGTATGAGGAGGAGTGTTTCACCAGGATTTTCAAACACTGAATAACGTTTGTTGGCGAAGCCGAGGTTTTTTAACAAACTTCGCAGTATATCCTGATGAAACACTCTTCCGAGTGTGTGATATAGCATCTCAAACATCAGTATTTTAAGAGAAAATCGAGGTGAAAGTTTGCTTAATTTATGTAATTTCTTCCTCCAATATCCAAACCACGGACATGGTTTTGATTTCCTTTGTGTAGATCTCCACTTTAATTTAGAGGTGTGCGAATCCGATCCGAATCGGATCGGATTCGGACTAAACTTTTATCGTTCGGTTCGGATCGGATCGGATCGGACTTTGTTCTTTTTTTATCGGATCGGATCGGATTTTGTTCTTCTTTTCTCAGATAGGATCGAATCGGATTTTGCACTTTTTACCCGCATCAGATTCACTTTTGTCATTGTTTTTGTCACAAAATTAACAAATTCACTAGTTGTATGCACATTGCACAACATATGAACGTTACTGTTGCATAAGATTATTATTGTATAGTAGTTTTCTTAAATTTATTTGTTCATTGGTTTTCTTTTTGGAAAGTTTGCGCAACTATTGTAACATATATCCGGTCTTTTAATTTTCTCGGACCGGATCGGATCGGATTTGAGCAGCTGTTTTCGGATCGGATTGGACTACGATTTTTAGGGATCGGATCGGATTCGGATTGACAGTTTTGGCAAACCCTCGGATTATAAGGGGTCAATCCGATCCGACGCACACCACTACTCCACTTCAAACGTCGAATATCTGTCGTGTCGAATTCAATTCATAAATTACGACAGCGTTAAAAAATCCCCTTATTCCTCTCTCTCTATCGCTCACGCCTTAACACATTTCGTTTTGATCGGCGAGTGATTACATTCGGTCGACGTTTGAAACAACAGTCGCCTTTCAGTCGCATCCAACTTGAATTCAACACGGCAACTAAGTGCGACGTTTGGAGCTGGCCTTTTACCCTTATCGCAACATACTTTGCTTTTGTTTTGTTTTGTTTTGTTGGGTTTTTTTTGTTTTTTTTGTTTTGTATTTTATATGTATTGGCAAATAAATACTGTTATTTTTCGCCGTAATGTTTGGAAGTTCGTTCCGAAGTTCGAAAGTTCATTTTGAATTATACTCATTTGACTGGCAGCTAGGAACAAAGCTGCATGTGTAACAAATTTGAAAACTGTGTAACAAAGTGCAACAAACTTCCAAACATTTCGGTAAAAAGTATTTTACAATCAGCCTAGATGACATAGGCTTTTCCGTGGCTGAGCTGTGGCCTATGGGACTGGGAACTAAATTCGCTTAATCTCTCCCCAGTCCTTTCGGCCATCCTCAAATTTATAGCCCCCAGGCCCCCAAATAGGAAATAGAAGGCCTAGGTCTAGGCTGTGTTACAATGACTGGAACAACACCCTTAGGCTTAGCTTTTGTCGTCGAAAAATATCACCAGAGATATACTGCACCTGTTCAGCAACTAGTTTGGCAAGTTGAGGATTTGACTCCATTATAATGTGCAGTTTCTTTATCACTTCATGACTAGTAAAATATATGAATAAAATATAGAAACAATAATATATGGTTGTTTTTTTCTACAAAAAGGACATAATTGCAGAAAAGAAATAATTAAAACAATCAAGATGATTTTCTCCACTTGTGTTCACAGCACCGCTCTGGGTAGTTTACACTTTACCGTACCCGAGTCACATCACTGTGTCAGGTTAGCGTATATAAAGCAAAGCAATAAACACGTTAGTGGGTCGGTTAAGTGTATAAGACAAGCGGTGGGTCGGGTTAGGGTTTTTGTTTGGGTTAGGTCATGAAAATAATCTCGTTTGGTGGCAAATGCATCGCTGGATCACTTGGGTACGGTAAACTGTAAAATTTCCACTGCTCTATATGAGAGGTATGACGATTTATTTCGCGTGCTTAGACTGCTATCTCCCTACGCCACAGACGCCACTTGCTACTGAGTTTAGCATTTTAATACTTAATCCAAACTAAAAGGCTTTCGAAATCTTGACTTTCACTTTTCAAACATTGTTATATATAGAATCTTCCGGTGCTTTAAGGATCGTCCGGTAGCCCGGTGGGCTAATCCGCCCCTGTTCACATAACCCTAAAACTATTCCGCCGTTGTAATCTACTGTATGAGTCCCACTGCTATAGTGGCTCTGTTGTTTTAGCATCAAACTAGCGTTAAAGGCCCAGTTGCAAAAAAACAAACTAAATATATATATACTATACATGAATGTTCTAAAATGCAAACAATGTTACCTTGGGTTGATCTCCATTGTTGGTTGTATGATATCAAACTTCATGTTTCCTAACTGCTCCGCTTGTGGACCAGATTTTATTATCTTTAACCAACGTCTGGCAGCCGCCATATCTGCCACTGTTATCATGACAGGATGGCTAGCCAAGCGACGAGACACCTGGAAGCAGTTAGCAATGCGTGATAGTCAGATTCGCAATGAAAGTCGAAATAAAAAGATACATAGCGAGCTCTTGTCACAGAGAGCAGCTGAGATTGAATTCCTAAGCCCCCAACCCTTTATTTTCAAAGGTAAGAAACTGCATGTACGCTATGCCAACATTGTATTTGTGGATCCGGCAAAGAATAACTCGGTGTTGCTTCCCCCAGCTTGCGAATGATGGGAGGGAAGTCGTTGTCGAGGATTGTCTGGGTTCTCCGGCCTTCCTCTTCCTCATATAATGGCATGCACCCTATATATAGAGCGCCTTTAATATGCCTTCGATTCGGCCACGTTGAGCTGCGTCCCTTCTAAATTCAGCCACCAGCTGCAAGTAAGAATTAGCCCTTCCCAAACTTTCTACATCCACTTGTATTACCAACAGCAATGCAATCTTAGATCACAATGGATTGTGGTCTATGCAGAATATATGCAGCAAACGCAACAATTATTTCAGGTCTGATAGACCACAACGCATTGCAATTTCAATATTACGTCGCTATTGATGAATTAGGACTATTGACGTGGCTTTAATAGTCAACTGTAACTTGACTGACTCATAACAACATCAGTGAGATATATAACATCACAATATAATACCTTAACACCAGCAACTTTTTGACGTCCAAGCAAATTTTCCAGCCATTTAGCAAGTTCTTCAGAACTTTCTTTAGACAACTCATCACTATCTAAATTAAAATAAAACTAAAAATGACTCCACACTTCATGCTCAATGTACAGAGGAGATGTACTAGAGCCGGTAAAAAACAACAACAAAGAGAGTTGCACTAACAGAACATTAGACAACGTGTCTTAATTTAGACAATCATTAAAAAAAAACCAGTACATTAACTGGACTAGAATAAGTCCAGTTTGTTGTGGCAGTCATGGCGTAAAAGGCCCCGTTTACATGAAGCGGATTGACAGTCCAATCGAAAAACACGAGTGAAGTCAATTGGGGCACATGTTAATTTACATGGAAAATCCGATCTGTTTTTGCTTTTTGTAAGCGGTTTTTCAACACTAAATTCTGGGCTTTCCTCAATGTCCGCCATGTTTACAACACGCACCAATTTTACGCATGGGTATCAAGTCATTTTCAAGTCAAACCGTGTTTAGATGAATCAAATTGGAAACACTCAAGCCGATTCAAGCTTGAATCTCAAGTCAATCCACTCCACTGCGTGGATTGACTTCAGCCATCCGTTTCGATCAGATCGAAAACTTTCAATCTTCTTCATGTAAAAACAACAAAGAGAAACAACATGGGAGATTTGACTTGAATACTCAACCCGCTTCATGTAAACAGGGCCTTAGAGACTTCATAGTAGCTGTGTATTAAGTTAAGACTGGATTTCCACTTGGCGAAAAATGTCGGAAGCGACTTTTTCTTTAGCCAAGACAAAAGAAAAAGGTCGCTTCGCTCGAAAAATATCGCCTAGTGGAAAACAGCCTATAAAGACAGCGGTTAGTTGAACTATACAATCAAACAAAATAAAACGTATTTGTTAATGAACAAACTCGATATCCTACAATTATAAAAAACATTTTTTCAAGTTTACCTTTTTGTTTCATCAGTGACACTATCCGACTCTTCACTTGTTGATAAATATGTTTCTGCTGATGTTACAGTTCTGGCATCGAACTTTTTCAACTGGTGTAAAACCATCTCATCATTATCATCATAGGTAAACAAAACCTTCGCAGAAAAAATAAAATAAAACTAAAACTTTATAGAGAAAGGAAGTTGGAGTTTTGAGAATTCATTTTTACTGAAAATTGTATAAAACTGAGAAATCCCTAAGCGTTACAAAAATATTAGGAAGGCTTTTAATAAGAAGGATAATAAGAAATTTATATAGAAAAAAATATTTATATAAAATATTTTAGAAATATTTTTTAATAAATACAATAAATAAATAAAGGCTACTAACCTCAACTTCTTTTTGTTTCAAAGCTTCAAAGTAAGGCGACGATTCCGCCAGCTCGCGGCTAAAACAATAAAATCAAGACGTGTAAGGTACTCACATGTAGAGCACGTAAAAATGGAAACAACATATAACAGAACATTTATGTTTAACAAAACGTATGCTCGTTTACCAAGCCTAAAACTAGTATTGAGGTTGTAAACGCTTTGAACTAGCAAAGCAATGCTGGTAGAATAAACATGAATGCTCTACCAGTATAGTCGTCCAAATATGTCGAGTGTTCATATAACATCACTCATACATCTATATACTCCTAAAAGTTTTGCTTAATTGGTAAATTAAGAGGGGCGCAAATAAGTTTAGCGTTCCACTATTTAGTGGCACCCATAGTGGCCGTCCAGTTCCGTCCTGTCCGTGCAGTCCCGTCCTATCCATGCAGTCCAGTCCTGTCCGCGCAGTCCCTTCTTGCCCGTACAGTTTCGCCCTGTCCGTAGAGTCTCGCCCTTTCCGTGTAGTCCCGCCCTGTCCGTACAGTCCCGCGTCGTGTCCGTACAGTCCCGTCCTGTCCCGTCCAGTCCGTACAGTTTTGCCCTGTCCGTAGATTCGTGCCCTGTCCGTAGATTCGCGCCCTGTCCGTGCAGTTCCGTCCGGTATGTACATCCCCGTCCTGTCCATGCAGTCCCGTCCTGTCCATACAGTCCCGCCCTGTCGGTAGATTACCGCCCTGTCCGTGTAGACCCTTCCTGTCCGTACAGGCCCGTTCTGTCCATGCAGTCCCGTCCCGTCCTGTACCTGCCATCCCACCCTGTCCGTGTAGTCTCGTGCTGTCCGGCCGTTTATCTATCCGTCTCGTTCCGTTCTGTCCATGCAGTTCCCGTCCTGCCCTGCCAGTCCCATACTATCCACCCATTCCCGCCCTGTCTGCCTATCTATCTATCTATCTATCATAAAACATTTCACAGCGGGAAATGTTTCAATTAGGGATCGGGTTCGATCCATGCACGCGAGCTAGTGAACAAAACACATTTGAAGCAAACACTTACCACCTACATATTGTATCATGACAAATAATTAAGTACGTAGAAAACAACACTTTAACATGAACTGAGGGATAATTACTGTCGTGGCAATGGAAAAGTTGCAAAAAATAACCCCGAAATTCCGTCTGTTGTCTTCATCAATGCATTTAATTAATAAAGCTTGTTAAACGACTTCTTGTTTTGAATTTGATTGTTTTTTGTATTTTTTTTATCAAATGGATTAATAAAAGTCAAAGCCAATCAAACTCACATGCATAAGAGAAAATTGTTCAATCAGCAATGAATTGGTCAGGGCGAGAAACTAAACTTCGGTCTTTGATAGCCACGACAGTAATCTGGTTGCATCACATGTACAGTACCTTGGAGAACAAATGTAATAGATAGACTTCTGGATTGGCTTCATCCTTGAAACATAATTTTCTAAAGAAATCAAATCACCTGGCTTCTCGTTTGACGATTCAAAACGCAAAAGTTTAGCAATATCTTCTTTCATATGTTCATCACTTGTAACGACAACACCTTCTCGGAAAAAGACACCATATTCTTTGAAAAACTCTTCATACTTCACTCGATCTTTGCGAGATTGTTCGTGAAAGAATTTGATCAGTCGTCTAGTAAGGACGTTTTTTAACCTACTTATCAAGGCACTGTCTTGAAGCATTTCTCTGCTCAGATTAAGAGGAATATCCTCACTGTCGACAACACCTCGGACAAACCGTAACCACTCTGGTAAAAGTTTATCAGCTTTTGTCTGAATAACAACTCTGCGACTAAACAGGCTTACTCCAGAGTCAACGCGACCCATACCATAGAGTTCTGGAAGACGTTCAGGAATGTAAAATATACTTCTGATATTCAAAGGTGCATCAGCTTTAAAATGCAAATGATATCGTGGCTTATCAAATGCGTTCGAGATAAAACGATAAAATTCCTTAAAGAAGAAAAGAAAGAGATATAGCGGGGTGAACATTTGCCCGATAGTGGCAGCTAAGCAATAAAATAATGAAAACGCTAATGATCAATCGCTCAACTGCATGCATATCTAACATAACGTTTAGACTAACGTTATGTTCCTGTAAAATAAACAAAAAGCAGTCAAGGTTCTCTTCCAACATTAATCACAAAACGCTTTCTCGTGGTTACTGTTGTCAATTTCTGAACAAAGTATCGAATATGAAATCAATTGTAATACATTGAGACGGCTTGTACCTCGGACATCCAACAAAATTTTGATTACGTTAGTCAAGCAGCAGAGACAATTTTATTTAATATCCACACCTCAAACTACGACGCAATATATATATATATGTTCATTGTTATTGAATGTCTTTAGTGGAATATAAGTTTTTGATTAGCTTATACCTATTAAACAATCCAAACCTTTTTAGGTGCATGGCCACGGTGCAGTGTGCATGGTAAGTTTGTGCACGAACTATAAGTAAAGACTATTTAATAAGATCAAAATTCCTGTACCTCGTGTTGCTCCTCCGTCACTTGTTTTGGATCTAGAGTCCAAAGGGGCTAAAAGTTGGAGGATAATAATAATAACTAAGTATTTAAATAGTTTTTTTTATTATTACGCAGGGTATCAAGATCTTCTAAACAAGCTGACGAACATGAAAACCATAATGTATTTTAAAGCAGCTTACTAATTCTGCATAAAAAAAACAAGAGAAAATTAATGACGACCGACTACTTCTTAGGAGCAATTTCACCAAAAGTATACATACAGCAATTGTTTTCTGCTATGGCTTACCTGAACAGTATTAATGCATACACCATTCAGAAAAATAGGAAACCCGAACGAAATTACTGTACTTTTTGATTATTTCTGTAACAGAAATGTGTAGAAATGAAATGTGGAGAAATTTATATTTATTATACGACTGAAAATAGCCCAAAAAATACTTATAATACGATTTTACAGGCCCAGACCAAATGGGAACCAGGGGAAAAAGGACCGATGACCCCCCAATTTTTTTACTGTCTAGGTCTCAACATTTTTAACTCAAAGACTAACACTAAAATTAACAATTTTAAATATACATGTATTATATATGTTTAATTATATATTATAATATTTTCTTAAATATATACTGACATAAACGAGACTCCATTCATGCTGTAATGCAGATCTTCAAATTAGTAGGCTGTTGTAATTAATATGAATTTCCTTAGAAAATTTTCGTCTAAAACTATTCACAAAATTAGGAAACAACCCACCCCACGCTATTGGACCTACGGTACAAGCTTGTCTAAGAGAATAGTATGTAATTACCTTCCACTTCTGTTTTTAATGAAAATCTTCGACAATCACTTTTTAAATGAACAATAATTTTTGTTCCTCTGGCAACCCCGTCTGCTTCAGCAACTTCATAACTACCAGACCTAGTGTAAATTAGAAAGAGCACACATTTTAGGAACAAATACTTGAGAATAAATACAATAAATAAAACATGGGATCTTTACATGATGTACAGACGCGAGCCAAATCGTACTTAAAAAACTGATGGATAGCACAAAAACGTTCATTTTGATTGATTATTTTAAGAATGCAAATGTTTTAGCCTAGAAAATCAAACAAAACGTTATGTAAATCAGAACGATTCTCTTACCGATTTACAGATATTGATTAAATATTAATGGCAGTAAGACGCCAAAATTGTCTATCCCAATTTTGATTTTATTTAGAAGTGTTTTTAGAATAAAGAAAAACGGTTTTAAAAAATGCAAATAAGATACCTTATGACGTCATCTACTCCACTAATTCCATAAAGGAGGAATATCTATGGAAATACTAGGTAGATTGTGCTGAAACTTTGAAGCTGTTCTAATACGAATGGTACATTGCAATGTACACAGTTATTGCTTGATATATTCCTCATTTGGGGACGTTTGTTTGAACTGTGTGGAGTAGATGACATCATAAGGCATCTCATTTGCATGTTACAAAAACCCGAATATCTCTGGAACATGATGAGATATTGATTTAATAAGAACGCTATACTTCCTCATACGAGGCCGCATGAAAGAACTTCACACCTTCAGAATACACAACTGCTGTATGAAAGTGAAACTAGTTCAACTGAAATTATAAATAGTAAGCTTGTCGCCCGTATCGAGAGCGTTTGTATGTATCCAGTGTGACGAAGTGATGCACAACACAATTTACAGGAGACCTGGGGGCAGAAAAAGTCCAAGATCTGTTGAAACTGAGAAAAATAGTCATTGCAACAAAAGCAAAGCACAAAAACAGCGAACATCGACTATGGTCAGAATATTATCCTTCTCAACACACAGTATATAGAATTTAGATGAGGATTGCTTTAGACGATGATTAGGTGAGTGACGGCTGAAATTTCGGTCAGTGAACTCCATGGCACGTGGAGGGTGGGGGCGTGGGGCGATGAGATGCCGGTATGATGAAAGTCTGCAAACCTGGCTGCAAACATTCTTTGGACATTTGTAGTCACGAACTCTATGCGCAAGTCTTATGCAGTGATAAGTGTACGTACACGTACTGTAGATGTAGACTAGTAAAGTAAAGTATTGGATAGAGCAAAGTAAAAATAAAGGTGGTAAACTGCCGAGATATTGACGTTTCGAGCGGAGGCCTTTATCAAAGTAATATAAAAAATATTTAATTACGAGATATTTAGAGTAAAATATTTAATTATAGGGGACATTTAGAATAAGGAAAAAAACTTCGATTGAGTAAGATTGAAATCCCTATTTTTGATCCAACATATATCCTTCAGACCCGTCAGCATTCTCATGCATGCAGATTGTGAATTTTCTTAACATTCTTAATTTATTGCAATTTCTAAAAAAAACTAACCCATCCGATGACCACATATATCCTTTGCTATCAGGAACATGAGACTTTGTAAAAACATCTACTTTCTTCGCAACCATAAAAGCGGAATAGAATCCAACACCAAACTGACCAATAATGCTTTCTGGATTACCAAACTCTCCTTCGCTTTGCTGAAGGTTTTGAACAAAAGCTTTGGAACCTGAGCGAGCAATAGTTCCAAGATTTTCAATCAACTCTTCTTTCGTCATGCCAACCCCATGATCTTGTAAAGTAAATGTACCCGTCTCTTCATTAGTACCCAAATGAATTTCTAATGAATGGTCTTTATCAGCAATGTCAGCACCAGTTAAAAAGAGATGTCTCAGTTTTTCCATTGCATCTGATGCATTAGATACCAATTCGCGAATGAACACCTAGAGAACATGACAATCAAGCATTTCAAGTATTGTCGTTAAACACTAGGCTTTCTATGCAGTAGCACGCTTTAAACTCTGTTCAGTTCAAACTCTGAGTTATAGTGTACAATGTATATATGTATGTGTGTGTGTGTGTGTGTGTGTGTGTGTGTGTGTGTGTGTGTGTATGTGTGTGCATGTGTGTATGTATGTGTGTATGTATGTATGTATCAATCAATCAATCAATCAATCAATCAATCAATCAATCAATCAATCAATCAAATTTTATTTAAACACGTAACGCCCAAGAGCTAAGAAGAAACTCGTTCAAAATACGTACATAATATATATATATATATATATATATCGTTCAATCTACAGACACGCGTTTCGCTGATGAGTGGCCGTTCTGTATCGGGGTATACAGACACGAGGCGAAGCCGAGTACCTGTATCCCGATATAGGACGGACACACTGTAAATTTCAGGGGGTAAAATTTACCCCATTTGGGGGGTAAAAGTGCTATTCTTAGGGGGGTAAATGATAAAGGGGTAATAATTACCCCTTAAATAAGGGCAATTCTTCTTTTTGTCGCACAGAATTACCCCTTTTACGGGGGTAATTTGTTGGAGCAAATTTTTTACCAATCTCGGGGTAAAAAGGTAAAATTTACCCCTGAATAAGGGGTAAAAATATAGGGGGGTAAAATTAGCTAGGGGTAAAATCTACCCCCATTTTGGGCCTTGTAAGGGCCGGTAACTAATAGTGGGGGTAAAAACTCCCCCCTACGTTGGGGGTAACCAGAACTGCAAGACAATGTTTTCGAAAATGGCGACATAACTACAATTACTGTTAATATAAAAGCGTATGTAGGCAATTTTTTTCAATTTTCTTGAAGAGTTTTTGTACACAAGTGTGTATAATAGTTAAAAATTAAGCAGAAGATTGTTTAGCAGATTGAAATAGACCTAAAGTTTACTTCCGTAAGCTTGTAAACATCGTCTGTGTGTAAAGGCCCAAAGGTGACTTAAACACAACCTAACACTGCTTACAAAAATGAAATTACTCTGGATTTGGTTTTGAATGTTGTTATTTTATATTGGATTAATTGGGGGTAAGTAAAGAAGTATTATTTCCTATATTTTTTGCTCTACGACAATGTCTGTTGAGTTGCTATTGAAATGAATTACTTTGAATGATTTTACACTTTTCTTGTGTCAAAAACAATAGTATTTTTCGCATTGTCTGTGTATCAAAGCTGAGGAAACAAGACTGACCTAAATGGGCTGACCTGAATCTGAATTTAGTCTTAACGTTGCAACGATTTACTTTTCCCATTTTGCTGGAAATTCGTATATAGATAAACAAATGTTTGTACATCTTTCTGACCTACAACGGCTAGTGTTTCATAAACTGTTATCGAAATAAATATTTTGTTTTTTCGTCGTATGACACAGAAACTGACCAGCTATTAACTGATAACATTTTCTATGTGGCAAAACTATTAATGTAAAAAAGCATAAACAAAAATTCACAGGATCTTTGAAATGTTTGGAAATGTTTTTGATCTGTCACACTAGTCAACACAAATGTTTTTTAATGAAACCTTTCAAAAATAATTCTCAAATGTTGTGAACCGTTATAAAATCGTGTGTTAAAAAAAGTAAAGATAACATGAACTTAACTGCAGTGTAATATTAAAGGAAAAAACCCGGTTATATATCTTAAATTTTAATACAAAACAAGAAGAGGCAGCTTGGCGCAGTGGTAAAGTAAGGAAACTAATGCAAGGTAAGTTAAACCCGTAGGGTTAGGGTTAGTACTTAGATGGGTGACCCATTGGGACACCAAGGTTCCACTAATAGTGTAATAAATAAAGAACTGGGACTATTCAATTTTTACCCTCTTATTTTTACCCCTTAAATTTTACCCCACATTTCGAGGTAAAAACTACCCCCGAATTGCGGGGTAAAAATTACCCCTTTTTTAAATTGATTGAAATTTTATCCCCGAAAAACGGGGCGTTCTGTGGAAAACTTTTTACCCCCACATTTTGGGGTAATTTTTACCCCCTGAAATTTACAGTGCACGAATTCTGTAAATGACTTCTAGAACGATCTATTTAGTAAGTTCATTGGCGTAGTAATTTTTCTAAAAAAACGTTGTCTATGTCGAGAAAATCAAAGCCGTAAAGTTTATGTAAATCAAGAGGAATCTATATCACATATACAGACACTCATTAAACATGGATTTTCTTTGTGTTTTCCTCATGAATTATTAATGAGTTTTAGAAATATATATATAGCATATACCTCGCAGGTGAATAGTGCTTTTCACGCAATCTGATTGGTTCCTCTAGCTCAGGATATCCTGCACTATTCACCTGCGGGCAAAACAAGATGGCGGCCTATCTGAATGTACTTCACCGATGCTGTCCCACATGCGGTTGTCACCGACGATCGCATGTGTATAAGTAATTGATGAAATTCATTCAGATTGTTCCAAGCTACACTGATGAGCTGTTGTACAGCGAAACACCGTGTCTGTAGATTGAACTATATATATATATATATATATATATATATATATATATATATATATATATATATATATATATTAATTTTGCATATAAATCATAAAGTGATGACGTACTTCTTTTTCAGAATAAAGAGAACGCGCCACAATATCCAGTAATTGTCTAGTTTCAGCTTGAAAACTATGCTTGTCAGATGGTCCTAAATAATAAAAAATAATTTTTTAGCAATTAACTAAAAAATACACATTCTAATTATATCTAAACGGATGTAGAATAGTAATTTTAATATTCAGCCAAGTATAGCTGGTTCGTTTCTGAACATAACTTACTTCAGTACTTTGCTATATATTTTGAAGTTGCGTTTTGCCTGTAACCCTTCTTCGACTGTATCGTTACTTAAGTAAACAATCCAGACTTTAGTATTTTACTCTATATATCTAATATATTGTCATATTTTATTGTCACTTTTCATAATTCAATATTTATGTATAAATTTAACAATGATCTTCTATACCATCTGTTTTTGACGATTTTACTTTTCAAGAGGAGAGTTCCCAAGCACCAAGGGATTATAATAACAATTTAAAACGTACCGATTAATATATACAATCCTTTCTCGGGTATAGCAGTTCCTTTTCAAACAATGCAAACATTAGTATTTTACTCTGACTAACGCCAAACGATATTACTTGTCAAGAGGTTGGGGCCGGATAGCCTCAGGCATGCACCAAGGAGTTAAACAAAATAAGCTGACATTTACAAACGACATGTGCTATAAAATATTTGTCCAATAGTTAACCTTAGTGCATGCATGGTGACAATTTAAACCAAAATACTGGTCCAGAATAATTTTTTTGACAGTCTAATTTTTTTGACATAAAGTTTTTCAATAATGTATAAAATATGTACTATAAGAACCTGTTATTGTTTCCGTATCACTAATGATATGAACTGAATCTTCTTCAACGTCACTTTCAAGCTCATCCTTATTTTCAGGCTATGCAAAATAAATTGATGTTATTAGATGCATGCATTGCGTATATAACAGACCTAATAATATACATGAAAAAATATCTCGACTGTGATTGGCTGATTCCAGTGCAGTTAATCCCAAACAACAGTGCAGAATTGTGTTTTATAAAATAACATGTATACTACGCAAGCCCTGATTGGTCAATTGCCGTGTTTGGATCAGAGTATCCAAATACGTATCCATATAAGAGTATCCAGAGTATCCGCCAAAACGATTTTTTGAAAATGTCGGACAGTATATCATATTCACTTGTGATTATTTTATAAAAGAAATACCAAATGGTTTTTTCCGTATTTGGAGACTCTTATCCAAACACTTGGGAAATTGCTCGACTTTCGAAAAGCTAAAAACACTCGCCTACGGCTCGTGTTTTGTTACGCTTTTCTCCAGTCTCGCAATTTCCCGCGTGTTTGGATCAGAGTATCCAAACACGGAAAACCATTTGGTATTTCTTTAATCACAGTGCAAAAATCTGTTATCACTAAGAACCAATCAAATTGATTGTACAGCGGATTTTTCCCGACACAAAACAAACAAACATGGCGGCCAAGATTCGGAGGTTTTGGGGATAATTGGTTCAAATTTGAAGCTAGTTATGCTTTAATATTGCCAAGTGAAGTACCTACAAGAAGACCAGAAGCTTTTTTATGCCTCGAGTAAACTTTTTCAAGTAGTAAAGGAAGCGAAGCGTTTTTTAACAAATAAATATGCGAGGAGTGGACGGCTAAACACGTACGTTAAAATGTTAGTACAGTTGTTTTGAACATTTTTTCATGTATATTATTAATAAGTAATAGCATGGTTTCTCGTGCAATTTGGAAAAACATGCACTCGTGAGTTTTTCAAATACTTCAAATAGCACTCGTCCTTCGGACTCGTGCTATTTTGACAGTATTTGAAAAACTCACTCGTGCATGTTTTTTTCCCAAATTGCACTCGAAACCATGCTATTACCTATACTTAACACAAACCATGTTGAGTAACATGGTCTTACAACAGGCTGTAGCACAGTAGAATAAATTAAAACATATAGGCTCCTTTTTCAAACCGTCGCGGACGATTCAAATCCCATACAAACTTTCAGGTCGAATAATTCGATGGCTTAGCCGTGGAAATCGAAGGTTGTGGTCTTGTGGATAGGTATTTTGAAAAGTTGGACGTTTCTGACGAAGGAGAAGTATCGATCTTTATGTGAGAAACGTCAAAACGGCAATCGGACAGATTTTTGGTAGAAAAAAAAATCGTACTCGATAACAGAGCGATGAGGCGCGAGGGAGCGTTGTTTACTTTCCAACCTTGTTTAATAATAAAAGATAAGTTTTTCTTGTTTAATTATTTAACGGGGGCGTTCACCGTTCAACACTATTGCTGCAACACATTTTCCAAGTTTATATAACATGTACAAATACAACAATTAAACAACTGTAAACCTAGTGTAAGATTGGACCAATTGTGGCATAACGACAGGGTTAACTTAGTTAAAAAAATGGATGGGGTTTGCAATTCTCCCTAACGTTTTTGGCGGCAAAATTTCCATGCAGGACACTCAGATCCTGCGTGGTTATTGACCAATCAGAGCTTGCGTAGTAGAATTGTTATTTTATAACAATTTAGTTATCCCGCATTCTTGTGTAAGATGGTCTCTTATGTAAGTCTCTGCTGATTATGTCACTGTTATACTCACAGAATAAATACTAAGCAGAAGGCCCACTCAGGGGTACGAAGTGTCCTCACTTTTTTAGTGCGCATGTCACACGCCGCCATGTTGAAAGCAAGTAAACTCCAGCGGATCAACAAGGAACAACATGGCGGAAAACGAAGTCGGGTCACCAAAACGGATCTAGCAGGAAAAGTTTTTGGACGATTTCCTTTTAACTTTGATATTTTACAAATGAAAGGTAAGTGACCAATTTACTTGAGGTTAGAAGGCATACAAACACGCTTTCGCGTGGAATTTAGCAACTTCTGAGCGATGACCTGCCGGCTCCTCAATGACTGAAGTGCGTCAGTCGGGTACGGTATCTCGGTACATATTTCAAACATCATTTCACATCAGTTACATATTTTTAATTGAGAATTGCACAATGTGTAAAACGTGCTCTTGTTTTTACGAATATTTAAAGATATAATATGCGCACGAGGGCTCACACTCACTCCAAATTTGTTACATGTAAATTGATGAAGTATTTTAGTCTGGTTCAGTTCAATGGGTAAAAATACCAATTCCGCAGAATCCATCTTTATGTGTTTGTTTACCTTCTTCTAGTAACGTTCTTACTCCAATTGTTTGTCTGTTGTATTAAGTGAATTGTGATTGAAGACATTGAACAAGATTTATTTATGTCATTAACCTACCATGGCTAAAGTTGATACACTTGACAAGCTGTTGAAATGTTGATTTGATTTTGTTCTTTTCTTGTAATTTTAGTAAATAATTTGTTTGGATTGTGCGTGTATTTGGACATGACAACTTACTGAATGAAAATCAGAAGCTTCCATCAGAAAAGACACAGCTTGATGCCTGAATTGATGGAGGCTTTTATAAAACTCGCATGTTTTTTATTCACTTGTTCACTTTTAAAGTGCCATTAATATTCGAACTTTATTTGAGTATTGTTGTAGTACTGGATTTAAAAAAAGAAAAACTGATAAACACCACCTAAAACTATTCAAGTGTATATGTGTTGTCAGTTGTGATTGTGATGATGATATAATATTACTGCAGTACCTATTAAAACTATCTGTTTCTGAAAGTCGCAAAACACACACCTGTATTTGCTAGAGTATCAGGCTTGCATAGTGTACATTTCATTTAAAAGCATTATTTTAAATATAGTAACTTAGGTTACAGGGCCGTAGACACCGGAAGGGGGGGGGGGGGCTGGGGGGGCTTCAGCTCCCCCCCCCCCCCCCCAATAATTTGTAAACTAGCGATAATCTGTAAAGTTTGAGAGGGAAATAATGACCTGTGAAAATTCGTACGGAGTACGGACAGAAATTAACGCGGACAGAAATTAACGCGGACAGAAATTAACCCTTTTGTTGCCAGGGTCTAATTAATAATTTATTTACTTGTTAGTTGTAATGTATAACTGATGTGGGGATGTGGGGGATGAAACTGCCCACTAAACTTTATAATAATATTTTAGTTGGGAAAATCTGGTCAAATTTGTGGAGGAAATACAATTTCCGACTGCACTGCTTCACAACTTTTGATTTAAATCTCAAAATATCTTGACATGTACCCTACTCTGTTCTGCTTTAACAACAAAATTTTGCTTTTTACGCTATAAATTTTGCTATAAATCTCGCCCCAGAATGCGGGAAATGCTGTTTCAGAGACCCTAGAATCCAAAATTACCCGGGGGGGCATGCCCCCGGACCCCCCTACGGGAATTCGCGTCTTCGACGCTCGCTACATAGAGTTAGTGCTAATCAGCCCCCCCCCCAATACAAAATTGCTTCCTACGGCCCTGGGTTAGATATACTGCCGAAACAGAGAACGTAGGAATCTAACGTTTCGAGCGAAGACCCTTCGTCAGAGAGAAACGTAAAGAGTGTAAACAAACAATGAGCTTATATACGAAAGGTAATCATGTGACCAAAAATAAGCCAATCAGATAAAACTGACAATAACAAATTGATAATGAGATGCGAAAAATTAGCCAATCAAAGCAAAATAACAATAACAAATAGATAATGAGATGCGAAAGACATTTGCTATTCATACCATCGATGAGTAAAAAGGAGGGGGTGTAAAGAGGATGAGCGAGAGTAAAAATAGATAAATTAATAAAGTGAAAACGCTGTTTATGTAAGCCCTTGCTGAACAGAAACAACATCTTCAGAGGTGTTAAATAAAAGAAAAACGTTCGTTGAGTCCGTGAGGATGAATGGTACCAATTTTGAAAATGAGACGCTTTTTTAGTCTTTTGCGGCTGACATTACCGCCAGAAATGGGCGAGATGGCACAAACTTTCATGTCTGAAATACAATGGTTGGCACTATTAAAATGTCGGGCAACAGGCTTGTCAACATCATTGTTCCTCACGGAACGAAGATGTTCAGCAAACCTGTCAGATAAACGTCTGCCAGTTTCACCGATGTAAAGCATGCAACATTTATTGCAAGAAATACAGTAAATGATGTTGGAAGAGATGCAAGTAAAATTATGCTGAATAACAAAATTAGATTTAGGTCCCGAAATACATGTAGCGAAGTTAACAAAGGAACACGTGTAACAACGGGTACGGGAACAAGAAAAGGTACCCGCAGGTGCCAGTAGATTTTTTCTAAGGGCACTACGTACTAAACCATCACGAATATTTTTATTACGCCGAAAAGAGATTAAAGGGTTATCGGTGAAAACAGCTGACGTTTCAGGATCATTCTTTAGGATATGAAAATTGCGGCTAATGATATCCTTAACTTTGTAGTTGAAAGGATGAAATGTGAGAACTAATGGTATTTTATTATCAGAAACTCTTTCTAAAGGTTGTTTTAAAGTGTCAGGACGAGGAATACTAGATGCTTTGTTAATAGCAGTGTCTAACAAGTGGGTGGGATAGCCACGCTGGACAAAAAAGGATCTCATTTCCAAACATTTGGTCTCAAAGTCTTTGTCATCACTGCATAGGCGGCGAAGTCGCAGAAATTGAGAGTATGGAATGGATTGTTTAGTGTGTTTGGGATGAGAGGATGAAAATAAAAGGTAACTATGTGAATCGGTCGGCTTGTAAGAGACAGAAGTCATAAGCGCATTATCACTAATCGATACCAAGATATCCAGGAACGACACACAGGTTTCACTGATTTCCCATGTGAATTTGAGCGCTGGATGGAAATCATTAACATGATTAATAAATCTCTCTAAATTCACACGTGAGCACGATGCTGTTCCAAAACAATAATGTATGTATCTCTTAAAGAGATCAGGAAAGGGTCCAGTGTATCGTTCAAAGATTTGTTTTTCAACATAACCAACAAATAAGTTTGCATAGCTGGGGCCCATTTTGGTACCCATTGCTACTCCACTAATCTGTTGGTAATGTTCACCATCAAATGAAAAATTGTTGAGGGTGAGTACAAGTTCTGCCAACCGAAGTAATGTAGTGGTGGATGGTTCCAAAACGGTGCGTTGATCAAAGAAAAACTTCAAAGCTTCCAGACATATTTTAAATATGTCAGTCAAAAGATCCAATTAATGTGTAGATGATAAATTGCAAAAATGTTAACAGAAACAACTGTTGGAAAGGTGTTCCAAATTCTTAATGTAGATTAATTTACGTATAAACCATCCACCCTGTAATAGAGTATATACTGTACATTTGAGTTGTTGGTATACATTTAAGCATTTGCATAATTTATATACATATTGCATACCCCATATACCTGACTGTGTTTACCACTGACTACAAAACGTTTTTGCAAACAAGTTACAATGTTAACCAAACCCAATAAGTTTTAAACATTTATTTCACATATACAGTACAAAATAGGTAAAGGTCAGTTCTTTTGACCACTAAATTTTACTGTTACAAGCTCTGTGTATACAAGGTGCAAAATTAAGAAAATTTATTATTACCAGTTGCCCACCCCACAGGACAAATAATAGTAACTGGTCCTTTATTATTTTACTGGCCAACACCCTATTAATGAAATTAACAAGTAGACGTACATTAAACTTAAACCTTTTCCCTTATTTATTATAAATACATGAAATTAACACCCGTTTGTTCTTAAACATGAAGTAAGACAAGTAGAAAGTCTTTTGTTCAAAATGTTTACACTCAGTATGACTGAAGCTGCTGAAGAACATTTGCCTCTATTCCTGTGGCAGTGGCCAGTGCTGTGAATAATTCCTTCTTGATTTTCTACAGTTCATTGTTTCTTAAGATTTCATTTCAAATCTATTGTCTCAGCTAAAAAAAGGAGAGAAACTATGTGAAGGTTGCACATCGATAATCTAAACCTCCATCTAAGCAGTACAAATCATGAAATATTTAAAAAGCTTGGGGAACAAAACTCAAGACGATCTGTCCAACCTAGTGAATTAAGATACAGTAGGCCATTTCAAGCTAACGAGCTAATTCGTTCATTTTATAGTAGAACAAAGTAAAATACCTAGACTTCAACACTAAGGACCTGATATTTCAGGTTAATCTTTTTATCAGCAGCAACGTTTACAAATATTAAATGAAATTGGAGAAATACTGGCACTTGTTTGTCAGCCTTCAACAAATATATGTCAAATCATAATTGCCTAAAATCCGTCCAAATAGAGAGCTATAGAGTTGCTTCGTTCTTCAAAATTGCTTGTCCGATTAAGATAGAACAACCAATACGTGCAATTTTATCATTATAATTTAGATTTAAACTGTTTTTAAAGAGTTTCCTCACTTATTTATTCTTGAAAGTACAACTTCAAAAGTGGACGGATAGCTCCAGCCGGACCAATTAACAAGATAATGAGATCGGACATTTCCCGTTCAAATTTCGTTAAATATCTTCCTTACCACAATAAATTTGATTACTTACCTTCCTTTTCAATGTACTATCCGTCCCACGAAATATTACCACCAAAATTTTGAGACCTGCGCGAGGACATAAACTTCAAAGGTTCCGACGAGAGTGGGCCTTCTGCTTAGTATTTATTCTGTGGTTATACTGATAGATTCAATGACTTTCTGGATTCAAAGTACCATAGTTAGTATAATTATGTAGTTCAGCAATTAATTGGTATTGTAATTTGAGCAATATTGTTGTAATTTAGAGAAAGATACAAAAAAGATTTGATAAACTAGATTTTTTATTACTACTTTTAGTTTACAAAAGATTGTCAGGCTACGCAAGCCTTGAACTTAATTGATATTGAAACTAATGTAAGTCATGCATGCATGCGCACATCTGAATTTAACCAGAGACAAACTGCTGTATACGTGCCTTTCGTGAAACAACAGCATGCCTTAATTATCTGACTAACTTATCAAAACTAAGTTTAGATTACAATTACATGATTATTTTAAAATCCACCAAGTTGAAAATTGAAAACGTAGTGATCTGCACACATTTCACTGTTTTAGTGTGTGACTAAAAACATGGCGAGCGAGAGCAACACTTGCATATAATGCGCTTTCCCCTTGTAACTAGAAGCAGTTCCGCTGTGCGAACGGATCTGTTTCTTTGTCTTGTTATGTACAGCCCAAAGCAGATGACGGGATTCTATCTCAGAATCGGAAGGCCATATAGTCGTCGACTTTCCGCCCCAATTATGTTGGCAGTCGCAGTGTGCAAGGAAGTGATAATAACAGCTGTTGTTAATACCATCTTTGTAACTTCCACTTTCACTGGTTCTCATGACTCGCTCTTCTTTTATTGATGATCGATGATCGATGATCGATGATCGATGGTGTTCTTTATCGCAATTGGGAGGACTCTGTTGGCAAGTCTTCTATCAAGCAGTTAGTACTACCAAAAGTACTAAGAGAAGAAGTACTGAGAGACCTCCATGACTCGCCACACTCTGGTCATTTTGGTGTCAACAAGACACTGAATCACCTCAAAGCGCGTTTCTATTGGCCGAAATGTTGAGCATAGTTATCTCTTTATATCTTTTGTATGTTTAGGGCCCACAGTAATTGGCTAACGCTGTTGTGGTTCCCCTGCCAATGTTAAATCTGCTGTTATTTATATGTTTATTTCTATGTATGTTACATATGGCGAAGTTAATAAAAAATAAAAATAAAAATAAAATAAAATAAAAAGATGTAAGACGGTTTTGCTCAACGTGTGATCTGTGTGCGTCCCGGAAACCCCCACCAAGAAAAGCTAAGGCTCCACTTGGAAAGTACGTAGTTGGAGCCCCAATGGAGCGAGTTGCAGTTGACGTTCTTGGGCCACTGCCAGTTTCAGAGTGGGTAACAAGTATTTGCTCGTTGCAATGGATTACTTCACAAAATGGCCAGAAGTGTATCCTTTGCCAAACCAAGAGGCAGTAACCATTGCTGAAGTGCTTGTCAAAGAGTTCGTTTGTCGCTTTGGCACTCCAAGAGAAATCCATTCCGACCAGGGCAGAAATTTTGAGTCTGAAGTCTTTGCTGAAATGTGTAGAATACTTGGGATCCGGAAAACGAGGACAACGCCACTTCATCCTCAGTCTGATGGAATGGTGGAGATATAATCGGACGTTAGAACACCAACTGGCCATGTTTGTAAACAAGAACTAACGAGATTGGGACCAATATGTCCCTCTGCTGCTGATGGCTTATCGCACGGCAGTTCAAGAATCTACTGGTTGTAGTCCTGCAAAATTGATGATGGGTCATGAATTGAGAATGCCCATTGACTTACTATACGGGCGCCATGAGGACTGCATGCCGCAGCATGTGACGGAGTACGCCCAGAATCTTCAAGAAAGTTTGGTTATTGTTCATGAGTTCGCAAGACAAAAACTGGAATCAACGGCCGAAAAGATGAAGAGACTATACGATATCGACGCGTCAGCAGAGCGGTTGGAGCCTGGTACAGGTGTTTGGTTGTATAGTCCCAGTGTAAAAAAAGGATTTTCACCAAAACTTTCGAAACCATGGGTTGGTCCTTATTTAGTAATCAAGAGAATAAACTGTGACATGGTGTATCGGATACAACTAAATGAAAAATCTAAACCAAAAGTGGTGCACAGGAACAGACTGAGGGAATATAAGGGAGTACACGTGCCTTCCTTTGTCGTTAATGAGAGACTTGGTGCATGCAGACGTTGTGATGCCTACAGATGTTAACGAAGACGTTCTGATGCCTTCAGAGGTGAACGAAGATGTAACTACACGAAAGAGTCGTCGGGAAAGAAGAGCGCCAGACAAACTTAATTTATGACTTCATTGTGTTATAATAATTGTCAAATCGAGACGATTTTGACTTAAGGAGAGGGCAGTGTGACGATGCGCTCTAGCAACTATGTAAATATGTAAATGATTAATAACAAGTCTCCCTTGAGACCTGTGAAATTGTATATAAGAGTTGATAAATATATTGTGTGGTTGATCGTGTTAAAAAGAGTTATCGGCTGTAGATGTGTTTCTTTAAACTCAAGCTATTTTTCGAGGCTGTACGTAACAGTACTTTCAAATTTTCAAAACATCGCTGGTCGCTTGGTTGACTTATGTAATATTTTTTAATGTTGCGAACTAAAAGAAATCATGCAAATCGTGTATATTTTCCTGGTCGACCAACCGACTTGCAAACCCGAGCAATATTAGTACTCGACATGCATGTATCAGCAGAGCGAGGCAGGTTGATTCACTTATTTTACAAAATGCCTCTGATACATGTCGAATACTAATTTCGCTCGGGTTTGCAAGTCAATCTTTTAAGGTGAAGTAATACGAGCAACAAATTGCTGCAACATTGTTGCGTTGCAAGTTGAATAGCGTTGTTGTTGCACGTATTACGTGTTGCGTGACAATGTTTAAGGTTGGTGGTAATACGTGCAAGTTGAAGAAAAATGTTGCCCGTCTTACCTCACCTTTAGTGCGTAACATCTTACAAATATTACATAAGTCAAGCCAGGCTCAAGCAAGCGACCAGCGAGGTTTTGAAATACAGAGACTATAACGGACTCTACTTTTAAAGTCAGGCGTCTTTGTTTACGTCTCGTTAGTTGGGGATGTTAGATCGAACTTCGTTAGCAAATAGGAATATTATATATAAATAGGAGATTTGCAAGGAACTCATTCAAATTTGCAAGGAAGTCAATCAAAATTGCAAATCAATTTGGAACTCAAAGAAGGAACACTTGACGTACTTTACCTGTACACGTTCACTATCGAAATAAGCCAAGAACTCCGAAATTCCAGAAGTCGAAGCATGGTTTCGCGTCACGTGACTTGCTACATCGCATTCTCCGAAGCGACATTCGGCTTTCGTCCGCTTCCTCTCGTACAACATGCGAGGCCTCCGATGAAAGTGGCTATACTTGATCACGTGATTGACAATACATCGCCCGGCCCATGAATGGGCGTGATCAAGTGCAACCGAGGTCATGACATAGCGGACATGCTTTAGCAACCAGTATCCGCAAAAACGCAGCAGGTCATCTAAGAATGCTTTAACCTCAGCACTGATCATGAAATTTTCTTTTTTTCTCTCTGAGGAATGGATAATTCTATATTATTGTAAAGTTTAGCTTTGGTGGTAGAATGTTCAAGCATGTTGGTGGGTGGCAATTTTAAGGTCCACCATTACTCATTAGATCCAGTTTTACATAACGAGGAGGGTCCTACTGGACAACGTCCGCGACCTTAATTTAACCATCCGTGGTCAATAGCGTCCTAAATTAACTAATTACTAAATCAGTAGAATTTTAATATAAAGAAACCAAAAAGGTGATAAAAGCAGCTAAAAAATTTTTTTTAAAAACCCCCCAAAAAAACCATCGGCTTGGATTGAACCTGAGCTACAGTACTACACTTTTTAATATTGTTACGGCATTTCACACAAAAAAATTATTTTGTAAATCGATACATTCTATATTAACAATTTTATATATCATTCACAAAATTATACACCTTATGCAACACCTTACAGTATGTACAAAATTACAAAAATGATTGCTCACTTACAATGTTTTTATATTCAGTATCTTTATCACATATATATCTTTCGCTTATATATTTAATAGTTTTCTAATAGTTCAATCTTATGCTAATAAATAGAATGATGACAAGTTTATAAATTGTGGCAGTTGACCGTACCGAAAGATGGCGACTTTAACCACAATCCTTTCCGTGCCTTAAATATTGTTTCTGGCAGAATTATTGGAAGATATGCTTTTAAAACGGTCAACTTTGGTAGGAATGAAGTTCTTGCTAACATAATCCATCTTAATACAAAAACAATTAGTTGTTATTTTAGCTGATTTGAGGTCGCAAAGCATTGTGGTTAAATGTACCGCCGCTATCTTTTTTGGTACCGTCAATTATGTCCCTTTGCAGGTCTCTAACGATTTTGAGTTCTTGCGCATTTTACTCTCTTTCGCTGCCAGTTTTTTTCGCTGATTGTTGAGTTTTAGGTATTATCAGTCTTCCCGTACAAATGGAAGGCGCCTTTTGCAAACGGTATCCATGGAAACAACATAATGTGAACGTTGGAGTGTATTTCCCCCACTAATGACAGCAACAAGATGCTAAAATACCATCTATTTAATGAGCGTGGCCTTGTTGCTGTTATTAGTGGTTTCCGGAGAGTGTAAATAGATGAAAACACTATAATATTACTCCGAGTGAGGAACCATACCGAACAAGTATAGAGAAAAACTCTACTTCGCCCGGCTGGGATTCGAACCCGCGACCTTCGGTTTACTAGTCCGATGCTCTAGAGTTTTCTCTACTTGTCGGGTATGGTTCGTTCGAAATGAAAACACTAGTTTTGATTTTCAAAGTCTAAGGAAAGAGTCATCGCAAGTCGCAAAAAAGAATTAAACACCCAATAAATTGTCATGAAAGTCATTCATTTTAAAATAAATTTTTGTCCGGGCTCGTTTTTTCTACATGTCACGCGTGAGTCTTTTGTCAAGGGTCATCTAGTGTGTTTATAGAATGTCTTAACAATAAATATTTGTTGGGTAATTTTTCTTGCGTGCATGTTTTTCTTGTATATGGCGTTAGTCTTGTTATTGTAATTTTTTGTTATTTTTGGTGAGTGCGAACTGCGAAATGTTAAAACAGCTATTAAAGAGCATACGCAATTAATGCGAAGAAAGTTGGGACCATCATACCAGTTGAAAAACTATGGTACAAATAAAGTTTTCAATAAAAAATTATTAGTTTTTCTTAAATCTTTAAACACCGACTAAAGTATTTTACTATAAATATTGACCACGGATGGTTAAATTAAGATCGTGGACGTTCCCAGACGGTATTTAGTAAGACCGAACGAGGACATTGGTTTTTAAGGTTCCAACTTACTAGCTATTATAATATAATATAGAGTGGTGCTTATGTGTGATTATTCATGACTATCTAACATGTGTCGTTTATCACAAAACAATTAGAGTTTGCTGCTTTATTGTATTTCCGCAGAGGCAGAACTTTTTTCAGTGCGCGCCACTGCCTAGGGTTCTGCGTCTGAAAACGAATGTGGATTACAGGTATTAGTAAATTTTCATTCTCATGCCATCTAGCGAAGGCTCTGGCCACTCTGTAAATTTGAGCATTCTGATTGGTTGTTATGAGCATTCTGATTGGTTGTTATGAGCATTCTGATTGGTTGTTATGAATTACAAAACAACAGCAACGGTATTGGCCTGCATGTGCAGAGTAAGCGGCTGGGCACAGGCTACAGCGGGATGATTTCAAATTAAGAAGCCATTACAATTTATTTATACGGTTCTTATGAAGACAATTGGTGGTTAAAATTAGGGATGAGCCAATCAAGAAAAATCAATTTTACCGATCCGATAAATTCCGATACGATTTACGATCTGATCGCCGATTTATTGGTGGTTACGGATATTTGTCAACAGGAATTCCTGACACTTGAGTTTGCGGCGAAACACTAGCAAAACATAACATTGTATATTGTTTGGCAAGACAGTTTTGCAAGACGGAGTTTAAGTTGAAATATGAAAAATTAAATACGATCTTTGGAACTTATGTTATTTTCAAAAATACAGTTCCTTAAATTAAGGCAGCAATAATGTTTCTAAAAGTACTGTCAATATTGATCATTTTCATTTATGCATTGTAGACTGTGCGTACAATAGTTGATACATGTACCTGTGAAGGTTCTTGAGATGAACTGGACAAGTATCTTGACGTTAGAAGATAATTATTAGTAAACCCTGAAGAAAAAACAAATATACCCGATATTAAGCTTAGAGATTATTATAAACCAAGAACGAGGTATACAGGAAAATATCATACTAAGGTCTTGATACTACGGATTGACCAAGCCACAGGCAATTAATTAAGGTTAAAAGACTGATATTTTCCCATACAGACTGAGCAATTTATTATATGTCCATTCCATGTTTTTCAATACTTATTCAATCTTACAGTCATTTGCACCTAAGTGGAAACACTGCCCATCAAAACATGTTCTAATATGTCAAACATAGACGTTTTCATTGGAAACATATCATGTTTCCCTTCAATACCTACCGTATGTTTGTGCCCTCAGCCAATCATATCATTGTCTTGCCAATCCCACAGTGTCAATTTCAAAATGGTTAACTTTTGAACATGTTTCGATGGGCAGTGTTTCTACTTGAGGGCAAATGACTGTATTGTATCAAAATTGGTGTGAAAACCTCAGAAATTCAAGCCAGCAAAATTAACATCCAGGACAGTGGTCCACATATGAAAAAAGACAGAGCAATACCTATGGGATATGCATTTTTAAGTGTACATCAGGGCCAAGCAGAACTCGCTTCCTGCAGTCATTTAAAGAGACATCAAAATTTGAACTTGTCCAAATTATGCAAATTATCTAATATCCTATACCTACAGATTTGGAAAAATACAGGGTGTCCCAAACGAATGTCACCCATCCCGTTTTTAACCACAGCTTTGTTTGAGTGCGGAATACAAGTTTGAGTGCGGAATACAAGTTTGAATACATACATGTATGCATGTGAAAACTGACCAGAGGGAATAAAGTTTGATTCCAAATGAAGCAATGCATCATCAAATCGTGTGGGGTTCCTTGGGGTATGAGAGTTCCATGCACATGTTTGCCATGTAGGCAGAAGTGCCCTTTACTTCATCCATCTTAAGATGGTTGGACAACAATTCACTCCCGAGGAAAGAGCATTCATGGTACTTTCCTATCATGAAACAAGATCAAGGGAAGCCTTTAGGAGAAGATTTCCAAATCTTGATGTAGCATACATAATTTGGACAAGTTCAAATTTTGATGTTGCCTAGCTCTTTAAATGACTACAGGAAGCGAGTAGTACCCACTTCAGACAACAAAGAAGGAGGGATGGGCTTTCGGCGTGATATAAAAATTTACTTCTTGTACCAATTAATTAAAGAAGGTGCACCTCATAAATGGATGGGGGGCATTTTTTTTGGGACACCCTGTATTTTTAGTAAGTGGCCCAATCATGTCTTTTCAAACAAATAGTCTTGCAATGTTATTTATTTTAATTACTTGTAAGACAGTATGTATTAAACTATACAGTTATATGTACAGTACTCAGCTCAGAAGTACTGTAGCAAGTCCTCTGAAAGATAGGGGTCTATAACCTGTAACGTAGCTTGTAAAAACTGGCCACATATCCTATTGATGCCACTATATATACCAGTATTTTATTAAATAGCAGAACGTGATTTCTTAATTATGAATTCAGTGGTAATAATTATGTGTAACAACGCTTTTCAACTTGCAATGCAACAATGTTGTGCAACAATTTGTTGCTCATATTTCTTCACCTTTAAGGGACTACTGGACTAGGGATTGGGTACCTGAACCAAGCTAAGGTACCTTAGCTTGGTTCAGGTACCCAATCCCTAGTCCAGTAGTCCCTTTAAGGTGAAGAAATATGAGCAACAAATTGTTGCACAACATTGTTGCATTGCAAGTTGAAAAGCGTTGTTACACATATTACCACTGAATTCAGAATTAAGAAATCAGATAAACGGCACCATGCAACTAAGAACCGTTTATTACCACATTTCTTAATTATAAAATCAACATGCGATCATTGGGTACTAAATATACATCATTGTCTAATCTAATATGCACCAATATCACAAAGTCTCTCACAAATTCTACTATATATACTATATATAATAGCTAGGGATTGAGAAACTATTTCATAAACTTGTGTATCATGTTTTAATATCAGGAGTTACAAACACTCAAGAACAGCAAAAATCATGAGGCCGTTATAACCGAGTAATTTTCAATGTTCTCTTGTGTTTGTAAAACATTTGCTTTCAGCCTCGTGATTTTTATTATTCTTTCAGTTATAATGGCCTTGTGATTTTCATTGTCCTCTCATGTTGATAACCCCTGGTAAAACACTCCCACTCATTTATGAAATATTACTTACAAGTGCCTAATCTAACTGGAGAATTTGAGAAAGAAAGGGAAAGTTTTATCATTAATTAGCCTGCGTAGCAGGCGTTACTGGATGAGGGGACTGGGGAGAGGGCTTAGAAGAAACACCTGCAGTGGAGCTCTTTGGTTTTGTCGAACACCCCCAAATGAAATATGATCTCGCGTGGCCAATGTCTGAAGCTATTAAATTAACTGTTTGTATTAATTGTAATATTTCAAAATCCATGGCATTTAATTCAGTAAAATTTTGCGTAAATTATTATTTCAATAATTCTCTTTGTATAAAAAACAATTATATAGAGAATAATACATGGATGTGCGGAAATATGAAATTTATTTCGAGCGTTGACCAGGATATCTCACGAGTGAGCGAAGCGAATGAGTGACATATCCTGTTCAACACGAGAAATAAATTTCATATTTCCAAGCATCCATGTATTGTTCTGTTTATTATATAAAAAAATTGTCCTATTGCCTTGCAAAAATTGCATTAAACTATAATGCTGATTCAGCGATAATCGTCACATGTGCGATTATCATAAATAATCGCACATGTGAGATTATCACTTTTATTAGTGGCGGAAAAATAAATAAAACACTCTATTTTATATAATAAAGTACAATTATAGGGAGTTAAAAGACTGAAAGTTAGTCGCAAATCTGTGGAAGGGATAAATTAATAATATTAACGGAATATGTCTGCAGTGTCCGATGGTGTCTGCTGACAAATATTTCTAAAACTGTGGACTGGAAATGTATGAAATTAGGTGTGAATGGTAGAGTAATCCTGTTTCTATCACTGGCAATGAATATTCATGAAAAAAACAGTAATGACAGCGAGTGTTTACCAAAATAAAACAGTTGTGAAAGGTATATAAATACCGGTAGTAGTGATTATTTAACGGAAATGTCTGCGGTGTCCCACGGTGTCTGCTCACAAATATTTCTCAAACTGTGGACTGGAAATTTATAAAATTAGGTGTGAATGGTAGAGTAACCCTGTTTCTATCAATGGCAACGAATATTCATAAAAAGAACAGTAATGACAGCGAGTGTTTACCAAAATAAAACAGTTGAGTGAAAGGTATACCATTATTGAACGGAAATGTCTGCGGTGTCCCACGGTGTTCGCTCGCAAATATTTTCATGACTGACAGAGACATGTGAAAGCAAAGCATCTCACGGTGTTTGCTTCCAAAATCAAATTCAGGAACTTCCTATTATTAAGATATATTCCAAACTCTTGCATGGAGGTTTTAAATATAAAGCTTAGTTGAATGGTATATGTATGGAAGTCGAGGAGGCTGACACTCAGCATTTTTATTTGGATCAAATCACAAAAGCAAAATGCTGTTTAGATATTTCCTTTGATAATCGTTTCAGCTTTGTTTGAAAATTAGAAATTTAGAATTAAAATTATTAATTTTACTTACTGTACTAAACCTTCTTGATTGACAGATTATGGGCGCTAAGCGAATCATATTCGGTGTAATCAATAATTAAAATCCCATTCGTCAGCGAACAGGTTTTTCAAAACCAAAGAGCTCCACTGCAGGCGTTACTTCTAAGCCCTCTCCCCAGTCCCCTCATCCAGTAATGCCTGCTACGCAGGCTAGTTTATCATTGGCATTTAAGGTATTATTCCATGCTCTGGCCCAAGATTAACATAATGTACACAATGTTTGCAATTTAATTTGTCTTGAAAGCCCACATGGAAATTCCCAACAGGGAATCAGAATTTTCCAACAGATGACCATCTACCGTAGATGCCAGATTGTAAAGTTTGTAAAATTTAGTAAAGTTCAAATTTGAACTCAGTGCATCCATGCAAAATGGGTTAAATATATCCGCATCCATGCAAAATGGGTTAAATATCCACATCCACACAAAATTTACAAATATATCTGAGTAATTCGCATATTTCGTGACATTTACCCAGATTGTATCCGCGCAGTTTTTACCCACCATTCGCACAGTTTTTACCTGCAAGCCTGCCCGTCCACACATTTTCCAATCCTTTGATCCGTCTTACCCGCACACTTAGCAAACTTTACCATCTGGCCTAGATGTTGAGTGTGTGGGGGGTCACCCCCCCTCCCCACAGCCTGCCACCCCCTCCCCAGCCTGCTCCCCCCCCCCCCCCCCCCCCCCAGAGTCCTACATGTAGCACCTCAATTACATGTACAGTATGTTTATACTGTATGTATGCCTGGTCAGGGTGCGTGACTAGTAAGTAGTTCTTACTAACAAGTTTGCTTCCATGGACTCTTTACTATTGGAATTTTACTATTTCCAAGCTACTAACTCAAGTCTCAAAAAAGAATACAGTACCTCCTGTTTGGTTGATGAACTTTGATCCAAATTGTGCCGATCGTCCATTCAATGCTGAAACGATTGTTAATGGTGACCAAAGTCGATAAGTCAAGCGAGAAACGACGTTTAACTGACGAAACGTTCTCATCTTTGCCAAAACGCTCTTATATAACCCTATGATATAACCTTAAATTTAATATGACCCACGTGAAATCTGCAGTAAGAAACACGCGAGAAATATTCACGTGGCACGCGGGTACAACGCGGGTCAATCCGCGAAGTCGCGAAGACTGAAGAGCAAAGTTCTTCAACTTCAACCTCTTGTACAAAAACATGGCCTTGAATAAGCTTGGAATAGACGCTATTGATGTAAAAGACAAGCGAGTGTTAATAAGGTTTGTGCTTATTGTGTTTGTTATATTAAACCTTAACCCACGAGCAAGAAATGAGTTCAACACTTGTACATTTAATAAATTTAATAGTAAATATAATATAGTGGCAGACTCTTTATTGTATGTACAGCCGAACATCCAAACAAATTTTCCTAATGATCGATAAATAAGTCTTAAATTTAGTGTTGTTTAGTGGAAGTGCAGTGGTCGCTTTTGTTGCAGTAGTGCTCGGACAAGACGTGACAACTGTCACACTTAAATTTTTTCAAATATACTTTAATTTATATATGCTTTTCAGAGTTGACTTCAATGTACCTTTGAAGGGTAAAGAAATAACAAGTAATCAAAGGTTAGTCAAGAACTTTGCAATACTTGTAAGATATTCATCTTTGATTAAGGTTTTCATGCTGTGGGGGTGGGGGGGTGGGGGGGTGGGGGGGAGGGTGTGATTTGTGGTATTGATTACTAAAGTTGGGCAGTGTGGGAATTTTGACTTCAAAGTGGTTGCACAACTTCAAACTAGGTAATTCACAGTTGTTACTGTTGTATTTGTAAAATAAACTTGGAAAACGTTGCTGTATTTTAACTTATAGTTCCATAAATCATTAAAAATAAACTCACTTTTAACAGATCCTGATAATGTTGTCTACCTTCAGTGACTTAAGACTAGTAGCAGTAATTATATAGTTGTGTTGTAAATGTGGTTTACAAACTTTATTAAGAGTATAAGTATTTAAAACAGTGATCAAAACTTTAAAGACTTAACTTATGACTAACACCATTTACATGACGCCAGCTGCTCCAGCTCTGTGATCACTCGTCATTGTTCAAAGACTAAAAAGTCTATTAATTCACTACACTATTCCCTCCCTAAATTTTGAATGTTACATTCATTAAGCAGCAGAAATGTTGTTGTAGCATGCATGCAGATAATTCAATGTGTGTTTTTCTTTTAACATTAAATTATTATTTTAATTGTTACTGTCAATCGTAGTACTCCAACCAGGCTGGTTTCTTTCTCATGTGATTTGACCGCTCCACTCTTGAAGTATCATAATTGGACTCGACTGATGGTGACTCAGTTGGTTCTGGCTGTGGTAAAGATCTGTTTGGCGCTGTCGGACTTCCATTTTCTGAGTCCGAGGTACTGCATTCTGGAATGATCAGTTCTGTCGTTGATGATGATTTATTTGGCTGGATATCGTCTGTTGTTGGTTGGGTAGTTTGTTGTCCACTTGGCGTTGATTCCTTCTGAACGTTGTTTCTCACAATATTCCTACGATATGTCACGATTGTCCACCCGTTATTGTCTTCGTCGGTGTCTTCTTCTACTTGGACATTTCCGCCATCATTACCAGTTCATTTCTGAGATGATTCTTCTTCCTGTTGAGTGAATTCCTTCTTTGGGGTCGGTTAATGTCCTACAGGTGGAGTGAAACATCTTTAAAGGCGGTTGAAGTGGACTACCAGTCTCTTTCTCTTATTGGCTTCTGATTCGATGCGATAAACCACTTCCAAACAACAACGTATGATTCTTTCCATGGTCGAGATAACTTAAGATTTTGACCCTTCTTTACCTAGGGTAATGAAGCCATACCCTATCTCCCACGCTGTATGGTACGTGCACCACTCGATTTTGCATCATAATACTCTTTGTATCGTTCAGCTGACCTCTTGGTGTTTCTTCGAGTAAGATCATATGTCTCTTGGAAACGTCGTTCTGAGCTTGTTGTGGGACGTTCTTCACCAGGGGGTTCCGGTACCATCAGATCAACTGGAATCCTTGCTTCTCTTCCAAACATCAAGGAATGAAGAGAATAACAAGTCGAGCTGTGAACTGTCGATCGATAGCCAATAATGCCTGCATGGGGAATCCAGATGTCCCAGTCATTTTGCTGATCATTTACTAGCTTAGAAAGCATTAGAAAGAATTGTTCGCGTCTTCTTTATTCCAAGAATATCGGTCATTTCTTTGAAAATTTTACTTTCAAAGTTTTTGCCTTGATCGGTATGTAGCTTCTGCATGACACCGTATCGACATACCCACTCGTCCACCAATTTCTGAGCGATTGTACGCGCTTCTTGATTTGGAATTGCGTATGCTTCTGCGGGCCACATGGTGAAGTAATCAACGACCACCAACATGAAACAATTACCACTTGTAGTACTAGGAAGTGGTCCCACGACATCTATTGCGACCCGTTCCGTTGGATATCCCGAATCTCCAAGCACAAGTGGTCCTCGAACTTTCCTTGACGGGGGATTTCTCTCTGCACATTTCCGGCAAGCTCTGCAGTGTGTTTCCATATCTGCTCTCCAACCGCTCCAGTAAAATCGTCTGCTTATTCTCTCCGTCCTTCTGAGATCCGAGATGTCCTGCACTGGGGATGTCATGGGTAGATTCAAGAACTGTCCTGATTAACTTACGCGGCAAACAGAGTTGAAGGTGGGTGGTATCTCCTCTTTCATCTTCAAAGTTCCGATATAAGAGTCCTTCGACGAGTAATAATGCGCTAAATTTGTTCCACAAGTTAACCATGGTAGGCCCCATGCCGGCTATCTCCTCTCGAGGTGGTCTTTGGCCTTCTTGTACCCCTTTGATTGCTCGCCCCAGTTCCGGATCTTCATACTGGTGAAGCTGCATGTCGCTGTCACTCCAACGTTGGCACCAAGTTCTCGTTGTCTTGTCCTCGCTAGATACGCTGTTCACTTCCCTGTTGGCCGTCTTGGCGGGGTTGCTCTTGCACTGAAACTATCTGTTCCCATGGTATGCGCGACACACCATCAGCGTTTCCATGGTTGCGTCCCGGCCGATGTTGAATCTCGAAATCAAAAATTGACTTCCGCTCTATCCAACGTGCTACCTGTCCCTTCGGCTGCTTAAAGTTCCTGATCCACCTTAGCGCGTTGTGATCAGTTCTTGCTGTGAATTGCTTCCCAACAAGGTATGGCGCAAAATGTTCCATGCCCCAAATTAAGGCTAGCAACTCTTTTCTTGTCGTGCTGTAGTTTCGCTCTGCTTCCGACAAGGACTTTGCTGCGTAAGCGATCACCTTCTCATCGTTTTCATGACGCTGGGATAATACTGCTCCAACGCCTGTATCGCTTGCGTCCGTGTCCAGAATGAAAGGTAAGTCTAGTCGGGGGTAGGCAAGAATGGGAGCCGTCGTTAGCTTTTTCTTTAACGCACTTTAAAGAGCTTTAACACATCATCGCTCTCTTGACTCCAATTGAAGATGTTGTCTTTCCTCTCTAGTTTGTATAGCGGTTCTGCTATCTCAGCATAATTCTTGATAAATTGTCGGTAGTATCCGGTACATCCGAGGAATGAGCGAAGTTGGGAGATGTTGTTTGGTACGGGCCATTCTCGAATCACTCTGATCTTTTTGGGATCCATAGCTATTCCTTCTCTACTGACCACGTGACCCAGAATAACGCTTTGCTCTTGTACGAAGTGGCATTTCTTCGCGTTCAACTTTAATCCAGCTTGTTCTAGTCTAGTTCGAACTTCTTCGAGTCTTCGGTTATCCTCCGTCAGTGTTTTTCCAAACACAATGTTGTCATCGAGATAGACCAGGCAACCAGTCCAAGAGTCCAGCCAGGATGGTGTTCATAACTCGTTGGAACGTAGCTGGGGCGTTGGTGAGGCCAAATGGCATTCTTTTAAACTGAAAGTGTCCATCTGGTGTGGCGAATGCAGTCTTCTCTCGGTCTTCCTTGGCTACTTTGATTTGCCGAAATCCAAGTGGGTAAAGTACGCTGTTCCGGCCAGAGATTCTAGGATTTCTTCACATCTTGGTAAAGGATAGACGTCTTTTCTAGTAATTTCATTTAACTTGGGATAGTCAATACAAAATCGTTCAGATCCGTCTTTTTTCTTTACCAAAACAACCGGTGCAGACCATGGAGAGTTCGAGTGTTCGATTACATCACTTTCGATCATCGTTTCAACTTCTTTACGAACAGTTTCTCGTTTGTGGAAGGGCAAACGTCGTGGAGGAATTCTTATCGGTGCTGCATTTCCAGTGTTAATGGAATATAGGGCAGCCTTGCTGCCTGAAATTACTGCAGGATGACGGGAAAGGACTTGGTATACACTTTCTTTTTCTTGTTTCGTCAACGCTGGATTGTTGATGGGAAACGTCTCTTCCATAGTTGGTGCCGAGTGCTTGTCAGTTCCCATGGCCATTGAACATGTTCCAGTTTCCTTCCCTGCTACTTTGCTTTTGGGTATAAAATAGCAGAATCCTGGACTAGTTTCATTCTCCTCCACCAAAGGACATAATTCCCCGACCGTGCTGCCCTTGAAAATTATTTTGGCTGTCAACGACGGGTTACACATTCTTACCAGTATCTGTCCGTTCTTTGGTTTGGCGGCAACCTTGAGTATTCCTAAGTTGTAGCGTTCTTAGAATTTCTTTGTAGGTTCCAGCACACCATCTTCGTTTCCGTTGACACTTCCATTATCCACCTTACAAGCTATGGTAACTAAAGACTGGGCTGGAAATCGAAACTCGACAAACATTATATCCTCTTTCAAAAGAAAGATTATATACGCTCCTTTCCTTTTACTCGAATCCGTCCCCTTTCGAAGTCTATTGTGCATCTATGCGGTTTTAAGAAGTCGACGCCGATTAACATCATCTGTACTAAGTCCTCACATACCAAGACTTCCTGCTTTACTGATATTCCCGCGACGGATATATCTACTTCCGCAATTCCGTCGATCTTTAATGGTGTGTTGTTTGCCCCGACAATAGTTCTACTTGATTGTCGATGGTGTATCCTTACCTCGTATTCTCGCAAACAAGTCGCTATGCATAATGGTTACGGACGCCCCAGTATCCACCAGTGCTTTTACATGATAATCGTTTATTTTGCAAGCAACAATTATTGTGCCCTCGTCCGTTGCATTGGCAATATTACTTAATTGCGAAGAAACTTGCGCGGGCGGGTGCCCTACGGTTTATTGGTTGGATGGGTGAGTGAGTGGGCGATTAAGTGGGTGATTGGATGGTTGGATGGACGGGTGAGTGGGCGATTGAGTGGGTGATTGGATGGATGGGTGAGTGGGCGATTGAGTGGGTGATTGGATGGATGGGTGAGTGGGCGATAGAGTGGGTGATTGGATGGATGGTTGAGTGGGCGATAGGGTAGGTGATTGGATGGTTGGATGGATGGGTGAGTGGGTGGGCGGTTAGGTGAGCCCCCGCCCTGCCGGCGTTTCCCAGGTTCGTGTCGTAATTGCAATATCTTGCGATATGACCCAGCAGTTTCCCATTAATTCACTACAGTTTTAATTGAATTGTGTTTGTCATATTTGTAGTCCATTAGCCACTTTATTCTGGCTAACGCCAGACGATGTTATTCAGCATATGGGAAGATCTTGGGCTATAAAGGGTTAATGGAGGATGGAGGTGAATACCATTTGAAACCATTGTCATTACAAGTTTGTGCACTATGTGAGCTGTGTCTTTAGGGTTGGAGTGTTACAGAAGTTTGAAGTTTCAATGCGCCAATGAACATAATGATTTTTTCAGTTTTAAATATGTGTTACATGGGCAGTTTGTTTTGAATCTTTGACAAAGCTCCTGCTTCTCTACTCACTAATTTGACCAGTCTTATATTTAATTAATCTATTGGAAGATTACTTAATGTATTTTGTTTAAATTTTCTAAGCAATGACATATTAGCTTTCAAAGTTTCAATGTGCTAATTATACAAATGCTTGCATCATTATAATTCTTATTCCAATTTTACATGTAATTATGTCAGAAATTATATTCAAATTATTTATTTGACTGTACAAGCTTTCTTGGTCCATTTGCAGAGTCTGCTTACATTTTATTTCATCAAGGATGTATCTAGAGTCTGACTTAGAATGTATCAGTCTGTCCACTTTATGTGCTGCCTGTAGAAATGCTGAACTGGTCAATTAATTGGCAAGTCTGGATTATCTGGATATATTAAAGGTGCTGTCCAGTCCGTTCTGCGCATGTACGAAACTAATGTTTACATCTCCATTTAAAAAATATATATACTGATGCCTTATTGAAGATTGTAAGCTTTTCTTGCTTCCTCTTCATTTCTTGTACCCAAAACAAAACATTTTCAGAAGAAATCCGAAGAGATATCCTCGCCGAATCGCTTTGTTTTCTGCCATGTTGTTTCTAACGGTTTACACTGAGCTGAGTACTTCATGTAATTATCTACGAATGTCATGTTTGAGGGCCCCGATAAACAAAGATTCGGATCATGCGCAGAACGGAGTGGACAGCACCTTTAAGTGTGCCGCTTCACAGACATTGACCAGCACAAATTTGTTATTTCTAGAGTTTTTGACAGTTACAAAATAATTTGAATGTGTAAATTGGTCACTTTGACCATGCAGCACATTGTTTTGGAAAAAATAAAAGTCCGTTTTTATTGGAAAATCAACTAATAATTGTGTAAAAATCTTTACTTGAGTGAAGTGTAACGTTTTATCATATAGCGGAACGCTTTATAGCTTACTTGATACATTGTATTAGTGTAAAACCTAGTTGTGTAACGTTTTATAACGTGGCCTAGCTATATAACCTTTTTTACGTAGCATGTTAACATCTTAAAACGTAGCGTAACATCTTACAGCTTAGCGTAACGTCTTAAACCATGGCGAAACATCTTATGACGTATAGCATAGCGTTTTACAACGTACAATGTAAGGTAACGTCTTATGGGAAACCTCTGGCAATTGCACCCAAGCGTAATATATGCCATTGTGCCGTGGTAATTTGCCTGCGCTGTAGTTGCAGTAACTTTGCTACGATGTTTGAGTGTGTTATTTTCAACTTTTAGACTTAGTGTAGTTTTGTATATATATTTATTTCGTTTATTATATGAATTGTGTTACAAGTATACCCTGGGTGCAAAAGGGTTTTCGACGCTCGCGAGGGATAACCGGGGCACGCAAGGAAGCCAGACGGTAAAGTGGAAGGGGCCTACTCAGAAAGCGAGCGCGAAAAACCACTGGGGCACCGAGCCAAACCTCTGATCGCGCCAAGGCAATGAAAAAAACAGTAAAACACGGTGTGGTGTTCCAGAGATTTTTCGCGCTTGTTTTCCGTGTTGGCCCCTCCCACTTTACCGCCTGGCTTCTTTGTGTTCCCCGGTTATCCCTCAAAAGCTTCGAAAAACCTCTGGCACCCAGGGTATGTTACAAGTTAATAAATTCTAAATTTAAAATACTTTTTGAATCTGTTTCTAACGGAAAGCAGCAGTGCATGCTATTAAATTAAGGTTGTACGCCGTATCTGTATGTACTTTCATAGGAATGTTTGCATGGTGGCAAATTATAATACAAGCGAGAATTCGTGGAAACACCACGTTTATTATTTATTGCTATAAACAAATAATAATAATAATAATAATAATAATAATAATAATAATAATAATAATAATAATAATAATAATAATAATAATAATAATAATAATAATAATAATAATAAATAATAATAATCGGGAGGGGCCCCTATTGACAAAAATAGGCGTCTGCATGCGACAAAGAGAACTTTACTAAAAACAGTATGGCGAGAAAGTTCTGTAAGCAACAAAGGGTTTACTTACACAAAACCAAATTGGTTGCATACTATATACTAGCTTATTATCATTGGGGCATTAACAAAATGTGTATTAACAAAATATGTATTTAAAAGCGGCAAGATGTTGTTGCGCTTACGTATTTCTATAGTATAAGCTGAGTTTGTTTTTGCATGTTGCTCAATTGTATAAAAATATTCCACATTGTTATAGAATTGTTGCAGCTTTGCCTACTATCAAGCATTGCTTAAATAATGGTGCCAATAATGTCGTACTTATGAGTCATCTGGGACGGCCAGATGGTTTGGTGAATGACAAATATTCACTTGCTCCGGTTGCTGTTGAATTAAAAAAGGTTCTTGGACAGTAAGTGGAAACTAATAATTATATTTTCCCGTATCTTGCCCTGCAACATTAAAAAAAAAAAAGATTAATACAATAACAGTTATTGCATATGGAACATTTTTAATAGATTGTGTCCATGCAGATCATTAAATCACGATGATTGCACATCATTACACCCGTTTTCAAAATTACGCGACCAGGCGGAAATATTGCCGCAGTCGACATGTGACTTTTTGGCAATTCAAAATACTTTAATATAACTTACTTTGTCATTGTATTTACCATCCCATGGCTAAAATCGTCATTTCGGTTAAATAATTCGCCATTTTGTCCTAATTTCATTGTATTCTGATCAGTTCGTATATGTTCGCCATTTTGTGACAACAAAATGATAAGATTGAAGGAAGATATTAGAAAACATTTTCTTTTTCTTTTTACTTTTCTTTTATTTTTCACATGTAATATACACATTGTTTGCGTCCGAACAACTATGTGTGGTTTACAATTACGGCTCGCCGAAATTTATCCAATTTATTTATCCAATTGTTTAGTTTTATCAACAATATTTAATAATTATATAGTTACTTAAGCTGTTTAAGCTGTGAAAATCGATCGGAAAGTTTATATAAATCAGGATGAATTAAATTTGTCTCCGATTTACAACCCTTGATTAAACAATTTCTTTTGAATTTTCTTCATGAATTATTAATGATTGGATAACGTGATTAAACCATCATACGGTCATGTAGTACCCAGACAAATACTGCAGTAGTCTAATGAGGAAAGGAGTATGACCGCGGAGCTAATCATTCTTACTTTCAGTCTGTGGTTGAGGACGCAGTTAGTCGAAGGTATCAGTATTAAAGGCGCGTCTTCATGCAGCCATATGACCCATGTCTGACTAGAAAGCGCAGTTAAGAGCAAGCTCAAGAATCAAAACGCCGAGTTATTGGCAGGCGGGCGAGTAGAACTGGGCTAACCAGGTATATTGGTGAGCTCAGGATTCATATGATCTCAAAATGACATCCTTTATATACTTCATGAAGATAATATTGATCTATATTGATCTGTCACAAAACACCTAACTAGGAATGGTGGCGGTCTAGCCACTCATATCATTAATAATTCATGAGCAAATAATCAATAACAATTAACAAAGGCCTATATATAACGAGATTGTGTTTGGATATCCCGGTGAAACACTCGCTTTCGTTATACAAACATCTAGTACTCACGATCTGTGCGATCGACTTTGCGTTTATGGTTAATGTGCTGCATGGTGCACTTGAGTTTCATGTATTGAAGTTAGAAGGTTAAAATATAAACCTTTTCTAATAAGCTTGTAGACTTGAAATTTTCCTTCACCTGTTTAATCGAGTTAAATTCCAAATATCACTTCATTCAGTTTTTCTAATAGGCATTTGGTATTTCGTTGTACCATTGAGTTTGTTTTGTATATTTTTATCATTATCTTTGTATAGTGAAGTACAATTCCTTTCAGACTGTGTTGGAACTGATGTTGAAGCTACCTGTGCCAGTCCTCCAAAAGGTAATAGATTTCCGTTGTGTAAAAAACATTCGCACTAGAACTATTATTTTAACTGCTATTTCTTCCATTTTTAATCTATTTCTTTCAAGTGAACCATTTCTGGCAGCGCCCTTTTAAAAATGGCGACTAATTCACTATGCTTCCAGGCCTCGTTTGGGTGTTTGCAATTCCAAAGAATGTTTACTTTATAACGAGGCTAGTAACGCTAATAGCGAAGCGCACATATGACGTCGAATTCATGTTTGTCTGAGTTTATAATTTATTCTTGCATTTCCAACAAAATAAAATGGCTCATTAGAAATCCCTCGAGATTCAATTTCGTTTTGTTTGTCTGAGTTTTGGTCTATAAATAGTAACTGTGCGCTTCGCTATTTAGATGCGGCCATTATGAAAGTGCCGTATGTTCGATTGAAGAAGTACAATGCTATGCATGGTATTCATGAAAGCCTCACAGGTGACCTGGAAATTTAACTATAACTTGATCAACGCTCTGTGATCTGAGTCCAAGTAGTTCAATAGTTATAGCATCACTCGCGTCTTGTTTGAACTTTTAGAAGATTACATATTATATACTTCAGATTTCCATTGAAATCATTATCTTAATTTACTTTTGGCTTTAAAGTTACTTAATCCATACACTGTAGGGTTGTAATAATTTTATTGCACTAAACGCAACAGCTGAAAATTAGCTTTGATGTTTACAAGGTGCTGTTATTCTTCTGGAGAATTTACGCTTTCATATCGAAGAAGAAGGAAAGGGGGTAGACAAAGATGGTAAGAAGGTAAATATAATGTCCCGTCGTGGGGTATTTTCTTTATCTATACTGTGCCAAGCAATTGCAACATTTTTTAAAAAATGATTGGATTGTAGAAATTTATTTAAAAGAAATTGGCCTATAGCGTTGCATGTAGAAAGAATTGACTACGCTTGGGTTGTTACTGTGATGATTTTGTTCTAAAATTAGATCAATGTTGTTTTTCCACGCGGTTCAGATGGCAGGGTATTGGTAACTAACCTGGTTAAAAGTGTATTTCTGTGGTTACGCTATAGGTCATTATATTGCAAGTGTTGTACTGTACTGTACTGAAAGTGATTATCTATTATATTTTTAAAGGTGAAAGCAACTGATGCCGATGTGAAAAAGTTTCGTGATTCACTTTCTAAACTGGGTGATATATATGTCAATGATGCCTTTGGTACAGCTCACAGAGCTCACAGGTAAATTAAAATTATAATAACTATCATAATCGCTTTACAGTATATACAGACTGTACCTGGTCCTGCAATACTGTTTGCGGTAATGTGGGGTGCAGGTTACTACAGAATTTTATATTATACAATATTTTGCACGCTGTGATTGGTCGGTTACGTGTTTATGCGAAACATGATTATGACGTCAAGGTATATTTTTTGGCCTAGGAGTTAGTGAGAGGGAAATAATGCAGGTACTGTATTTTATACATACGTACATGCATACCGTGCATACATATATAGCAACATTTCTAAACACTGGTTAGTCTTAACAATGATGATTTTTCCCGGTAGTTTGAACATCAAAAATATCATTTTTAAAGGTTTTTCCCAAAATTCATGAGCAGGGGAACCCTTAAGCCAGGAACCCTAGCTCACATTCTTACTTCTTTTTCCCCAAGTAGTGCATTTTATTCATCGATTGTGATTATATTATTCGAATTCCGAAACACAACTTGTTGAAGCTCAGGTTAGATTCCCTGTATATTTTATGAATTGAAACAAAGAATTGTCGTTGATGGGATATGTCCTTTAATGAATAACAGAAATATGTAGTGAAATCAACAATTGTTGACAATGGAATTAATGAGGAAATGACGTCACATCAGTAGTTACCAGTCCCAATATTGACCAAAAAGCATTTGCGGCAATTTCCAGCGAATAGGACTTTTTGCCAATGTTCAAAGAGATATATCTCGGAAACAAAACAACCAAATCAAAAACTGTAAAATAACTTTACAACTGTTTTTCCGCCCTCTAAACAGGGAACTAAAAACTGTAGAGGGTTTATCACTTTCATGTAGTACGTGTCATAGTCGTTTTCTTTTTTTCTTCGATATAGTTCCATGGTTGGTGTCAACTTACCTCAAAAGGCTGCAGGCTTTTTACTGAAGAAAGAACTGACTTACTTTGCAAAGGCTCTAGAATCTCCTGTCAGACCTTTTCTGGCTATTTTAGGAGGGTATGGAGAATAAACTTTCTTCTTTTGATGATTGTTTAAAATAAACTGATCATATTTCAACCCCAACGTATTTTAAGTCGTCTGTTGAAAGTCTTTGTAAAAAAATCAAAACAGCCATTTGCCATTTGAATATATGTGCTTCCATGATATATTCCAGTATAAGTGAATTACCTAATTGGGCAGTACACAAATTATTTTCCTAGTTATATCTGACCCCAGTGATGAGATTACATCACAGATACGTTTTTTGTTTTTTTTTATTATTATTTTGCCCATAAAAAATATATATATATATAAAAATTACAATATTTAAAAATTATTGTATGGCTATAGGGGTCTACTAGAGACCTATATAGGCTTTTAGACCCCTAAATTATGTTACATTTAAGTTAATTATTAAGTCGGTACTACATTATTGCACGTAAGAGGAAAAAAATACATAGAAAAATATAAAATACAAAATATATGAAAAAGAAAATTTAACATAATTTGATATGAAAAATATTACACATGTTTGACTAGAGTTTGTTACTGCAATGAAATGCACTACTAACAAATTCCAATAAATACATGGTCTGAAATAGATTCTCACTAGCCGAGAGTGCGGTCACAACGGAAAAGTTGAGATCAGCTTGGGTCTTGACAATACAAAACGAGTCCCCAGAGCGAGATGAGCGTAAAAGACTTGGTTAGCTAGTATTGTCCATAGTATTTAAAACCCTTTAGCGCCTAAATAAATTTGACAAACAATCCAAAATCATTTGCTGAAGTTTACGTTGCGAGTAAGTTTCCTAAAAATGAATGGTTACATTTAAAACAAGCCTTTTCTAGTGCAAAATTTAACGTAGATTCCAATCATGTCCTTTCGTAGCCAAAGCGTTGATAGCGAGGTTCAGATCACACTTCCACTGCCGCTATACCGCTACCGTAAATATAATTCAGCATGTCAAATATTGTTTTTACGTTCAGTAATGGTCGCAGGTCTCAAACCTAGTGCAAAAAGAAAGCGTTTTACGATACCAGGATTAAAACCAACTACGACTACAAGACGAATAAACGAACATTACATCAGCTTAATTAACTACATTACGGTAGCAGTAGCGGTAGCGTGATCTGAACCTCGCTAACAATGACCGAGCGGACGATGTTAATAAGATGTTTACAAGTAGTTTTGCACATGCGCAGAACGGATCACTTTTAAAGTTTATTTTTGTTGTTATTTGCTGGCGAAAATTTACCTTCGAAGTTTTCTTCTGCAAGCTGTCATGAAATCTGCAGTCTTTGTTTTGGGTTATCTGAACTATAGGGCGGGATACAAAACTGTTAAACCTACCTGTCAGACCGAGGTTAAAGATTTGTAAATTTAAGTTATAAAACTTTGTAAAGACCGTTTTACCACTGCCAGGCATGGGAAAATGCGTTTGCTGTATAGTAAATTTTGTACAAAGAGCAGGCAAACTATAGATATACGCAAAGACTCAAAGAGGAAATTTTATCTACTTCTGTACATAGTGTTTTTAACTCTTGTTTTTTGTTTGTTCTTGTAGAGCTAAAGTGAAAGATAAGATTCAACTGATTGATAATTTACTGGATAAAGTTAACGTTATGATTATTAGTGGTGGAATGGCTTACACTTTTGCTAAAGTTTTAAACAATATGAAGGTAATTTATTGTAGAAGTTTCAGGAAATCCTTTAAGGTGAAGTAATACGGGCAACAAATTGCTGTAACATTGTTGCGTTGCAAGTTGAATAGCGTTGTTGCATGTATTACCACCCACCGTATATAAACATTGTCACGCAACAATGATTTTGTTGCAAGTTGAATCAGCCAGTAGAACTGGAGTCTACTTTTTTCAACAATTTTTTTCAACTTGCAACAAAATCATTGTTGCGTAACAATGTTTAAGGTGGGTGGTAATACGTGCAACAACGCTTTTCAACTTGCAACTAAATTATTGTTGCGTAACAATGTTTAAGGTGGGTGGTAATACGTGCAACAACGCTTTTCAACTTGAAACAAAATTATTGTTGCGTAACAATGTTTAAGGTGGGTGGTAATACGTGCAACAACGCTTTTCAACTTGAAACAAAATTATTGTTGCGTAACAATGTTTAAGGTGGGTGGTAATACGTGCAACAACGCTTTTCAACTTGCAACAAAATCATTGTTGCGTGACAATGTTTAAGGTGGGTGGTAATACGTGCAACAACGCTTTTCAACTTGAAACGCCAGACGGTTGCGTTGCAAGTTGAAGAAAAATGTTGCCCGTATTACCTCATCTTTAAATAGAAATCAAAAGCGAAATGATCATTTACTAACAATGATGACAGGGCATGTGTAAGGTCCCGTTCACACTATACCGGATAGCTTTTTGTTCCGGTATAGTGGAAACAGACTCGGCACGAAACGGCACAAAAAGTTATCCGATACAAGATGTATCTCTTTCAAGAGTACTCTATTTTGAAAAAAGTAGAATGATAACAAAACGTTTTTTACTACTTTGGACAGACAAGTAAAGAGATGTTTCGCCATTTCGGATTTGAAAGAAATCCTCGTATATGTTTGGCATCGTGGGCGCCGCCATCTTGGATTTGATGACGTAAAATGGTTGCACTTATTGTCCTGAAACAATGAAACCATTGTCTTGGAATAATAAGTGCAGCAACCATTGTACGTCATCAAATCAAGATGGCGACGCCCATGAGGCCTCCAGTGAGCTCTATATATAACTGGAGTGATATCTTTGTGGCGGACAACGTGCCGAGCATGTAGACCTGGAATACGTATAGTTCCAGTCTTCTACGCGGTAAGGACAAAAGACCGCGTAGAAGACTGGAACTATGCATACTGCAACCTTGTACCCAGGGTCTTGCCTCCGCTCCTCCCTCGCTACGGAAAGACCCTGGTACACGCTGGTCACGTGCTTCCCAAAATATGGGCAGTACAAAATAAATTTAGTGCGGGTAGGGTGGTACAAAAAACTTTCTCGACTTACCGACCGGAGTAGCCTGGTTCCAGACCGGAGTAGTGTTTATACAAAACGCAAAACATCTGGCCAGATGAAATGTCACGACTCACGAAAGGTGCACAACGGCTTGGAGAAACAATCCGAAACGAATATAATTTAATAAGAATGCCAAAGTCTCAACGATCAATATTTTGCTGGCTTTGTAGCGCTGGCGACATGTGTTATTGATGGGAGAATATTCGTTTTAAGCATTCGAATCGCGAGGCTTTTAACTGGACGTATTCACTTAAATATAACGGTAGCTTTCGCGTGTGGTATTCAACAACGGGGGTTTCTTTATCGGACAAGAAGTTTGTGACAGCAAAGAAGCAGAAAAATCGATAAGACTCGCCCGCTTTCTTGACGTCTACTGAAAGTACTATTTCTTTAAGTAAACAACACAGCGCATTCAGAAATGCAGACAGATGGCAACAAAGGTTCAACATTTCACCTTTGCCTTATTAAATATGTCTAGTGTCTTGCTATAGCATTATAGAATGATCTTGGTTTCAAATATTTTACTATTTTAGTACTGTTTATTTTTGTTTATTTGTCGTTGATTAATACTATTGTTCGATATTTTAATATACTTTGCCGAATGGAGGAACAGTTTTCGTAGTGGCGTATTCATATTTCATGATCAAGCGACGAAAGATCAAATTTGCGGAGTAACTGGAGTTTATATAAATAGAAAAATGATAATAAGATATCGATTAATCGACTATATCTTGTATAATTTAAGCACCCAGGTTGACGATTATTAAACGAATGGGAACATCAAAAACTTTCTTCATTGTAAACTTAAATAAACACAGCGATTTACTATAAACTAAAAACAATAGCTGTCAAAACAACTTGTTTCAATTTTAAAATCGTATCACCGGTTTAACGATTCATTTCAAAATCTAATAGCAGAAAACAAAACAAGATACGTATACACGCATTTCTTCGACTATATTCCAGCGAGATCAAGCATTGATACGCAGGGGACACGACCAGCGTGTACCAGGGTCTTTCCGCAGCGTCAGTTGCTGATACCATACTCTTTCTCCTTGATAACAACAGGGCACCATTTTTGGTCTTTAAATTGCGAAATCACAGTTTCCCGGGAAAGCATATGCTTCCCATTTAGGTCTCCTATCGTGGACCTTAATCCCTGTCTCGGAGAATTTCTGGCGCCATCACTAAAAAAGCAAATGCTTTTGGAACACGACCTTAGCTTGTAGAAGTAAATAATTTTAGAAAGATGTTTTACTCTCTTGTTGTGTCATGTTCTTGATGCATGTATTTAGATTGGGAATTCATTGTTTGACGAAGAAGGATCTAAGATTGTGCAAACTTTGGTGGATAAAGCCAAGAAAAATGGCGTTGAGCTTTGTTTACCTGTCGATTTTAAAACAGCCAGCAAGTTTGCTGCAGATGCCGAAGTTGGTGAAGCGACATTGGAATCTGGTATTCCTGATGGTTGGATGGGTTTGGATATCGGACCTAAAACTATTGACAATTTTACGAAAGACGTCATCCCGAAGTGTAAAACTATTGTTTGGAATGGACCTGCTGGCGTATTTGAATTTGAAAATTTTGCTGCTGGGACCAAAGCAGTTATGGATGCCGTTGTCCAAGCAACTAAAGCCGGTGCAACAACTATAATTGGTAAGTCAGTAGTTAACTTTGAAATGTTCGTCAAAAATTGGGTATCCGAGAGCTCTCGGATAATAGGAAAGGTCTGGGACTGAGTAGTTTTACATCCGGGTTTGCAATTTTGCCACCCAATTGATCAGCCTTCAATTGATTACCCGCGTTTGACTGGAGTTTCCCCCAATGCCCCTTCTAGTTTTATTTGTGATCTCTATGTGTGTAATACTATATGGACAATGTCGAAATATCGGTGCAGAAAGTTAAAGTCTTCCTGTTTAGTTTGCTTTTAACAGAACAATGAAAACTTCTAAGTCATTCGCGATTGCTTATATCGTATGTGAGCTTGCAATATATATGAATACAGTATATATGAGCAATTGTCGTGCCATGTCACAGTCTGAATTATAATCCAAACCCTACTCCTAATAAACCAAATTTTGGTCCACTGAATAATAAAACATTAATTTTATTTAGTTGTTGGAGTATTTTTCCCGCAGTTTCTAGTTTTCTTCAAAAGCTCTGCTCATTTGACCATTTAAGATCTCATTTCGTAAAATTTAAGACAAATCCAATTTCATCGTGCGTCCGTAGTGTACTATGCACAGAAAAAGCGTGTAAAGAACAACAGTCACGCCACTTAACTTCATCTCATGAAAACCTATTGATGAAGGTTAAAAAATAGATAGAAAATCTTTGAGTATTGTAAGACGAATCATGCAGTATTTGCAGAAATGCAAGTACTGTTATCAAGTATCACATATCCGGATGTCATTGCCCGTGATACAGGTCTAGCTATCGACGATCTGAGCACAGCTATATATGAAGAACCGTGACGTGGTATGGAAAGAATAATAATGTGTTACTCCGAGTGACGAACCATACCGGACAAGTAGATAAAACTCTACTTGGCCCGGCTGGGATTCGAACCCGCGACCTTCGGTTTAGGCTATTTGATATTTAGGCTATTTGATATTTCGAAACAGACTAGTTTCTTCAATATCTAGACAACAGTCTTCATACATGACGATTTCGAATGATTATATCAAATAGCCTAAGTACTATCATTGACCTTCAGCTCCCAACTTGACCTGTAGCTCACTTGGTAGAGCATCGGAACTAGTAAACCGAAGGTCGCGGGTTAATCGAATCCCATCCGGGTCAAGTAGATTTTTCTCTACTTGTCCAGTATGGTTCGTCACTCGGAGTAACATCTTATTATTATTCTCCACCCGAGTTCACTACTTTCACTGTCCCACAATAATCATTCGAAATCATATGGAAAGAAGTTGTACAGGGAATCCCGACCACTCATCTGGCCGAAAGATGATGACCCTAAACAAAGAAATTCCTCAAACCTACCCATTTTGTTTCTTCAATAGAAATTTCGTTATTTATTAAACAATTGTTGGTGTTTAGGTGGAGGTGATACGGCTACATTTGCTGCCAATTATAAAACTGAACATCTTGTCAGCCATGTGAGCACTGGTGGTGGAGCAAGCCTTGAGTTACTAGAAGGTATGATTTAAATTTGACATGTTATGTTCTAAGGGGGCGATTACATGGACCTACCCTGCGAGTCAGAACCCCTTTCCGACCTACGCAGGCTCCGGGGAAAGTGGGCTCTGCCAACAAACTCGATATTTCTTTTTGAGCATGCGTGAACGGTTGCCAAGATACTATTTTAGGCCCAGGCTCTAACGCGTTAGTAGCGTTACTTGTTATTTTCCTGCTTACGCGTGTTCATAAACTAGAACTTGTTTGACCATTTTAAAACCTGACTGACTCGCCAAGATCGAGTTTGTTGGCAGAGCCCACTTTTCCCCGAAGCCTGCGTACGTATTTCGATTAGATGGCAAGCGGGCCAGCCCGGTTTGCCGGGATCTCGGCTGAAAAACTGTTGAACTCGCTTCGATACGCGTTAGTTTACATGACTGTGTGAATGTAAAATAATGCTGAAAGGAACTGAAACAGAACATCAAAACGTTGTTCGTGTTTCGTGATCATAGCGAAGACTTAATAAATTAATTAGTCTTCGTGAAGACGCTTTCGTGGGTTAGCTATATATAAGACTATACATTAAACGCTAAGACATTAAACGAAATTGAAAAGATTAACGTCACAGGATGAAAATTACGTATTCTATACTTATTAAAAGGGTCTATATAGATATGTTTATTATATGCATGACAAAATTACTACATTCTGATTGGTTGAGAGAAGTACAATTATTTTATTAATTGTACTGCAGTACAATTAATAAAAATAGAGAAGGCCCTGGGAACGATGTTGACAATAAAATTAAAAATGGCGGCCAATTCTGCAATGGAAAGTTTCCAACAACTTGTACACTATGAACTAAAAATTCCATGTAAATATTTTGAAATGAGTACAGAGAACACCCAGAGTGAAAATGTTTCTTGTCAAGTAATGAAACAAGATGTTTTAAAAGGCGTGAGTGAGTACGAAGAGTATGTGGCGTAATTTTGTCATGCCTATAATGAGTAATCATGATTTTGCTCGTACAATTAAGGATTTACACTACTCGTGATATTTGAAAATTATGCCAAATTGCACTCGCCTAACGGCTCGTGCAATTTTGGCTATCATATGATTACCTATACTAATTGTACAACTCGCAGCACTTTTTACTGCGATTGCAATCACAAATATTTTTGAACGATAGCATTTTATATATAATTTCCCGATATATTTCTTTACTTAAACCATTAACTGACAATCTCAAAAAAGATAAAGAATGAAACAAACTCTGAAAAACACCTTTTAAAACTTTTTAAATACTACCTTTATCTTGACGTTTGTCTTCAGTTCTATTTACTCATTCCAAATATATATATATATATATATATATGTACGCTCCTTCACTTGTTGAGCAGTCTGTGAAGTTGCCGTGGGTACCTATTAGCGATAATGCAACGCTCACTGCCCTTGTGGAAGTTTGAGCACTCTGGGCCCATGCGCACTTCACGCTATCTGAATGTACTTCACCGATGCTGTCCCACATGCGGTTGTCACCGCAACCTCGTACCCAGGGTCTTATCTCCGCTCCCCCGCCCCGCGCTGCGAAAAGACCCTGGTCGTGGCTGGTCACGTGCCCCCTAAAAATTGGGGGGTTTTTAATTAACGATTTCAAAAATACTCAGGGAGGAGTGACAGGCACAATTACAAGTTTTCACCTTTGTTTATACAAATAATATATTACGTCTGGGCGCTCTGGTGTCTGATCGGGCTGTCTGATCGCAAAATATCTGTTAAAATGAAACCAACAAAAAACAAACGTACTCAGTGTTTATAACAAAACATATCTCGTGCTTTCTTCTGTGGTGTACGTTGTCAAAGATCATATCGAATCCAAACGTTAAAGAATCCCCGACGGCCAGAAGAAGATATAGCATCGTCTATTAAATGCACCGTCGAATACTCGTGTCGACTAGACTTTGAAATTGTCGCAGTGTTGGTGATGTGAAGTACCTTAAAAATTTGTACAGCAAGGCAAATTTTGAACTGCGTTATTCGGCCGAAATGTTTTACCACCAAAGACTTCCTCGCGACGATGCTCTTCCTCATTTAATCCTCGTTTAATCTGCATGCCATGTGAAAGAGCCAAACCGCTTTCTCTCGCACTAAAATGCATTGACATTTCAACCTCTCCTCCGATAACCCCAGCGAAAAGTACTAAAAGAAGCGATTGGGCAAAGATTGCAACTATACAACATCAAGCCGATTGCCGTCCTTTCACTCGCATTTGTCATCAACAGAAACTCGGGTAAATACAGTTCTTGAATCGCGCTTTTCATTCTTTTTATTAAACTTTATAGTTCGCCTAAATGGCTAAATCTAATATCAGATTTTAGAATACGAGTATTAAAACTGGACTTGTGTTGTACAGCCGCAACCAGGTCTTTTCGTAGCGTCGTGGGCGGGGAGCGGAGATAAGATCCTGGGTACGAGGTTGTTGTCACCGACGATCGCATGTGTATAAGTAATTGATGAAAAGCTACACTGATGAGCTGTAGTACAGCGAAACATGTGTCTGTAGATTGTAGAAACTAGAAACTTACTAGTTTTCTATTGCAAATGCTGCAATCTGATTGGCTACTCTACTCGATATCTATTCGTCGATAGATAGCGAGTAGCAAATTGAGTACCAGTACTCGCGCGGCCATGCAGTAAAACAACATGGAGGAGTGAAAGATTTGTTTGCCTTGGTTTTCACACAGAAACAATGGTTATGCTTCGTTTTTTTGAAATAATTTGGAAGAACTAAAGGTACACAAGTTAGTTTCTACTAAAACAATTAGATTATTCGCTCTCAATTTCTATGAGATGTCAGTTGACTCGAGCTCCGAGCTCATAATCTAATTGTTATATATATAATGTATACAGTAAACAATAAATTGTAAACTTTGTATATTTTCTTAATTGAATATGCATGTATTCTTGTCAATTTAGGTGCTGAGTAAAATTTATTTTGTCTTTTCTCCTCCATAGGAAAGACGTTACCTGGTGTCGCAGCTCTTTCTGAAGCCTGATTTCTTCAGGAAAATAAATTCTTGTAAAATTAGTTTGGAGGTGAATATGTAATACTATAAGGATATAAATGATATTAAACATGGATATCTTTGGATCGATAATTGCAGAGGTTTCATTAATAGGCGGTTAAGCCGCCTGTTTTGCCTCTTTTTGCCTTTTACCGCCGACTATATATATATATATATATATATAAACCACACAACAAACAACGAATCCCGCAAATGTAACTGCCGACGACCTGATGAATGCCCAATCGCTGGAAATTGTTTGGCAAAGAGCTTGGTTTACCAAGCCGAAGTAACGACAACAGACAACGGAGAAACAAAGAACTATATAGGAGTAACGGCCAACGATTTCAAACAGAGATATCGCAACCATACCAAATCTTTCCAAAACGTAAAATACGCCAACGACACCGAGTTGTCGAAACATATCTGCAAATTGAAGATTGGAAACCGAGACCACCACATCAAGTGGTCTGTAATAAAGCACGTAGCGGCATACAAGGCAGGATCAAAACGATGCAATTTATGTCTGGAAGAAAAACTTTTATTGATGAAGGCAAAAAAGAAAAACTTTTTGAACAAACGATCTGAATTATTTTCGAAGTGTCGACACGTAACTAAACACCAACTTAATTAATGACGTAGCCAATGTATATAATGAATAGCAGAACCTAATCTGTCAGTTGCCTGAAGAATTATTATATATATATATATATATATATAGTAGACACAGACGTCTATTTTTGAAACGTAGCCTGCTATGACAAATAATAATGAAGCCTCTGATTGTATGTTTTACTGAATTTCGTTCTGAACTAGCGCATGTGAAGTTTTGCGTGTATACAATGGCGCCCAAGAGCAGGGGCGGATCCAGGAATTTTCATACGTTAGTCAAAATTTTAGTTGTCAACACTCAGGGGGGGAAATTTTTTTTTTGGGGTTGTATGATTCATCATAATAACGCCCCCCCCCCCCCCCCCCCCCACATCGTATTACACCACACCATGCTGTCCGCTCAATTGATAGCCTAACATTAGCAACAAAATAGACTGTAAAATACAATGCCACATATTTAGTTCGGTGAATAAATATATAGAATAATAGATAATATATAATATATATTTATGGCACTAGTCAATGACTCAATATGCCCATCAGCATTTTCTCCTGCAAAGCCAAAGGCAATTTTGGCAGGCAGGTTATGATCGTATTACACCAGACCATGCTGTCGGTCTATTGATAGCCTAACAAAATAGACTAAATACAAATATACAATGCCACTTATTTTGTTCGGTCACTTCGGTGAATAAATATATAGAATAATCGATACCTAAGTCGAAATCTTTAACTGATATTAATTGATATTAACCTTTTAATTAATTAATAACCTTTTAATTAATAACCTTTTGACCGCAAAAATATGCTAATTTGGGTAAATTCCATGGAGATTATCATATACAAGCCTAAATATTAAAATCGGCGCACAACTTGTTCTGTTAATAGACATTCTAAAACAAGACAAAATATGTTTAATTTACCTTATAGCAGTACAGGACTTGTTCTTTTGATCTCGAACACACTTCGGGATTAAACTCTCGGCACCAAAATTTCTACTGAGGCAGAAGTTCGTGCTGTTTATCGCACTCAAAAGCTCTTCAACAGAACTCTTTGGCGAAGCGTCGATTCGCTTCATCAGATCAGCATAAATTTCTTGTAGACATTTTTTATCGTTCCCCGCAAACGCAGACTGAACAGTATCGTAAATACTACAAGACATAAATTCTTTCTACTCTAACGTGGGACTTCGAATTGAACCTAGTGGCCAAGCAGCGATCAGAAAGGCTGGATTCGTCAGCCCTTGAGTGTATACAGCAAGATCATATCCCACGCTGCGAATCGGTCAAGATCGGTCAAAAAATGTGACCAATAAGAATACGAATATTTTTTTAATTAGCCAATCAGATAGCTTGTATACCAGCCCCTGATTCCTAAATCGGTCAGAACTCCCCACAGATCGGTCAAAATTGCTGATCTCCATGGAGATGAGCATATTGACCAATCAGATGGCTAGAATCTGACTCAGATCGGTCAAAACTCACGCGTAAGTCCGCTGTTCGTTGACTTGATAATATTACTTTACAGAAACTCAGCCGCAGCATGAAACTTGATAACTGGACTACAATGGTGCCGCTGCTTGAAATTTGAAAATGGATAACTCATCATAACTGGACTATCATTCGAATTTTAATTAATTATCTATTTAACTCCGCAATTTTTACGTTAGTCGCGTGACTGGTTTGACGACCCCTAGATCCGCCCCTGCCCAAGAGCGTCGTAAATATAAATGATTTTATTACTAACGCAAACAAGCCAATTAAACAGTATACGCAAGCCATGCAGTTCGACTCCTGGACCCAGTTGTCTAAAAGGCGATTAGCTAATTAATTCTTGTTTAGTGTAAATTTGTTGACCAAATTATGAAGATAGTGGCAAATGAATTTAAAGGGTTTTTTTAAAGTCAGTCCTCTGAGGTTCACTGTTGCTAAGTAACATAGCGACCAATCACATGCAAGTACTGCTGATCAAGGAACCAATCAAGTGCAAGTAATTTTGCCCTGAATTACAAATAAATGCCCTCTTCATTAACCAATCATATTCAAGTAATTTTGCCATCTATATTATTAGTAATAGAAACTTGTAAATTTATACTAATTACAGTTAAACATCCAACCCAAACCCCAACCACAATGCTAATCCTAATCCCAACTCTAAACCTAACCGTCACATAATGTCTTTTTTAAAAGTAAAAGTTAATTTCAATTTTGCATTTTAGTACCCGTAGTCTATGTGAGGTCATTTCGGGCATTTAATATAGAAAGTCAACCGAATTACGCGCTCACTGAAAAAACCCTTCATGTTCTTGGCATTTCGTAGCTCTATAATGTTCAGCCATGACACACTATTGTCACATGTGTATATACAATGCTTAAAGCTGTCGAAAATGTATATGGTTTATTTGTTGGTTGTGGAGGAGGTGCTGGGCACTGCAGAATTCCTGTTCAGATCAAATAGTGCTCGTGTTCAGGAACTAGATGGCCGGGCACTTAGTATGAACGCAGCCTAAGATCTGTAAAAATAAACCGGCTCTAGCAAAAAAAAACTTTCTTGCATAATTTAACATGCGTTTTTAGGTACAATATTAGAACGGATATTTTGTAATCAGTTGTTTGATATAAAAAAAAGAAAAAGTTGAAAGAAACATTAATTTTTAAAAGGCTAGCTGTAATGGTGGGTCTTTGGAGTGGTTTGGAGGGACAGTTCATTGTGCTTACGCTACCAAGCATGAAAACTGTCCCGCAAAAAAAAACCTATAACCCATCACCAGTCTTAATAGGAGAGATTGGGTACATGATGGTCGGCATGGCGGCAATTTTTGGTTCGACCTTTTGATTAAGTTGCACTGAATTGGTCGTATACTGGAGTGACAGCAGAGGTGCGACACTGATTTAGATCGTTATTTTGGCGGCGAACTTCTCATCACCGTATCTAATGCATCACAAGACGCCTGCTTAGCCGTTCATGCACTCCGAATACTGATTGCTGCAACCTTGGCGTAGCCGGTGCACGGAACAGCGCAACAGCGTGCACAAAAAGCGTTTGTTAAAAAACACAAAATTATCAGATGCAAAAAATTACGACAGTATAGAAAGACTAGAATATTTTTTCACAAATCGCACGAGGTCTTCTATATATGGTGTTATATGAAGTATACTCTTGTGCAACTTTTGCTGATTTCGTGCACGATTTCGTCAGATTCAAGCGATCAATCGATCATTTCGATATAGAATTTATTCAAATCGGACAAACAGAAAATATTAATTCAAACATGTTTTGAAACACAATCAATCAATTTACCGACCATTTCCCCGAAAAGTGTGAGGTGTCTCTGTCTTCATCAACAAACGTTTTTGTGTTTCTCTCGTATATTCTGAAGAATATTTGAAATAGTTTACAGATTTAATTTGGAGGTCTTAGGTAAACGCGTCCACCGACAAGGCTATACTTTCTTAGGCTTTAAGTTGTTGATGTGCCATGCTCGATTTTGTAAGTTCTTGCTTTTAAACCATGCAGCTTTGCCTTTGGCCAAAGTGTTGGTAGGTTTTTCAAGTAAATTGCTTATATGGTTCAGTAGATCAGTGCCGAAACGGAACCGAAGCCTAGCCTATAGACTCGGCTTACCACAGTAGCCCGAGTAATTATTATAAAATAATTTTCGAATAAATTCATTTTCCAAACACAGCAACCATTTGGTTCGCCGTTTTAAGCCCGTTTCCATGCAGTCATCGCTGAAGCCATGCGAGCTGCGAGTACTTGCATCTAATTAAAATAACTCAGAGCGAAAAAATAAGCACTGTGAGTGCTTCAGTTTAATTAGATGCAAGTACTTCCTGGAAATCAGCTAAACTAGATCACGAGGACTAATCAACCGGGATTCCTGTGGAGCTGTGAATTCGAGGCTGTTGCTTATAGACAAGGAACAAACAAAATGTCTCTGATGAAAAGCGTACTCTTGAATTTCAGTTATGTTCTTCTCTTGTTAAACAATGAGATAATTCAAGCAGAAGCTTTCGATTGTAGTAGCGACTCTGGGTGTCCGGGTTCGCAATACTGCTGTGAGAGAACCGGATTTCTGGATAACGTTTGTCGATCTGACTGCGTGGGTCAATCATGCAACTCGAATAGTGATTGTGCGCCTGCCGAATGCTGTGATTCAGACGACAAGTGTTCATCTGACTGTACAGCACTAGCTGGTGGGATTATTGCTGCTATTGTCATTGGTGTTATTATCACCATCGCCATTCCTGTAAGCATCGTTGCATGCTGTTGTTGTTGTGGTGTGGCGGCGGCCTCCCGAAGACCGGTTCAACGTGGTGTTATCGTGACACAACAACCAGCAGCCGGCATGACTGTTGTTGCTTCACACAGCACTCAAGGCCAAGCTCAATATTATCCACCGACTGTCCAGCCGAATCCTTACTACAATAATTTCAACAAAGGACAAGTTGGACCACCTGATCAGCCGCTAGCAGTTCCTCCTCCACCTTATAATCCAGCTTAATAAGAATACCAATGTACGCCGGCGTTTATATCATTTGTACAGCTGGACTGACAGTTCCCTAGAATATTGCTTTTGTGTAATCGCTCGTCTCTCATCAGTCTATTTTAGGCTCCATGATTGATTGATGGCCGCATTTATATATTTAAATAATTGTGGTAACTATATATCATGAGTCTCGCCAGCTCGATTTACTACTTTATACTCAGTGTATTTAACTATATAACATTTCAATATGACTGCATGCAAGTGTAATGGCGTTTTATATGACGTTTTTTAACCTTTAGAGTCAGTAAAATCTTCCTCCAAAACCCAGGAAATGGCATTTCAACGACTTTCGATTTGAAAATTTCCCGGGGGACCATACCCCCAGACGCCCCTAAAAATTTATTTTGATTTCGGCTCCCCCCCTTTCAAAATCCTGGCTACGTCCGTGGTGGCCGCATGCATGGGGCCGTTTTGATTTTTTTATTAGAATTTCAACCAAAACCAAGAACACCTAGCTGATGTGTCATAGAGTGACCATTTTTTCAGCATAAAACGGCTTGTCGTTGTGATTCTGCTCTCATTGTTCTCGAGCTAGATTATCTTCGCAGTTGCGTTTTACTTATTCCAATAACGTAGATATTATCCGCTTTTCACAGCGAGATATATGAACTCCTATAGAGGCTAGACCACAAATATTTCGATAAATCAGCTTAATTCTCTTTCAGTGTAATATAGTTCTTCGAACTTGTAGCATTGTTCTTCCACAGGACCAGGGTTTAAGAAAATATATCATCGCAATCAAGTATTTATTTAATTCATTTCAAGTATTTATTTATTTAATTCATAGCCATGCATGCATGTCCTAGCTCCTAGTGACACGATCATTTTTCTTCAGTTCTTCTCAGCGGGCGACATTTCTTCCAGACCACGTTGTTTCTGCCGGTCAAGCAATAAATATCTTATTTTTGTGACTACCGCTGACCTGTCAGCGGGAGCCACTATGTCGGCGTGTTGCTTGCTTGCTTGTTTGATTGTCTGGGACCGCACTTACGTCATACTCGACAAATCCCACGGGATTTTGAAAATCCCAAAAATCTCGTACACTTTTTCTGGAGTGATGCACCCCTCGTCCACACGTGTGCGTTTTCACGGCGTCTCCCTTACAAAAATTCCACATGTCATGTTCCAAAATCACATGGGATCACATGTGAACCACATGTAATCACATGTGGTTCCCATGTGATTTTGGAACATGACATGTGGAATTTTTATAAGGGCTAATAAATATATGCGGTAAAACCGCTAGTGAATTACGTTAGCATATAAGCTATAGGCAGTAAACCTGATTACTGACTAGCATGCACTATAGGTGTTTTGTTTGGGATATGTTGCCCAAATAATTGTATACTTTGGGACTATTAAAGCCTGGTTTCCATATAGCCGTAAGAGTCGGCGGCATGGCTGCGGCAAGGGGCGATGGTCCAATCATAGACAGTGTTGAATTAGCCAGCAATAAAAAGCTGTATGCTATTGGACCATTGCCCCTTGCCACAGCCATGCCGCCGGCTCTTACGGCTATATGGAAACCAGGCTTAACATGCTGGTGGGGAGCGTTAGCATAAAAAGGATTGAAATGTCGGCATTCAAGAAAATGCCAGTCAAATTAACTTAATTTTCTTCAATTTGAGGGTTGGTACCTATAATTAAGAAGGTTTCTCATAATCATAATCATGTACCTTATTCCAAAATGGCCGCCGAATTAAAATTCTTTTATATACATATAAATTAGCCCTTATGAACTCGTTTTCATGTGGGAAATTCAAAATAATTTTTAGTTTAAAACGAGCTGGTCATAAGGGCTAATTTATATTCACATAAAAGAATTCTAATTCGGCGGCCATTTTTGAGTAAGGTTATTAATTAAATCTGACACCTAACCCAAAAAACAACCATGAACCTAGTCAGAAATGAGCAAGGGAGCAAATTAACAATATGGTTGGTTACAGCCAATCATAAACCCATCCATATTATAGGCCATGCAAGTAAAAAAACAAACAAACCCAGACAGATTGCCCACCAGTGTTGCCCACCTGTTCGTTACGGGTGCATGTAGAAATTGTGGGATCCTATTTTCGTGGATTTTGAAACGATCCGCACACTGAACAAGGCTGTGTTCAGAGGTAGTGCCTATTCTCCAGCCTGGATTCCAGCCCTCGCTTCTTCAATGTCGAGCGGGACCCGAATGATGAGAGGCCTGGTTGAACATGTTTTACAAAACTGTCCCTAAATTTGACCCCAAGCCAGCTCCTCCCCCCCCCCCCCCCAGCATAATCCATCAGCTCTCCTCCCGATATATTTTCACTCATTTGATTATGTAAAAATGACAAAAAGTTGAAAGAAACATTACTAATTTTAAAATGTAGTTTACATCACGAAATCTTATCAATAGCAAACGTAATTTTGAAATGTGCTTTGTTTGCAGATAATTCGTTTTAAACGAACACAGATAAACAATTTAACGATGTTACCATTAATAATTTCCATTCTAACCATTTTGCAGCAGTTTTTGTTTTCTGTAGAGCTTATTGCTTCGCGTAAATGTTCAATTTCTTCTGTCATTTGCCCACTCCATTTATAATTTCGGCGCCATTGTTGCTTAACAGAACAACCGCTAGCTCTACTGATCATTGATCGTGACATACTACGCATTTTGTGATTGGTCAATTTAGTTAAAAGAAGGCTTGTCATTGGCTTAATTATCGCCAGAGGTTACTATCAGCGGATAGTAACTCCTGCGATAGTCAATGAAATTCAAGGATTTGTATAGGTAATCGCATGGAGCCGAGGAAAATTAGGGTTTAAACCTTAATTTTACGAGAACTCATGCGATTAGGTGATAATAATATAGCGGGCAAAATAATTTAAGAGCTATGTTATGTCCAGAAAATGTCAAAGTACCTTGTCACGGTCGGTCCTCGGCAACATTCCAATTTTCCTCGCTCTATCGCTGTACCTGTAGCTTTCTTTTTGTAAACACAGGTAAACGTTCGTAAATTTTCTAGTGTATTCATTTTCACTAATAGTTTACACTCCTTCAATAGTTTAAATTAGTTCAAAATAAACAAAAAAACATTTTCAGACCGAAAAACGTAATTGCAGACTTGTTGGGGGAAAAAAACATGGTGAAGGGAATTAACCGTGAAAAAAGTCAGTCCTCTGAGGTTCACTGTTGCTAAGTAACATAGCGACCAATCACATGCAAGTACTGCTGATCAAGGAACCAATCAAGTGCAAGTAATTTTGCCCTGAATTACAAATAAATGCCCTCTTCATTAACCAATCATATTCAAGTAATTTTGCCATCTATATTATTAGTAATAGAAACTTGTAAATTTATACTAATTACAGTTAAACATCCAACCCAAACCCCAACCACAATGCTAATCCTAATCCCAACTCTAAACCTAACCGTCACATAATGTCTTTTTTAAAAGTAAAAGTTAATTTCAATTTTGCATTTTAGTACCCGTAGTCTATGTGAGGTCATTTCGGGCATTTAATATAGAAAGTCAACCGAATTACGCGCTCACTGAAAAACCCTTCATGTTCTTGGCATTTCGTAGCTTTATAATGTTCAGCCATGACACACTATTGTCACATGTGTATATACAATGCTTAAAGCTGTCGAAAATGTATATGGTTTATTTGTTGGTTGTGGAGGAGGTGCTGGGCACTGCAGAATTCCTGTTCAGATCAAATAGTGCTCGTGTTCAGGAACTAGATGGCCGGGCACTTAGTATGAACGCAGCCTAAGATCTGTAAAAATAAACCGGCTCTAGCAAAAAAAAACTTTCTTGCATAATTTAACATGCGTTTTTAGGTACAATATTAGAACGGATATTTTGTAATCAGTTGTTTGATATAAAAAAAAGAAAAAGTTGAAAGAAACATTAATTTTTAAAAGGCTAGCTGTAATGGTGGGTCTTTGGAGTGGTTTGGAGGGACAGTTCATTGTGCTTACGCTACCAAGCATGAAAACTGTCCCGCAAAAAAAAACCTATAACCCATCACCAGTCTTAATAGGAGAGATTGGGTACATGATGGTCGGCATGGCGGCAATTTTTGGTTCGACCTTTTGATTAAGTTGCACTGAATTGGTCGTATACTGGAGTGACAGCAGAGGTGCGACACTGATTTAGATCGTTATTTTGGCGGCGAACTTCTCATCACCGTATCTAATGCATCACAAGACGCCTGCTTAGCCGTTCATGCACTCCGAATACTGATTGCTGCAACCTTGGCGTAGCCGGTGCACGGAACAGCGCAACAGCGTGCACAAAAAGCGTTTGTTTAAAAAACACAAAATTATCAGATGCAAAAAATTACGACAGTATAGAAAGACTAGAATATTTTTTCACAAATCGCACGAGGTCTTCTATATATGGTGTTATATGAAGTATACTCTTGTGCAACTTTTGCTGATTTCGTGCACGATTTCGTCAGATTCAAGCGATCAATCGATCATTTCGATATAGAATTTATTCAAATCGGACAAACAGAAAATATTAATTCAAACATGTTTTGAAACACAATCAATCAATTTACCGACCATTTCCCCGAAAAGTGTGAGGTGTCTCTGTCTTCATCAACAAACGTTTTTGTGTTTCTCTCGTATATTCTGAAGAATATTTGAAATAGTTTACAGATTTAATTTGGAGGTCTTAGGTAAACGCGTCCACCGACAAGGCTATACTTTCTTAGGCTTTAAGTTGTTGATGTGCCATGCTCGATTTTGTAAGTTCTTGCTTTTAAACCATGCAGCTTTGCCTTTGGCCAAAGTGTTGGTAGGTTTTTCAAGTAAATTGCTTATATGGTTCAGTAGATCAGTGCCGAAACGGAACCGAAGCCTAGCCTATAGACTCGGCTTACCACAGTAGCCCGAGTAATTATTATAAAATAATTTTCGAATAAATTCATTTTCCAAACACAGCAACCATTTGGTTCGCCGTTTTAAAGCCCGTTTCCATGCAGTCATCGCTGAAGCCATGCGAGCTGCGAGTACTTGCATCTAATTAAAATAACTCAGAGCGAAAAAATAAGCACTGTGAGTGCTTCAGTTTAATTAGATGCAAGTACTTCCTGGAAATCAGCTAAACTAGATCACGAGGACTAATCAACCGGGATTCCTGTGGAGCTGTGAATTCGAGGCTGTTGCTTATAGACAAGGAACAAACAAAATGTCTCTGATGAAAAGCGTACTCTTGAATTTCAGTTATGTTCTTCTCTTGTTAAACAATGAGATAATTCAAGCAGAAGCTTTCGATTGTAGTAGCGACTCTGGGTGTCCGGGTTCGCAATACTGCTGTGAGAGAACCGGATTTCTGGATAACGTTTGTCGATCTGACTGCGTGGGTCAATCATGCAACTCGAATAGTGATTGTGCGCCTGCCGAATGCTGTGATTCAGACGACAAGTGTTCATCTGACTGTACAGCACTAGCTGGTGGGATTATTGCTGCTATTGTCATTGGTGTTATTATCACCATCGCCATTCCTGTAAGCATCGTTGCATGCTGTTGTTGTTGTGGTGTGGCGGCGGCCTCCCGAAGACCGGTTCAACGTGGTGTTATCGTGACACAACAACCAGCAGCCGGCATGACTGTTGTTGCTTCACACAGCACTCAAGGCCAAGCTCAATATTATCCACCGACTGTCCAGCCGAATCCTTACTACAATAATTTCAACAAAGGACAAGTTGGACCACCTGATCAGCCGCTAGCAGTTCCTCCTCCACCTTATAATCCAGCTTAATAAGAATACCAATGTACGCCGGCGTTTATATCATTTGTACAGCTGGACTGACAGTTCCCTAGAATATTGCTTTTGTGTAATCGCTCGTCTCTCATCAGTCTATTTTAGGCTCCATGATTGATTGATGGCCGCATTTATATATTTAAATAATTGTGGTAACTATATATCATGAGTCTCGCCAGCTCGATTTACTACTTTATACTCAGTGTATTTAACTATATAACATTTCAATATGACTGCATGCAAGTGTAATGGCGTTTTATATGACGTTTTTTAACCTTTAGAGTCAGTAAAATCTTCCTCCAAAACCCAGGAAATGGCATTTCAACGACTTTCGATTTGAAAATTTCCCGGGGGACCATACCCCCAGACGCCCCTAAAAATTTATTTTGATTTCGGCTCCCCCCCTTTCAAAATCCTGGCTACGTCCGTGGTGGCCGCATGCATGGGGCCGTTTTGATTTTTTTATTAGAATTTCAACCAAAACCAAGAACACCTAGCTGATGTGTCATAGAGTGACCATTTTTTCAGCATAAAACGGCTTGTCGTTGTGATTCTGCTCTCATTGTTCTCGAGCTAGATTATCTTCGCAGTTGCGTTTTACTTATTCCAATAACGTAGATATTATCCGCTTTTCACAGCGAGATACTATGAACTCCTAGAGGCTAGACCACAAATATTTTGATAAATCAGCTTAATTCTCTTTCAGTGTAATAGTTCTTCGAACTTGTAGCATTGTTCTACCACGGGGCCAGGGTTTAAGAAAATATATCATCGCAATCAAGTATTTATTTAATTCATTCAAGTATTTATTTAATTCATAGCCATGCATGCATGTCCTCTTAGTGACACGATAATTTTTCTTCAGTTCTTCTCAGCGGGCGACATCTCTTCCAGACCACATTGTTTCTGCCGATCAAGCAATAAATATCTTATTTTTGTGACTACCGCTGACCTGTCAGTGGGAGCCACTATTAAACGCGTAAAAACCACTGACCTATATATAAAACTGGACTGCGTGCTCCTATTACCTTTGAGTTAGGAAAAGTGGTTATACGTCCATGTCCTATTTACACGAATTGCCATCCTTAGGTTAGGTTGTGTGTTGGGGTAAGGCTTTCATGAAGTACTTGGGTTATGTAAGGCATGGAATTATTACCGGAAAAGTGTCCCCAAGATCGTTTTCAAAATGGCGGCATTTATGTGTCCTTTTGCTAATGGTGAAGGTCGCTGACCGATACCTAAGAATCTCTAGTTCGTGTTTGACATGTTCGGTATTTCGCTTTTTTTAAGAAAACTAAGCTATTTAGTCGGATAAACTGTACGTATGTTGTAGCCAGATGAATTATCTTTCTTCCAGTATATTTGATAGCTTCTACAGTGATTTATTTCTCGAGAAAACATTCGGAGAACATATTATAATACATACGGAAAAAAATTTCAAAATAGCGGCCGCTATTATGATTTGGACATGTTTAGTATTTCACTTTTTTTAGGGAAACTAAGCTATTTGGTCGGATAAACTGCACGTATGTTATAGTAAGGTGAATTATCTTTCTGCCAATATATTTTATAACTTCTACATGGATTATTTCTTGAGAAAACGTTCGGAGTAGACGGACTAGGCAAACTTTGTCAAATTTTCTGTCAGAATTTTTGCCAAGTCAGCATAATATCGTCCTGGTCTCGAGTTTGTGTAAACAAAATATTTGTTGAGCGGCCCCGGATGTTTTCATGATAAGAGTCTTATTGTAGTTCTGAACTACAATATAATAATCCTAGACAATTACTGTTGTAGCTTTCTAGCAGTCTGAATTAAAGACGTGCCGGCCGGCGGTACGGCACGAACACTTGGCAATAAAATAAACAAGACTGTCAATACACATGGTCATGGAAATCTACAAACATTTCGTTTTGTGAAGTCGCCAGCTCTATAAAGAATCGCTGAAGATCACGAGAAAATCGTAAAGAAGCGAGGCGTACCGAGTTCTTCTTAGGGGGTGTTTACATGGGAGGCGATATTCCTATTTGGTCAGACAAATAATCCAGCAGGCCTTTGAGCAATCTCGTACCCAGAGCCTGCGATCCTTTTGGTCATTACCAAGGAACGGAGGCCGATGAAAAAGACCCCAAAATTGGGTTTTTGTTCCCAGTCCTCTGGTTCCCAGTTCCCTATAATTTGTTACTGTCATCGACGATCTTTAGCTTGTTCGAAGACCAAGGAAAATATTTGTTTACCGATAAAGAATGGCCCAGTATGTTTTACAAAGCTCTTGACAAAGCGCTACAATACAAATGGTCTTTCTTAGCTTTTCTCTAAATCGTCAACTGGGCGATTTAACGAGAGTCAGGGGCGGATCCAGGATTTTTGTCACCTTAGTCCAAACTATTTGGGTGCTAGGGGGAGTGGGCAGGAGGGGGTCATGCTACCCAGAAAATTTTTAAATTTTGGGTCTGAAATGCTTTTTCTGCATTCTGAGGGAATTACAGTGACGAATATTTGCATTTTCTAAGTACCATCATGTCCAAAAATTATTTTGTCTAAATGGAAATTGTTTCATTTTTATATTTCATTTGAGAAATAATTTTACAATTTATATGTTACAGTAATTGAAATAGCAGATTTAATTATTTTAACCAAGAAATAAACAACAGATACAACACATCTACTTCAAATATTTAATAAGTCTGATTCATGACTTCAAATATTTTATATGTAACTGATAACAATATGACAGGTTGGACCATTTCACTCTACACAGGAGCTCAAAACAGAGCTGTATAGGCAATTCCCAGATGCCTCAGACCTATAAAACATTTAAATACTATGTCAAATTCAAAAACGTTGTAGGCCTGACTCAGTCTCTATACTAAGGGCTTGTTTACAAGGAGGTAGGGTTACCCTAGCCACAACTGGGTTACTCTAGCACGATGGTTACCCTACATGTAGCTCTCATATATTTCCTGGGTTTTTTTGTTTGTTGTATTTACAAGGACACTAGGGTAACCTGGGTGCTAGAATAGCCCTATTGCCACACTAGGGTTACCCTAGTAGCTGCATGGTAGGGTTATTAAACTCGCCTACCCCAGGACAACTTTTTACTTGTACCAGGATTCTTGTCATTAGTGCTTGGTAACCACATCTAATGGAGTTGACCCAAGCAGCAGGGTAATAACTTTGACCCAGGGTAGGGGTAACCCTACCTTGAAAACCAAACAGGCCCTAACTATGGCCTCTCACATAAAATAACATGATTATGATTGCCAGACCTCACTATCTATTTTATGAATTTATGAAGTAGTCTACATTATCCAATCTTGACAAAATCCTTTAGCTTGTACGTGTTTCAATTCTTTGCTACTCTTTGCTACAATGCTAGTCTCAAAAGCATAATATAAATAGGGTGATGGCATGTTTCAATTAAGTTTTCAAACCATTAACAAATACAAGAATTAGAAGGGAAAACCCTGAATGAATTTGAGCTACTTGCAGCGGCGGATTAAGGGCGGGGCCACCGGGGCCTGGGCCCCGGGCCCCCCACATTTGGGGCCCCCCACATTTTGGAGTATTTTATTTAACAACCCAATTAATACTAAGTTAATAACGTTTCTGTTTGTTCAAAGTTATTTTTTGCACGACGTATCTCAGTGTTTTGTAAAACGTATTTCTGAGCCGTAATATATAAAGGGTTCTTTGGTGAACACCAGTGATTCAGTGTCTTTATTTTATTATATTGTAATTTGTAAGACCGATTGGAATTGGAAAAGGGCCCCCACAAAAATGTGGCCCCTGGCCCCCCACAGTCTTAGTCCGGCCCTGGCTACTTGCGCTACAAACACGTAGATATTAAGACTAGGAAAGAAAGGACAGCTAGAAATATGTTAATAAATAAGATTCTAACAATAATAAAGGTCACCTTTCATTTGAAGACATGCCATGTGGTCTCAATCGTGGCGAAGGTTGTTATTGTCGTATTTAATATTTATAAATAACTAGAAAATAATTAAGGGAGAAAAATCTGCTTACTTGAGAGCAGCACGAGGTTTCTTCTTGTCATTGTTGGCGTCTCGGTTGGCGTATATTACCACGTATATCTCAGTGCCAAAATTCCTTTGAAGCGTCTTGCCAATCTTGGTAAAATGTTCGGCTTTGCGCAAAGCATCCTTCGCTTGTTGACCCTCGAGTCGACGGTATTAAACTTCCCGTTTTATAAATCTCTCGCAACACAATCTCGTCGTTGCCCGTCAAAGCGAATACATCAAGATCTATTACGTTTGTATTAGGCAACGCCATGTTCGAAACGAAAGAATCCGCTTGTGCCTTGTAGTAAATATACGACCAGACTAGCGCAAGTTAGTCAGAATCGCCACTGATCAGTCCACAAATCAGTCGAGAACTACAAAGTAAAACGCCGCTAAACCAATCCGTGCTCTTCATAAAGAGCTATTGAAAAATTAAGCCAATCAGAAAGGGTGATACAAGGGGTCTAAATCCGTCGAGAAAGACAAAGAAATCCGGCGAACATCCGGCAAACCAATCACAGATCGCTATAAAGGCTAATTTATAAATTCAACCAATCACAGCGGCTGATACAATAGCCTCAAATCCGTCGAGAAAGAACAAAGTAAACCGCGCGACGCGGGTTAACATGCCGGTCGGCGGTCTCACCTAATCGATTATCTCAGCGATCTCGAGACTGAGGGAAGAACGATACGATAATTATTTTTTCTTGCGGATTTTTTTACCTTAGTCGTATGACTTATTTGACTAACGCTAAATCCGCCCCTGAGAGTGTTTTATATGTCCGCGTCGCCGTCGGCACTCGGAAGTGATCGGCTCAGCCGCTCAGGTAAGGAATTGTACTTTCTGTCAGTAATTTTGGCTAAACTACATCGACCTTGTATTCTCTAATATAATTTTAAAGTTCTGAGACGGAACTGCGAAGAATTACGAGACGAGTCAGACGATGGACGTTTGTTTGGCGACGAAGCAGGAGAATAATAATAGTTCCAACTTGTATAAACTATATAATAGTTCTAACTTTTTGCTGTTTTTAATTATTTCATGTGTTCAATTGTATTTTGGGTCTATCGTGTATAATTATGTGTTACAAAACGTCGAGAAATCGATTAAACAAGTTAGCAACTTGCAGATTATTTGAAATTTTTCTGTTTTTAAACTAACCAATCAGATGACAAGTTTCATCGGAGTTTCCCAGAGCCTCTGATCCTTGGTAATGACCAAAAGGATCGCAGGCTCTGGATACGAGATTGGCCTTTGAGTCGTTCCACAAGAAATTAACAATGACTAACCTGCATGCATTAACTCTTTCCTGTCCGAATTTATTGGTCTTTACTTTTAGTATTTTGTTCTGGCTAACGCAGTAACGCCAGACGATTTTATTCACTTCTGGGGAAGCCCTAGGAACGATTTATTAATATAGTAAGAAAATCGCTTTGTATTCACATAAATATTCTTTTTTCCTATACGATAAGTACATGTCAGTGGTCGCTACCATTAGCAGAAGGACCCATAAATGCCGCCATTTTGAAAGTGAAAATGGGGACACATTTTTGGCCAGCACCGCAGTCCAGTTATATATATAGGTCAGTGAGAAGGACCCATAAATGCCACCATTTTGAAAGTGAAAATGGGGACACATTTTTGGCCAGCACCCGCAGTCCAGTTATATATATAGGTCAGTGGTAAAAACGCACAAACTGTTGCAAGTTGTCAACAGGCGTGAACAGTGTTGTTCGGAACAGCCGTGTCAGCCGTGAACAATGCTGTGCTGCACCCTGTGAACAGTATTGTCAACAGTGCTGTTCATGCCTGTTCGAACAACAATGTTCACGGATGAAGAATCAACAGGCGTGAACAATGCTGTTCTAACAGTGTTTATCATGCCTGATAACAATCCTGTTTTTACTGTGCCAACAGACGTGAACAATGTTGTTGCAACAGGCTGTAAAAAAACTCCGGTACGAGAATTTAGCCCGGTTGGTTCGAGCCTTCGACAACGAGCAAAGACCTAGTCTCCTTCGCAGCCGTTCTTATGCCGATCCTATTCTTCGATCCTATTTTTCCTAGGACCGAAGAATAGCACAGGCAGGAAAACGGCTGCATGAAGGAAACTAGCAAATCGCAAGCTATCGAAAAACTCGACACAATACAGAAGAAACGGGTCAATAAAACTCTGCGACTGAAACAACAGGTATGTAAAAACTTTATTCTGTTTAAACGTAAGCTTACATATCATGTGTTTTAGAACAATGAAAAAAGATATATGTTCTTTTTATATGTATAAAAACAAAAACCCGAAGTAAACAATGTTAGGATGCAATCAGTGTTTGCTTGCAAGTTGCGACATTCTTTAATATTCAAAACCCAAGTTTCTCATTGCCAAACTACTCTGTCTATGGGTTGATCTCCAGGTCGTAGTTTTGAAATTCTCTTCCAAACTATGTTATTTCTATTAAAAGAGAAAAAGAAACACATTTGATTAGTGCCTGGAATTCCAATTTCTATTATTTTTCAGCCACATATGTTGAATGCTAAGCAAATTCTTCTACTAATTAATATATTTCTTCTTGTCTGGCAAAACTGAAATTTACAAAGTTAACTCAGTAATGAAGAAAAACAAATATTAGTTTTTCATAGTTATAAATTGCTATCAGCTATGAATTATCTCCATGTGAAGCCAGTGCTATAAAGCAAAATACTTACATGTAGATCCTATTATCCTAGCGTCTTGTTAAGCCCACGTGACGGGCCCAGGCGGGTACATTGTAGTTTTCTGCGCCTGCTGTATTGACACAAGCGGTTGTCTCAACAATGTCGGCCCAGTGAACTCGATGTAAGTTAAAATGTGATACCTGGAACGCTAACGTCCAGTCATTCGTGGGGCAAAAATTGAGGCATAAAGTTCCAGGCCCTTGCGCGGTTTGCAGGTAGATTTCAGTCTCCCACAAAATGTTTTTTTTACACGGCCGCCGGTCTTGAGCGAACCGGCGAAGGCTCAAAAAGGTTTGAAAAATTATTTATTGAATCATTTTTCACGCTTTGCTAAACGTACATTTTAAATTTAGATTGGTTGTCCTATGCTGCCGAACTAATTATGCAGTAATTGTTTATTTGTTGCTATAGTAAGGGTCATTGTCTTTACAAAACGTGCACGAAGTTTGTCAGTCAAGAAATTATTTAAAATCAAACTTTTCGTTATAATATAAACCATATATTAGAGTTTCGTTACTCCGAAGAGGATACAAAAAATCAACACAAACTTAGTATAGAATATGTCGTTAGTACCAGTTTCATGTGTCGTTTTGTTTAAAAAAACATACCGCTTTCGTACCGAAAACAACAACGAGTCATGAGTGAACGTGAAAAATAAACAATCTTGTTGTCAGTTATAATATTTCTTAAAATATCATTAGTTACAAAAGGCCGTTTAACAAAACCGAACAAGAAATTAAAGGAGCAGAAATAAGACATTAGATGACAATAATGACATTAGATGGATATTATAAAATATCAAGTATCAACACGTCTTCAAACTCGTACAAGAATAGCTTTCTCACTCTTGTTCTCACCTTTTCAGCTGGCTGTTCAGTTTTATCCTAGCCAGAAAAAGGACGTCTGTTTTCTCAGTCTATTTTCATCCCTAGCTTAATTTACTGTATAGTTTTGGACTGCTATACAGTAAATAAAACAACAACAGCACTGCACAACAATGGGAAATAATTAATAAATAATTTTTTCAAACCTTTTTTCAGTTCGCTCAAGACGGGCGGCCGTGTAAAAAAACATTTTACGGGAGACTGAATCCTACCTGCAAACCGCGCAGGGGCCTGGAACTTTTTGCCTCACTTTTTGGCTCTTCGTTAGCGTTCCAGGTATCACATTTTAACTTACATCGAGTTCACTGTGTCGGCCATGTTCGCTGATGTTGTTTTGTTTTGATTTTCGATGGTCAGAAGACTTTCCAGTCGCAAAGCTGTAGAAAGTGCCTCGTCGAGACTGGCTGGACTTGCTTGGCTAACTCCAAGGCGTAGTTCCCTCGAGTCTAATGCGCTGATGAATTGGTCAAGGACTTCGTCTTCAACAAACGATGGATCTTTTCCTGGGTACGCGGACTACGCTCGCGCTGCCAGTTTCCTCAGGTTAGTGACCAAATCTACCAGGTTTTCTCCCTTCTGCCGTTTCCTTTGACGAAACGCTAATTTGTAAGCGACCCTTTCTTGTGGTGGTGTCATTCTTTTATCCAGAGCGTCCACCAACTTCTTGTAACTTGTTTTCTCTTCCTCGCTCAGGGTGATATATACTGCTTGAGCTCGGCCCCTCAGCGAAACTGCTAGCTGTTGACAGCATTGCTTTTCATCCCACTCGTTTATCTCGGCACATAATTGGAAATGGTTTATCCATTCTTCCCATGGCCCATCCTTGTATAAATCTGGTTTTGCTCTTGAGTTTACTGTCGGTTTTACCGCTGCTACGGACGTTGACCTTTCTGGCATTTCGTCTTCCATCGCCCTAAGGCGACGAGTTAACTCTTCTACTTCGGCTTCAAGGTTTTTCTCATCCCACCGCTGCCACCAATGTTGGGTTAAATAGTTTATTAATTAATAACGAGTTTAACAACTTCACAACGAAGAACAGATACTAAACCTCTGAAAGACAGAGATATATCAACTGACGGAAAAACGTTGTCATCGTCATATCACGTCAAAGCTAGCTACGCCATAACAAACTAATTCAAAAGTTAATACAACATTGACGTATAAAACTACAGCTGAGTGCTATATATGCACTCAACATCACCGGAAGTTAAACGAAGCAACAAAGAAGGATGTTTACCCACTACCAAGGTGCGATGATGTCCTGGAAGCCCCTCCGGGGCGGTTTATTTTACTCACCTGGACCTCGTCCATGGTTACTGGCAAATCGGAGTGGATGAAAAAGATCGAGAGAAAACGGCATTCTCTACTCCAGAGGGTCACTTCCAATTTAAACGCATGCCTTTTGGATTGACTAACGCTCCGGCTACATTCCAACGCGCGTCTGTGTATACAGGGTGCAAAAATAAGAAAGTTTATACCTGTTGCCCACCACTGGACAAATAGTATACTGGTCCTTTGTTATTTCACTGACCAACCCTATTTAACCAGTTAGAGCAATTAAACTTAAACCTTTTTTCCTTATTTATTATAAACACATGGAATTAACACCTTTTTGTTCTTAAAGATGAAGTAAGTGGAAAGTCTTTTGTTTAAATTGTTTACACTCAGTATGACCTATGGTACGACTGAAGCTGCTGAAGAATATTTGCCACTATTATATTCCTGTGTCAGTCACCAGTGGTCCAGTGCTGTGAAGAATCCCCCCTCTTGATTTTCTACAGTTCATTGTTTCTAAGATTTCATTTCAAATCCACGGTCTCAGCTAAAAAAAGAGAGAAACTATCTGAACACATGTTAATCTAAACCTCGATCTAAGCAATAAATTATGAAATAGAGAAGCTACAGTACTACTACTAGAGCATTTCAGCTAACGTGCAAATTCGTTCATCAGTTTATTTAGTAGAATGTAACGTAAATGTAAAATAACAAGACTTCAACACTGAGGACATGACATTTCAGGTTAATCTCTTTATCAGCAGCAACGTTTACAAATATTAAATGAAAGTGGAGAAATGGCACTTGTTTGTCAGCCTTCAACAAATATCATCCCCAATCCATCCAAATAGACAGCTTCGTTCTTCAGAATTGCTTGTCCGATTACGATAGAACTAGAAATACATAAACGCAACAACCCCTCGCCCGCTTTTAATACGTTAAATATACATAAACACCCCCCCCCCCCCCCCCCATTAAACTGTTTTTGTATACAAATATAAACCCCTGGCCTCCTTTACATCCTATTTTATCACTTTTATGAATGTAGTTTTTCTATTATTGACCAATTTCCAAAGTAATGTTTTATTCCAAAATAATAAAGCAGTGGCTGAGCCGGAAAAACTTGTGTCACGACCTAATAGCACCAGAAACTGATAGCAAAAACAAACAATAATTACAGACGCTTATATCAAGGTGCCTATTAAACTGTTTGAATATGATACCTCATGTTCCAAATATAATGTTCAACCTCAAAGAAAAACATCAGAACAGAAAAAACGGTAGGTAACAGCCTGAAAACTATAGTATAAGAGAGGAAAAACTAACCAGGGAAGAACTATAATGCAAACTTTCACTCGAACCATGGAAAAAACGCCTGAGAAAATGTATATTATTTGACAAGATTTTTGCTGTTTTAACTGAGTTTAATACTGAAAAGGTTTTGGATATATACCGATTCTAATCAGCTAAAGAAAGCTGGTAAGTTAAATACGAATCCCTGCTTATAAATTTGGCTCTTCTCAGATGCTGCAAACACTGCCATACGTGCTACGGCGTTTGGTTTCCGTGGTTTTCTCGTTCGGTTCTTAGCAAAAAGCAATCAGTTCTCTTCAAAATGTGAAAAGCTGTTTGTGTTGATGTTCCTTTCAATTCACTGTTCTCTCTCGAGCCAAGATATATCAGTGCAAAAGTCTTTTGCTGGCTTTGAACAGACACACGAAGAAACATCTTTTTGTTTTTTTCAGTCACATTTGGCGGCATCTTTTCCGATCTTTATAGCAATTTTTCATGCTTTTTCAATGGTTTCTAGTCGTGTTTAATATTGTTTGGTTCATCCCACTGCAACATCTCTTCTTATAGCTTTCCTTTATCGGTCATTTGTAAACCAATTTTTCTGACAAAGATTTTGTTTCGCTTGATCGAGCCGCGAAAGTTGGCGATTTGATGGAAATATATATATTTAGTATAAATACACAGGTGATTATAGAAAATCACGCGCGCTGATTGGTCGAGCTACTTCGGATTAATTCTCGATAATCACCTACAGCGTTTATTCAAAATGGCCGCCAGCCAAGTTGTCAATGCGACAGACGAGGAAATTAACAATTTTAAAGAAAATGTTGTTCCTAAAAGTACGAAAATGTGTATTTATACTAAAACAATTATTCACCTCAGGCTCAGTGAATATCGGTGAATAATAACCTCGACTTCGTCTCGGTTATTATACACCGATATTCACCTCGCCTTCGGCGAATAATTGTTAATTAGCATATACCTCGCAGGTGAATAGTGCTTTTCAAGCAATCTGATTGGTTCCTCTAGCTCGGGATATCCTGCACTATTCACCTGCGGGCAAAACAAAATGGCGGACAGTTTTGCTTTGTGTTTGATAAACAAGGCTGATGTAGTAGAATAACGAGAAAAGTCAACAAAATTAAGTAGAAGAGTGTCCACAGGTATGTTTCTTTACAATTTTCTACCCATTAATATATTCAAAAGTTGTAAAAACTGTTTTGTCGACAAATATCGAGTACACCAAGTGCCGTTAGTGCTCAAGTTGCCAGCAGCCGTGTCTTGTATAAAATATACTGAAGAATATAAGAATGTTAAACTTGTTATTTCATTTATGAGGTATATGCTAAAACAATTATTCACCTCAGTGTCGGTAAATAGTGCTGGATATTCACCTCCACTTCGGTGCACTATTCACCTCCACTTCCAGCACTATTCACCTCCACTTCGGTGAATAATTGTTAAATATATACATATAAACATCTCGCAGAATTTCTTTCCTCTTCGCGTGTAATTTCGCATGTAAGTGGACTCCACGCATCGGCCCTCCGCCCGGGCTCGGGGACAATAAATACGTGCAATCTTATCATTATGCTTTAGATTTAAACTGTTCTTAAAGAGTTTTCTCACTTATTTATTCTTGAAAGTACGACTTCAAAAGTGGACGGATATCTCCGGCCGGTCCAATTAACAAGATAATGAAATCGGAAATTCCCCGTTCAAATTTCGTTAAATCTCTTCCTTACCACAATAAAATTGATTACTTACCTTCCTTTTCAATGTACTATCCGTCCCAAGAAAAATTACCACCAAAATTTTGAGTTATAGCCATTCAAAATATCAGAACGCACTTTTTGCCATATTGCATGTTTACTGTTGAGAGGAGCGGGTTTTACTTGCTTTCAACATAGCGGCCAACATGCGCGAGGCGACCTGCGCGAGGGCCTTCTGCTTATATTTATTCTGTGCATGTGAGAAGTGTGTTTTAACCAACTTCGAGCTAGGTGTTTTGATATTAGATCAAACACAACTTTCGAGTGTTTCAAGATCAAACAAATCAGGAAATTAATCAGTTCTCAAATGAATGAGTATTTTAAGAAATTAAGATTAGTTTGAGGTAAAAGTTGGCTTAATCTATCCAAGTGTTTGATCACATATCAAACCTTTGTCTCACGATTTTCCCATGTGTTTGGTTTATGAATTATTAATGATTTGGAGAAGTATATATCACCATAGTCATTCGAAATATGGTCTGGAAACTCAGCTAAAGTTCCTGTTCTATATTTTTGTTCGCCTTCATTATTTTTGTGCACGGTGCACGGTCAGTGAACCCATTGTATTTTAGTATAACAAGACGCCTGGTCAGGCGTTCACTCGGGCTACTGCAAACTCGTAGCTGCAATTACCTATAAAAGTCTAAACATCATTGGTCACAGAAAACAGTCAAAACACAATCTAATTCTCCGATAGAAAACGATTCGCAATACACAAAACACGATTGCCTGTGTTTAACGTATTTCCACACAGCGTTCATATGTCGAGTCCCTTCTGGTGTTAAATATCAACACAGCACGATCATGTTTAATCAGCGATTGTAAACGTATACAAGATCAAGATACCTGACAGCGACATTACTGAACAATAGCTAGGTCTGTGAACACACTGAACACGTCCAAGAAAGAACACTTGACTTCAAACAACTTGATCAAACATCAGGATTCAGGAAAGCGAAGAAAGAAAACATGAAGATTAGCATTTAGCGCGCATCATCAGCCGCGCAAGGCCTGATGGGATGATGTAATGATTGCCATTTCGAAACATAGACAAAAAATAATAATAATAAAAATAATAATAACGGAGCCGAAACTTAGACCCGAGTAATGAACGAATTATCCAATAGCAACGTTTCAGTTCAGTTCAATCACTCAACCGTGCTATTTAAATATTAACAAGACGCCTTCTCAGGCGTTCACTCGGGCTACTGATTTCTGAAAGCTTCGCGTAGCCTGTGCGGTGTAAGGTACGGTTCAACATAAAATCACAGCTCATTATAGGTGCTTTGAAGTTTGCCGAGTTTCCAGACCATATCTCTAAACCTTGACTTGGTGCTTTGTTTACTTGTTTTAGGTGTTGTTCAATATCTTGTATATTGAAATTAAGAAACCAAAGTTTGTACACACCAGAGCTGCTACAGCGGTCTGATCACAGAATAGTAGATACACCAGAAGTCTGACTCTTATGAAAGTACTAAAATATTCTATGATCTAGTGTCTAAGTGTCATTCAATTGTCACTCAATTGTACATTTTGATAAATTGTTGAGAAGCTATTGTGAACTGTTGGGAAACTTAAAGCCTTGAATATGTTGAAAGCATTGAAATGAAGAAATATATTATCTGTTGAAACTACAATACTGAGTATTGTTGTACTGTCTTATTTAAAATACTAGCAGAATCACAAAATTTTAGTGATGTGCATTACACTTGAATGCCACAGCATATTTATGACAGGTAAAATGTTGTTTTGGAACACAATGTTGATGATCTGGGGTGAGTTGTATACGAAGCCCAGATAGCTTACTAGTCCTAGCTAAAGAACTCACTAATCATGCTTTGAACCTAATTTAAATTGTATCCACTGAATAGTTATGTATCTGATAGTGCTGTTCAGAAGATAAAAGTTAAATTGGGTTGTTCATAGCACCACTAGAGTGGTTCTCTAGCTAGGGTTTATCCACCAGATAAGCTATCAGGGCTTCGTACAAAAATCTGAATTTTACAAGTCAGTCCCTTCACGTGAAACTTGGGGGCATGTTTATAATGCCAATATGTTATGTTTTGGAAGCAGCCAGTAAAGATGTATGTATAGTATGTGCCATGTTCAAATTAGCAATACTGATATAAAATACCCATAATTTTTTGGTGGGTCTGTGTGCTTTTCACACATTTTCATGCATGTCTATATCTCTTTCTGTGCCCAACAGCGGTAGTCACATGTACGCATTGCGTACCTATTTTTGTACATGCACTGACAGAATTAATAGGCAATAAAAAGTAACTCTTTATTTTTACGAAACAGTTAACGCAACTGAAGAAAGTTGAAAGGTTGTGCGCTGCTAAAATTTAATTTTCAATTTAACGAACTGAATGACATATCTAGCAGAATGCCAATCTCGAGCTCGTACCCTAACCATAACCGGAAACAGAAAACGCTGTTGCCGCTTCAAAAGAAGCCTCGCCTAAATTTACTTGCGTTTCTTTGTCTCTTGCCCAGATCTCTTTGCCGAGCTATATATGTAACGAAATCGATCTGGATTTGTAAAAACTTTTGGATGTCTATCTGTTCAGGTTTATGACGTTTTGTAACATAGCAGTTTGTAGGAATTGGGTATACGTAACATCTACATCAGGTTTTCAACTTGCTGAGCAATCCGACAACACCATACCATGCACTGCGGTACTGCCATATATTACAACCAGACTGCGATCGATTTCAGCCAGTTTGTCTTTTAGTCATGGTCAGAATCAGCACTGAACTACATAATTTTGTACTTGCTCACAAAAGTATTTAACAAGGCCAGGAATTGGCCAATCTTGGTGCCCAATCTCGAGGAATGCAGTTTGACGCAACGGCGCTTTTAACTGCGCATACATGCAAGCTATATATTCCATGGGTTTATTGTATGTATTTGAATGTTTTTGCATGAAAATGGTCCAATTCCGCCTTACTGTTGGTCAGCAGACAAGTCAAAGTATTAACAACTTGTCATTGAGAAAACCGATCACCTGATGGTCATGACCTGCACTGATCGGGCGATAGCCCGCGTTGTCACCACAGGCGGCCTCGGACATACTCTTTGTCTGCTATTGTATTCAAACTACCAGTTGATTAAATTTAATTAGAAATATATATAGAATTCCATCAATGGATAAATAAAAACGCATGCTCATGCAACGGCATGCCCTGGATTGTTGAAATACATTCGTTAAATGTATCCACAATATCTTTGTCTTATGTATACTGAGTAGTCTTAGATTTTTTATTTAGAAGTTCGTTAATTTACCAGCCAGCCTTTTTCACTATTACTGGAATTTTGCTTTATTTTAAAGTTTCTGCTTTGTTGTTTTAATATGCGTTTATTCAAATTGTTCTTACACTTTTTACACTTTTCATCAGTGACGGATCAAGGGGAGAGCATTTTGGGCAAGTGGCAGGGGTTCCGCGCTTTCGGAGGGGCCCGCAGATTTTTGGGGGACTTTTGGTTTTAATTTAATTAAGTTTTATCATACATTACAACTTATAAGAAGAGGGAAAATATTTCAGAATCACTCCAAAACCTATTGCTATAAGAAACTTGTAAATCTATTTAATTTTCAATCTAAAGTTTAAAATCATTGTTTGTAAATATCTTAGAAATAGAACCAGGGTTCCAGAAATGTAGGTTGAGTACCATAGATATAAACACAAACATTCTTACAACGTAGCTATTCGCAGCTGAGAGCTGGTTGCTATTCCCATTTTTTTTTGTTAATTGTCTCCGATTTTTCTAGTCTCTTTCTGACTTCGGGGAGGGGGGTGGGGGCAGATGTGAGTCAGCTACTAATGTGCCAGGGGCCCCGCTAAAGCTTGATCCGCCCCTGCTTTTCATAATAAACTGTATATAGATCCAAATCTTGTGTATGGCTTTTCTTTTTCTTTTGAGAGTCTATGATAGCTCATTTTGACTTTTATTTTAACTACCAGCTCTTCAAAACAATAGACAAACAAGATCATCCCACCATAACTGCTATATGAGATATCAAATTAAGAATATGTCAACTAACTTCCAAAAAATCATACTGAATTCGGTCAACAAGAACATGTATTTTCTCAACGTGTACTAGCTAGTCATCAGTAATCATGGCATAAAGAGCCTCGTGAATTTCTTCAAAAGTTGGTCTTTCATCTGGGTCAACTTTCCAGCAATTCCTCACGATGGTGTACCTATACATTAACCAGACACTCGTCATAAAATGCACCAAATTAATCTCTTTAAATTTATTCGTTATTGTTATAAGCTCTTGCACGTTTTCCCAAGCTGGGTGAATGGCAAATCCATATAAACAAAATAATTATCATTCATTATTTGGTTCAATAAACGTCGGTACTTTGAAGTCGCCACCCAACATGGCGACTTTGACGTCACCTGCAAAGCTCAATATGTTATAGCTAATCAGAAAACTTATTTTATTAAGGTTACTTACACTTTATCCGGACAATGTTGTGGTTTTTCCATTCGGTGTCCCGATCCCACGTGCGTTACGATATAATGAGGCGAGATTTTAGGATATGGTTCTTCTCCTAAAATAGTGTGACGTATATAGTATTACACTGAATATGGAATAAATCATCCAAATAACATTTCGATCTCTATAGCTAGCTATTTAGGCAGGTTTTACCTTGAAACCGCAGGCCGTATATAGTAGAGAGGGAACAGTTGGAACATGCGCGCAGTAGAGTTGATAATTTGAAAGTCAAGGGTCCCTATTATAGTCAGGAGTCTCGACTCAGAAGTTTCAGGTCAGGAGTGGGATTTCGATATTCGGAGGTCGGAAGATGGAAATAGAAATTTAAGTTCTTCCTCTTTACAGTTATAATATATGTATAGCTACAATATGTATTATTTTAAAATGTCTTACCAAGTGTTGTTATTTCATAAACAAGAACTCCATAACTCCATCTATAGTAACGAAGGTGTGGCACAGCATACAATTATATAAGTGCATGATAATTTATAAAAACGTAATACGTTTTTTATTAGTAAACAGTTTTTGTAGGCAACCAGGTAAAGGCTAAGACATGGTGTATACATGTACATAGTGATAGTGTCATTTTAGTTTAAAACAAAAGAACGTCAAGTTTCCTATTATATTTAAACTAAAGTTTCCACAACACTTGTGGATATTTCTTAAAATAGAGTACTAAACAAAACTATATGGAGTCACCACCTAAATTACTATTATTTACTAAGATCTCACACTGTGATCTCCGGAGTACTGATTCTATTAAAGTGGTATATCAGTTACTGAATTTATAGTAAGGTATAAGCCTGGTATACATACACATCGCTGGCAGTAGTAAAACTACCATGTTCCAAACTTTCCAAAGCCATCCACTTCACAGGAAGTAGCTTCTAATATAAATATACGAAGGTACGGTGAATGTACAGAAAATCCCTCTTTACAGTATATATTAAGACTATATAATAAAACCGCTAGTGAGTCTTGTTACGATTTTTGATTTAAGTGACCCAGAAAATCGTAATTACCGTTTTTAATCGAATTTAATTTATTTAAATTATTTTCTTTTTTAAATTAAACGACCTGATGAACTTACACAGGTGGTCCTTTAAGTCCAATCTTGGGTACAAACGGAGACTCGACTACATCATGACTGAATGGTACGTTAAACGTGCTGCTAAGAACTGCAGAGTGTACCCAATGCAAAGTCACCCCTTCGAGTCTGATCACCGAATTTTCGTTATGTACGTACGCCTGCTTTCCAACAAAGAAACAAAAAAGCATATTTCGAAAGAAGATTGCTCCTTTGGCGTTCCCAGATGTTACATGCCTGAGAGACGACTCTGCTGTTCAAGATGCCTATAATATGAAACTTGACTGCCTCCTGTAAGCTCAGCCAATGTCGCAACAAATAGATGAGATCGAGGAGATGGTGGTAAATGCCATTCAGCAAGCGTCTAAAGAGACAATCCCAAATAGAATAGAGAAAAAAGATGAACAACTATGGACGAATGGTGATTATCAGGAACTTGTGCTCCGACAGCGTAACGAGAAGGATTCAGAGAAAAAGAAATGCCTGGCATATGAAGTAAGAAAGTTACGTACAAAACTCAAGAATGCATATTTCCAGAAGAAAACAGAACAACTGAACTTTGCCAGTGAACAACGTCATGCTGAGGAGGAGTTTAGGTTGATGAAACAACATACATCACTGCCAAAGCGGGATAAACTGCTAATTCAACCGGAAAAGTTAGAGGAGCATTTCTCAAAGCACTTTGGGCCCCGTACATATGAACAGCAGCCGGAATTGGAAAACCCTGAGAGCTTTCCACATATATTACCAGCACAGGATCTACCAACAATCAAAACCGCAGTACCAGATCGTTTGAAATCGAGGATAGTATGAAGAGACTAAACAATAACAAATGTCAAGGCACAGACAAAATGTATGCAGAACAGTTGAAATATTCAAAGTCGGAAAGGCTGTTGACGTATCTTGTGCTTCTGGTAGGACTAGTAACCAAGTGGCTAGTTGCAAGTATAACGTGCCTGCACAAGAAGGGTTTGAAGTCATTAGCAGAGAATTATAGAGGTCTGAGCATTATAGTAACCCTATCCAAAGTAGTACCTGGGATTATCGTGGAGAGATTCAGGGAGACATATGAACAAATCCTATCACAATCTCAATTTGCATTCCGAGCAAATAGATGATCAACGTGCGACGCCATATACACCGTACGTCACATACTTGAGAAGGCAATGAAGTCAAAAGCTCCTGTTTGATGTGGCCTTTATTGACCTGAAAGCTGCATATGATTGGATACCACGAGATGCTCTTTTTAGGTGTCTTGAAATTCGGCTAAAGTGTCCACACCTGGTGGCAGTACTACGCGCTCTGTACACTGGAACAAAAGCTTGCATCAAAGGAACCATGCGTTTCTTCGAGACCTTTGTAGGATGCCGTCAGGGCGCGTTGGAATCTCCATTGATATTCAATATCTATATGAATTTGGTGGTGAGAATTGCACGTCACGAGGTGTTGGAAAAATATCCAAAGGCAGGTTTAAAATTGAGTACTGCATCCCCAAGAGAACTTCGAAGTAGAGGTGTGCGAATCCGATCCGAATCCGAATCCGATCCGATCGGATTCGGACTAAACTTTTATCGATCGGATCGGATCGGATCGGATTTTGTTCTTTTTTTCTCGGATTGGATCGGATCGGATCGGATTTTGTTCTTCTTTTCTCAGATCGGATCGAATCGGATTTTGCACTTTTTACCCGCATCAGATTCACTTTTGTCATTGTTTTTGTCACAAAATTAACAAATTCACTAGTTGTATGCACATTGCACAACATATGAACGTTACTATTGCATAAGATTATTATTTTATAGTAGTTTTCTTAAATTTATTTGTTCATTGGTTTTCTTTTCGGAAAGTTTGCGCAACTATTGCAACATATATCCGGTGTTTTAATTTTTTCGGACCGAATCGGATTTGAGCAGCTGTTTTCGGATCGGATCGGACTACGATTTTTTGGCTTCGGATCGGATCGGATTCGGATTGACAGTTTTGGCAAACCCTCGGATTATAAGGGGTCAATCCGATCCGACGCACACCACTACTTCGAAGTAGGTCACCCACTGCTGGCATAAAGCATATTACCGAAGTACTGTATGCAGACGATGAGGTGGCATTTGGTAACTCAAATGAAGAACTACAGGACATATTATAGATTTATGACAGAACTTTTACTCGGTTTGGATTCCAGATGTCGTATAATAAGACAGAGAAAATGGTATTTAATGTTGATGAAAATATTATGGATAAAGAAACACTGGTAACTGTGAAAGATATCAAAATAAAAAATGTCCGAAAATTTCGATACCTTGGATATACAATCACGGATGATGACTCCAAATTCCTCTATGCTAGGATCGGTGCTGCGTTTGAGAAATGGAACGAGTTTAAGCATGTGCTTCCTTTTTTTCATATTATTTATTAATGATCTTCCTTCTCAACTATCACACTCAAATTCTATAATGTTTGCAGATGACACCACTATACTAACAATAGGTTCTTCTATTCATGATTTACATGTAAATCTTAATCTTGTTGCTAATGATATCTCAGCTTGGACGGAGCAAAACAGGATGGTAGCTAACACATCCAAGACTAAAACCATGCTCATCCATTCCATCCAACAATTAAGGGGTATTTCTGATCGATCTCTCTCGGTCACATTAAACAGCGAAGAAATTGAACAGGTCACGCAAGCTAAAGTACTGGGTGTGACCTTAGACAGCCATTTAACTTGGACTAATCACATCGAAAACTTATGTTCAACCCGCAATAGTAGACTTGCATTACTGCGCCGGATTAAGCCTTTCTTAACTAAAGATTGTGCTCTTCGTTTTTATAACTCCTGCATTCATGCCAATATTATTTACTGCTCTGTCACTTGGGGTAATTGTTCCAAAACACTTTTGCAAATAATTCTTCGCCTTCAAAAGCGTGCAGCACGCATTATCTTAGATGCTGAGTATTCTACTCCTTCTGTTCTCCTTTTTCCCCAGCTTAAGTGGATTCCAATTTTTGATCTAATTAAGTTTAGGAAGCTTCTTCTACTATTAAATATGCTAATCAATCCTAATGCTCCACCGTCTTTTAAATTTATGTTCAATTTCTTATCTGCCACTCGACAACACGCTCGTACTAGAGCCTGCTTATATGACCTTAAGCTCCCTTACCCGCGCACTAATTCTGGTAAACAAACATTTCTCTACAGCGCCTCAATTCTCTTTAACGCCTTAGATAGTGATTGCAAACAGCTTGCCATGTCACGTGCATGTACTTCTGATGCTTTCACGTTAAGATTAACTACTACTAAACGCAAACTCCGTAACTTTCTTCATAAACTTACCTGTATTAACCATCTGGAAGACCTTTTTTGCGCCAATTGTAATTTTTTATTGAATTGTAAATGTGTTTCTACTTGACTAGTTTATCACTTGACATTATTTCCATATATAGTGTATTAGTTATGTCTGTTGTATTTGTAAATATTGTAATATTGTGAGGGCCGTATGTTAGATAACCTTTACGGTTAATACGTCTTTTCCCTCGTAAAATAAAGTTTTATTCTATTCTATTCTATTCTATTATCGATCGCATCAAACTTTCGACGAGAATGAAATTTCGTACAGCGTGTGTTCGGTCACGCCTGCTGTATAGCGTACAGGTATGGGAATTGACCGAGAAAGAGCTACAAAAGATTGAGGCTATATGGCATGGGTTCCTACGGAAAATGGTACGGGGAGGGTATGAACGCAATAATGCGCCTAAGAGAAATGTACGGAAGAAAGGCATTGATCCGAAGAGCCAGGTGGAAGATGAAATCAATTGGGCCTTCAAGATTTGCAATTCACGACTGCGTGAAATAACACAATCACTTCCTATTCGAGACATTTGTAATATTCAAGTTCTAAAATACACCGCACATATATGCAGACTGGATAACAGCGCACTTCAGAAGGCTGTCTTGTTTGATAGGAGAACGCCTAAGGTAGTATGGAGCAAGGTCGAGTCACTACTAGATATAGACGCAACCCAGGCGAGACGAATGATGATGAACTCGAATGACTTTATGCCACTGCTAAACAAACAGATAAACAAACAAACAAAACAAAACAAAACAAAACAAACAAAACAAAACAAAACAAAACAAAACAAGAAAAAACAACTGGCAATATAACACAAAACAAACAAAGAAACAAAAATACAACAAAAAAATTAAATAAAAGAATATTAAAGATATTTCGCTGCAGTTTTGATTAATTTATTTACCTGCTTATTTCTGACATATTGTTCACTTTCACTTATGTTTCTAGCCAACCCAAAATCAGACAATTTTGCTATCTCATTTTCACCAATAAGGATATTTCTGGCAGCCAGATCGCGATGAATAATCTAAATAAAATTTTAATATAGTTGCACTAGGCGTTTTATCAGAAGGCGGCTTCTGCCCTTAACCCTAATGAGTAAGGGGCATGGGAACGAATTGATAATACTTTTATTACTTTGGTTACTTATAGCCAATCAGAAAACTTGTTTATATTAGGTAGGTCTTTACTGGAAAAACTGGAAAGGTCAGGTGTGGTAAGGCTTTTCTTCGAATATATGTTTCAAAAAACGCGTGTATTTCCTTCTTTGCAAATCTTGACAGCGCTGAAAGACGGAAGCAAAATTGATTTGTGACTTATTTAAAATTATATATGTCTCTGTAATATTGACATTTGAACCAGCCACCCTTGTTATATGTTTGAGTGAAAAAATATTCACAAAAATACTGAAATGAACTAGAAATCAAAATCTTTATTGTTTTCATACACTTTTAAAGACCTCACACTCGGTTGTTATAAGTAGTTAGTAATTATTTCATTTCAATCCCTATACAGTACCTCTATCTGAAACCGAGGTCTTTTTGTATTGACCGAGTGATAGCGAGATTAATACTTTCAAGACTGGGGTTTGATATATTTTACCGTAAAGACGACCGAATGGACGAGGTTATTAAGTAGTTTATTATATGACACTTTTTATTACAAAATTAATCTTGTGTTTCTTCGTCTTTGCTTCCTTTAACTTCGTCAAAATTAAACGCTGGACTAGTGTTATTTTCTGTTGTTTCTTTCTCCTCTGATTGCTAAAATTTACTTTTGTAATGTTCATTGTCATTTATTTCATTTATTTTCGTCGTTTTGCAGCAGTAACTTTCTTATTAGGATTTTTTGTTTGTTTCCAATCGTAGGGCATTAACAATTTTCATAATGCCCGCGGGCATTACGGTGAAATCTCGCAACGTCAGCAACCAATTACGGCGCGTGATTTTACCGGAAGTATTTCGTGCCATATAATAAACTTCTACAATGGAGGTTTATTGGATTTTAAAAATATCACGAGAAAGTTGAACAAATTTCAGAAAGGAAAGGAATAGACTGGAGACTAATCATCCATACTTGCAGTCAGTACTGAGTAAACCAGTTCGTAATACATGGCTAGAAATCCAGGACACTCAGCGGCAGTGGCCTGTGGGCTCATATTTAGATGGAAATATTAATTTGAAAATTCTGATGGCTAAATATCGATCATTTCGGCTATAAACAGAAGTCTATAGCAATAAATTAAAGTAGAGTTATTCGCTAAAATGTCTTATTGACCCATTTCTTACCCAAATATCAAATTACAAAAGGTTTAATCGTCTAGACAGGCCTGTACACTCATACTCACAAAAATTGCCGCATAAATTTCGGTTATTATTTCCGAATCCACAGTCACATTTAATAATAATAACAGCGGTTAAGACCCTGGCAACCTAGCAACAGCTCCATAAGAAATGGCGGACAAGAACCCGAAATTATATAGGAATGCATTGCTTCTTCACGCCAAGTTCAGTATTTATCTTGGCGCTTGATGGATTAAATTACAACGACTCGGCTGCAATAAATCGTACATTTTAAGGTCTTTGGGAACCTATTAAACAACGAAAAAGTGGAACGAACAACTCCGCAAAACAAAGTAACGTTCATCCTGAGCAAATTCAGACGTTCGCATCGTGGACAAACAACACAGAAGCAGCCAAAATTGGAGCTCCAAAATTAGTGATATAGCAGATTAATAGACTTTAAACAGCGAATAAGAGGTATGTTTGTGAGGGGCTCGGGAACCTATTTAGGACGCTCCAAACTTAATAGAAATTGTAGTGCTAAACGATTGTTCAATTTGGTGAAGTTTTGGACGTTCGCATGTCGGAATTTACAATAGTAAATAACCGAAAATGATTGTTCTTTATATTTCCTTAAAGAAATCTATTGAAGGACGCCATATTGAATTAATTAAAAAGGGATTCAGTGCGCATGCTTTGCCGCCATGTTGTCCTCGATTTCTGGCCATGTCGACTATGCATCAAGATGACACGTTCTGCATCGGGATAAAATGTATTTCATTCCATAACATCAGGCTAAGGAATTCAGTGAATGAATTTTGAAGAGTACTAAATAAAAATGCAAATGAATCATGCGGGTTTAGCCTGATGTTATAGATTGAAATCCATTTTATCCCGATGCAGAACGCGTCATTTTGATGAGGAATCAGCATTACGATCTGGCTTATTGCAAAGGACGCAGATAAACTAACGTGCATGGACAAAAATAGATGTAAGAAATATAGGTCGCTCATTAATTTTGGCTACTAGTGTACATTGTGAAAAATTTCGAAATAAATTATATACCTTAAGAGAAGCGATGTAAGTCATTCCGCTTGCAACATCAACAGCAAATTGTAAAAGTTGTCGTTGGGTTAAGGTTGATGCTAAAGTGATGTCACTCGAAGAATCATCAGGAGGATCTGTGCGACTATTTCGTAAGAACTTTCTTAGATTACCACCTGGACAAAACTCCGTTACTACTAGAATCGGTTCTGTAAAATAAACATAAACTTGTATTGCTAAAAACGTAATCTTGACTCGACACTAGTCTTGTAGTAAATTCAAGGAAGAACACTTTCATATTTTACCACGTTTCGCTTTATATGTAATAGATAAAGCATGAGCAGCGATTTGTATCTGATTTACAAGGCGAGCTGACAGTGATCTGATCAGATACAACAATCGAAATATAGTAAGGTTAGAAATACCGCCAAAACAGAGAACGTTGGAGTCTAATGTTTCGAGCGAAGGCCCTTCGTCAGAGAGAAACGTGGATCAGATACAGACAGGCTGCGCGAATGCTTTATCGTACTTATCAAATGGACGCATCTAATAAAAAGTAGCAATGTTTTCAAACTATTTTTCAAGTTGGAGTGATTTTGTAGCTAAACTGAGGGAAAATGTATGTTAGGGGCTGATTACATGAGCCGGGCACAGAATAAATACTAAGCAGAAGGCCTACTCAGGGGTACGAAGTGTCCTCACTTTTTTAGTGCACATGTCACACGCCGCCATGTTGAAAGCAAGTAAACTCCAGCGGATCAACATGGAACAACATGGCGGAAAACGAAGTCGGGTCACCAAAACGGCTCTAGCAGGAAAAGTTTTTGGACGATTTCCTTTTAACTTTGATATTTTACAAATGAAAGGTAAGCGACCAATTTAATTGAGGTTAGAAGGCATACAAACACGTTTTCGCGTGGAATTTAGCAACTTCTGAGCGATGACCTGCCCGCTCCTCAATGACTGAAGTGCGTCAGTCGGGTACGGTATCTCGGTACATATTTGATATTTCAAATTACAGAACTTTTATCAAGAGTTTTTAAACATCATTTCACATCAGTTACATATTTTTAATTGAGAATTACACAGTAGGTAAAGCGTGTTCTTGTTTTTACGAATATTTTAAGGATATTATAATATGCGCACGAGCCGGCTCACACTCACTCCAAATTTGTTACATGTAAATTGATGAAGTATTTTAGTCTGGTTCAGTTCAATGGGTAAAAATACCAATTCCGCAGAATTCCATCTTTATGTGTTTGTTTACCTTCTTCTAGTAACGTTCTTACTCCAATTGTTTGTCTGTTGTATTAAGTGAATTGTGATTGAAGACATTGAACAAGATTTAGTTTTGTTATTTATAACCTACCATGGCTAAAGTTGATACACTTGACAAGCTGTTGAAATGTTGATTTTATTTTGTTTTTTTCTTGTTTTTTTCACTTTTAAAGTGCCATTAATAGTCGAACTTTATCGAGTATTGTTGTATTACTGGATTTAAAAAAAGAAAAACTGATAATAAACACCACCTAAACTATTCAAGTGTATATGTGTTGTCAGTTGTGATTGTGATGATATAATATTACTGCAGTACATATTAAAACTATCTGTTTCTGAAAGTCTCAAAACCCACACCTGTATTTGCTAGAGTATCAAAGGCTTGCATAGTGTACATTTCATTTGAAAGCATTATTTTAAATATGTCAAGTTGATGTGTAGATGATAAATTGCAAAAATGTTGACAGCTGTTAACAGAAACAGCTATTGGAAATGTGTTCCAAATTCTTAATGTAGATTAATTTAGGTATAAACCATCCACCCTATAACAGAGGATATACTGTACATTTGAGTTGTTGGTATACATTTGCATTATTTATATACATATTGCATACCCCATATACCTGACTGTGTTTACCACTGACTACAAAACGTTTTTGCAAACAAGTTACAATGTTAACCAAACCCAATAAGTTTTAAACATTTATTTCATATATACTGTACAGTACAAAATAGGTAAAGGTCAGTTCTTTTGACCACTAAATTTTACTGTTACAAGCTCTGTGTATACAAGGTGCAAAATTAAGAAAATTTATTATTACCAGTTGCCCACCACAGGACAAATAGTAGTAATTACTGTATTAATTAAATTAGCCAGTAGACCAATTAAACTTAAACCTTTTTTCCTTATTTATTATAAAGACATGAAATTAACACCTTTTTGTTCTTAAACATGATGTAAGTAGAAAGTCTTTTGTTCAAAATGTTTACACTCAGTATGACTGAAGCTGCTGAAGAACATTTGCCACTATCCCTGTGTCAGTGGCCAGTGCTGTGAAGAATCCCCTCTTGATTTTCTACAGTTCATTGTTTCTTAAGATTTCATTTCAAATCTATTCTCAGCTAAGTAAAGGAGAGAAACTATCTGAAGGTTGCACATCTATAATCTAAACCTCCATCTAAGCAACAAATCATGAAATATTTAAAAAGCTTGGGGAACAAAACTCAAGACAAACTGTCCAACCCAGAGAATTAAGCTATAGTAGGCCATTTCAAGCTAACGTGCAAATTCGTTCATTTTATAGTAGAATAAAGTAAAATACCTAGACTTCAACACTAAGGACCTGATATTTCAGGTTAATCTTTTTATCAGCAGCAACGTTTACAAATATTAAATGAAATTGGAGAAATACTGGCACTTGTTTGTCAGCCTTCAACAAATATATGTCAAATCATAATTGCCTAAAATCAGTCCAAATAGAGAGCTATAGAGTTGCTTCGTTCTTCAAAATTGCTTGCCCGATTAAGATAGAACAACCAATACGTGTAATTTTATCATTATACTTTAGATTTAAACTGTTTTTAAAGAGTTTCCTCACTTATTTATTCTTGAAAGTACAACTTCAAAAGTGGACGGGTAGCTCCGGCCGGACCAATTAACAAGATAACTAGAAATACATGAACGCAACAACCCCTCGCCCACTTTTACATTCTTTTTTAAAACACCCACCCACCCCCTGATTAAAATATACACTCCTAATATACAGCCAATACAAAAACAAACAGATATAAAAACAAATGATGTTAAATCCTTGGGATATTAAATTATACAATTTATGGATAGGTCGATAGGATGAGAAAACTGATTTAAATCATTTAATGAAAGTTGAATCAAAGCAAAATTTAGATTTCATTATTAAATTCTGGTTGTAAAAAATATATTGTTTTTAGGAGGTTTCAAAAGGGATTAATTTTAGCAAGCCTTTAAATGGCTTCTCTATGCATGTACATTTTGCAAAGGCAGTATTAAAAGTAATTAACAGCTCAGAAATTACATTTATAATAGAGTCTGAGATAAAAACAATTCAGTAGAATCGGATTCCAGAAAGAAGAATTCAAAAGACAACGTTTCAGTCGAAACACAGCCAAGAAAACCAACAAAGCCCATGCGTATTCTTAATAATAAAACGTCCACCACGGTTAATATAAGCCTTAAAGATAGTGTTTTAAGTTAGCTTTAGTTAAGCTGACTTATGGTTTGGATGAGCAAAGGGAAAGCACGAAAACGTGAAGCTGTATATTGTTTAGGTTAAGCGAAAACTTGAAAACAACAAGAATCCTACCGTTAACCACTTTAAGATTTGACCATGGACTCACGGAGTGTATTCAAACCAGGGCTACATACACTGCAGATCGAGTTTTTGTTTACCATACGGCGTTTGGTTTCTTCAAGTTCTCTGGTTTCTCTTCAAGATATATTAAACGGGTTGTTTGTATCCTTTTCTTCGTGCTCCATTTCATTTCGTTTCGTTTAAATAAACGAAAGCAAAACACTATTTGTTTGAGAGTTTATAGTTTTCTTCGTCGCTAGTCACCAGTGTCCAACTATTCTTACCGCGTGACACTGTGCCATACATATATATATATATATACCGGGTGGCGCAAAAAAATGTTCCCCCTCTTTGACACATTGTAATTAAAAAACTGAAAAAGCTATCTTATACAAATAAAATTTATTGAACGTAGTTATGTCTAACTTAAATTTTGATGTATGCCTTGCACATTTCTATAAAATATTAGCCGAGATATAGGCGTTTACACTCAATGTAGCGTTTTTGGAAGAAGCGACAAATGGCAAAAATGGTCTATTAATTTGCATTATGGTAATAAAATGGTGGAAACACGCAAAAGTAAGAACAAATATTTGTCAGCGTCGTCCGATAAATTCTCATTCATTAGGAAATGCATGCCCATCAACCTCAATACAACGTCTTGCGCGGGAAAGCATGCAGTCGAACGGGTGAGTTCATTTGCTTTCGTAATGCATTGTACCGTAATTCCCATAGGGACCCAATTTATTCGAACGATGAGCAGTATTATTGGTATCTTTAAAAGATACTTCTAATGCATTATTCTTCTAATCTTTAAACATGTAAACACCGCATATCTGAAAAAACCCACTTTACTTTAGATTGTTTGTCAACACCTATCGTGCAATTTGCAAACAACCTCGTTGAGTCGCCATTTTTGCCATTTGTCGCTTCTTCCAAAAACGCTACATTGAGTGTAAACGCCTATATCTCGGCTAATATTTTATAGAAATGTGCAAGGCATACATCAAAATTTAAGTTAGACATAACTACGTTCAATAAATTTTATTTGTATAAGATAGCTTTTTCAGTTTTTTAATTACAATGTGTCAAAGAGGGGGAACATTTTTTTGCGCCACCCGGTATATATATATATATATATATAAACTATTTCCAGATTTCGTCTCGCGTGTAAAGTGGACTACACGCATGTCGAGATTAGCACCCTCACCTGGCTCCGGGCCTTCGGCCCTACGCCCGGGCTCGGGGATGAAATCGGAAATTTCCCGTTCAAATTTCGTTAAATATCTCCTTTACCACAATAAATTTGATTACTTACCTTCACTTTCAATGTACTATCCGTCCCAAGAAATATTACCGCCAAAATTTTGAGTTATAGCCATTTAAACGATCAGAACACACTTTTCGCCATATTGTTTACTGTTGAGAGGAGCGGGTTTTACTTGCTTTCAACCAGGGCTTTCAACATGGCTTTCAACATGCGCGAGGCGACCTGCGCCAGGGCCTTCTGCTTATATTTATTCTCTGCATGTGAGAAGTGTGTTTTAACCAACTTCGAGCTAGGTGTTTTGATATTAGATCAAACACAACTTTCGAGTGTTTCAAGATCAAACAAATCAGGAAATGAATCAGTTCTCAAATGAATGAGTATTTTAAGAAATTAAGATTAGTTTGAGGTAAAAGTTGGCTTAATCTATCCAAGTGTTTGATCACATATCAAACCTTTGTCTCGCTTATGATTTTCCTATGTGTTTGGTTTATGAATTATTAATGATTTGGAGAAGTATATATATAAAAAAAGCCGAAACCTAGACTCGGCCTACCATAGATGGCCCGAGTAATTATAAACTTCCGTGATTTTGTTCACGGAATGCCGGAAAGTGCTCAATACCATAAAGGTAGAGCGAATATATAGTATAGTTTAAGTGAGCTTACCTCAAAATGTTGAGGTAAGCCCACTTAAACTATATATATATATATATATATTTCTGATAGGTTGTTTCTTTTGCTTACCAGTAGTACAAGCTCCTATTAGCTTAAGAACATTAGGATGTGGTTCTATATTAACTTCTTTCAAGATATCTAATTCAGCCAAGAGATCTGATTTTTCTAGGTTAGTTGTTTCATCTGAAAAATAACAAATTGAAATAGAAATAAAAATTTAAATAAAAATAAAAATTTAAAAATAAAAATTAAAGAATATAAAAATGCAAATAAAAATAAAAATGGATTAAATAAAGAAACTCGAACTTTTCAGATGTTTTTAAATGCTTTAAGAAGAATATAATGAAAAAACGTCAATTTGTTTAGTTACATTAGTATAGTATTTTCAGCTTAAAGTTGGTAAAGTTTCGTTCGTTTGTTTTTGCTGTACAAACTGTACAGACTATAGTATAATTAAACTCAATAAAGTTTCAGACAGAGCTTCAGAAAGCACTCAAACCACCCACAATCTTTCGAGTACTAGCCGGACGCTCTAACCATTGAGCCACTGGAATTTAGATGGTAGACCGAGGTTGTTTTCGATATTTATACGCCTGGGAATTAGTCAAACCGTCGTGTTTTACAAGTACTTGCTGGGCAACAAGTCGCATTGTGTTAGTTGATTTGCTACCACGCTAGTAGAGAAATGGTTTAGACTCGTATATTCTGCATGTTTGTGAACTAAGCAAAACCTGACTATTGTTCACAAACCTATGGGAAATTTTCTTACGTTTTAACATTTTTACAGCAACTGTTTCCGTCTCGATTTTTCCATGTAAATACAATCCCTGTTTTACGATCCCAAACTGTCCTTCCCCAAGCTTTTTATCGAGAATTGTAAGATTTTCTCGTGAAATTTCCCAGCCGCTTGCTAAGACGACGTAAGATATCTGCACTTCCTCTGTTGGATCTAAAATAAGAAAAAAACAAATAATCAAAAAATTGAAATGTTTCTTTTCTGCAAAATTTTGGTCGCACACATGCTCACAGGGAGCCCATCTTGGCAATTCGTCATGCCAAAAAGCGCGAGGGCACTAGTACTCTGTGGCGCACTCGAAAGACGCGCGGGAGACTGTGGCACACTCGGTCGTGCTGAGTAAAGGAAAATAATAAAGGGATGAAACACGAATTCTTCCTTGTTTTGAACATCGTTTTAAGCGCCTTTAGGTATTCAAATTGTAAGATAATTGAGCGAAGTAGTTGTGATAATGATTCATTTATCAAAATATAAATCAATATGATGCAAAATCTCAACTTTTAGCCGTGATTTTGCAGCTAAATTACATATCGCATTTTCGGGAGATGTGTTCCGCAAGTAGCTAGGACACTACATCATCGTTGATACTTTGGATAGCTACGAAATCCTAGGATAAGCTTTTCGGATAAAGCGGGAAGTTTCAGGATTATTGATTTATTGCACATTCATCTGACCCTGAGTTTCAGTATTCTAACGGTGGCTCCCGACGATACGAGATGTCCTGGCTACTTGCGGAACACATTCCACGTTGAACGTTTGGTGTTTCATCCCCTATATTTTTTCCTCTCCCTCCCCCCTTTCCCCCCGGTTTTTCCTTTTTTCCGCCTTTTTTCCCGCTGCCGGTTTTCCCCTGCCATAGTCCCCCGCGCGTCTTTCGAGTCCGCCACAGATGCCCACGCGCTTTTTGGCATGACGATGGGCTCCCTGTGACATGCTTTGATAATGTGATTAAGCATACGCTTTTTAGCAGTTTTGGACCTATAAGCTACAGGTGCAAGACAAAAGAATGTGAAAAGATAAGAAAAGCAAAGGAATGATAAGAAAATGATAAGAAAAAGATAAAGAACAAAATGAGAAAAATATAATATAAAATTACATGTACTTACCAGTTTTTGTAGCTAATGATACTGGTGCTAATGCTTGTAGAGGATGATTCTGTGGCGAAGAAGGGTCTGTAATTCCGTGCATCTCATGAAATGACTTTTAAAAAATAATAGATTTATTTTGTTTGAACCTTAAGTGAAAATGATGATGATGATGATGATGACGATAGTGATGATGATGATGATAATGATAATGATGGTGATAGTGATATATGATGATCAGCAGATGCTGATGATAATGATGATAGTGAAGAATATGATGATGATGATGATAATGATGATAAAGTTGATGATGATGATCAGCGGACGATTTTACTTTTCAAGGAAAATGTCTCACCCGCCATGTAGTTAATGCAGGACGTAAAATAATTTCATAGTACCAAAGTTACCTGTACGTCTTGCTCACGGCGTTTACGCTTTCCTCTTCTCAAAAAGTAAAGTACAGCTACTACCAAAATTATTAAGAATATTACAGCGATTACTATTCCTGCGATTGTACCAGAGTTTGAACTACTTTCCTCAGTCTTGAGAAGTGGATTATTTTCTTTTTTGACCACGTTTCCAATGTCGTTACTTGCGTTCATTGTAGGGTCGAAACCTTTTTTACCGGTCTTAGGAGATGGACTTGACTGCAGAGTTGAGGTATATATTGGATCTGGTGTTGGATAATAGGAGGAAAGCCCTAGAATTTAGAATTAGAAAAACTTACGGTGACTGTCTATCTACTTTAGTTTCTAGTTGTCCAGTTTCTAGTTGGTTTCGTTCGTTCGTTCGTTCGTTCGTTCGTTCGTTCGTTCGTTCGTTCGTTCGTTCGTTCGTTCGTTGTTTAGTGCACCTTTTATCAAATAAACATCATTGGCAGACGGTCCTCCTTTCCCACCGGTCTTACAATTTTCAGATTTTACAGATTTGTTCAATGTCTTATTCACTGAAGCGCTGGCTGCGCACCATCCCCCATTTTGAAGTGCAAACATACTGTAACCTGCCCTTTTTGCAGCTACGGCACACTTTGTAATGGCGTACTCTCGAGTTTTATACGACCCATCCAAAATGCGATCTTTTTCTTCCAATGTCTGAAATGCCATGTCAGATTTATTTTTATAACATCCAAGAGCCTGATAATCTAAAGAACAAGACAGATAAATTTTGAGCTGATCTCTTACATTTATCTTGAAATTACGCAAGATTCTGCATTGTTTGGAGTACCTTTTATCAAATAAACATCATTGTCAGACGGACCACCTTTTCCAGTATCACAAGCTTCAGATTTTCCATATTTGTCAAATGTCTTTTGCGCTGAAGCACTGGCGGCGCACCATCCCCCATCTTGAAGTGCAAACATACTGTAACCTGCCCTTTTTGCAGCCACGGCACACTTTGCAATGGCGTACTCTCGAGTTTTATACGACCCATCCAATATGCGATCCTTTTTTTCTAACGTTTGAAATACCGAGTCAGTTACATCTTTATAGCATCCAATAGCCTCATAATCTAAAGAACACATACAGTACCAGCTTTTGTATATATTTTCCCTGAAATTACACAACATTCTTCACTAAGAAAATGTCAGTGGCCGAGCTTTTATTGCACGTATAATTGATCGTCTTTTCTGATGTCGAAACTGTTATCTAGTTTACATAGTATTTTCTATCGTATCTATGGAATTAGTTTGCAAGACGTTACTATAGTCATCCTTTCAATATTACACACGTAAAAACGCACAAGCTGTTACATGCCTGCAATGAAGTTGTTACAAGGCTGTTCAAAAGGCTGTCCCCGCGTGATGTGTATCGCACTGGTTGTCCCAGTTTGTTAACACGTCGATCTGTAACAGGTTGTTGATATGTTGTAACAATGTTGATGATTTCAACAGGCTGGTGACAAGTTGTTCCAGACCTGTCAGGTCTGTGCACTCAACAAGTTGTTAACAGGTTGATGCTAACAAGGTTGTTGCGGCTTGTTGAAAGAACAGCATTACTACAATCTGTTAACAGCCTTGCTACAAGCCTGTTTCAACAACATCTTGTTGACAAGCTGTGAGATTTTTACGTGTGACCCTAGGCGCGATTGGAAAGGGGAGCGCGCAAGGAGCGATAGGATTGGAGTGCTTTTCCCGTTATATCCCTTGCACGCAACGCCCTTCTCCCAAAAACGACGCCTGAGGCAGTTTCTATGCGCTGTTTATGTACTGTACGCCATTGTTTGGTGTACCTTTTATCAAATAGACATCATTGGCAGACGGACCACCTTTTCCAGTATCACAAGCTTCAGATTTTCCATATTTGTCAAATGTCTTTTGCGCTGAAGCACTTGCTGTGCACCATCCCCCATCTTGAAGTGCAAACATACCGTAACCTGCTCTTTTGGCAGCCACGGCACACTTTGCAATGGCGTTCTCTCGAGATTTATGCGGCCCGTCCAAGAAGCGAATTTTTTTTTCCAACGACTGAATTGACCTGTTGTTTGTATCCTGATAACATCCAACAGCGTCGTAATCTAAAGAGCAAGACGTACACAATTCTCCACTGTAAAAACGTAAAAATGTAAAAGAAAAGCAAAGTAAAGTGAAGTAAGTGACGTGACTGCAGTGAAGTGAAGTGAAGTGAAGTGAAGTGCAGTGAAGTGCAGTGAAGTGCAGTGCAGTGCAGTGCAGTGCAGTGAAGTGCAGTGAAGTGAAGTGAAGTGAAGTGAAGTGAAGTGAAGTGAAGTGAAGTGAAGTGAAGTGCAGTGCAGTGCAGTGCAGTGAAGTGAAGTGAAGTGAAGTGAAGCAAGGGCGACTGTCCCCCCAGAGAAAATCCAAAATATGATTTTTATAATGTTGATTATTATTTTTTATTGGTATTCCGACAGTTATATAGTTAATAATTGCGCAACAACATCACATTTGTTCCCAGAGTTAGAGAATAAAGAACTAACAACTCTGACAATGAGTTCTCGCGTTGCGTTCGCGCTTTATCCCATTAGAGTAACTATTATTTTGCAGTCATTTGCTACTCACTTTTCACCAAAATGTTCGCAAGTTCTTTGGGAAGTTCAAAGTTCGTTTTAAACTACGCATTTGATTGACTTCTTGGTTCCTATAGTAGCAGCCAATCAATTGCGTAGTTCAAAACGAACTTTGAACTTCCCAACGAACTTGCGAACTTCGTAACGAACTTCTGAACATTATGGTGAAAAGTGACAAGTGAGTTGCAAACTTAGACTTAGACTGTAGTTGTCTTTGTAAATATGTAATACTGTAGTTTTAGACAAATTTTTTTGTAAAAATGAGAGAACGTGCCCTGAAATGAAATGAAATGAAATGAAATGAAATGAAATGAAGTGAAGTGAAGTGAAGTGAAGTGAAGTGAAGTACAATTCTTTATTGCCCCGTTAATAGTACAATTCTTTATTGCCTCCTTAATTTGCACATATTTACATAAAAAAAATAGAAACTTAGTTACATCTATGGTTACATATATATCCAGCTGTCCTTAAGTATTCTTATTGCGTAAAACTATCCGTTAGTCCTGATACGTCGCCAAATAAGGTAAGCACAAATTTGTCATCGTCCATCATATGCAAGGCCAGATACATCTATAGGCAATTTATCAAAAAACCAACCCCATAACATATTACGGTCTATATCGGCCTCTCTGCAGTATAGCAATGCATGCTTTATATATATATATATATATATATATATATATATATATATATATATATATATATGTAATATTTATAAACCGCGCAGGAGGGCTTTATCGGATATAAAACAAAAGGTTACTTCATTAAAATTTTACTATTGACTGCTTTGCTTGCCACACGAAACAAATTTGTAGTGAATAAAATTTTAATGAAGTAACCGAAGTTTATCCTCTTGTCTTCACTTCGGTGTTGTTGAGCACTCTGTGAAGTTGCCATGGGTATCTATTAGCGATAATGCAACGCTCACTACCCTTGTGGAAGTTTGAGCACTCTGGGCCCATGCGCACTTCACGCTATCTGAATGTACCTCACCGATGCTGTCCCACATGCGGTTGTCACCGACGATCGCATGTGTATAAGTAATTGATGAAATTCATTCAGATTGTTCCAAGCTACACTGATGAGCTGTTGTACAGAGAAACACCGTGTCTGTAGATTGAACTATGTACGCTCCTTCACTTCGGTGTTGTTGAGCACTCTGTGAAGTTGCCATGGCTACCTATTAGCGATAATCAACGCTCACTACCCTTGTGGAAGTTTGAGCACTCTGGGCCCATGCGCACTTCACGCTATCTGAATGTACTTCACCGATGCTGTCCCACATGCGGTTGTCACCGACGATCGCATGTCTATAAGTAATTGATGAAATTCATTCAGATTGTTCCAAGCTACACTGATGAGCTGTTGTACAGCGAAACACCGTGTCTGTAGATTGAACTATATATATATATATATATATATATATATATATATATATATATATTTATATATATATATATATATGGGATATATACATACACGCATATTGCATCCATACCTTTTATATAATATACCATATTGGCCTGTTCTCCGCCTTCGCCATCATCCCCACAATCACTTGCCAATCCATTTTTGTCGAATGTATCTATAGCTGTGGCACTAGTTAAACACCTTCCTCCATCATAAACAGCAAACATTTGAAAGCCTCGCTTTCTTGTTGCTTGATAACATTTTTCAATGGCTTCTGATCTTGCCTTGTAGTCTTCGTTTAAGCTAGGATCTTTCTTTTCTATTGTCGGTAGGGCGTCATCGCCATTGTGTTTGAAACAACCAACTTGCTCATAATAAAGAGTGGGTGCTGTTAAAAATAGTATTTTTAAATGTCACATGCAGAAATTCGGATCGATTATGTGTCGTTGATCAAAGAGTGGAAGAAAGAAAAAATATATACTACCAAAATCAGTAGAGTGCTCGTCATGCCCAAAATAACGACTTGCCAATGGTAAGTCTAACGTAAAGGAATGTGATCACGTGAGTGAAAGAATGCGCTCTTTACGGCAAATTGATTTCATATTGTTCTTGATGCATGCGTGCGCACATGCGCATAGTACTAGACACTATGCAATTAGCTCATTAGCTAACGAACTATATAACTGTTAACTCCGGAAACTGTGTAATTTCGGAAGCTGTTAAATCTGTTAACTGCTCTCTGTTAGCTGTTAACTCTGTTATGGCTGTTAACTTTGTTAACTGTTAACTGTGTTAGCTGTTAACTTTGTTAAGGCTGATAACTCTGTTAGCTGTTATCTCTGTTAGCTGTTAGTTGTTAACCGTTCATGTTAACAATTTAAATACATGTAATGCATGTATTGCATGCCTATTTTTAGTAATACCATGATCGCCTCGGATTCTTTTGTTCTCCGAGGGAATGTCCCTCATTGCTCATGCAAGAGGGAAATTTTTCCTTTGTCTTCTAATTTTCCCGTGCATGTTGATGAGGGAAAATTAGAAGACAAAGAAATCCTTTGTCTTCTTCTAAATTTCCCGCTTGCATATATTTTCCCTCATCAACATGCACAGGAAAATTAGATGCAACTTCTCTCAGACTCTGATCAACCGTGTAAATTTCCTGTTGGTAAGATTCTCAACGAGTTTTTCTCGGCGATCATAATATTACAAACTAATATCATGACTTTTCGGGAAATTAGCGATTAAATTTCCCCTTTGCCTCGGGAAGATTTGTAAAAACCTTCCCTCGGCTGGGGCAAATTTAATAGCTTACCTGCCTCACTGCAACACCTGAACTTTTCAATACAAGACAGATATTCACACGATGATTTATAGAGGCCTGTGATAAAATAGCCAGTCGTCGAGCAAGTAACCATTCCCTGTTTGCTGTAATTAAATCTGCTTTGGATGTTTTCTTCGTAACATGACTGGTAACGTTTTGGATAGATGTTTGGTCTCCAACACTCAGCGGATTCAATATTGTGTAAATAATTTTCTTTTGAACGGATGAGAGCATGAAGAAAGTATCCGGGGGGACATTTACTCCACGTGTTGGAACTGAAATAAATGTATTAAATATAAATAAATTATTGCTCAGTACATTGTTGCATGTTCTTAACTACTTAATAACCGAGAGTGAGGTCTTTACGGTAACTAAAATATTAAACTGAGGTCTTGCTGTATTGACCGAGCGATAGCGAGGTTAACACGCTCAAGACCGAGGTTTAACTCCATAAATAAATCTTAAATTATTGCTTAGTACATTGTTGCATGTTATTAACTACTTAATAACCGAGAGTGAGGTCTTTACCGTAACTAAAATATTAAACCGAGGTCTTGCTGACCGAGGTTTAATATTTTACCGTAAAGACCGAACGGTCGAGGTTATTAAGTATTTCTTGGTATTCGCTTCCTTTAACCTCGTCAAAACACCGATCTAACGTTATTTTCTTCTGTTTCTTTCTCGTCTGGATACTAGAATATACTTTTATGTTCATCGTCGTCTATTTCATCTATTTTCGCCGTTTTTCGGCAATAAAAGTTTCTTATTAGGATTTTTTGTTTGTTTCCAAACGTAGGGCATTAACAATTTTCATAATACCCGTGGGCATTACGGAGAAATCTCGCCCCGTCAGCAACCAATCACAGCGCGTGATTTTACCGGTAGTAATCCATGCCATATAATAAACTTCTTTAAAGACTCTTTTTCTTCAGGATCCAGGTATAATATTGAAATATAAACACAAAATTTTTAAGGGCCGTTCACACGTGCGATTTTTGACGCGATAAATATATATCGCCAACTTCTAATTTTTATGCAATGTTAAGTACAAAAACAGTCAGCGGATTGTGTCGCGGTTTCATCTTCCTTGTATTTTCTGCTCGTCCGTATTTGCTTGTTCGTATAATTGGTTAACATGTATCTAAACCAGAAGTTTGCGATAGTTATCGCTTTCAAAAATGTTTTCTGTGACTATCTGACTAATATGTGCATTCCACGTGTTATATTTCCACGTGAGATTAGTATTATATATACTGTTAATTATTAAACCCAGCAACTTAGCATAATTTACTACCTCTGGGCTTTTGTGGTCTTGTACTAACGGACTTAGACCCCGTTTACACTAGAGCAAGAGTTTTTGGATTCGTGACGAATCCAGAACGTTTTTGTACCGGATTAGTTTTGCCGTTTACACACAAAAGAATGAATCCGAAATAAAAACTTTCCGGTTTGATCACGTATCCAGAGATTTCGAATCCGGAAAAAAATGTAGAAACTTCGTATCTGAATACTTTTGAATCCGAGACAAATACGTAGTGTGAACGGTTTGATTCCGATGAATTCGGATGCTCTTCCGCTCGTAGTCATGTGTAACTGAATTAAAGGATTCCGAGTTTAGTGTAAAGGGCCGAATCTGCGAATACTGTTGTAGTGTAAACGCCTAACGAGGTACGAAGTGAATCCGGAAACATTTACGAATCCGGAAACTTTTGCTCTATAGTGTAAACGGGTCTAATAATATAGAGGGCAAAATTACTTGAATATGATTGGCTAATGAAGAGGGCATTTTTTTGTAATTCAGGGCAAAATTACTTACACTTGATTGGTTCCTTGATCAGCAGTTCTTGTATGTGATTGGTCGCTTGGTTACTTAGCAACAGTGAATCTCAGAGGATTGACATATTTTCAACAAATCTGCAAGGTTTTTCGGTCTGAAAATGCTTTTTTGTTTACTTTGAAATAATTTAAACTATTGAAGGAGTGCATGTAAGCTATTAGTGAAAATGAATACACTATTAGAAAATTTACGAAATTTTGCCTGTGTTTACAAAAAGAAAGCTACATGCACAGCGATAGAGCGAGGGAAACTTAAGCTTGGAATGTTGCCGAGCACCGACCGTGATAAGATACATGTACTTCGACATTTTCTGGACATAATATATACTCTTGAATAATTTTGCCCGCTATATTATTATTATTAACACATAATCGCATGGGGCCGAGGAAAATTAAGGTTTAATTTCACTCGTGTTTTCAAAATCGTACAAATTACCCTCGTTGCTTCGCGACTCGTGCAATTTTGTAGAATTTTGAAAACACTCGTGAAATTAAACCTTAATTTTCCGCGGCCCCATGCGATTACCTATACAAATTCTGGTGAAGCTTCTTCAGCACCACTTGTAAATAATTTATTTTATATACATACATTTATTATATATATATATACACAGTGCCATATCCAGAGATTATTTGGGCACACCGGTCAGTGACGATATTCAAGCGCTGAAGATGCGAGAACCCTCTAGGGGGGTCCGGGCGGAAAATTTTGAAATTTAGAGTCTCGGAAATGCCATTTCCTGCACTCTGAGATGTGATTTTTAACATTCTGAGGGGTGATTTTTAAATTATTGTAGGGTTTTTGAAAAAAACCACCTCAGATTGTAGTACATAGCTTTTATTTTTTGGGCACCTCGGTTTGGGCGCCCAAACCGGTACCTGTGTACCGGCGTCTCAAACCCCCTCGATTATACGGTCCTTATATATATATATACTATAAGTGGGCTTATGTGAAATGTTGATGGTCGCTACTGTCAGTTTCACGCTGGGCGATCTTCAGGCGGCTGAAGATTTTCGATTCGGGGCTGTCTTAAATAGGTTGAGTTGTTTACGTCAATGCTAATGGGTGTGTGGGTTGATGGCACGCTTCTGGGTGTGTGGGTTGATGGCGGTGTGTGGGTTGATGGCGGTGTGAGGGTCGATGGTGCGCTACCTACATTCCTACCTTTGTTCTTGCCTACACCTACGTTCTTTATCTTAAATTTGTTTTTGTGCCGACATGTTGAAAGGATTTCTGATTTTTTGTTAAGTAAAGTGGGTTTTTCGGATTTCATAATGCAAAGTTTTTCTTCCAAACATAAATTACATCGGTTAGACCCCCCTGAGTATCCTGCTGACTGTTTTAAAATTGACCAATTAATGTTAAAATTTTGTTTTTTGTTTTTCCAATTCCATATGTGTTTGGAGAGTTCGGTTTCGTTTGAATATTTTTTGTGTTGAAAAGATTTGGTGTGGTTTCTGTATCGTTCCTTGAAACTGTTTGCTGTCATGCCTATGTAATGCTTAGTGTCATTAGTGTTGTTTGTCGAAATAGTTGCTTTATATATATCTAAACATATCTAAACATAAAGCTTTATATATATAACATCATATATGATGTTGTTTGTCAAACATTGCCCACCGAGTGGGCATTGATCTTTATTTCTGCAGTTACAACCACTTGTGCTATTGTTTTTTCCTTCATTTTTCCTAAGAATGTGTGTGTTGTCTTTCGTGATTGTGGATTTAATGTTGTTCATGCAGCTATAACTAACTTTTACTGTGTTTCCGTTGAAAATCTTGTGTAGCTTGTTGTGTGGTGGGAAATGTTTGTCAATTAAGTTTAAGAAACATCATCCTATGTGTGTTCTAACGTTCTTGCTTTAGGGTGGGTTAAACCAAATTATGTTTCTATGTCGCTTCCTACGTGCATAATTCCAAACTGAATTTCAGCGATAAGCCTTTTGGAATCAACTTCTTATTAAGGCAAGTGTTCAAAAACTTGTTGTGATGTCTATATCTGTTCAATTTATGCCAGGTATTATATAAAGAATTAGGAATAGCAGGAAAAAAAGAAAAAACGGACGAAGAAGCCATCGGATCGTCAGAGCGATACACGGTCGACCATATTTTTAGATCATAATATACGTAGAGAGTGGCCAAGACCAGAACGATGATCTTCAAGAAGAAGGATCCAACCATGGGATTCTTAGTCTGCTCTCTTAAAGATTATAATTTAGAGTAAAAAGCATGGAGGCAGGCAACTTCTCTCTTATCCTTTATTTAAAATACGTTTCGGCCAAATATAGAGGAGATTTGCAAGAATAATTCGTCTGATTGATAAGTTATTGCTGACTATATAGAGAGGCCTATTGGACCGCTCAATTAAATACTCTCCAACCATATGGCCTCAACAAAAGATGTGAATTAAGGTAAAAAAATAGAATAATATATAATGTTTGACTATTGTTCTTCGCTATTCCCATAAGTTCTAAATATTTTTTATTTTAAATTTATTATTCATAACATGTAAATTTTTAAATCCTCCCACACATCATGACGTAACACCTCCTATATAAAACCATAACTGTCGAACTCTGACTCGTTCCCCTGCCTGAAGATAGCTTTGGCGTGAAACTCTGGGAGTAGCAAACAAATAATGGAGATTTGAACAATTTTACACCCTTTGTAAATAATTACCAAACTATTTTAATGAAAGCATATACGTGTAATCAATGATTAAATCAGTCAATTCATAGTTAAAATTCTTTTGCAACATTTTTACAGGTGGTAATATACTCTTTAAATATACCTGTTACATTTAACATACCTGTTAAAAGAATATTTCCAATTTTCTTTATGAAAATTATTTTTCCGGTCATTTGAGGATTTACAACATTGAGCTTCTACTAAATGAGGGATTGAATCAAATGATTTTGAACTAGTCGGATTTCTGTAAAAGCCAGTGATGTAAGGATACTCATTAGAACATGACGATCGCCCAGCACGGTCAAAACTTGTCCACCAGTCCTCAATTTTACATGGTGTGCTGACTAAATATTGAAACAAATTTGAAAAAAATATTAACGAATTTTATATTTCTTTAATTTATTTTCTCGTCTGCGCCATAGATTGACTAAATCGATACAATAAGAACAGTTGTTTATATACAAACTAAAAAATTAACAAACTTATGTAGACCATATTCATAATGCTCACCGCTTTAAATATTCTTTTACGTGCATTTTCTGGCCTCGTTATAAAGCAAAAATCAGTCTTTTAAATTACAGATGGATATAAAAGAATATTTAAATCAGTCGCTATTATGAAAGTGGTTCATAGCAGTGTCATCCGCAACAGAGCATTTCCAGTGAACGTGTTACGTGGCTCCATCCGAAGTCAACAGTGGCGGGTAGAGGAAGTCCACAGTTAACGTGAATCAAAACTGAGCTCTATATATACTGTAGAGCTATTGGGCGGCACGTACGGGTGGCGTGTACTGTTAGCGCGCTGCCTCTCACTGCAGCAGTACCAATTCAATTGGTTGTCTCAGATTCATTTTCTATTTAACCGATATTTATTGATCAAAACAACTGAAAAAAATAACCCAGTAAAATAACCCAGTTTTCGGTTGTTTCAACCCATAAAATAACTGTCAAATAATCAAAATATTCAAATAATGAATCTGAGACAACCAATTAAATTGGTTATTTCAACTAATCAGTTTTTACAGTGTAGAGCTTGGGACTCATGTGAGTAGAGTCGTTGTAGTTGATCTCTCCTGTGCTTTAAGTTGTTTTTTGCCGGGTTCCCTGTTTTTTCTCCCTTCGTAAAATCAACACTTAAATTAGATCTTAGCTGTGATCTGTGGTCCGACTGGGCATGTGTCGTATAAGGTGGCTGCGTGGAGCGCCATGATATGCCTTCGACTCTCTCTCCTCCGCAGAGGCTTGGAGGCGGAGACGCGCGAGAAATGATGGGAAGAGGGAAAGAAAAGTAGCCTCTGCCAGATAATGTTGTCAATATGGCGCCCAAATTCCGTGATGGACTAGGCACCAGACTCGGAATTTCAATATATAACCAAATTTAACTTACGGAAAAGTTGGAAATCCATAAATTGTGAACAAAAGACACATTTAATTTGCTGGCAGACAATTCTCAACTCGAGAATGTTAATATTGTTACACAAGGACAGGATTTTCCAGTTTGGAATTATGCAATTAAACGTGTAAACAAACGCTACCCGAGAAAGTTTATATCAAAAGACACTGAACTGTTGTAAACATAGATCTTACCTATGATAAGTTTCATGTATACACCTAGTGCATGTGGTACGTTTGCGAGCTTGGTGTAATGTAGAAAGTTAGCGCTGAAAATATTCCAGCGCTGCATGTTCGTCGGCTTTGTTTATCAACGATTCAACGTTCGATACGTTTGTCAGTCTGGCAGCGTTTCGAATTTTTTTATTCGTTCCGGGTGATTTCCATAGAAGAATTCAGAACTAATAACGTCATGCAGAACAACATTCTTGACTTAGATCTTGAAGAAAACATTGTACTTCGTGCAAACTATCGTCGCTGTCTCCCATGACCAGAGAACCGCATATTTGTTACTTGACTGAATTCTCGCAATGGACGAACCAGGCGGAAATCTAATTCTGGTAAGAAATATTATTGCACAGCATACTGCTTTAAACAAAACCACAACACAAAATAATTTTGAAAATATTTACTAACGTTTCGTTACTACACGTAACATCATCAGAATGATAAATATACATACATGAAGGTGACTTAAATAGCTTAACTAGTTACATAAATAGAAAGTGATAAGGTGACAGACAAGGTGACAGAAAAGGTGATGCAAGACAAATGAATGAAGAGACAACTGGTGAAGAGACACCACACCGTAAAGAAAAAAACCCAACAACTTCTAAAATAGTGCTAAGGGAAATGATCTAATGTTAGCGTTAAGAGTGGGTTTAAACTTAGAAATTAACAAGCTTTTTCGAAGAAGAACATCTAATTGGTTAGAACCTGACGATATAATTGAAAAGTCATCAAAAGAAACATCGTGTCCATGTGCGCCAGAATGCTGGACATGGCAGACACTGAAAGTGCTTTTCCGGTATAGGCCGAAATACCCATATGTTCCGATACCCTAGTGTGTAGAAGTCGGCATCTTTCGCCGACATACGATGCCTGGCAGCATCGGCACGTAAATTTATAAACGACACGGGACCGAAATCTAAGTGGCAGTCGGTCTTTGAAACGGAAAAAACTCGACAAGCGACAAACAGGTCGGAAGACAACGCGAAGTTGGATGTGAGGAAAGGCGGAAGCTAGTAATTTTTTGACTTGTTGACGAATTTGGAACCCATGATCTCCAGTGTATGGTAAAATTAGAGAAAGTGATAGTTTAGGAGCTGTGAGGATTTCGTATTCGGTTCGTTTGCCGATTTCGAATTCGGTGTTAAAAAATCCTTCTCCGGCGTACTTGCACTTATTGCAAAGCATTCTATATCTTCTTCTGCATTGTATAGTTATCGTAAAGACAATAAAGAAGTCTAAATTAATTGAAATATAGTTTACATCTAAATTGATTTAAAATGGCAGACACGTAAATAACAGAAAGAATAAAATAAATTCATGTAATCGCACTATTTCTTCACGAAAATCGTCATGCTAACCTTTGATACATGGATCTTGAAGGGAGTGCTGAATTTTTCCCAAATCGTCGAGTTTTTATGCCACTTACCAGAGAACCGCAAATCGTGCCAGAGAACCGCACATTATCTGGCAGAGGCTTCTCTCTTCTTTTTCCACCTTCCCGACGTTCTCAGCGCGCTTTACGATTGCCCACGCGCCTGCGAATAGAAGCCTCTGCGGAGGAGAGAGCCTTCGACTCGGCCACGTTGATCATGAAATTTAATATGTAAATAGCTCTTAAAAAAACCCTTGTGGAAAGAAGTAATTAACACTAATGTATGTATATGTATGTGTATTGTAGTTTTGGCATAGTTTTGGCAAGTTGACTTATAAAAGTGTTATTTTGCTGATTCTTTTTTCGCTTGTCCGCCATTGATGACTGTTATAGTGGAGCCCGCTAAAATTATACATACGCAACACCTGAAAACTCGCTAACTATACCACGACCCTAAAGACATCAAAAGTTAAAGATACTAATAAAACATAAATGCTAAAAACAGCAGGTAATGCAGGCATATAGATTTGAATGCACGTGGCTCATCAGGGTTATATAGGTATTTGTAAGAGCTTCAAAATAGTATAGTTAAGCATAATAATTTAAATGAAGCCAGTTGTAATGTTTTAAACTTAAGGTTTGTCAAATAAGGTTTTCCATATTCTTGAAGTTCTGTCGAAAAATGGTTTGAAAAGCATTATCACAATACCAAGTTAGTTTGCAAAATATAGCTCAACATTGAGTAATTGCATCAAAAATAATAATCGTATTACAGATTGATAAAATGAAAAATAGCTGAGCAGCTATAGAGTATAACGTATTAACGTACCTGCCATACTGCAACATTTAAACTCTTCAATACAATACAACCGGTTACAGCCTGACCTAAATAAGCCAGCAATGAAGTATCCTGCTTTGCTACAAGTAACCAATCCTTTTTTGTCGATATCAAATTTCAACCAAACGCCCTCGTTGTAACAGTGTCCGTATCGATCAGGATGACTAACTGGTTTACAACATTTAGACGACTCAATACTGACTAAAGTATCCAGTACTGAGCGTTTGAGACCATTGAGAAAATACCCTGAAGGACACCGACTCCACTTATATGGCCTAAAAGCACAGAAAAAAATTATCTATAAAATATTATTGATTGCATAAATAATTTACAAAGCAAATTGTAATAAATGTGCAATGCAATGCAGTGCAGTGTAATGCAGTGCAGATTGTGGATTGGATTCGATTGGCGAGTGCAGTGCAGTGCAGTGCAGATTGTGGATAGGATTGGATTGGATTGGATTGGAGAGTGCAGTGCAGATTGTGGATTGGAGAGTGCAGTGCAGATTGTGGATTCGATTTGAGAGTGCAATTCGGTGGAGTGCAGTGCAATGAAATTCAGTGTAGTGCAATAATTTTATTTATACACGATTGGAATTAAAGCCTGAGGTTTGTGGAGTTTGAATATTTAACTGAATTAACCAATATAATGGACTAGGCAATTTTATTATTTATGTAATATTTAAAACATGATAACTAAACGTACCGCGAGTGTTTTGTATAGCTTCAAAAACAACCCATCTGGTAAGTTTATTTGCGTAGTAATTTTGAAAACCAACCGCTAATTTACAAAAATAAAAAGCTAAAGTTTATGAAATCAGGAGGATTTTTTTATCAAGTTATATATAAAACCACGAACACGGTACTGATTTCTTTTGTGTTTTTCTCATCAATTATTGAGTTGTTTAATATTAAACGAATCAGCGCAGCTAGTCCGGTTTATAAATTACTTGATTCTTTAAATCTTTTGTTATTAATGTTGCGGTTTTTTTGCTACGACTCAGTTTAAGTTCGACTATACCTGAGTAGCCAGTTTGTTTTAACACAGACTGAATTTTCGTTTTGAAATTCTTCTGAGGCTTCACAGCATTGAGCTCCTTCTAAATGAATGATAGTATCAGATCGATAAGAGCTGCTTAAACTTCTGACAAAGCCAGTGATAAAAAAGGACGTTGAATGACAAAACGACCATCCAGCTTCGTCGAAGCTGCTTACCCAATTTGCATATTGACAGGCTAAATATAAAAGAAATAGACAATTATTTATATGTATAATATAAAACATGACAGCGGTGTTTCATCACACGACGATAACCGTGTTTTACTGATAAAACATGTACTGCGCGAATGTTTTGAATAGCTTAATAAACAATATGCTTAATAGCTTAAAGTGCCCCTAACCCCAAATATTGTTTTTAAAAAAAGTCAAATTACTGTGGTTTGTTGAGTACCTCAGTCCAAAAATTTTCTGATTTGGATGAATTTTCTATGCCCTGTTGAAATGTCGAAAATCGCCGCCGTTTTGGTTCACGGCCGAGTTTTCAAAAGGCGTGGAACTAGCACATTTATGACGTAGCTACATTCCGGAACGCCTATTGCTCGTTCACTTTAAAGTATTTTGTTGGGATGTCTACTTTTCTCTATCATGAGAACAGGTACGTCCGTTTGATTTTTAATTTTTCTGATCATATAAACTAAATGAGATGATACGAAGCTATACCCTTCAGGCTTTCTAATCTTAATACTATTGTATTTTGTATACATTGTCAGGTATATTCAATACTACCGCTCTATTTATAGGTAGCGGTCTTTTCTTTGGAAAAACCGTCTATGTTTCGGCGGTTTCTCCCTCTGTCGGATTTATTACCTTGTTGATATCATAACTATTGCTACAAGAATAGTATCCGATGTAGAGTAAATAATGTCTATAAACTCTTGCAAGCAGACAAATCCAAAGACAGTCAAGTCAGCTGAGAAACGTTCGGTGAAAAATATATACGAAGTGATTTCATACTTCAAAGCTGAAAGCGAACATTCTTTGAATAAAATATATTGGTCTCCGTGCTTCCAATATTCTTTTGGACATCTCACTGTCTTAAGCTTTTCACAAAATTGCCAGAAGACAGAACTCAGAAGCATATTTTTAACGTCTATCTGTGCGAAATAAGAATATCAAGTGATGGTATATCTGTGACAAGCGCAAAATAGATTGAACAAACTGAACAAAACAGATTTAAATTATTAATTTAATATTTATATTATTAATTTATAGACTCTCTATTTAAGGACATTTAATTTTTTGCTGCTCGGAAATTTTTCTAATACTAATTCAATTTTTAATATGCTACGTACCTGCCATACTGCAACACTTGAACTGTTCAATACAATACAATAATGTACAATCCGATTGATATAGGCCTGTAATAAAATATCCAGCCCTGGAACAAGTAGTTATTCCTTCTTCGTCAAATTTTCTCCAAATATTCTCACGGTAACAGACGCTATACTGAACAATATAATCTGAAGGTGTACAACATCTAGCTTGCTTAATACTATCTAAAAGTTCTCCTTTTGAGCGTTTGAGGCCATTAAGGAAGTAACCTGTCGGACATGTATTCCAGGTTTTTATACTAAAAGAAAAGAACAAGATAAACGTCAAAGAATAGTCACGCCCTTATTTTTTTAAGGAGTTATTTTTGCCAATAAGACGACCAAAACTAAGTTTATGTAATAGAAGCATGCATGAGCGGCCGATCTGTATGGACGCGAATCCTTTATCGGACGCGAATGCTTTATCGTACTTGTGAAATGAAACAATAGAATGAAGCTAATTAGTATTCTTAACTTTTGATACAGATCACTTTGTCCAAAAGATGATCTTTATTGGGATTTACAGACATATACATGTGACTTGAATGCTACGTTTTGATTGCTTCTTAACCTCATTAATTATTCATGATTTTCACAAGTATAGATATAAAACACACTAAATGACAACATCGCTACTGATGTCTGCTGTCCCTTCGAGAGAATGGCGCCACAAGGTGGAGAAATATGACCTTATGAAGCAACATTTTCTCTCCTTGGGTATGCAGTGTGACGTGTATGGGTTCGTGATTGGCTGTCTTGGAGCCTGGCATCCTGGAAATGGACTGGTCCTACGACGACTTGGAATGTCTCGCTCCTACAAAGCTCTGTTTCATAAACTCTGCTGCACCGTCAGCACCTCATCGGTTGCGAAACAGAGCAATGGCTTTCCCCATCCTTATGGGTTGTTCCATAATTTTTTGACAAATTTTATTTATTTTATTTTATTGAATTTGAAGACCTATTTCCCATTAATATACATGTCAATTAGTATGTCGCATTTTCATACTTTAAACTAATACTATACTCGTTATTACTGAATGTCCAGTTCGTGTAAGAAAAATATGTTTAACAAGCAAGGTGTTTAACGAAAGAATAGTATAGAACGTAAAGAGTGCAAACAAACAGCGAGCTTATACAAGAAAGATAATCATGTGACCAAAAATTAATATACATGTCAATTAATATGTCGCATTTTCATACTTTAAACTAATACTATACCCTTTATTACTGAATGTCCAGTTCGTGTCAACGCAATCTAAACTCGCATATTGAAATGTATTTGATGCTTGGCAGCATTGTGCTTTTTCCAAATAACGAATATAATTTTGTTCATATTTGGGCCAAGCTTTACTTCTGTAAAAGCCAGTGATGAAAGGGAACGTTAAAGAACAGTTTGACCATCCTGGATAGTCGAAGCTAATTATCCAATCTGCATTCATACATGTTGAAACTGAAACTGAAAATTAAAGCAAATTTAAAATTCGTTAATAATTTTATCGAATCAAAAATTTTAAATTTTAAATTTTAATTACGTCAATTGAAATTACATAAGCCAATATTAATTTACATTAATTGCAATTATTGCTTACATAACTTTGCATCAATTAAGCTGCCACTGTCATTGCTGTTGCTATCACTTCTATTATTATTATTATTACAACTATAAACATCACCACCACCATATACCATTCACATCACTGTCACCATTGCCTTGGCCATCACAAACACTATATCATTTTATACAATACCCTGGTTGCTATGCGTGTTTTCATTGGTTGTTGCCCATGATCTATTAGAGGACAGACGCATGGTCACGTCAGATCACGTCAGCTGACTTGCTTTTTTCCTTTTTCATGCCCCAAAATCCGGCAAGAGTTTCGACAAAAACCTTTTAAACTTTTATTGTATAAAACAAATAGATTCCATTTTTTTGTTGTCTGTTCAGTTATAGATGCACAGAAGACGTCACAACGTGGTAAGAACATCAGTGACCCACTCGACTGCGTCTCGTGGGCCACTTTTTTGTTCTTACCACGTTGTGACGTCATCTGTGCATCTATAACTGAACAGACAACGGCAAAATGGAATCTATTTGTTAAATGATACATGAATACAATAATTACCACCGAGAGCAACACTATCGCCATCATTACTACCCGGCATCATTAATATATCAACTACCCCATCACGATCATTATTGTAGTATTATGATAACCGTCGTAATGTTGATCATTATTATTTTTATTAATTATTAAAGCTATTGTGCTTTTTATTGTTGTATAATTATTACTATTATCTTTCTAATATTCTTGTAATTTAAAATATGGTCAATCAACATCTATATAAATTCAGTTCTAAAATTACCATAAGTACGAATTACTGAAAAAGAAAAACCTGCCAAATACTTCTATTTTAAATTTTGTATAACGCCAAACATTTTTTTGGTTAAGAAAAATATGTTTAACAAGCAAGGTGTTTAACAAAAGAATACTATTGAACGTAAAGAGTGCAAACAAACAGCGAGCTTATACAAGAAAGATAATCATGCGACCAAAAATTAGCCAATCAAATCAAAATAACAATAACAAATTAATAATGAGATGCGAAAAAATTAGCCAATCAGATCAAAAAAACAATAACAAATCAATAATGAGATGCGAAAAAATTAGCCAATCAGATAAAAATAACAATAACAAATCGATAATGAATGCTATTCCTAACGTTGTTTTGCTCATCGACGTTAGGAATAGCAAATGTATTTCGCATCTCATTATTGATTTCTTATTGTTATTTTGAACTGATTGGCTAATTTTTGTTCCCATGATTATCTATCAGACATATAATTTAAGGCTACTCTGGCTTTTTTTTAATGTAGCTTAAAAAGTTACTGTTCATGACCCAACGTATTGAACAGTAACTTTTTAAGCTACATTAAAAAAACTTTAAAGCCAGAGTAGCGTTAAACTATGTCTGATTCTTCACCTGGCTGCGAATTTATTGGATGATTATCTATCTTATATATATAAGCTCGTTCGGTTGTTTGTTTACACTCTTTACGTTTCTCTCTGACGAAGGGCCTTTACTCGAAACGTTAGAAATCTACATTCAATAATTTCGGCAGTACTCAAACCTTAATTACTATATTTCGATTTGTATTCCAACACTGCCTACGCAGCACACTACTTTTATTTCACTGCTAGTATAGAACGTACCGGTTGTGTTGAAATTTGTGTATTCTGTTTGACCTCGTCCGAAGCAGAATGTTGCTAAAATTACAAGTGTTACAGTTTCAAACATTCTGGCAGTCAGTCGGTGGTTGCTTTAATTTGTTCTTTTTCTCCAACTTATAAGATGTCTACATAATACACAATAGAAAAACTGAATGAGAGATTAGGTTTGCAAAAAGAGAATAAGGATGCTAATATAGACAGTGGAGAGAGGAGCGGGTGGGTGGGAAAAATTCATGTTTGCAATATTCAATGAGATTGAGTAGTTAATTACTCGGGCTACCTGTGGTAGACCGAGTCTAGGTTTCGGCTTCGTTTTTATTTTTTTTTTGTCGATGTCGAGGAATGGCAATTATTGCATCATCCCATCAAGCTTTGCGAAACTCGTGCGTACTAAAATGCTTAAATGCTATAATCAGTTCATGCATTCTTTTTCTTCGCTTTCCTGATGTCTGAACAAGTTGTTTGAAATCAAGTATTCTTTCTCGGACATGTTCAGTGTGTTCACAGACGTAGTTATTGGTCAGTAATGTCGCTGGCAAGTATCTTGATATTATATACGCTTACAATCGCACACGCTGTTGATTATTAAAGTGACACTTGCTAGGTAAACATGAAACTGTGTTGATATTTAGTGTAGTATACCCGAAGAGACAGTCTCGACATGTGAACGCTGTGTGGAAATACGTTAAATACAGGCAATCGTGTTTTGCGTACTGCGAATTGTGTTTTCTATGGGAGAATTAGATTGTGTTGACTTAATTTTGTCTGTGATCAATGTGTTTAGACTTAATTGGATCTTTATAGCACTGCATGTGACAACCTGCGTATGCAATGTGATTGCAGCTTCAATAACACTTCAGTACCTTTTACCCAAAACATCTTCACGTTCTAGCACTGTGATTTTGCAGTAGCCCGAGTGAACGCCTGACCAGGCGTCTTGTTATACGAGTTTTTGCAGAAAGTACTGTAGTTCCTCTCAGGAAGTTGTATAAGAAAAGTATCCTGTTTTCTTACACGTAAGCACTAAAATAATGTTGTTCCTCTTAAATGACTCTCTAGTATGATCGTCCTGCCTTGTAGATAGCCAATAGAATGTTGTAAGTAAAAGTGCTCTATATGTTAATTGTAGGTAAATATAGCAGAGTGCACAGGAAATACGTAGTTTCCTACGGCACGAAGTATAGTAGGAAAGTATATTCATTACGTCAAGTAGCAGTATTCCCAGGAGGAGGGCGTGTCAGAAAGAAGTGTATAAAATAAGTCGTTTTCCAGATGAAGCATCTCGGTCAGTCAGTAGGCAGCTCAAATTTGAACATTGAAACTAGGAATCACAACGTTTTGATTTACTATTTGCTGAGCGGGCAGTGAGCTGATTATCTTGGTCAGATTTCCTGGCCACCTTGGTGGAAGGTTTTTTCTGGCCTCCCTGATACCAGCTATGGCGCAGATCGGAGTAGCGCATTGACTAGGACTGAAGCGAATTAACACTAATTGTGAACTTTCAGCAATCCTGATAGTCGAAGGGACATTTCTTGCTACTCAATTTATAACTAACGATACGATTCGGAATTATGGATAGTTACAATAAAGAGCTGTCGTCTACTATACACTGTACCACAGCAAGGTTTCTCCAGCAGTTGTTGTCGTGCCGTCTATTGCGTCTAATAGCAATGAACCTGAGAAATCGAGCCACACTGATAAATATGTTTGTGCTGTATTATATATATGTGGGCACGAAGGAATCTCATTTTAGTTTCTCGATACAACTTACACCAGTTATAGAACTACCTTATACAAACAATACATAAAACGGAGTTTACCGGAAACATAATTTAAGCTGCTGCACGGTTTTGAAACTGCATGCACGTCAACTAAATTTAAAGCTAAACATTGAAAAGGGGAAAATAAACTGAATGCTAATATAACAAGACGCCTGCTTAGGCGTTCACTCGAGCTACTCATAGCAATGCCGCTTGGCATAGCCTATGCACGAAACAGCGTGCACATATTAAGCGTTTGTTAAAAAGTACAAAATAACCTACAGTGCAATCTATACAGTGCCATAGATTTGATAGATTCAAGCGATCATTAGACAACCCCGTTAAGTTAGCTGCCAGTTCGCCCGCCGTTAGTGAAAAGGCTGGATTGAACGAGCTATACAGTGCAGCGGCGAACTGGCAGCTATAACTTCACAGCGTTATAATCTAGACGTGCAAACAGTTCGACACACACACGAGTACATGTTTTTTGCATTATTTGGTGCTACCCAGTAAGCAGTATATTTACTATATTACCTATACCAAGGAACTATTAAAATGCACACATGAGCTAGTGAAGCAGTTGAATCACATCGAGTTTATTTGGCGTAGTTTTATTAACACAACAATACATAATCCAGGCAATAACAAAGCAAATTACAAATGTTAAAATTAAGTTTACCTCAATACATTATTTAAAGTTTCCCATTTAGCGTATTAAACTTGAGTCTCTTCACAGGTACCCCAAGCTCAAACTATGAGACGATGTTTACTAGGTTTACAGTTGTTGCACTTGTTATATATAAACTTGGAAAATGTTGCCGTATTTTAACTTATAGTTCTGTAAATCATTAAAATAAACTTACTTTTGACAGTTCATCTCTCATGTTATTTACCTTAGTGACTTGAAACTTGTGGCGGCAATATAGTTTCGAACGGCGTTCGACCCGTTAAATAATCACAATAATTTGTTTTTTAAAACGGACAGGAATGACTGAAAGCAGTATAGACTTTAAGAAGTTCTTTTTTATTATTACATAATTAATGATACGTATAATTAGCCTTTTCGACTACATTCGCACAAGTTTCCGTTTGTTTAGACAAAACCATCTATAGTTCTGATCTTCTGGAACACTTCTAGACATTGATCAAGATGACTAGGCCGGTTGCCTTCTGTGTATCACAAGATAGTACTGTTGAACCGGTGAGTTAAATGTCTAAGGATATTATGAGCAATACTATACTATAGTACAAAAGCTCAGCTTTATAATAGTAGATAGATGGCTGTATCGGCAAATTACCAAAATAAAACGGATAGACCAATTGTTAAGAAAGAACCTATCACCGTGGATGTTATCAAAAAACTAATTGACATGCAATATGCTCCTAATGGGGCGTCTATAAAGGACCTGCGTATTGCAGACTTGTGTAGCTTAGGTTTTGCTGGCTTCTTTAGGTTTAAAGAACTAAGTAACATACAGCGTATAATCACATTTGATGAATTCATCAAGATTTTTGTACCTCGTAGTAAAACAGACGTGTATCGAGAGGGTAATTTTGTCTATGTCTCTAAAACTCACACTAACTAGTAACTGCTGTCCAGTCTCAATTTTAGACAGATATTTTGATGCAGCCAAGATCAGTCCGTCCTGCAATCAACCAATATTTAGACCGTTGTCCAAGACGAAGTCAGGTTACAATTTGCGAAATGGAAAACTTTCTTACACCAGATGTCGAGAAATCTTTAAAGCTGCTCTGGAAGACTATTATAGGTTACAACGACAAGATTTACGGTCTCCACAGCCTGCGTTCAGGCGGGATAACCTCGGTACTCAACAACAAAGGCACCAAGTCCGTTTCTGAAAGACTTCTGAAGCTGCATGGTCGTTGCAAAACTGACGTGGCAAAAGATATGTATGTCAAAGAGTCCGAAGACAATCGACTTACCGTATCACGTATAGTTTAGGTTTATAGGCAGTTGCGCTTTAGTTAATATAATGTTCCGATACTTGTAAACTTGAGATATAAATTACATCATTGCGTTGGGTTCGCTTGCAATCCTCAAAGAGTCCAAAGACAATCGTATTACCGATCACGTAGTTTAGGTTTATAGGCAATTGTGCTTTAATAGCTAATATATTGTTCCGATACTTGTAAAACTTGGGATATAAAAATTACATCATTGTGTTGGGTTCGCTTGCAATCCTCCCATATCTTGTTGTCTGGTTTCAGTTATGTCTTTAAGAGGTAAAATAATTTATGTTCGTTTGAACGAAGTGAATTAGAACGTAATTTGAATTTATGTTGGTAAGTACTATACTGTACAGTGTGTATCAAAAAAACCTGAACTCTTAGAAAACAACCTATTGTAGTAGTTTGAAAGCCCTAAGCACTTCGCTGAACCCACAGATGCGTAAAACACACGGTCTTATACACCTGGGAAATTAAGATAACTTGAAGTGTATGCATGGTGAAAGTATTTAAAAGCTTTTTCTCTTCGTTTAACTTATGTGCTGATTAATTTATAACGCAGCGCTTTTAGGGCTTTCAAACTACTACAATAGGTTGTTTTCTAAGGGGTCAGTTTTTTTTGATACACACTGTATACTGACAGCGTTAAGTTTTTTTTTGTTATATTATATATATATATATATATATATATATATATATATATGATATTAGGTGTTACTCCGAGTGACGAACCATACGGGACAAGTAGAGAAAACTCTACTTGGCCCGGCTGGGATTCGAACCCGCGACCTTCGGTTTACTAGTCCGACGCTCTACCGACTGAGCTACAGGTCAAGTTGGGAGCTGGTGGTCGAATGATGGTATACTTGGGTTATTTGATGTTTCTAAACAGATACTAGTTTCTTCAATATCTAGACATTATAGTCTTCATACATATAGATTTAGAACAATTATTCTATTCTATTCTAATTATTCTATTCTAATAATTGTTCTAAATCTATATGTATAAAGACTAGTGTCTATAGATATTGAAGAACTAGTATCTGTTTCGAAATATCAAATAACCCAAGTACCATCATTCGACCACCAGCTCCCAATTTGACCTGTAGCTTAGTCGGTAGAGCGTCGGACTATAGTAAACCGAAGGTCGCGGGTTCGAATCCCAGCCGGGCCAAGTAGAGTTTTCTCTACTTGTCCGGTGTGGTTCGTCACTCCACCCGAGTTCATTGTCCCGTAATATATATATATTTATCGTTAATAAAGAAAACCAAGTTCTGTGTACCTTCTTAAGGCAATTAAATTATTAGCCTTTTCGACTACATTCGCACAAGTTTCCGTTTGTTTAGACAAAACCATCTATAGTTCTGATCTTCTGGAACTATATATGCAATACTGAAGAAGTATACATTTACGTATTGACGAGAAAAAAAACTTTAAAATCTTTAAATTTTGATACAGTCCAAAATTCGTCTGATCGAACGGATGAATTGTAGTCTCAAGTTGTTTAAAAGATCTTTCGCATATGTTATTGTTTATATTAATTAGAAAATTTACCTTGCTGTCGTTCAATGTCCCAATCGCACGACACTTGTTTTCAGTATACTTTAGCTATAGCTCTGTGGTGGTTCTCTTAAACACCAGATGGAGTAACGGCAACTCGATGATGAGCAATTTAAACTGTTCGTGCAAATGATTTTCAACAATCAACACACTCATCATCACATGAATAAATTCACGTTTTGTCATATAATTTGCATGTTCTTGTATGATTCAACCGCGTCAGCTAGTACGGGTAGCTGCAGCGAAGCCGAGACTAGACCAATAGCTTGGCCGAGCGATAGTATCACTTATTCAGTTATAGCATAGCATGCTTTAGACAGCTTTGTATCATTAACAATTTATAAAGCTGTTTAATATCAACTGTAAATTTGAATTTATGTTTGTAAGTACTATACGTAAGATTAGCTTTTAGCCAAATAAAGCCCTCGAGGCCGCCTGTTGACCAGTGGGCAATATCTACATACAGTCTTGAATTTTTAATTATATATCTGTTCTCTTGCATGGGATGTATCGTAGATACATCTCTAGAAAGAACCGCAAAGAAAACCAACTCGACTGTTAAATAATAAACTATAAAGCTTCGGTCTGGATTAATTGTGAAACTGTATAGTTTAGTAAGAATTGTAACCAGTTCAGTTTGGCATACAAAATTTAACGTTTAAATCCATTATCATTGACACAACAAAAGAACAAGCTGAACTTATCTCCAAAATGATCGACACGGGAAATGCATTTTATACAAACAACGCAAAATTGTTTCCTACTTTTGCATGAGCTTGAAACTCCGAGTTACCATTAGGATCTTTAAAAATAAATTTTTGACAAATAATTTATGAATCTTATATACTCGCATCAATTTTTCATCCGTGTAGAATAAAGTGTATATAGATCTATAGGTATACATCAGTCAGTTAGATGCATTCATGCATGGTAATAGACCTTTTCCAATTAGTCATTCATTAAAACGGTCCCTTCAAAGTCCAAACGTTCACAGAGCGAATTATATATATTATGGTAATCAAGATTTCATTGTTTATTTATACTGTAGAAGATTTGTCCTCCACCAAGGAAGTAAATGCAAGTAGCCTTTTTATCAAGTTAGATCTTCAAAGTTCTTATTAAATATTTATCAAAAAGTAATATTTATTTTGTGTGAACTGTATACATATATATAGTCAGTGCATTGCTTGAAGAAAAGGAGAAGATGCAATTATATAATCATTGTAGTTTTTTGTCAAAAAAACCTCCTATAGCCAAACATTTTCTCGATTCAGATTTAAGTTTGAAATTTAAAAAGCAAACCTATACACTCGACTTCATTGTATTTTACGATTACATTGAATTTCACAAACCGCCAGCCTGCGACGCACATATCTTGCACTGAATTGGGGCCGGGAAATTGCAGAAGGCAGAAGGGATGTCTGTAAACGTATCATTGATTGTTATTTTAAGTGCATGCAGGATGCAGATAAAAACGACGACTTATTGAACCGATGACGTGCTTTGATGACGTGGTTAATGTTCACGACGCACAAACTATTATTCTTGATAATTTTAATTGATTGTCAAATATAAATAAACAACATTCGTGCAATTTGTAGATATTTTTCTAGGGAACTGCTTATGCTATCGAATAACTTTATAAACAAAATCAATTATAATAAAAGGCGATATCGATCTCAAGAGACTATAGGAACTCTTCTCTTAATAAACAACACGCCTACTCGTGCAGGTGTTTATTTCAGTGGGCTACTGATCTGTGGCAACCTTGGCAACTGGCGACCGTAAAATGACAAGATGTAATACACTATACGTAAACACATTTGTCGCACACAAAAGTCTAAAGAATGCGCAATAGCAAAACAAAATACAATTCTCAAAACAATAAATAACTAGAGGGCAGTCAGAGACTGCATATACCTCCACCAGCGGGTTATTAGAGATGTTTAAAAAGAAAACGAGCCATCCCACTAACCAGGCTAGCTCACGAGACCAACACATGCATGTATAAATAAAATGTTTGATTGCACTCGTACCAAAATTATGCAAAAATATTTGCATAAAATAAGATAATGAGCGCAAATCAAGCATTTTCTCTACACAGAGAATCTTGCGGTCAGATTTGTATTAATTTCTCATCCAAATTTGGACTAAATTAAACCAAAATTTAATGATTGGTCGTTGCTCTATGGCCAACCCTTCTGCAAACTGTCATGAAAATCGGTGTACTTTTTGAGATATCCTGGCGACAGACAGACAAACCAACAGACAAACCAACAAACAAACAAACCAACAGACAAACAAACAAACAAACAAACAAACAAACAAACAAACAAACAAACAGACAAACAAACAGACAGAACGGGGTAAAAACATAACCTCCTGGCGGAGGTAATAATTATGTTTCAAATACAGATATTCAATAATTGACCGGGCACACAAGGTGACCAGTGAGGTAGACGCTGTCTATCCCACATTCCTGTGCTCCTGCAGTGTCTGTAAATGTGATACAGAAATGGCAGATTAGAAGTTGGATTACAGTACTCAGCATGCATGGAATTAGTATAGTATACCTGACTCGTACCCAGTCGTCTCTGGAAATATTTGAGGTTTGCGGGGCCTGATGGGATGTTTACGTTTTATCATTACCACAATGCACCGTCAAGAATTTCTAAGCTCATATTTCCATTTCCCGTTGGGCCTGCAAACTCCCCCTAGTAATTTTACGACTGGGTACGAGTCAGGTATAGTACAGTGTTGTCAGTAGTTCAGTGGGTCGTGATCCACTGATCAAGTTATTGTAGGATTAAGGGATTCTGCATGGTATATTGAATTAACTTGGGCGTTGGTGTTATGTGAATCAATAAGTGCTGGTTGCTGTATTAGAATAACATCATCCTCTTGAACTTGTCGTTGGAAAGAGGCTGCTTCACAATAACAACACCATATGACGATGGCGACGATAATGGCAATAGTAAAAATAACACCAATGACAATAGCAGCAATAATACCTCCAGTCAGTCTAGTACAGTGAGATGAACACTTATTGTTTAAGTTACAACATTCACCAGGCGCGCAATCAATCTCATGAGTACATGATTCATTTAGGCAGTTAGGTCGGCAAACGGAGTTGTGGTAAGATCTTCTCCTCGCACAGCAGTATAGTTCAGAAGTCGGACAGTCGGAGTCGTCCCAGCAGTCGTTCGAGGCTTTTACTTGAACTATTTTGTTGTTTAACAAGAAAAGAACACTAATTAAAGTCAAGGATATTAACTGTTTAATCATCAACATTTTGTTAACTCCTTTTCTTGACACAACAAGCTCGAACTGACAAGTCGATTGTATAGAATTTAAATTATATATTCTTTCTTATAATCCCTGTGACGCCGGAAGATGTATGAGATCAGAAGTACTGTATGTTATGACGTACGTACGTCGACGGTTTTTAAATCCATATCTTCCTATCTTTTAAAACTCATTACATGCATGAGATTTATAAATACATAAAGCAAATAAACATATTGAAGCCGGAACGGTTCTATAGACAGTATAAAATAATTTATAGAAATCACAAGAAAGATCTACGACAGGGAGTCAATACTCGAGTGCACTATGGACAGGGTGTGTACTTCCCTCACAGCGTATTAATGCTATATGAACAGGAATACATTCCAGTGTAACGGGATGTGCACTTCTCTAGTCTGCGTCATAGAAAATTTTGGTATCAAAAGCCCCTGAAGTGCCATTTTTTTGCATTTTATGGAAATTAAAGATTTTACATAATTCTCGAGATTATATGTTATATTTCAATTTAAGAACTTCACTTGATCTGCGGGGAAATGGGGGCAGTGGGAATGAGGATACGAGTTGACATAAAACAAACCCAGTCAACTATGAAGGGTGAATAAAGATCTCAACTATCAGATAACTTTGATTGATTTTTTCTTTGTCTTGATTTTGTTTTTGGCTATATATGGACAGTTCACTTGTTATTGTTTTGCGTGTGTGTGTGTTTAGAATTTAGTAAATTTTATCAAGCTTCGGTTGATAACTCACTTGAGCCAGCACGCACGTGGCCTGCGAACTGCCCCATGAGAGTGGCCGATTTTCTATGCGATTTCAGATCGTGAATTACCCCTCACTTCATAGTATTTAAAAAGTAATATACCCCACTGTGGCGGGTATAATTCGAGTACCACGTGTGAATGCCACGCACGATTCACGAAGCTGTCAACAATGGCGGAACAGGAAGACCTTTCGCCTGAACATTCAGATGTTGACAAGAAGATTGTTAGGTTACAAGAAAATAAGAATTCAGGAAATACAAAGAAAACAACAAAGGATGCATCCAGAAGCCTTTAGACGACACTTAATATCAACAGATTGGAAATAGACAATGAAAAGCTGACAAAAGTTAAGCTAACTTTTTAAAAATTATTTAAGCTGTTTTTGGAAGATTAATATATTTCGGGGTATTCAGCCCGAGGGATATTTCATCACTCGGGGTAATTTTTTGTTGAATACCCCTCGCTCCAGGTCTATGATTGTATATAATCAAAGCCCAAATGGTAAAATATAATTTAAGTCGAGAATTCAATATTGAGCGAAAGCTAGGCCGAGAGCATGCAAAGGTCGAGAACACTCTATATAATTCACTTACTTCTGTGTGGTGTCTTCTATCCTGTTAGTAAGTTCTCTCATTGGAAAACTGTTCAAGTACGAACTTCCAAGACAAGAATGACAGCAATGACGCTTTGGTTTACTTCACTTTTCATTACTCCAAGTACTGTATATACTGTGTTAATTAGACTGGTTCTACATTCGCAAATTGCTTTACAGTTTTTGCACTGTTATACTAAACTCTACGTACAATTTTGGAAAGGGAATTTAAGCGTCTCCTAGTTCTAGATCTAGATGCCCTTGGGGAGTTTTCAATGGGGTCATCTGGCCCTGTTACAGCACCCTGCTTATTGATTTATTCGTTTCATGTGAATTTATGACGACTTTCTCTTTCTCGTCTAAACGATGGGAAAATAAACTGAAGACGACCATGCCATTTCCCAGTTCCAGATTCACACCTTTGAACAATCATGTCTTCGAACTGACATATAAACGTTCTGGCATTGTTCTTGTGGGTGAAGGGTATTATTGTCATTTTTGATCATATCTCAAAAAATAGGCACGCAATGCGTACATGCGTCTACGTTTAGGGCTATGGTGGTATACACAACCTCTCACTCAGGGCCTTGCAATTTACATTGTTTACAATCACGTGACGTTAGGCACCATCTTGGTTGATTTCCAGTTAAATGTCCAATACCCAAGCTAAAACAAACATGACAGTCAGCAGTGTGACATTTGCAACACTGTTGGCCAACCAAAAAATCAACCAAGATGGTGAAGGCAATGTCATGTGCAAACGATCTATTCACAATTTTCCTCGTGTTGCATATGATTTGATAACAACTATATGTATAGTAACTACGAGAACTTGCAAACACATAACCCACTACTATAGTAAGTAAATCCACATCACATGCACCAGGAGAAAAATTGAGTCTCATTAATCAGATCATGCGAATTGGCCTTTGGTTGAGATAATCATCAAAGACACTGGCAGTATAATTAATATAACAATAGAGCACATACATAGAAATATGCCAAAACAGGAAATGATAAAATACAAAATAGTATAGCATGTAAGAATTTGCTACTATATATATGCACAACTATATATATGCACAACTAATACTGTCATAATATGTTACACACTGGTTATATATTTTATCTGAATACGTATTATCACAGTCAATAACATAGCTAAAACTGACACAGATTGTTTGCCTTGACTAAAACTGGCACATATTGTTTGACTTTGGTCAATAATATCATAAACAATGGGTCCAGGATTTTCCTCAATGTAGCATACTCCACATACACATTTCTGGACAAAAGGCATCTTAATTGTTACCACCATTATAATACAAGTTTAATATCTAGTACATACTTACAGTATATTAATAATTTAAATATGACATGTTTAGTTTACAGTATGTTGAGTTTAACTCAAAGTGTTGATTGTGATTTACAATTTTGTTGTAATTTTCCTGAATTGGTACAGTACACACGTAAAAATCTCACAGCTTGTCAACAGGATGTGTTCGCAACAGGCTTGTAGCAAGGCTGGGAACAAGTTGTAACAACGCTATTCATTCAAGAAGCTGCTACAACCTTGTTAGCATCAACCTGTTAACAACTTGTTGAGTGCAGAGCAGTAACAGGTTGTTGGAACAACTTGTCATCAGTCTGTTGGAGTCATCAGCCTTGTTACAAGTTGTCAACAACCTGTTACAGACATGTTAACAGACTGTGACAGCCAGTGCGAACACATGACGGTGACAGCCTGTTGAACAGCCTTGTAACAACTTGCTTACAGGTATGTAACAGCTTGCGCGTTTTTACGTGTGTAGTTGTTTGGCAAAAACTAGAGTTGCTTGCTTCAGTGGCCGAATGGGCACAACTGTCACAAGATATGGGCTCACAGTCAATATTTCTAAAACCAATAATAATAAAATCAGGAGAAAGGTATAAGTACTGCATCAATGAAGCAAAAAAGCGTTATAATCATGGCAGGGACCATTTATTGAGAGTTTAGTTTTTGATTTGATCGCTTGGTTAGAGTGCTTTATAGCATATACTTATACTATTTTGATGCATAATCAGCAGCTTTCCATATTGTAACGATAAACTGTTTTGTTTGTAACTCTCGGGGCTAAACGCCTCTGAGTTGAGGACAAAATGACTTTGAGTTGAGAACGAAACAACTGCAAATATATATTTCCTTTCAAACAACTCTGATCATATACTGATAGGCCAATGATGCAGGTAAATTGTTTCCACAACTCACAAGTGAAGTTCTATATGGATTAACGTTGATGTGACACAATATAACTATATAAGTTATAACTATACTTCCTTACATTGATAAAATCTTCCCGAAATCGAAAGAAACAACTCGTTTTCACTGATTCAATCGTTCGCAGACAAGAATGTAGATGGACCATAGTAGCCCAAGCACACTGTGTGAGTATATATATAGTAACGTTAATACTATATTCTATTTTATAATTGATTTATTTTATATGGCATAGAAATACATACTGTTTAATACCATTTAACTGTTCATATCCTCTTTCATAAGATCAATATGTATCTATATGACTTGTTCGTTGACCATAAAATTGAGCAGTGTTTTAATAATATAAATAAATACAGCTACTCTACATTACCCCCTGCTGTGTTCACCTCGCTTAACCGTCGGATAAACATTGTTATATTACTATTTTTACCGCAAAATATACAGGAAAATCAAATTTACTGTTCAGACTAACTGCTTACTTAATATACCATGTAAGATGGAAAAATTCACACATATACTTACAACTAGACGACTTTAAATCACGCTTGAAGCGCCCAGGTTTTGCGAGCGACGCGGCGGAAGAGGGGAAGAAAGGAAAGGTTGGCAACTGTCAAGCCAATCTCGCGCTATCTTCTCGCGAATAATGCCGTCTAACTCAGCTCCAAGGAGTTTTTCAACGACAAATTTACAGCAGTTGATGCTTGGTTTTGAAGCGTGATGATATTTTTAGTTATTTTGAAAAATAAATGTTTTGTTGTCCAAAAATTTCGCTTCAAATCAAAGTAGAATGCCTCCAATTTGCGATGTGACCGGGCGCAAGGTGAACAAGGTTCACAACCGACAATTTTCAAATTTAAATCTCGCGCGTAATTGGTTAATCGTAATTAGGTTAAATATGGGTTTCAGCATTATCAGGGGGTGGCGATATGCCGATATCATATAGCTTCGAAGTGCAATGGCGCGTCCATGTGGCGCGCTCTGACGGCGAAGGGAATTTTCAAGGATGGACGAAGACGATCAAGCGGACCACTCTAGTCAAGAACAGTCTTTCCAAAGCGATAAATTTGATAGTAATCAGCGTGGAGGATTTCGTAAAGGAACTGGTTATACCATTCAGGGTATTTCTTGGTAAGTGACCGAACAGCATATTTACTTTGTTCTTTCCACGTTGTGACGTCATCTGTGCATCTATAACTGAACAGACAACGGCAAAATATAGAATCTATTTGTTAAATAACGTTTCGCGCGCTGATATGAATCTGATAGAAGCAACCCACTACGTCACAAAAGTGACACTATACAGTCAGATATCTTTTGATGGCATAACGTCTAGCGTTGCTATGCAACGTAGACGCAAAAATTACAATAAATACCCCTCGACCAATATATGGAAAGAAACTCTTTCATTATTTAATTTATTCTGTCTAAGGCTGTGACTAGAGAGAACTCAGCTTATATAGCAAGCGATGTAGACAATGTAAAGAGCTTTTAATTTTAAAGAATTGACGCCGAAAGAGAAGTCAATCTAACGACGACGAATTTCAGTATGAGTGACTGCAACTCAGTGAACTCGATGTAAGTCAAAATGTGATACCTGGAACGCTAACGTCCAGTCATTCAGGGGGCAAAAAGTGAGGCAAAAAGTTCCAGGCCCCTGCGCGGTTTGCAGGTAGATTTCAGTCTTCCACAAAATGTTTTTTACAGTGAAGGCTCAAAAAGGTTGGGAAAATTGTTTATTGAATCATTTTATCACGCTTTGCTAAACGTGCATTTTAAATTTTGGTTGGTTGTGCTATGCTGCCGAACTAATTATGCAGTGATTGTCTATTTGTTGCTATAGTAAAAGTCATTGTCTTTACAAAACGTGCACGAAGTTTGTCAGTGAAGAAATTAAATCAAATTTTCGTTATATTATAAACCATATATATTAGAGTTTCGTCACTCCGAAGAGGATACAAAAAATCAACACAAACTTAGTATAGAATATGCCGTTTAGGTTAGTACCAGTTTCATCAGTGTCGTTTTGTTTAAAAAGCATTCCACATTCGTACCGAAAACAACAACTAAGTTGTCAGTTATTTCTTAAAATATCATAATGCCGTTTAACACATTCGAACAAAGAATTAAAGGAGCAGAAATAAGAAAATGACATTGGATATCAAGTATCAATACGTCTTCAAACCCGTACAAGAATAGCTTTCTCACTCTTGTTCTCACGTCCCTTTTCAGCTGGCTGTTTTCATCATAGCCGCAAAAGGACGTCTGTTTTCTCAGCCTATTTTCATCCCGAGATCCGAGCTTAATTTACTGTATAATTTCGGACTGCTATACAGTAAATAAAACAACAACAGCACTGCACAACAATGGGAAACCATTAAATGCACGTTTAGTCTGACAAAATAAATAATTTTTTCCAACCTTTTCGAGCCACGATCGGAAATTGCGTCTCTCGACTGCAACCTAATCCAGGCTGACCTGGATTAGCTACGCATGCGTAGAACGAATATCTTGCGTGTAAACGTCATCAATACACGCGAGACCAAGCGAGGCTGGCGCGAGATGAATGAGGAGCGAAGGAGCGTTGTGGTTCGTGTGGGTTCATACGATAAAATTAGCTAGGAAGATAAAGGAAAATAATGGATCCTTTGATAGGATACTAGGGATATTGTAAGATATCAAGCATTTGCTGACTTGAAATCAAATATGGCGGGAAAATTAGACGAAGAACAAGGTGCGATCTAGTATCGTAAACTAACTTCCATGTTAAATGACTAAAAGCTGTTGTTTGTTGGCCGTTTACTACCCCCAAAAGAAGTCGGGTTTTTTTTTTTTGGCAGATGTGTGTACCCAATTGACCTTTAAAACGGATTTTGAAGTTCGAATCAGTCGTGGAAAGTATACCTGACGACTGACGAAGTGACGAGTTAACATAAAAACAAACCGAATCAACTATGGAGGGTAAATAAATATCTCAACTATCAGAAAACTTTGATTGCTTTTTTCTTTGTCTTGATTATGTTTTACTTAATCTGGTTGATTACGAAGAAAGCCGATTGTCATTTCCTTACAGTTCTTCATTTAGCTTCATATCGTTGTGCGTTGCCCATAGTTGGATTGCTTCAATCATAGTTGGATTGCTTCATAGTTGGATTGCTTCATTTATGGTCAAAAACTCTGTAATTGTATAACGTCATCTATATATTTCCAATTGGTTGTGTCAGAGGATCTCAATTCTAGATCGTTAATCATTATTAGGAACAAAATGGGTTCTAGTTTTATTCCTTGAGGTACACCTCCATTGACAAAATGAAGATTGAACTAAACCATCAATCTTTACAGATTGGCGACGGTTGGAAAGAAAGTCGCAGATCCATAGAATAAGTGACTCCCTGACCCCAAGCGACAAAAATGTTGTGATTGATGCGGTCAGAAGCTTTGCAGAAATCAAGAAAGCAGTCAGACCCTGAGATAATGGGACTGGGCATCCAGTGTTTTTAGCCAGTAGTTAACCATATCAACGAGGCAAAAGGTTGTTGATCTTTTTTGTGTTTAACATCGTCCATCATCCACTTGACAACTAAGTCTTCAAGGATTTTAAATGGACGGCTTGTCCATTTGTCGTAAGAGAGATTGGACGAAGTTCATCCCGCAGGACACAGATTGGGCCTTGCGAATTGGCGTAATATTAGCTTCCTTCCAGATTGAAGGGAGCACACCAGTAGACAACGACGTGTTGAAAATAGTAGTAATACCCCCCCCCCCCCCCCGCATATAGACCACAAAGGATGGCGCCTCATTAAATATCCAACTTATTATTTATTCATTCTCAGGCTCCTTTGGGACCTCCTAACCCTAATCTCATTATTTATGCCTACGTCATTCTTTCTCAGGCTCCTTTGGGACCTCTAAACCCTAACTTTTATCCAACCCCCAAACCCTAGCTGTTACTCAACCCCCGTGTAATACGTCATAACCGATAGCTCTCCGACTAAGTTACGTCATTATCAAAAGGCATCCCACTTTCTTCCTTATAAGTATTAGTAATTACCTTCTCATTTATACACTTTACCCCATGCACTGTCAGTCAACACTTGTGGGACACGTAGGTACAAAGAGCATGCGTACAGTAAACTTTAACGAAATAGACGTTCTTTACAAGGAACGAGAGAGAAATTAATAGAGACACTTTATATTTTTTATCTGAAACCTCATCTGTGTGAGTATAGAGAGTTTGGAGCAATCTAAATGGCTGAATTGGCCGAGATAACTTGAGGTAGTTCTACTTAATAACATATCATGAATATTATATTAAGGTTAGAACCTAAACAGAGTAAGTCATCCTAGAATCATTGGTAACTAAACCCTCGTTTATAAAGTAAGTCAAGATATCGTAAGAAGAACTTAAGATGTATTTTAGATGAGGAATCACTTCGAGAAGTCGTGAAAAGAACGATTTTAAGTGTCGAAATATGAACTAAAGGCAAAGCGATTTATTACTTTGAAAGCGTTGCTACGCTTTCTGTTACTAAGTGTAATATTTGCATATTTATCCTCAGTGCAGGTGCAGGAGACAAAAGAGAAACTCATTAGGGGTCATTAAGGAGATTAAGCGCTTAGGCAAGTCTAGGCGAGGTCATTAACAGTGTTACCATAGCAAAACCGCGTCGCGTCCTTCATTCGTCTCAGGCTCCTTTGGGACCCTCTAGCTGTTACTCAACCCCCCGTGTAATACGTCACAACAGATAGCTCTCCGACTAATTACCGAAGATCGTCATTATCAAAAGATGCTCGACTTATATAAGTAATAGGAACCAAATTTCATTTATGAACTTTATTATACCTTACTGATCGACAGTCAGACGTTGTGGGGCATGTTATAATATTCAAACAGAATAAGTCATCCTAGAATCATTGCTTGCTAAACCCTTGTTTATAACTGAAGAAATCGTGAGAAGATAGAATGAGGAATCACTTTGAGAAGCCGTATATAAGAAGAACTTAAGATAGTGTGAGGAATCAATTCGAAAAGCCGTGAGCTAAGGGGTTTAAAACGTATTAACACTGGCACATAGCAACGTAAAGCTTGTATGTGAATATTATATTAGATATTTGGTTCGCTTTTGTGGTGTTTGTATACGTTTAAGAACTGTGCAAAGTTCATCAAGGTTCGCTTTGGCAACCTCCTACCCAGGGTCTTATCTCCGCTTCCCCGCCCCGGCCCCCCGCTGCGAAAAGACCCTGGTCCAGGCTGGTCACGTGTCGTCTATCAAAATTTTCGACTGTGGCGGTTCCCTGCGTATCAATGCTTGACCTCGCTGGAATAGTCGAAGAAATGTTTGTATACGTATCTTGTCTTGCTTTCTGGTATTAGATTTTGAAATGAATGGTTAAACCAGTGACACAATTGTAAAATTGTTTTTAGTTTGTAATAAATCGCTGTGTTTATTTAAGTTTATAGCCGGAAAGTTTAATAATCGTCAACCTGGGTGTTTAATGAAATGTTGATAATGAAATGGAAGAAAGTTTCAAACTCTCAATATAAACAATAAAATACGTATGTGTTTCACCTGTACGTTGTTGAAAACCACACGCGAAAGCTGCCGTTATATTTAAGTGTATACGTCCAGTTAAAAGCCTCGCGATTCGAATGCTTAAAACGAATATTCTCCCATCAATACAATAACACATGTCGCCAGCGCTACAAAGCCAGCAAAATATTGATCTTTGAGACTTTGGCATTCTTATTAAATTATATCTCGTTTCGGATTGTTTCTCCAAGCCGTTGTGCACCTTTCGTGAGTCGTTGACATTTCATCTGGGCAGATGTTTTGCGTTTTGTATAAACACTACTCTGGAAGTCGAGAAAGTTTTTTGTACCACCCTACACACACTAAATTTATTTTGTACTGCCCGTATTTTCCGCCAGCGATGGGCGGGGGGGGGGGGGGAGGGGGAGATAAGACCCTGGGTACGAGGTTGTCGCTTTGGATGATAACTCTTAGCGAGTTGTTAGTCTAAATTAAATATATTTTATTGTCGGAGTCTACTTCGGAATATTACAGAGCTTGGTTAAATAATTCGATGCTATGGTTTGGTAGTTTATAAAAAAATCAGACTCGCACGTGTAGAAGACAAAGGAGAAAAACCATTAGAAACTCATTAAATGTTACTAATGAGCAAAACACCACGGATTTGCATGTATGGTATAATATTTAATTGTTTTCGTGGGTTAAAGGAGGATAATAAGGGGCATGAGGAAGTATTAATGCGTGAGCATGTTCGGGCGAGGTGAAACCGCGTTCCCTGCTGCGAGCGACTCCAAGCCCTCGGCTCTTGGTTCCGAGCGACTCCGAGCCCTCGGCTCTGGTCTCCGAGCAGCTCCGAGCCACATGCTCTTGGCTCCGAAAGGAGAAGAAAGAGGAGGAGGACCCCAATCACCCCTGGTGTACCCCAAACACCCCCGGGATATCCCCAAACACCCCACGGCTACCCAAACACCCCCAGGATACCCCAAACACCCCCGGGATACCGCCAACACCCCGGGATACCCCAAACACCCCTAGGGTAACCCCATCACACTCCGGGGTAACCGGGATCTTCTCAGGAGATGGAGAAGCTGTACTGGAAAGAGATTACTCAAACCAAGAAAGTGGGATGCCTTTTGATGACGTAACTTCGGAAATTAGTCGGAGAGCTATCGGTTATGACGTATTACATGTGGGGTTGAGGTTGTCATTGGTGTTATTGTTACTATTGCCATTATCGTCGCCATCGTCATATGGTGTTGTTATTGTGAAGCAGCCTCTTTCCAACGACAAGTTCAAGAGGATGATGTTATTCTTATACAGCAACCAGCACTTGTTGATTCACATAACACCAACGCCCAAGTTGAATATATGACTACCATGCAGAATCCCTTAATACTACAATAACGTGATCAGTGGATCACGACCCGCTGAACTACTGACAACACTGTACTATACCTGACTCGTACCCAGTCGTGAAATTACTAGGGGGAGTTTGCAGGCGCAACGGGAATTGGAAATATGAGCTTAGAAAATTTTGACGGTGCATTGTGGGAAGGATAAAACGTAAACATCCCATCAGGCACCGCAAACCTCAAATATTTCCAGAGACGACTGGGTACGAGTCAGGTATACTATACTAATTCCATGCATGCTGAATACTATAATCCAACTTGAAAATTAAATAAACTTCGGTTTACTATCTGCCATATATATATATATATATATATACAAAGTATAAAGTATAGTTTTACCTTAAAGTCTTCGCTACCAGAGGTTTCACCCTAAACGGGATCATCAGGTGAAACCTCTGGTAGCGAAGACTTTAAGGTAAAACTATACTTTATACTTTGTATCTTGCTCTATCTATATATGGTATTGAGCACTCTCTAACATTTCGTGAACCATAACTCACTTATATATATATATATATATATATATATATATATATATATATATATATATAACATTAATAATTCATGAGGAAAATTCAAAAGAAAGTAAGGTTTAATCAATGTCTGTTTACCCCTGTACAAAACTGATATCAGTGTATGTAAATGTGATACAGAACTGTTTAATAAAACATCCGATCTGTATCACATTTACAGACACTGCAGGAGCACAGGAAAGTGGGATAGACAGCGTCTACCTCACTGGTCACCTTGTGTGCCTGGTCAATTTATTGAATATCTGTATTTGAAACACAATTATTACCTCCGCCAGGAGGTTGTGTTTTTACCCCGTTCTGTCTGTTTGTTTGTCTGTTGGTTTGTCTGTCTGTCGCCAGGATATCTCAAAAAGTACACCGATTTTCATGACAGTTTGCAGAAGGGTTGGCCATAGAGCAACGACCAATCATTAAATTTTGGTTGAATTTAGTCAAAATTTGGATGAGAAATTAATAAAAATCTGACCGCAAGATTCTCTGTGTAGAGGAAAAGCTTGGTTTGCGCTCCTTATCCTTATTTCATGCAAATAGTTTTGCATAATTTTGGTACAAGTGCAATCAAGCATTTTATTCATACATGCATGTGTTGGTCTCGTGAGCTAGCCTGGTTAGCAGGATGGCTCGTTTTCTTTTTAAACATCTCTAATAACCCGCTGGTGGATGTATATGCAGTCTCTGACTGCCCTCTAGTTATTTATTGTTTTGAGAATTGTGTTTTGTTTTGCTGTTGCGCATTCTTTAGACTTTTGTGTGCGACAAATGTGTTTACGTAGTGTATTACATCTTGTCATTTTTACGGTCGCCAGTTGCCAAGGTTGCCGCAGATCAGTAGCTAGCCCACTGAAATAAACACCTGCACGAGTAGGCGTGTTGTTTATCAAGAGAAGAGTTCCTATAGTCTCTTGAGATCGATATCGCTTTAGTAGAATTGATTTTGTAGAACTAGGAGTTACTATCGCAAGGGAAGTGCTGCCTCAAATTTTGCAACTCGACGAACTCGTGCCAGTGGCGTAGCCAGGATTTTGAAAGGGGGGGAGCCGAAATCAAAATAAACTTTTAGGGGGGTCCGGGGGCATGCTCCCCCGGGAAATTTTGAAATCGAGAGTCGCTGAAATGCCATTTCCTGGCATTTGGAGGAAGATTTTACAGACTCTAAAGGTTAAAAAACGTCATATAAAATACTCAAAACACGCAAACGTCACATAGATACTCAAAATGCATACACTCAGTAGATTGAATACACTGTTTACAGTTTATTTCCTGACACAATTCATATTGCATCAGTTTTGTAGTTACATGTCTGTTGTTTTCTATCAAAAGGGGGGGAGCCGCGGCTCCCACAGCTCCCCCCCTGGCTACGCCACTGACTCGTGCCCAGTCGATTGGCATGTTTGTTAAGGCTAGTTTCCACTCAGGAAAATCTTCCTCAGGACCGGAACGGACAGGGAAGTTTTCGTGGTCTTGTGAGCTCTCGGTCGGAACTAATGACTTTAACACAAAAGAAACTTTCCTGTGAGTGTCCGTTCCTATCCTGCGGACAATTTTCCTGAGTGGAAACTATCCTTTAGTTACCATTCCCGGCAGCGCGGTTTCATGATTTTTATAAAGGTTTATGTGTAGTTAATGGGAACCACATTGGAGTTTTGATCGCGTATTGTTGTAAAACGAAGGAGAATTTGAATGAAGAGCGCAATTAGCCTCCGGCAATGTTGCGTATAAAAGGCGATGTGGAGCACGCTGTTGGACATGCAGTGTAAGATTACTGTTTAAGAATAATGAAAAAACATCAGAAAAAGAATTAAGGATTTGTAACGTGTAGTATAGTGCTATCAGGATCTTAGGACACAACCCTGGACGCAGGGATTTGGGGTTGGGAGTCAATGTAAATATTAAGTAAATTGTTGGAAGAGAAATAATAATCGCTATCAACACAATATATTAGACGAGAGTTAAAGTGAGTGCTTACCAAACTTGTTGTGTGTTTAAGGTAGTCAAACGCATTTGAAAATCTTGGAGTAGAGTAGGAATGGGCAGATCAATATAAGTTTCTGCCTCAACGGGCTCCGCCACAATGGGCAGATCAATTATTTTTGTGTCTCAACGGGCGATATATTTGCAACAGTTGGTAAGTTGTTCAGCCACATAAATCCCTCACGAGGAATGAGACCATTGTTACAAGCACTCAAATACATGTTGTCTCCTTGTACTAAGACACAGTCGATGGTTGTCGAACTCCACTCGATAACTGGAATTGTTTGTGCTGTTAATAGCGCTGATAAACTCATGAAAGAGCACTGCTTTCCTCGAGACTGGCCACTGAAACCTTCATGGCCTTGATGAATACTTCCACGAGAAAGTAAAGACATGATGTATTGTTCTTACCGTAAATTTTCTGTTAAGAAAACTTCGACAACCTCGAATTGTAAAAACCTCGAAGCGAAGGCAGCGTGGTAGTGGAACATCCGCACTTTCGAATATATGAATGACGTAATGCCGACAAACAGACGCAAAAATAAAAAAACAAATCGAGATCTTGGTCGACTATACATAACTCGGTAAAAGGACTGGACACGAGTTAACACAGCCAACGTCAAGAATAGTGTGCTGCCTCCCTGAGGGGAGGCAGCAATAATAGTTTGTGCGTCATGAACATATTAACGACGTCATCAAAGCACGTCGTCGGTTCAAGAAGTCGTCGTTTTTATCTGCGTCCTGCATGCACTTAAAATAACAATCAATGATACATTTACAGACATCCCTTCTGCCTTCTGCAATTTCCCGGCCCCAATTCAGTGCAAGATATGTGCGTCGCAGGCTGGCGGTTTGTGAAATTCAATGTAATCGTAAAATACAATGAAATCGAGTGTATAGGTTTGCTTTTTAACTTAAATCTGAATCGAGAAAACGTTTGGCTATATGAGGTTTTTTTTACCAAAAACTACAATGATAATTGCATCTTCTCCTTTTCTTCAAGCAACTCACTGACTATATATATGTATACATGCAGTTCACACAAAATAAATATTACTTCTTGATAAATATTTAATAAGAACTTTGAAGATCTAACTTGATAAAAAGGCTACTTGCATTTACTTCCTTGGTGGAGGACAAATCTTCTACAGTACATAAATAAACAATGAAATCTTGATTACTATAATATATATAAGTCGCTCTGTGAACGTTGGGACTTTGAAGGGACCGTTTTAATGAATGACTAATTGGAAAAGGTCTATTACCATGCATGAATGCATCTAACTAACTGATGTATACCTATAGATCTATATACACTTTATTCTATACGGATGAAAAATTGTGCGAGTATATAAGATTCATAAATTAATTGTTAAAAATTTATTTTTAAAGATCCTAATAGTAACTCGGAATTTCAAGCTCATGCGTTGTTTGTATAAAATGTATTTCCCGTGTCGATCATTTTGGAGATAAGTTCAGCTTGTTCTTTTGTTGTGTCAGTGACAATGGATTTAAAAGTTAAATTTTGTCCGCCAAACTGAACTGGTTACAATTCTTACTAAACCATACAGTTTCACAATTAATCCAGATCGAAGCTTTATAGTTTATTATTTAACAGTCGAGTCGGTTTTCTTTCCGGTTCTTTCTAGAGACCGTATCTCCCAAGAGAACATATATATAAATAAAAAATTCAAGACTGTATGTAGATATTGCCCACTGGTCAACAGGCGGCCTCGAGGGTAGTACTTACCAACATAAATTCAAATTTACAGTTGATATTAAACAGCTTTATAAATTGTTAATGTACAAAGCTGTCTAAAGCATGCTATGCTATGCTATATATATTGGTCTAGTCTCGGCTTCGCTGCAGCTACCCGTATACTATAGCTGACGCGGTTGAATCATACAAGAACATGCAAATTATCATGACAAAACGTGAATTTATTCATGTGATATGAGTGTGTTGATTGTTGAAAATCATTTGCACGAACAGTTTAAATTGCTCATCATCGAGTTGCCGTTACTCCATCTGGTGTTTAAGAGAACAACCAGAGCTATAGCTATAAAGTATACAGAAAACAAGTGTCGTGCGATTGGGACATTGAACGACCGCAAGGTAAATTTTCTGATTAATATAAACAATAAATAACATATGCGAAAGATCTTTTAAACAACTTGAGACTACAATTAATCGGTTCGATCAGACGAATTCTGGTTTAAAATGATTTTAAAGGGTTTTTTCTCGTCAATACGTAAATGTATACTTCTTCAGTATTGCATATATAGTTCCAGAAGATCAGAACTATAGATGGTTTTGTCTAAACAAATGGAAACTTGTGCGAATGTAGTCGAAAAGGCTAAATATATATGTGGTAAACTGAAACGTATCATTAATTATGTCATAATAAAAAATAACTTCTTAACGTCTATACTGCTTTAACTCATTCCTGTCCGTCAGGAAAGAGTTAAGCCCCTATAATTTAATTGCCTTAAGAATGTACACAGAACTTGGTTTTCTTTATTAACAATATATATATATATATAACAATTATTATGGGACAATGAACTCGGGTGGAGAATAATGATATTAGGTGTTACTCCGAGTGACGAACCATACCGGAAAGTAGAGAAAACTCTACTTGGCCCGGCTGGGATTCGAACCCGCGACCTTCGGTTCACTAGTCCGACGCTCTACCGACTGAGCTACAGGTCAAGTTGGGAGCTGGTGGTCGAATGATGGTACTTGAGTTATTTGGGGTATTTAATAGTTCTAAATCTACATGTATAAAGACTAATGTCTCGATATTGAAGAAACTAGTATCTGTTTCGAAATATCAAATAACCCAAGTACCATCATTCGACCACCAGCTCCCAATTTGACCTGTAGCTCAGTCGGTAGAGCATCGGACTAGTAAACCGAAGGTCGCGGGTTCGAATCCCAGCCGGGCCAAGTAGAGTTTTCTCTACTTGTCCGGTATATGGTTCGTCACTCGGAGTAATACCTAATATCATATATATATATATATATATTTCAAAAAACAAAACAACTGAAAAAACTTAATTCGCTGTCAGTATATATATATATATATAGATATATATATTTGATGAACGCTTATTGATTATATATAATATAGGATAGCTATTTTTGGAGTGTGCAAATAAAGAAGATTTAATATAGCTACTCGTGAAGTTAACGGGCACTTCGGCTCTTTGTGCATGGTATGATTGCTTAAGCTTTTGACAACACGGAGTGTTAAATCTTTTATCCGAACAAGTCGTTCCGTTGGTATGGACCTTTGCATCAGTATACCAGGGGGAAATCAATAAGCATCCCTTGGATCAGGAGCCGCGGTTGTATAAAAAGGTAGTTAACTTTAATTATGACCTTAACGACCTTAACAGCATAATCTTCTATACTCCCTGATGACCTGTCGCGTTTAGTTAAATCGTAGTCAAACACTGGTCCTGATTGTCTATAACTGTAGAGTTAAGACTGATGCTAATGACCAATACGCTCCTCAAAGATTGAATCAGTCTAGTAATTTTAATAAACGAGCATGCAGCAGTGTTTTATCAGGTTTAAAACCACGAGGGCGCAGTCCAAGTAGTTTTTGACCTGATCAAACACGGGATGCGAGTTTATTGAACAGCTGAAAAAACGTTTCGTTATTGGTTATATGTTCATTAGTATTCTTTATATAAAATTGTATGCAGCTGTTCTTTAGTATTCTTTAGACTTTATATAAAATTGTATGTTCACTATTTTTTGACGTCAATTTGTTTAATAGATAAATCCCGAGAACGAGGGATGTATGCTATATAAAAACCCGAGGACGCGCAGCGTCCAAGGGCTTTATATCGCATACATCCCGACGTTCGAATTTCTAATTATTATTCAAGGGCTTTATATGCGATAGCCCTCGAAAGAACCGACTCGATAATAAATTAATCAGGTATAAAACCACCAACATCATACTGATTTCTTTTGTGTTTTCCTCAAGAATTATATATTAATGAGTTTTTTAATAGTTTAAACTAGATATAGGCTAGATCGATCCAAGTCGACCACCGTATGGGGAAAAAAGAATAGACAGATCCGATACGCGTTTACAGCATGCATTGAAGCCGAATTTAGCGGGACCAATTCTGGTAGAAAACCCGTGCTTTTTTGCTGCTACAAAGTTATTTTGTGCCGAGTATAAGGGTAAAGACTCTTATATAAGAGCCAGGCAAGTAAAAGAAGCTAAAGTAAAGCACATAGTAAAGGGTTATTTTTAGTTGAGATCTTTTTCAGGCTTACCGTATACAAAGAAGAGGAGACCGTTTTGAATAGAACCAGGCAGCACATGCAGATTGAACTTGTAAACAAATGGAATATATAGGCATGCAAGCACGATAGAATTTTGCTAACTGCCAATACTAGGCTTGTAGCTAAACGACTAGTTATATTAGCATTCAGTTTACTTTCCCCTTTTCAATGTTTATAGCTTTAAACTTTAGTTGACGTGCATGCAGTTTCCAAACCGTGCAGCATCTTAAATTATGTTTCCGGTAAACTCCGTTTTATGTATTGTTTGTACTGGTAGTTCTATAACTGGTGTAAGTTGCCCATGCACATACATAATAATACAGCACAAACATCTTTATCAGTGTGGCTCGATTTCTCAGGTTTCCTGTGCACTCTGCTATATTTACCTATACAATTAACGTATAGGGCACTCAGTTTACTGACAACATTCTATTGGCTATCTACCAGGCAGGAAGATCATACTAGAGAATCATTTAAGGGGAACAACATTATTTTAGTGCTTACGTGTAAGAAAACAGGATACTTTTCTTATACAACTTCCTGAGAGAAACTACAGTTTCTGCTCATGTATATCTAGGCTCATGAAGAATTCATATTCTTCATTATTTTAAGATCAGTGCATGTCAAATGTCATGCAAAAACTCGTATAACAAGACGCCTGGTCAGGCGTTCACTCGGGCTACTGCAAAATCACAGTGCTAGAACGTGAAGCTGTTTTGGGTAAAAGGTACTGAAGTGTTATTGAAGCTGTAATCACATTGCATACGCATGCAGGTTGTCACATGGCAGTGCTAAGATCCAATTAAGTCTAAACAAAATTATCCGATAGAAAACACAATTCGCAGTACGCAAAACACGATTGCCTGTATTTAACGTATTTCCACACAGCGGTTCACATGTCGAGTCTGTCTCTTCGGGTATTAAATATCAACACAGTTTCATGTTTACGTGTCACTTTAATAATCAACAGCGTGTGCGATTGTAAGCGTATATAATATCAAGATACTTGCCAGCGACATTACTGGCCAATAACTATGTCTGTGAACACACTGAACATGTCCGAGAAAGAATACTTGACTTCAAACAACTTGATCAGAGTAGACATCAGGAAAGCGAAGAAAAAGAATGCATGAACTGATTAGTACGCACGAGTTTCGCAAAGCCTGATGGGATGATGCAATAATCATCCCTTGAGGCCGACTCACGGATTGCAGGCTAATAGACTGATATAGGATGCGAGACAACAGTTTAATAAGGGGCTGATAACATGGATCCGGATTGAGTGTTAATGCAGAATGAAACCTGAAGTCAAACCGAGTGTTACACTGCAAATGGTTCACACGATGGAAATTTTGGCAAAAACCTTTGTATTAAGCACAATATTTGGGTAAATTAGGAACTTTGTTATTGTTTTCAATTTGAATAGATTCAGGTTTGTCAGTAGAACACTCACAGTAGAAACATAATGAAATTCTTCCAAATGACCTATATGTATAATTGTATTTATTTCCTCAAGACTAACTGGATCAACAGTAGTTGTCTCATTAAAATTGACTGCAGATTCAGTAACATGAATTACACAATTAAGAGCATTGGCAACTGCCTGAATTATTTAGCCATGAGTAAGATGAGATGTAGTGGTGTTAGGGGAACCGATATTGAAATATTATCAGCTGCATCTTTATTCAGTACTGATATTTATGTCTACACACACATACTGATTAGCGTGTTTTCAGTACGCTACATTTGTTTCTGTTTTTTGCCGTTTCAATCCGTTTCAATCGATTATAAAAACGTTGAGCACTGTAGCTAATTTACTTTGTATTTCTATAATGAGTCTGTTTAGTGTTTACCAATGGTACATAAAACAAAACATTGGTACATATACCAATGGTAATAAAACATAAAAGACAAATCTTCAATCAGATATTGCTCACCTTAATTACCAGATTGTAAAGTTTGCTAAGTGTGCGGGTAGGACGGATCAAAGGATCGGAAAATGCGCGGACGGACAGGCTTGCAGGTAAAAACTGCGCGGATGGCGGGTAAAAACTGCGCGGATACGATGCGTGTTGTCGCGAAATACGCGAATTACTCAAGATATATTTGTAAATTTTGTGTGGATGCGGACATTTAACCCATTTTGCGCGGATGCGGATATATTTAACCCATTTTGCGCGGATGCAGTTCAAATTTGAAAAAAATGCGCGGGGAAAATCTTCCCGGCGATTTTCCCCGCGAACGACAAACTTTACGGCAATCCGGGTTACCTTATGCACATCCAGATCGAAAACACCTCGAGGTCAGTGGTCACAGGCCGTCAGTGAACAGTAAAGAGCGCAAAGCAGCCTGGTCATTTGTTTTCCCGCAAAGCAGCCTGGTCATTGTTAACGCCATTGGAATGTATGGAATGTTACAGCGAGTGCCCAAGTGATTCAAAAACGAAGCCGAAACCTAGACTCGGTCTACCACAAGTAGCCCGAGTAATTAACTACTCAATCTCATTGAATATTGCAAACATGAATTTTTCCCACCCACCCGCTCCTCTCTCCACTGTCTATATTAGCATCCTTATTCTCCTTTTGCAAACCTAATCTCTCATTCAGTTTTTCTATTGTGTATTATGTAGACATCTTATAAGTTGGAGAAAAAAAAAAACAACCACCGACTGACTGCCAGAATGTTTGAAACTGTAACACTTGTAATTTTAGCAACATTCTGCTTCGCACGAGGTCAAACAGAAGACACAAATTTCAACACAACCGGTACGTTCTATACTAGCAGTGAAATAAAAGTAGTGTGCTGCGTAGGCAGTGTTGGAATACAAATCGAAATATAGTAATTAAGGTTTCAGTACTGCCGAAATTATTAAATGTAGATTTCTAACGTTTCGAGTAAAGACCCTTCGTCAGAGAGAAACGTAAAGAGTGTAAACAAACAACCGAACGAGCTTATAGACCTTATTCAAAAATGGCCGCCGAATTAAAATTCTTTTATATACATATAAATTAGCCCTTATGAACTCGTTTTCATGTGGGAAATTCAAAATAATTTTTACTTTAAAACGCGGCCATAAAGGCTAATTTATATGCACATAAAAGAATTCTAATTCGGCGGCCATTTTTGAATAAGGTCTATTGCTGCCTATCACCAGGGAGGCAGCACACTATTCTTGACATCTTTCTTGGGTTACCTATGCGTTACTCGTGCTCAGTCTTTTTGCCGAGCTATGCATGGCTGCGTACTGATCAATTTTCGGATTTGGAGATGTTGGTTCTGAACCCCCCCCCTGACCATGCAACAGATGGGTATGACAGCAGTAAAGAGCCTGGGTACGAGGCTGCAGCAAATGCGCTATCCATTCCATGTGCGGCCGTGTAAAAACGCCAGGTAAAAGGATAAAAGGCGGCCGGCCTGGCCTTTTATCCTTTTACCTGGCGTTTTTACACGTTTTGCGTTTTACACATAATTTCCTTGTGGTCGAAGCTGTTCAAGACTTAACAAGACAGACGCGGGCTACTGCAAAATCACAGTGCTATATATAGTGAAGGTACTGAAGTGTTATCGAAGCTGCAATCACATAAATACGCAGGTTGTCACATGCAGTGCTAAGATCTAAAGTCTAAACACATTGGTCACAGACAAAAGTCAAAACACAATCCAGTTATCCGATAGAAAACACAATGTGAATTTGGAATACACTGACAAATCACGACTGCCTGTATTTAACGTATTTCGACATATGTACACAGCGTTCATATGTCGTCTATAATATCAAAATACTTGCCAGCGACATTACTGACCAATATTAAACTATGTCTGTGAACACACAAAACACATCCGAGACGAGAAAGACTTTTTTTTTTTTGCTCAATTTCAACCTCGTGGTTATGACCCACCTTGGCACCTCCTCACGCGTACGCCATAATCAGGGTTCTGGTAACGCCGCACTGCTAACAAATAACTATTAACAACCTTAAAAACACAAGGCTTTTTATAAAATTATTTCTTATTTCTTTTACACCAGTAACTTCTAGTATATAAGATATAGCTAGATAATCATGAAATAAATTCGCAGCCAGGTGAAGAATCAGACATAGTTTAACGCTACTAGCTCTGCCTTTAAAGTTTTTTGAACGTAGCTTAAAAAGTTACTGTTCAATACGTTGGGTCATGAACAGTAACTTTTTACATTAAAAAAACAACTTAAAGCCAGAGTAGCGTTGTTATTTTGATCTCATGGATTGGCTAATTTTTTCGCATCTCATTACTGATTTGTTATTGTTATTTTGATCTGATTGGCTAAATTTTTTCGCATCTCATTATTAATTTGTTATTGTCATTTTGATTTGATTGGCTAATTTTTGGTCACATGATTATCTTTCTTGTATAAGCTCGCTGCTTGTTTGCACTCTCTACGTTCTATACTATTCTTTTGTTAAACACCTTGCTTGTTAAACATATTTTTCTTAACCAAAAAATGTTTGGCGTTATACAAAATTTAAAATAGAAGTATTTGGCAGGCTTTTCTTTTTCAGTAATTCGTGCTTATGGTAATTTTAGAAATTTATATTGAGACGTTGATTGACCATATTTTAAATTACAAGAATATTAGAAAGATAATAGTAATAATTATACAACAATAAAAAGCACAATAGCTTTAATAATTAATAAAAATAATAATGATAAACATTACGACGGTTATCATAATACTACAATAATGATCGTGATGGGGTAGTTGATATATTAATGATGGTACTAATGATGGCGATAGTGTTGCTCTCGGTGGTAATAATTGTATTCATGTGTCATATAGTGTTTGTGATGGCCAAGGCAATGGTGACAGTGATTTTAATGGTATATGGTGGTGGTGATGTTTATAGTTGTGGTGATGTTAATGGTGATGGTATTATGGTAATAATAGGAGTGATAGCAACAGCAATGACAGTGGCAGCTTAATTGATGCAAAGTTTTGTAAGCAATTACAATTAATGTAAATTAATATTGGCTTATGTAATTTCAATTAACGTAAATAAAATTTAAAATTTTTGATTCGATAAAATTATTAATGAGTTTTAAATTTGCTTTAATTTTCAGTTTCAGTTTCAACATGTATGAATGCAGATTGGATGATTAGCTTCGACTATCCAGGATGGTCAAACTGTTCTTTAACGTTCCCTTTCATCACTGGCTTTTACAGGAGTAAAGCTTGGCCCAAATATGAACAAAGTTATATTCGTCTTTTGGAAAACGCACAATGCTGCCAAGCATCAAATACATTTCAATATGCGAGTTTAGATTGCGTTGACACGAACTGGACATTCAGTAATAACGGGTATAGTATTAGTTTAAAGTATGAAAATGCGACATATTATATAATTGACATGTATATTAATGGAAAATAGGTCTTCAAATTCAATAAAATAAAATAAATAAAATTTGTCAAAAATTTATGGAACAAGATCTCCAATATAAGAAAATGCAGAAAAATCAGAAAAATATATAGAATATTTTTAAATAAAGTGTGTGTGACCATGTGCACCTAATGTGCGAACAAACATAACCGTAACTATATACAGCACCTAAGGATGGGGAAAAAACATAACCAACACATAAGGATGGGGAAAGCCGTTGCTCTGTTTCCCTACCGATGAGGTGCTGACGGTAGATGTCCGTCGAGCCTTGGATAACATCGGTGCAGCAGAGTTTACGAAACAGAGCTTTGTAGGAGCGAGACATTCCAAGTCGTCGTAGGACCAGTTCATTTTCAGGATGCCAGGCTCCAAGACAGCCAATCACGAACCCATACACGTCACACTGCATACCCAAGGAGAGAGAAAAAATGTTGCTTCAGAAGGTCATATTTCTCCACCTTGTGTGTCTCAGCATCACCAAGAGCTTCAGCGCCATTCTCTCGAAGGGACAGCAGACATCAGTAGCGATGTTGTCATTTAGTGTGTTTTATATCTATGCTTGTGAAATTCATTAATAATTAATGAGGTTAAGAAGCAATCAAAACGTAGCATTCAAGTCACATGTATGTGTCTGTAAATCCCAATAAAGATCATCTTTTGGACAAAGTGATCTGTATCAAAAGTTAAGAATACTAAATAGCCCTCTTGGCGATCTTTATCAAAAGTTATGAATACTAATTAGCTTCATTCTATTGTTTCATTTCACAAGTACGATAAAGCATTCGCGTCCATACAGATCGGCCGCTCATGCTTCTATTACATAAACTTAGTTTTGGTTGTCTTTTTGGCAAAAATAACTCCTTAAAAAAATAAGGGCGTGACTATTCTTTGACGTTTATCTTGTTCTTTTCTTTTAGTATAAAAACCTGGAATACATGTCCGACAGGTTACTTCCTTAATGGCCTCAAACGCTCAAAAGGAGAACATTTAGATAGTATTAAGCAAGCTAGATGTTGTACACCTTCAGATCATATTGTTCAGTATAGCGTCTGTTACCGTGAGAATGTTTGGAGAAAATTTGACGAAGAAGGAATAACTACTTGTTCCAGGGCTGGATATTTTATTACAGGCCTATATCAATCGGATTGTACATTATTGTATTGTATTGAACAGTTCAAGTGTTGCAGTATGGCAGGTACGTAGCATATTAAAAATTGAATTAGTATTAGAAAAATTTCCGAGCAGCAAAAAATTAAATGTCCTTAAATAGAGAGTCTATAAATTAATAATATAAATATTAAATTAATAATTGAAATCAATTTTGTTCAGTCCAATCACCTTTGGAAGACTATATATTGTTATATATATATATTTCAAAAACTCATTAATCTATGAGAAAAACACAAAGAAAATCAATACCATCTCTGTGATTTTATATATGATAAGGAAACTGACATAAACTTTAGCATTAATAAGTCACGCAAATCTTTGTGGATAATTTTTGGGTGACGGAAAGTGCGATTTTCTGGAGGTAAGGGCCCCCAGAAAAAGCTGGAGAAGCGAAAGTCAGAGTGAGAGTAAGGGCCCTCACTGTTATGGACCTTGCTCTCATGTCCCAGCCGGGCTTCCCCGTGGTGAAGTGACCGAGAGAAGCGAAGATCAGGGTGAAGGTAAGGGCCCTCACCGTTATGGACCTTGCTCTCCGTCGCCGGTGTGTGCTTCACCGTGGGCGGAGTGTGGCCGAGGGGACACCACTTTCCGCCCCGATTTCTTTATTAATAGAATTTAAAAAATATATTTATACAATTTTGGGTTTGTTCTTTACCTCGCTTTTCGTATTACACAAAAACTAAATGATATTTCAACCGTAAACTATATTACAAATTGAAGTTCTTTAACAACAACTCTAAATGTTCCGTATTTATTCTCAAAGGGTGCGGTGGGTGGGGTAACTTCGACTAGATGTTTTGAGGAAGGCGATCAAAACCAGAGTGAGCTATCTTGTTTTTTGACATGCTTTAGTGCTTATAAGCTTGGGATGTCCGGTTTGATTAAATCGTATTAGATAACTTGTGCATGCACTTCTTTTTTAAATACCTTGTCTTTGCCAAATTGCTAAGAGCAATAAAAGTGACATAACTCAGAAAATGTCATAACTGCGCTATTGCGTGAGAGTATTAAGATGTAGCTTCTCATTAATCCCAATTTATCTAGTTAATATAAATTGGCGCTTGATTTTCTCGGCTTAGACAATATTGTTTTTCAATTATCAAGCTATTAAGCATATTGTTTATTAAGCTATTCAAAACATTCGCAGTACATGTTTTATCAGTAAAACACAGTTATCGCCGCGTGATAAAACACCGCTGTCATGTTTTATATTATACATATAAATAATTGTCTATTTCTTTTATATTTAGCCTGTCAATATGCAAATTGGGCAATCAGCTTCGACAAAGCTGGATGGTCGTTTTGTCATTCAACGTCTCTTTTTATCACTGGCTTTGTCAGAAGTTTAAGCAGCTTTCATGGATCTGATACTATCATTCATTTAGAAGGAGCTCAATGCTGTGAAGCCTCAAAAGAATTTCAAAACGAAAATTCAGTCTGTGTTAAAACAACCTGGCAGGGTCTCAGGTATAGTCGAACTTAAACTGAGTCGTAGCAAAAAAACGCAACATTAATAACAAAAGATTTAAAGAATCAAGTAATTTATAAACCAGACTAGTTGCGCTGATTCGTTTAATATTAAACAACTCAATAATTGATGAGAAAAACACAAAATAAATCAGTACCGTGTTCGTGGTTTTATATATAACTTGATAAACAAATCCTCCTGGTTTACATAAACTTTAGCTTTTTATTTTTGTGAATTAGCGGTTGGTTTTCAAAATTACTACGCTGAATAAACTTACCAAATGGGTTGTTTTTGAAGCTATACAAAACACTCGCGGTACGTGGTTTATCATGTTTTAAATATTACATAAATAATAAAATTGCCTAGTCCATTATATTGGTTAATTCAGCTAAATATTCAAACTCCACAAACCTCAGGCTTTAATTCCAATCGTGTATAAATAAAATTATTGCACTACACTGAATTTCACTGTACTGCACTCCACCGCATTGCACTCTCCAATCGAATCCACAATCTGCACTGCACTCTCCAATCCACAATCTGCACTGCACTGCACTGCGCTGCACTGCACTGCACTGCACTGCACTGCACTGCACTGCACTGCACTGCACTGCCCGGCACTGCACTGCACTGCACTGCACTGCACTGCACTGCACTCTCCAATCCAATCCACAATCTGCACTGCACTGCACTCTCCAATCCAATCCAATCCAATCCAATCCACAATCTGCACTGCACTGCACTCGCCAATCCAATCCACAATCTGCACTGCATTACACTGCACTGCATTGCATTGCACATTTATTACAATTTGCTTTGTAAATTATTTATGCAATCAACTGTATTTTATAGATATAATTTTTTTCTGTGCTTTTAGGCCAAATAAGTGGAGTCAATGTCCTTCAGGGTATTTTCTCAATGGTCTCAAACGCTCAGTACTGGATACTTTAGACAGTATTGAGTCGTCTAAATGTTGTAAACCAGTTAGTCATCCTGATCGATACGGACACTGTTACAACGAGGGCGTTTGGTTGAAATTTGATATCGACAAAAAAGGATTGGTTACTTGTAGCAAAGCAGGATACTTCATTGCTGGCTTATATAGGTCAGGCTGTAACCGGTTGTATTGTATTGAAGAGTTTAAATGTTGCAGTATGGCAGGTACGTTAATACGTTATACTCTATAGCTGCTCAGCTATTTTTCATTTTATCAATCTGCAATACGATTATTATTTTTGATGCAATTACTCAATGTTGAGCTATATTTTGCAAACTAACTTGGTATTGTGATAATGCTTTTCAAACCATTTTTCGACAGAACGTCAAGAATATGGAAAACCTTAGTTGACAAACCTTAAGTTTAAAACATTACAACTGGCTTCATTTAAATCTATTATGCTTAACTATACTATTTTGAAGCAATTACAAATACCTATATAACCCTGATGAGCCACGTGTATTCAAATCTATATGCCTGCATTTCCTGCTGTTTTTAGCATTTTATGTTTTATTAGTATCTTTAACTTTTGATGTCTTTAGGGTCGTGGTATATAGTTAGCGAGTTTTCAGGTGTTGCGTATGTATAATTTTAGCGGGCTCCACTATAACAGTCAACAATGGCGGACAAGCGAAAAAAAAATCAGCAAAATAACACTGTTATAAGTCAACTTGCCAAAACTATGCAAAAACTACAATACATATAAATACATTAGTGTTAATTACTTCTTTCCACAAGGGTTTTTTTAAGAGCTATTTACATATTAATTAAATTTCATTTTCAACTACTCATTGGGGCGGATCTAGAAGGGTGCGAGCGTGGCTTGAGCCACGGTCAGATTTTCCTAATTATCCCAAATTAAATAATATAATTGATATTTCATAAATAAATAATAAATTGTTAATAATAAAAGGGTAGTTGATATAAGAACGACATTAGCCACCGTAAAAATACTAAACCGATTGTCAAAATAGCAGCGGAGTTTTTGAATTTCCGCATCCCTGACAATCAGTTGCACCGCAATCGGTCTCAGGTATAGTTAGAAGTCCGAGAACGTGGCGAGAGTGGCCGAAAATGTTACCGAACGTGGTACGAATATTCGCTGAAGAAATTAGAGAACACTTCTGCTAAATTCAGCCACGGTCAGCGGGCGATCTGCTAAATTCAGCCACGGTCAGCGGACTATTAAGTGATGCAAACCAATCAGAGAGCCAGAATAGAGTGGCTGAATTTGGCGGGAGCCACGGTCAGCCACCCTTGCCATATCTTGTTACAATTTTATTGCAAAATAATGCAATCAAATCCAGTCGGCTCTGGTAGTCGGTAGTGCACGTCAGTCTGCCTTGACCGAGTTCTTCAGAGGGATATTAAAGAATGGCTGCGCATATAGAGGGACAATGATTGCGCCTGTGACAGATAGTTGAAATATACTAGAGACACTAGATGATAGTTCACAAGATGTTCAAGAGATATTGGTTTGTTTGGTTTCTTTATTTATAGCATGATTTCCTCTCTACTAAAATCGAATTCGTCAGACGCTAGTTACTATAAAACTGTATGGTATTTATACTCAGAATATATAAATCTTTAAAGCATTGATCAAATTGAAGAACAAGCATGAGATCAAACTGAGAGCCACGACCTTTCTCTCTCTCGCGGCATTTCTATCATGGTTGATGGTTCAACTTTGAAATATTATCTGCAAGACTCGGAGACTTGTCAGTTTGACATACTGTATAGAGCAACCATATTTACGGGTCTGTTTACTAGCTCAGTTTACATCTTCAGTCGCTTTATCGAGGAAAAGACAGTATAAAACGTGAAGGGACTCCATTTCCTGACCTAGAGTTCTACACAGTGATCTGACAAATGCTAGCTAGCTGATACTTACTGATAAATTGTTAATATTACACTAGCGGGGTTTTACACTAGCAGGGTTGCTTTGATTATTCTTGAAAGTAAAAATTGGCTGGCATTAGACAGAATACTCAATAGAATTCTAAATAATAGCAAAAGGATACCTAACCTAGCTGCTTGACTGGTTAGCTTATATGTCACACAAAACTCGTTAAACATACGATTCATGTTGGATCAATTACTCCTAAACATTTTATTATTGAATAATTAGAAGATCTTGGTTTGAAAGAGAAAAGAAAAATTTTGATTTGAGTAAAATTTATACAAAGATCTCGGTGAAAAACATGTACAAAACGATCCTACAAAATGACTCTAGATCACTCTCAAAATGCAGGAAATGCGTTTTCAGGAACTCTAATTTTCAAAATTTTCCGGGGGAGCATGCCCCCGGATCCCCCTAGATTGTGCGCTACGGTCAGATTTTAGGCTAGATCCGCCGTGGCCGAGTCGAAGGCATATCAAAGGCGCTCCAGGCAGCCACCTTATACGACACATGCCCAGTCGGACCACAGGTCTAATTTAAGTGTTGATTTTACGAAGGGAGAAAAACCAGAGACTGACCCAGCAAAAAAAACTTAAAGCACAGGAGATCAACTATACAACGACTGTACTCACATGAGTCCCAAGCTCTACATGACTGTAAAAACTGATTGGTTGAAATAACCAATTTAATTGGTTGTCTCAGATTCACTTATTTGACAGTTATTTTATGGGTTATTTTAACCAACATTTCAGTTGTTTTGATCAATAAATATTGGTTAAATAGAAAATGAATCTGAGACAACCAATTGAATTGGTACTGCTGCAGTGAGAGGCAGCGCGCTAACAGTACACGCCACCCGTGCTGCCCAATAGCTCTACAGTAGAGCTCAGTTTTGATTCACGTTAACTGTGAACTTCCTCTACCCACCACTGCTGACTTCGGATGGAGCCGCGTAACACGTTCACTGCACACGCGCTGTTGCGGATAACACTGCTATATGAACCATTAAATATTCTTTTATATCCATCTGTAATTTAAAAGACTGATTTTTAGTTTATAACGAGGCCAGAAAGGCTCATTTAGATGCACGTAAAAGAATATTTAAAGCGGTGAGCATTATGAATATGGTCTACATAAGTTTGTTAATTTTTTAGTTTGTATATAAACACTGAACTGTTCTTGTTGTATCGATTTAGTCAATCTATGCCGGCGCAGACGATAAAATAAATTAAAGAAATATAAAATTCGTTAATATTTTTTTCAAATTTGTTTCAATATTTAGTCAGCACACCATGTAAAATTGAGGACTGGTGGACGAGTTTTGACCGTGCTGGGCGATCGTCATGTTCTAATGAGTATCCTTACATCACTGGCTTTTACAGAAATCCGACTAGTTCAAAATCATTTGATTCAATCCTTCATTTAGTAGAAGCTCAATGTTGTAAATCCTCAAATGACTGGAAAAATGATTTTCATAAAGAAAATTGGAAATATTCTTTTAACAGGTATGTTAAATGTAACATTTAAAGAGTATTACCACCTGTAAAAATGTTGCAAAAGAATTTTAACTATGAATTGACTGATTTAATCATTGATTACACGTATAGGCTTTCATTAAAATAGTTTGGTAATTATTTACAAAGGGTGTAAAATTGTTCAAATCTCCATTACTTGTTTGCTACTCTCAGAGTTTCACGCCAAAGCTATCTTTAGGCAGGGGAATGAGTTAGACAGTTATGGTTTTATATATAGGAGGTGTTACGTCATGATGTGTGGGAGGCTTAAACCATTAATAATTCATGAGGAAAACACAAAGAAAATCCATGTTAATGAGGGTCTATATATGAGATATAGATTCCTCTTGATTTACATAAACTTTAGCTTTGATTTTCTCGACTTAGATGTTTTTTTAGAAAAATTACTACGCCAATGAACTTACCAAATAGACCGTTTTAGAAGTAATCTACAAAATTCGTGTCCGTTCTGTATCGGGATACAGGCACTCGGCTTCGCCTGTATACCCCGATACAGAACGGACACTCATTCTGTAAATAGTACATTTGTATATATATAGTACAATATAGTACTACCTTCCAACTGCAGGCAGCACCTGTCTTCAACGACGCACTAAAGCGCAGTGGCTTCCAATCCGGTATCGAATACATCCCCGACGATACACCGCCTCCTTCATCCAAAAGTCAGAAAAGAAAAAGGTCCATAAATATAATTTGGTTTAACCCACCTTTTAGCAAAAACGTAAAAACAAACGTAGGCGGAAAATTTCTCAATCTTATTGATAAGCACTTCCCGGATTGCAACAAGTTAAGCAAAATACTCAACAGAAACACGATTAAAGTTAGCTACAGTTGCATGGACAACATGATAAGTATTATCAACAAACACAACGCCCGTATCTTTTCGAAACTAAACAACGATAACACTAATTCTGACGAAACCAGCTGCAATTGCCGAAACAAGGATGGCTGCCCTCTACAAGGAAACTGCCTCGCCACGAACTTAATTTACCAGGCCGAAGTTAGCATAAACGACGATACGACAACAAAAAAATACATTGGCATGAGTGCAAACTCTTTTAAAACTCGCTACAACAATCACACGAAATCATTCCGTGACGCGAGATATTCGAAAGAAACGGCCCTATCAGCTATATTTGGAAACTGAAGACGGATAAACGTGATCACTCCGTGAAATGGTCAATTTTGAAGCGCGCAAGATCCTACAAAAGCGGGGATAAAAGATGCAATTTGTGCCTCGAAGAAAAAATGTGTATAATGAAAGCCGATTCTAAAGACCTCCTAAACAAAAGAACTGAAATATTTTCAAAATGCCGCCACCGAAACAGATACTGCCTACGCAACCTGAAACATACCGACGCAACGCCACCGCTACATTCCATTGGCATGACGTGAAAACCTTATAAAAGGACAGTCACTACAAAATTCTCTTCCAGTTGTCTGAAGATCGTCTACGCGGGCGTGAAACTCCTGAGTAACAACTTACACCCTTTAGTTATCTTACATATATATATAATAAATATATATATATATATAAAATAAATGTATGTATAAAAAATAAATTATTTAATTAGAAGTGGTGCTGAAGAAGCATCACCAGAATTTGTATAGGTAATCGCATGCATGGGGCCGAGGAAAATTAAGGTTTAATTTCACGAGTGTTTTCAAAATTCTACAAAATTGCACGAGTCGCGAAGCGACGAGGGTAATTTGTACGATTTTGAAAACACGAGTGAAATTAAAACTTAATTTTACGAGAACTCTTGCGCGATTATGTGTTAATAATATAGCGGGCAAAATTATTCAAGAGCTATGTTATGTCCAGAAAATGACGAAGTACATGTACCTTATCACGGTCGGTGCTCGGCAACATTCCAAATTTCCCTCGCTCTATCGCTGTTGCATGTAGCTTTATTTTTGTAAACACAGGCAAAAGTTCGTAAATTTTCTAATAGTGTATTCATTTTCACTAATAGTTTACATGTACTCCTTCAATAGTTTAAATTATTTCAAAGTAAACAAAAAAGCATTTTCAGACCGAAAAACCTTGCAGATTTGTTGAAAATATGTCAGTCCTCTGAGGTTCACTGTTGCTAAATAACCAAGCGACCAATCACACACAAGAACTGCTGATCAAGGAACCAATCAAGTGCAAGTAATTTTGCCCTAAGTTACAAAAAAAATGCCCTCTTCATTAGCCAATCATATTCGAGTAATTTTGCCCTCAATATTATTAGACCCCGTTTACACTATAGAGCAAAAGTTTCCGGATTCGTAAAGGTTTCCAGATTCACTTCGTACCGAGTATTCGGATTCGTTAGGCGTTTACACTACAACAGTATTCGCAGATTCGGCCCTTTACACTAAACTCGGAATCCCTTAATTCAGTTACACATGACTACGAGCGGAAGAGCATCCGAATTCATCGGAATAACCGTTCACACTACGTATTTGTCTCGGATTCAAAAGTATTTTGATACGAAGTTTCTACACTGATTTTTTCCGGATTCGAAATCTCCGCATACGTGATCAAACCGGAAAGTTTTTATTCCGGATTCATTCTTTTGTGTGTAAACGGCAAATCGAATCCGGTACTAAAACGTTCCGGATTCGTCACGAATCCGAAAACTCTTGCTCTAGTGTCAAACGGGGTCTAAGTCCGTTAGTACAAGACCACAAAAGCCCAGAGGTAGTAAATTATGCTTTTAATAATTAACAGTATATATAATACTAATCTCACGTAGAAATATAACACGTGGAATGCACATATTAGTCAGATAGTCAAGAAAACATTTTTGAAAGCAATAACTATCGCAAACTTCTGGTTTAGATGCATGTTAACCAATTATACGAACAAGCAAATACGAACGAGCAGAAAATACAAGGAAGATGAAACCGCGACACAAAAATTGGAAGTTGGCGATATATATTTATCGCTTCAAAAATCGCACGTGTGAACGGCCCTTAAAAATTTTGTGTTGATATTTCGTAAACGCTTTCAATATTATACCTGGATCCTGAAGAAAAAGAGTCTTTAAAGAAGTTTATTATATGGCACGGATTACTTCCGGTAAAATCACGCGCTGTGATTGGTTGCTGACGGGGCGAGATTTCTCCGTAATGTCCACGGGCATTATGAAAATTGTTAATGCCCTACGATTGGAAACAAACAAAAAATCCTAATAAGAAACTTTTATTGCCGAAAAACGGCGAAAATAGATTAAATAGACGACGATGAACATTATAAAAGTAAATTCTAGTATCCAGACGAGAAAGAAACAAGAAAATAACGCTAGTTCGGTGTTTTGACGAAGTTAAAGGAAGCGAAGACCAAGAAATACTTAATAACGTCGACCGTTCGGTCTTTACGGTAAAATATTAAACCTCGGTCTTGAGCGTATTAACCTCGCTATCGCTCGGTCAATACAGCAAGACCTCGGTTTAAGTAGTTAATGACATGCATCAATGTACCAGTGGTGTAGCCAAGGGGGGGCCTAGGGGGACCTGGGCCCCCCAACTACACATTTTCAACCCCCCCACCCCCCCCCCCCCCCCCCCCCCCCCCACCCCCATTCTCCTGAATGTCTGACGCTAAATTCAAGTAAGAAGTTTTGCTTCTTTGAAATTTGAAGTTTGTTTCTGTTGCTAATGATAATCGTGATGCTGATACACTGTCACATGAAGTTTCATTGGTTAAACCGCGCAGAATTACGCTCCCAAGAGAAAATTCCTCTCAGAAATCACGGGAAATGCCCTCACAGGGCTTCGAAAACTCAAAATCTTCTTCGGGGATGGACGATGCACCCATACCCCCTAAATTGATGATTGGTCGCGGCTAAATCCACGATTCTACACCATCTAATGCTTGATAATTCTCATCTAAAACTGCACCCCCAAATTTTCCGTTGCTCCCCCAAAATTTTGATCCTGGCTACGCCACTGCAATGTACTAAGCAATAATTTAAGATTTATTTATATTTAATACATTTATTTCAGTGCCAACACGTGGAGTAAATGTCCCCCTGGATACTTTCTTCATGCTCTCATCCGCTCAAAAGGAAATTATTTACACAATATTGAATCTGCTGAGTGTTGGAGACCGAACATCTATCCAAAACGTTACCAGTCATGTTACGTAGAAAACATCCAAAGCAGATTTAATTACAGCAAACAGGGAATGGTTACTTGCTCGACGACTGGCTATTTTATCACAGGCCTCTATAAATCATCGTGTGAATATCTGTCTTGTATTGAAAAGTTCAGGTGTTGCAGTGAGGCAGGTAAGCATTATTATAAGTAATAACATGACTTGAGGGAAATTAGCGATTAAATTTTCCCCAGCCGAGGGAAGGTTTTTATAAATCTTCCCGAGGCAAAGGGGAAATTTAATCGCTAATTTCCCGAAAAGTCATGGTATTAGTTTGTAATATTATGATCGCCGAGGAAAACTCTTTGAGACCACCGACAGGAAATTTACACGGTTGATCAGAGAAGTTGCATCTAATTTTCCCGTGCATGTTGATGAGGGAAAATATATGCAAGCGGGAAATTTAGAAGACAAAGGATTTCTTTGTCTTCTAATTTTCCCTCATCAACATGCACGGGAAAATTAGAAGACAAAGGAAAAATTTCCCTCTTGCATGAGCAATGAGGGACATTCCCTCGGAGAACAAAATAATCCGAGGCGATCATGGAATTACTAAAAATAGGCATGCAATACATGCATTACATGACTGTACATGTATTTAAATTGTTAACATGAACGGTTAACAACTACGATGCCAACAAGTGAATTAACAGCTAACAGAGATAACAGCTAACAAAGTTATCAGCCTTAACAAAGTTAACAGCTAACACAGTTAACAGCTAACAAAGTTAACAGCTAACCATGTTAATGGCTAACAGACTTAACAACTATAACAGAGTTAACAGCTAGCAGAGTTAACAGATTTAACAACAGCTATATAGTTAGCTACCTAATGAGCTAATTGCATAGTGTCTACTATGCGCATGCATGCGCGCTCAGATCAATATGAAATCAATTTGCCGTAAAGAGCCGCATTCTTTCACTCACGTGATCACATTCCTTTGATCAACGACACATAACCGATCCGAATTTCTGCATGTGACATTTAAAAATACTATTTTTAACAGCACCCGCTCTTTATTATGAGCAAGTTGGTTGTTTCAAACACAATGGCGATGACGCCCTACCGACAATAGAAAAGAAAGATCCTAGTTTAAACGAAGACTACAAGGCAAGACCAGAAGCCATTGAAAAATGTTATCAAGCAACAAGAAAGCGAGGCTTTCAAATGTTTGCTGTTTATGATGGAGGAAGGTGTTTAACTAGTGCCACAGCTATAGATACATTCGACAAAAATGGATTGGCAAGTGATTGTGGGGATGATGGCGAAGGCGGAGAACAGGCCAATATGGTATATTATATAAAAGGTATGGATGCAATGTGCGTGTATGTATATATGCCATATAATTAAATATATATATATATATATTACTTATTGGATTCATCTAAGCCTGATATGGCAAAATATTTAAGTCGAAAATTCAATATTGGGTGAGACCGAAGGCCGAGCCTAATATTAAAATTTGACACTTAAATATTTTCCACATCGGGCGAAGATGAATCCAATAAGTGTTTTATTATATCGAACAAATAATCGTGCAATTGGCAAGTAAATATACCTTGTGCAACCTGTCGAAAAGCTGCTGCCCAATATGTAGTTGCCCTACATCGTAAAATATTGGGCTGCCATGCACGCAATGCTAATGTAGACATTTGATTGGACGATTAATTGCGAGGGTATCAATCAATAAATATATATATATATATTTAACAATTATTCACCGAAGTGGAGGTGAATATCCACACTATCCACCGACACTGAGGTGAATAATTGTTTTAGCATATACCTCATAAATGAAATAATAATAAGTTTAACATTCTTACATTTTTCGGTATTTTATACAAGACTGTCAAGACACGGCCGCTTAGTAGCAACTTGGGCACTTGGCTAGCACTTGTCGACAAAACAGTTTTTACAACTTTTGAATATATTAATGGCTAGAAAATTGTAAAGAAACATACCTGTGGACACTCTTCTACTTAATTTTGTTGACTTTTTTCGTTATTCTACAACATCAGCCTTGTTTAACAACAAAATCTCCTGCTTCGGTAAACAAAGCAAAACTGGCCGCCATTTTGTTTTGGCCGCAGGTGAATAGTGCAGGATATCCCGAGCTAGAGGAACCAATCAGATTGCTTGAAAAGCACTATTCACCTGCGAGGTATGGGCTTTTTGATAAATTGCCTATAGATGTATCTGGCCTTGCATATGATGGACGATGACAAATTTGTGCTTACCTTATTTGGCAACGTATCAGGACTAACGGAAAGTTTTACGCAATAAGAACAATTAAGGACAGCTGGATATATATGTATCTAAGTTTCTATTTTTTATGTAAATATGTGCAAATCTCCTCTATTAAGGGGGAAATAAAGAATTGTACTTCACTTCACTTCACTTTACTTCACTTCACTTCACTTCACTTCACTTCACTTCACTACACTTCACATCATTTCATTTCATTTCAGGGCACGTTCTCTCATTTTTACAAAAGATTTTGTCTAAAACTACAGTATTACATATTTACAAAGACAACTACAGTCATTTGCAACTCACTTGTCACTTTTCACCAAAATGTTCAGAAGTTCGTTACGAAGTTCGCAAGTTCGTTGGGAATCAAATGCGTAGTTTAAAACGAACTTTGAACTTCCCAAAGAACTTGCGAACATTTTGGTGAAAAGTGAGTAGCAAATGACTGCAAAATAATAGTTACTCTAACGGGATAAAGCGCGAACGCAACGCGAGAACTCATTGTCAGAGTTGTTAGTTCTTTATTCTGTAACTCTGGGAACAAATGTGATGTTGTTGCGCAATTATTAACTATATAACTGTCGGAGTACCAATAAAAAATAATAATCAACATTATAAAAATCATATTTTGGATTTTCTCGGGGGGGGGGGCAGTTGCCCTTGCTGCCCCCCGCTATCTACGGTCTGCTTCGCTTCACTTCACTTCACTTCACTTCACTTCACTTCACTTCACTTCACTTCACTTCACTTCACTTCACTTCACTTCACTTCACTTCACTTCACTTCACTGCACTGCACTGCACTTCACTGCACTCACGTCACTTACTTCACTTTGCTTTGCTTTTCTTTTACATTTTTACAGTGGAGACATAGGCGTACGGGCCGGGGGAGCTGGGGGAAGCTGCAGCCCCCCCCCCCCCCAGTTAACTGGAGAAATTGATCTATTCGGGCAGAAATCGTCTCGTAATTCGGGCAAAAAGGGTCTTGTCATTAATATTTTAACACATTGACATTGAGGTTCAACCCGAGCCTCTGTTCAGTGTTCACCTGCATGCGTTTGGTATAAACTTTTAAGTATATAATAGTCCTTAGTTGATGTCTCCTACGACATCATCGCGTCAGTCTTTTTTGGCTGCCTATTCAAATACCAATTGTCTCCATCAAGAAAGCTTCGATTTGATGTGGTCATCACTCATGCGCAAACTTAGTTCTGTTCCACTTTGATTCAAAGCTTAAAACCAACAGGTGCGCACACTAATTTACTCTTTTGATACATGTTCGTGTGGACACAAATACTATCACTTCAAAATGTCTGAAAGGTTTATGGCTTGGAAGCTAAAATACTGAAAATACTTTCCAGAAGGGGCAGAAAATACGTTTTGGTTCAAAATTCAAAATTTTCTGCCCTACACTTGCCTTGTCATGAGGTTCAGAAGTCTAAACACCTTTCATTGCTAAGAAGAACAGTCGATTCAGTCCACTGTTAGAACGCAAGCTATCGTGCTGCCTCTGAGCTAGTGCAAAACCGGCCAGCGGAAAACTATTTTTCTATCACCAGCTACTACGCGCATTGACGAATGCATGGGATCGAGCTTAATTTGAAGGCGGCATCAAGGTGTGCTGACTGTACATTTGCAGACAGTGTTTTCTGCAGTTCTCCAACCGATGCAAATATCAAATTTACATCGATCGGGGATCTATGACGTTGACAATCAATTTCTCAATAGCGAGAAAGCAATTTTCGAGAAACTTCATACCAACGGACACATGCGAGAGAACGACGCGATGACGTAATTTATTGTCATGTGATGGCATATGACGTCACAGTTTATTCGGGCAAATTCTGCCCGTACGCCTATGAGTGGAAAATTGTGTACCTCTTGCTCTTTAGATTACGACGCTGTTGGATGTTATCAGGATACAAACAACAGGTCAATTCAGTCGTTGGAAAAGAAATTTCGCATCTTGGACGGCCCGCATAAATCTCGAGAGAACGCTATTGCAAAGTGTGCCGTGGCTGCAAAAAGAGCAGGTTACGGTATGTTTGCACTTCAAGATGGGGGATGGTGCGCAGCCAGTGCTTCAGCGCAAAAGACATTTGACAAATATGGAAAATCTGAAGCTTGTGATACTGGAAAAGGTGGTCCGTCTGCCAATGATGTTTATTTGATAAAAGGTACACCAAACAATGGCGAACAGTACATAAACAGCGCATAGAAACTGCCTCAGGCGTCGTTTTTTGGAGAAGGGCGTTGCGTGAAAGGGATATAACGGGAAAAGCACTCCAATCCCATCGCTCCTTGCCCGCTCCCCTTTCCAATCGCGCCTAGGGTCACACGTAAAAATCTCACAGCTTGTCAACAAGATGTTGTTGCAACAGGCTTGTAGCAAGGCTGTTAACAGAATATTGTAATAATGCTGTTCTTTCAACAAGCCGCAACAACCTTGTTAGCATCAACCTGTTAACAACTTGTTGAATGCACAGACCTGACAGGTTGTTGGAACAACTTGTCACCAGTGATAAAGAAGAACTTTATTTAACCACGCTAACCCCGTCAACCGAAGCTGATTTCCACAGGGGGCGTGTAAAAAGAAATTACATAAGTATAACATTTAAAGTTATTTACAAAATATGAAGTATAGTGTCAAAATAGTACAATGTTAAAAGTTATCTACAAAAAAAAAATCAAAAAAAAAAATCAAAAAAAAAAAATCATCAACATTGTTACAACATATCAACAACCTGTTACAGATCGACGTGTTAACAAACTGGGACAACCAGTGCGAACACATCACGCGGGGACAGCCTTTTGAACAGCCTTGTAAGTGTAACAACTTCATTGCAGGCATGTAACAGCTTGTGCGTTTTTACGTGTGTAATATTGAAAGGATGACCATAGTAACGTCTTGCAAACTAATTCCATAGATACGATAGAAAATACTATGTAAACTAGATAACAGTTTCGACATCAGAAAAGACGATCAATTATACGTGCAATAAAAGCTCGGCCACTGACATTTTCTTAGTGAAGAATGTTGTGTAATTTCAGGGAAAATATATACAAAAGCCGGTACTGTATGTGTTCTTTAGATTATGAGGCTATTGGATGCTATAAAGATGTAACTGACTCGGTATTTCAAACGTTAGAAAAAAAGGATCGCATATTGGATGGGTCGTATAAAACTCGAGAGTACGCCATTGCAAAGTGTGCCGTGGCTGCAAAAAGGGCAGGTTACAGTATGTTTGCACTTCAAGATGGGGGATGGTGCGCCGCCAGTGCTTCAGCGCAAAAGACATTTGACAAATATGGAAAATCTGAAGCTTGTGATACTGGAAAAGGTGGTCCGTCTGACAATGATGTTTATTTGATAAAAGGTACTCCAAACAATGCAGAATCTTGCGTAATTTCAAGATAAATGTAAGAGATCAGCTCAAAATTTATCTGTCTTCTTTAGATTATCAGGCTCTTGGATGTTATAAAAATAAATCTGACATAGTATATCAGACATTGGAAGAAAAAGATCGCATTTTGGATGGGTCGTATAAAACTCGAGCGTACGCCATTACAAAGTGTGCCGTAGCTGCAAAAAGGGCAGGTTACAGTATGTTTGCACTTCAAGATGGGGGATGGTGCGCAGCCAGTGCTTCAGTGAATAAGACATTGAACAAATCTGTAAAATCTGAAAATTGTAAGACCGGTGGGAAAGGAGGACCGTCTGCCAATGATGTTTATTTGATAAAAGGTGCACTAAACAACGAACGAACGAACGAACGAACGAACGAACGAACGAACGAACGAAACGAACGAACGAACAAACAAACAAACAAACAAACAAACAAACAAACAAACAAACAAACAAACAAACAAACAAACAAAACCAACTAGAAACTAGAAACTGGACAACTAAAAACTAAAGTAGATAGACAGTCACCGTAAGTTTTTCTAATTCTAAATTCTAGGGCTTTCCTCCTATTATCCAACACCAGATCCAATATATACCTCAACTCTGCAGTCAAGTCCATCTCCCAAGACCGGTAAAAAAGGTTTCGACCCTACAACGAACGCAATTAACGACATTGGAAACGTGGTAAAAAAAAATAATAATCCACTTCTCAAGACTGTGGAAAGTAGTTCAAACTCTGGTACAATCGCAGGAATAGTAATCGCTGTAATATTCTTAATAATTTTGGTAGTAGCTGTACTTTACTTTTTGAGAAGAGGAAAGCGTAAACGCCGTGAGCAAGACGTACAGGTAACTTTGGTACTATGAAATTATTTTACGCCCTGCATTAACTACATGGCGGGTGAGACATTTTCCATGAAAAGTAAAATCGTCCGCTGATCATCATCATCAACTTTATCATCATCATCATCATCATATTCTTCACTATCATCATTATCATAAGCATCTGCTGATCATCATATATCACTATCACCATCATCATTATCATTATCATCGTCATCATCACTATCGTCATCATCATTATTATCATCATCATCATCAACATCTTCTTCGTTGTTTTCACTTAAGGTTCAAACAAAATAAATCTATTATTTTTTAAAAGTCATTTCATCAGATGCACGGAATTGCAGACCCTTCTTCGCCACAGAATCATCCTCTACAAGCATTAGCACCAGTATCATTAGCTACAAAAACTGGTAAGTATTGTGCTTACAAAACTAAACTTGATATATACATGTAATTTTATATTATATTTTTCTCATTTTGTTCTTATCTTTTTCTTATCATTTTCTTATCATTCCTTTGCTTTTCACATCTTTTCACATTCTTTTGTCTTGCACCTGTAGCTAATACTAATTGCACTTTGATAAATGAATCATTATCACAACTACTTCGCTCAATTATCTTACAATTTGAATACCTATAGGCGCTTAAAACGATGTTCAAAACAAGGAAGAATTCGTGTTTCATCCCTTTATTATTTTCCTTTACACACCACGACCGAGTGCCACAGTCCCCCGCGCGTCTTTCGAGTCCGCCACAGGGTGCCCACGCGCTTTTTGGCATGACGAATTGCCAAGATGTGCTCCCTGTGAGCATGTGTGCGACCAAAATTTTGCAGAAAAGAAACATTTCAATTTTTTGATTATTTGGGTTTTTTCTTATTTTAGATGCAACAGAGGAAGTGCAGATATCTTACGTCGTCTTAGGAAGCGCCTGGGAAATTTCACGAGAAAATCTTACAATTCTCGATAAAAAGCTTGGGGAAGGACAGTTTGGGATCGTAAAACAGGGATTGTATTTTCATGGAAAAATCGAGACAGAAACAGTTGCTGTAAAAATGTTAAAACGTAAGAAAATTTCCCATAGGTTTGTGAACAATAGTCAGGTTTTGCTTAGTTCACAAACATGCAGAATATACGAGTCTAAACCATTTCTCTACTAGCGTGGTAGCAAATCAACTAACACAATGCGACTTGTTGCACAGCAAGTACTTGTAAAACACGTACGGTTTGACTAATTCCCAGGCGTATAAATATCGAAAACAACCTCGGTCTACCATCTAAATTCCAGTGGCTCAATGGTTAGAGCGTCCGGCTATAGTACTCGAAAGATTGTGGGTGGTTTGACTGCTGTCTGAAGCTCTGTCTGAAACTTTATTGAGTTTAATTATACTATAGTCTGTACAGTTTGTACAGCAAAATCAAACGAACGAAACTTTACCAACTTCAAGCTGAAAATACTATACTAATGTAACTAAACAAATTGACGTTTTTTCATTATATTCTTCTTAAAGCATTTAAAAACATATGAAAAATTCGAGTTTCTTTATTTAATCTATTTTTATTTTTATTTGCATTTTTATATTTTTTTATTTTTAAATTTTTATTTTTATTAAAATTTTTATTTCTATTTCTATTTCAATTTGTTATTTTTCAGATGAAACAACTAACCTAGAAAAATCAGATCTCTTGGCTGAATTAGATATCTTGAAAGAAGTTAATAGAGATCCGCATCCTAATGTTCTTAAGCTAATAGGAGCTTGTACTACTGGTAAGCAAAAGAAACAACCTTATCAGAAATATATATATATATATATATATATATATATAGCTTTTGATGTAAGCCCACTTAAACTATACTATATATTCGCTCTACCTTTATGGTATTGAGCTCTTTCCGACATTCCGTGAACAAAATCAAGGAAGTTTATAATTACTCGGGCTACGTATGGTAGGCCGAGTCTAGGTTTCGGGGTTCCATTGCATCATCCCGTCAGGCCTTGCGAAACTGGAAGGCATGTTGCATGCTCGATTTTTCGAGTTCTTTCTTTTCGACAGCTTTGCCTTTGGTCGAGTTGGGTTGAAGTGTTTTCCGACGGTATTGGTGAATTCATCAGTAATGTATATGATAAGTAATGATATGATAAGTAATGTTGCTAGCAAGGTTTGTCATGAAGACAGAACAGACAAATTTATTACAGACGTGAGAAAATGCCGTGTTGACACTTGACATCATTGACTTGAGGACTAGAGACACAAGAAAGACTAGAGCCGCATAATATCAAAGAACATATACGTACTGTTTACCTAGTATTAAACGCCTTGCTGCTTGGTCCAACAACTACGAAACGCAGGTGGTAGGCACCGAATTCGAATAATGCAAAAAGTATGTTTAGATATGTTAGTACTAGTCGTCTACAAGTCACCTATCATGAAGGTGTCGTATAATTACATTTGGAAATGTGTTTCAAAACATGTTTAAATATTTTCTGTTGGTACGATTTACATGAATTCTATATCCGAACCATCGCTTGAATCTGCCGAATTCAGCACCATAGGTTTTGTGGTTTTGACTAGTCTACTGAAAGCAGCGGCGAAAAGTTGTGTGTATTGCAGGCGAATGGTGTTTCGAACCTTATCGTTTGTTTTATAGATAATATTTTCTCAATCGTGGGAAGTTCTCCTTTGATACCAAATTTTCAATTAATTGACTTATCCATGAGAGGACGATTTGCTTTCACACTATACTAAAGTGTTTAACAACCGTGGCAAAGGGAAAAGTTGGTGAAATTTTTGGAACGAATCTGAAACGCTGACATTTCAAGCAAGGACTCCCCTCGAAACGTCAGTATTTCGTTTCAAAACGATTCGGGTCTATCGATCTGGGTCTATCCTAATAATATGATTTTAATACGGTTCGTACAACCCTTGACAAGTGATCAAAGATATTCAAAATATTTACCTGATGGAAATATCTTTCAGACACAAATGCACTTAATATTTTACAAATTACCAGCAGTCTATTAATATATGGTTGTACGTCAACAATCAGCATCTCGTCCAATCAGTAAGCTGCGTCCCAATTTGGAACGCTACTACTCGAAAAACAATACTACGCGTGCAGGCTCTCCTTCTCCTCCTCTCCCCAATCCCCCAAAGGAGAGCCGGCTCGCAGGCTACATGTTGCTAGGCTCATGTAACCAGCCCCTAACATACATTTTCCTCAATTTAGCTACAAAATCATTCCAACTTGAAAAATAGTTTGAAAACATTGCTACTTTTTATTTGATAAGTACGATAAAGCATTCGCGCAGCCTGTCTGTATCTGATCCACGTTTCTCTCTGACGAAGGGCCTTCGCTCAAAACATTAGACTCCAACGTTCTCTGTTTCGGCAGTATTTCTAACGTTACTATATTTCGATTGTTGTATCTGATCAGATCTGTCAGCTCGCCTTGTAAATCAGATACAAATCGCTGCTCATGCTTTATCTATTACATATAAAGCGAAACTTGGTAAAATATGAAGTGTTCTTCCTTGAATTTACTACAAGACTAGTGTCGAGTCAAGATTACGTTTTTAGCAATATATGTTTTTATTATATGGCTTTGTAATATCCTGGGTTCGGATTGGTCAACGTACGGTCCGTGAAAATGCGTATCCGGACCACGGACCGTTGTCCCGGATGTTGATTTTGCTCGCGTGAATTTCTAAGGTTTTCACACTAAGTTTGATACAATAATTATCGAAAAACTTGAAATAGCCATATAATAAACGCTTTATTAACCTCGTTTACTCGCTCTGTACGGGAAAATATCAGACCTCAGTCTTTTTTTGTACGAACCTCGCCTGCGGCTCGGTCCGTACTGTCAAGACCTCGGTCTGATATTTTCCCGTACAGACCTCGTTCTCGGTTAATAATCTCTTAATATATGTTTATTTTACAGAACCGATTCTAGTAGTAACGGAGTTTTGTCCAGGTGGTAATCTAAGAAAGTTCTTACGAAATAGTCGCACAGATCCTCCTGATGATTCTTCGAGTGACATCACTTTAGCATCAACCTTAACACAACGACAACTTTTACAATTTGCTGTTGATGTTGCAAGCGGAATGACTTACATCGCTTCTCTTAAGGTATATAATTTATTTCGAAATTTTTCACAATGTACACTAATAGCCAAAATTAATGAGCGACCTATATTTCTTACATCTATTTTTGTCCATGCACGTTAGTTTATCTGCGTCCTTTGCAATAAGCCAGATCGTAATGCTGATTCCTCATCAAAATGACGCGTTCTGCATCGGGATAAAATGGATTTCAATCTATAACATCAGGCTAAACCCGCATGATTCATTTGCATTTTTATTTAGTACTCTTCAAAATTCATTCACTGAATTCCTTAGCCTGATGTTATGGAATGAAATACATTTTATCCCGATGCAGAACGTGTCATCTTGATGCATAGTCGATATTACGAACTGGTTTACTCCGCCACTGACTGCAAGTATGGATGATTAGTCTCCAGTCTATTCCTTTCCTTTCCTTTCTGAAGTTTGTTCAACTTTCTCATGATGTGTTTAAAATCCAATAAAGCTCCATTGTAGAAGTTTATTATATGGCACGAAATACTTCCGGTAAAATCACGCGCTGTAATTGGTTGCTGACGTTGCGAGATTTCACCGTAATGCCCGCGGGCATTATGAAAATTGTTAATGCCCTACGATTGGAAACAAACACAAAATCCTAATAAGAACGTTACTGCTGCAAAACGACGAAAATAAATGAAATAAATGACAATGAACATTACAAAAGTAAATTTTAGCATTCAGAGGAGAAAGAAACAACAGAAAATAACACTAGTCCAGCGTTTAATTTTGACGAAGTTAAAGGAAGCAAAGACGAAGAAACACAAGATTAATTTTGTAATAAACTACTTAATAACCTCGTCCATTCGGTCGTCTTTACGGTAAAATATATCAAACCTCAGTCTTGAAAGTATTAATCTCGCTATCACTCGGTCAATACAAAAAGACCTCGGTTTCAGATATTTTACCGTAAAGACCTCACACTCGGTTGTTATAAGTAGTTAGTAATTATTTGATTTCAATCCCTATACAGTACCTTAAAGTGTATGAAAACAATAAAGATTTTGATTTCTAGTTCATTTCAGTATTTTTGTGAATATTTTTTCACTCAAACATATAACAAGGGTGGCTGGTTCAAATGTCAATATTACAGAGACATATATATAATTTTAAATAAGTCACAAATCAATTTTGCTTCCGTCTTTCAGCGCTGTCATGATTTGCAAAGAAGGAAATACACGCGTTTTTTGAAACATATATTCGAAAAAAAGCCTTACCACACCTGACCTTTCCAGTTTTTCCAGTAAAGACCTACCTAATATAAACAAGTTTTCTGATTGGCTATAAGTAACCAATCACATTGTCGATTATCAATTCGTTCCCATGCTCCTTACTCATTAGGTTAAGGGAAGGTGTTGGGTTAGGTTATCTAAACCAATCAGAAGCCGCCTTCTGATAAAACGCCTAGTGCAACTATACTATTAAAATTTTATTTAGATTATTCATCGCGATCTGGCTGCCAGAAATATCCTTATTGGTGAAAATGAGATAGCAAAATTGTCTGATTTTGGGTTGGCTAGAAACATAAGTGAAACTGAACAATATGTCAGAAATAAGCAGGTAAATAAATTAATCAAAACTGCAGCCAAATATCTTTAATATTCTTTTATTTAATTTTTTTGTTGTATTTTTGTTTCTTTGTTTGTTTTGTGTTATGTTTTGTTTTGTACCTTTGTATATTTTTATTAGAAGCTACTTCCTGTGAAGTGGATGGCTTTGGAAAGTTTAGAACATGGTAGTTTTACTACTGCCAGCGATGTGTATGTATACCAGGCTTATAACTTACTATAAATTCAGTAACTGATATACCACTTTAATAGAATCAGTACTCCGCAGATCACAGTGTGAGATCTTAGTAAATAATAGTAATTTAGGTGGTGACTCCATATAGTTTTGTTTAGTACTCTATTTTAAGAAATATCCACAAGTGTTGTGGAAACTTTAGTTTAAATATAATAGGAAACTTGACGTTCTTTTGTTTTAAACTAAAATGACACTATCACTATGTATATACCATGTCTTAGCCTTTACCTGGTTGCCTACAAAAACTGTTTACTAATAAAAAACGTATTACGTTTTTATAAATTATCATGCACTTATATAATTGTATGCTGTGCCACACCTTCGTTACTATAGATGGAGTTATGGAGTTCTTGTTTATGAAATAACAACACTTGGTAAGACATTTTAAAATAAAACATATTGTATACATATATTATAACTGTAAAGAGGAAGAACTTAAATTTCTATTTCCATCTTCCGATCTCCGAATGTCGAAATCCCACTCCTGACCTGAGACTTCTGAGTCGAGACTCCTGACTATAATAGGGACCCTTGACTTTCAGACTCTTCGAATAATCAACTCTACTGCGCGCATGTTCCAACTGTTCCCTCTCTACTATATACGGCCTGCGGTTTCAAGGTAAAACCTGCCTAAATAGCTAGCTATAGAGATCGAAATGTTATTTGGATGATTTATTCCATATTCAGTGTAATACTATATACGTCACACTATTTTAGGAGAAGAACCATATCCTAAAATCTCGCCTCATTATATCGTAACGCACGTGGGATCGGGACACCGAATGGAAAAACCACAACATTGTCCGGATAAAATGTAAGTAACCTTAATAAAATAAGTTTTCTGATTAGCTATAACATATTGAGCTTTGCAGGTGACGTCAAAGTCGCCATGTTGGGTGGCAACTTCAAAGTACCGACGTTTATTGCACCAAATAATGAATGATAATTATTTTGTTTATATGGATTTGCCATTCACCCAGTTTGGGAATACGTGCAAGAGCTTATAACAATAACGAATAAATTTAAAGAGATTAATTTGGTGCATTTTGTGACGAGTGTCTGGTTAATGTATAGGTACACCATCGTGAGGAATTGCTGGAAAGTTGACCCAGATGAAAGACCAACTTTTGAAGAAATTCACGAGGCTCTTTATGCCATGATTACTGATGACTAGCTAGTACACGTTGAGAAAATACATGTTCTTGTTGACCGAATTCAGTATGATTTTTTGGAAGTTAGTTGACATATTCTTAATTTGATATCTCATATAGCAGTTATGGTGGGATGATCTTGTTTGTCTATTGTTTTGAAGAGTTGGTAGTTAAAATAAAAGTCAAAATGAGCTATTATAGACTCTAAAAAGAAAAAGAAAAGCCATACACAAGATTTGGATCTATATACAGTTCATTATGAAAATTGAAAAGTGTAAAAAGTGTAAGAACACTTTGAATAAATGCATATTAAAACAAGAAAAGCAGAAACTTTAAAATAAAGTAAAATTCCAGTAATAGTGAAAAAGGCTGGCTGGTAAATTAACGAACTTCTAAATAAAAAATCTAAAACTACTCAGTATTCATAAGACGATACTGTGGATACATTAAACGAATATATTTCAACAATCCAGGGCATGCCGTTGCATGAGCATGCGTTTTTATTTATCCATTGATGGAATTCTATATATTTCTAATTAAATTAAATCATCTGGTAGTTTAAATACAATAGCAGACAAAGAGTATGTCCGAGGCCGCCTGTGGTGACAACGCGGGCTATCGCCCGATCAGTGCAGGTCATGACCATCAGGTGATCGGTTTTCTCAATGACAAGTTGTTAGTACTTTGACTTGTCTGCTGACCAACAGTAAGGCGACAGGGTGTAAATTGTTTTGACAAACAAAAGTTTCTCAAGCGGAATTGGACCATTTTCATGCAAAAACATTCAAATACATACATACAATAAACCCATGGAATATATAGCTTGCATGTACGCGCAGTTAAAAGCGCCGTTGCGTCAAACTGCATTCCTCGAGATTGGGAACCAAGATTGACCAATTCCTGGCCTTGTTAAATACTTTTGTAAGCAAGTAAAAAATTATGTAGTTCAGAGTGATTTTGACCATGAATAAAAGACAAACTGGCTGAAATCGATCGCAATCTGGTTGTAATGTATGGCAGTACCGCAGTGCATGGTATGGTGTTGTCGGATTGCTCAGCAATTTGAAAACCTGATGTAGACGTTACGTATATCTAATTCCTACAAACTGCTATGTTACAAAACGTCATAAAACTGAACAGATAGACATCCAAAAGTTTTTACAAATCCAGATCGATTTCGTTACATATATAGCTCGGCAAAGAGATCTGGGCACGAGACACAGAAACGCAAGTAAATTTAGGCCAGGCTTCTTTTGGAGCGGCAACAGCGTTTTCTGTTTCCGGTTATGGTTAGGGTACGAGCTCGAGATTACCATTCTGCTAGATATGTCATTCAGTTCGTTAAATTGAAAATTAAATTTTAGCAGCGCACAACCTTTCAACTTTCTTATTGCGTTAACTGTGTCGTAAAAATAAAGAGTTACTTTTTATGGCCTATTAATTCTGTCAGTGCATGTACAAAAATAGGTACGCAATGCGTACATGTGACTACCGCTGTTGAGCACAGAAAGAGATATAGACTTAAGAAGCAATGCATGAAAATGTGTGAAAAGCACACAGACACACAAAAAAATTATAGGTATTTTAAATAATTTTATACATGTACATGTATTGCTAATTTGAACATGGCACATACTATACATACATCTTTACTGGCTGCTTCCAAAACATAACATATTGGCATTATAAACATGCCCCCAAGTTTCACGTGAAGTGAACTTGTAAAATTCAGATTTTTGTACGAAGCCCGGATAGCTTATCTGGTGGATAAATCCTAGCTAGAGAACCACTCTAGTGGTGCTTTGAACAAACCAATTTAACTTTTATCCATTGAACAGCACTATCAGATGCATAACTATTCAGTGGATAAAATTTTACATGATTAGTGAGTTCTTTAGCTAGGAGTAGATCAACCTCGTACCCAGGGTTTTTCACTCTAGCGAGAGAAAAGACCCTGGTAGGAGCTGCTGACGCCACCACCCAGATTCTGGGTGGTGACAATTATTATTTTCTGAGAGGGGAGGCAAAGTAATATTGTGTTCGGAGTCGGCTAGCGTCAGCGTCATGATTTTCCTACTTTTATTATAAATATTATCACTCGCGATATTTCCCATTGAATGTAAAAACATAATATCAGTCCTGAGCAATGTCATTAAAAGTAAAGCTGTACCAGAAAGTCCAAGAAAAATCTACGCAACTCAAAATATAAACACAAATTGCTGTCGCCTGTGTCGTTCTGTTTGTGATGTGCGACACTCGAAAAAATTAATTCAAAATAAAGAACAAGATCTTATCGGCCGCGGAAGATATATACTGTGCTTCAATTCCCAATGTCGACTCACTAATTCCACGTTTGGTCTGCAGAGCTTGTGAAATGCGACTTTACAGTTTCGAGTCCTTCAAGTATGTTATTTCTGAAAGCCAAGCCACTTTTACTAGAGTTAAAAGATGCAGTACTTCCACTCCTCAACGGCATTTAAAAAAGATAGAAATGGCCGGACCTTTATTTACTTCAACCGAAAACCAACATGACAAAAAGGTACGTAAAAAAATGGGCTGTTGTTCTTTCATATGTTTCGTTTTCATATGTTTTTGCGACCGATTTTGACAAAAGTAAAACCCTCTATCCTTTCCCGACAATATTAAACTGACAGAAACTCATCAAAAATGAAAAACTCCTGAAACTCGGCACAATATAAACTATCTGTTTATTAGTTAATTCATGTTTCCAACTCCAAATTTCTCTCTCCCCTTCTTGAATCGCAGATATCATTAAAATTATACAAAACAGCAGTTGTGTGTAATTTATATCTTGGCATTTGAGGCTTAGAATTTTGTAAGAAATGTTATTGAAACGACACGTACAAACGTTTAAAACAGAACTGAAAAACTCTTCTGCATACTTCTTCGACAAAACTTAACTTCATTATAAACTACAATCAGTGACAAAATAACGTTGGACACTGTTAAAAATCGCATATTTTATACTTAACGATGAATAATCGCTATTGCTGACTGAAAGGTCATATATAAGGTTAGGCCAAACATTGCATGGAGTGAACTCAAAAAATGGCAGATAACTTAAGTTTTTAATACAATATCCATTGGCGTTATACTGGTTTTAAATTGAAAACAATGCTCTATACTTGGTACCAAATGAAGATGCCAGACTTCGAACTGTTTGATCGACCTGCCACTGCATGCTATTGTAAAAAATAAAGTGCGAAAACTAACCTGCTTTAAAATTCCAAAGCGAAAAATAGAAGATAGAATTTTCAGCTAGCAAAGACAATGTTTTAGGTAGGCTTTATTAATAACAACTAGTTTAGCCGGCGTAGACGACAGAACTCGCCAAAATAACAAAAAGAACATCCCCTCCCGTATTAAATTTTTTGCTCGGTGCAACGTCAGCAAATCGTCAGCAGCTCCTACCAGGGTCTTTTCTCCAGCGGGCGCAGAGAAAAACCCTGGGTACGAGGTTGGGAGTAGATAAGGTATCTAGGCTTCGTATACAACTCACCCCAGATCATGAACATTGTGTTTCAAAACAACATTTTACCTGTCATAAATATGCTGTGGCATTCAAGTGTAATGCACATCACTAATATTTTGTGATTCTGCTAGTATTTTAAATAAGACAGTACAACAATACTCATGAGTATTGTAGTTTCAACAGATAATATATTTCTTCATTTCAATGCTTTCAAGGCTTTAAGTTTCCCAACAGTTCACAATAGCTTCTGAACAATTTATCAAAATGTACAATTGAATGACACTTAGACACTAGATCATAGAATAATTTAGTACTTTCACAAGAGTCAGACTTCTGGTGTATCTACTATTCTGTGGTCAGACCGCTGTAGCAGCTCTGGTGTGTACAAACTTTGGTTTCTTAATTTCATTATACAAGATATTGAACAACACCTAAAACAAGTAAACAAAGCACCAAGTCAAGGTTTTGTAATGTCTATGTAACAGCCAACATATTTTGTCAGCATAAATTTCTTATAACATGTATATAGTGTAAATACAGAGCACTGTGATATCATAGTCAATAGAGATATGGTCTGGAAACTCGGCAAACTTCAAAGCACCTATAATGAGCTGTGATTTTATGTTGAACCGTACCTTACACCGTGCACATCCTTTGTTTTAGGTTTATTAATATTTGAATAGCACGGTTGAGTGATTGAACTGAAACGTTGCTATTGGATAATTCGTTCATTATACTAAAATACAATGGGTTCACTGACCGTGCACCGTGCACAAAAATGCATAAAAACGCACAAAAATGCATAAAAGCGAACAAAAATATAGAACAGGAACTTTAGCTGAGTTTCCAGACCATATTTCGAATGACTATGGTGACATATACTTCTCCAAATCATTAATAATTCATAAACCAAACACATAGGAAAATCATAAGCGAGACAAAGGTTTGATATGTGATCAAACACTTGGATACATTAAGCCAACTTTTACCTCAAACTAATCTTAATTTCTTAAAATACTGATTCATTTGAGAACTGATTCATTTCCTGATTTGTTTGATCTTGAAACACTCGAAAGTTGTGTTTGATCTAATATCAAAACACCTAGCTCGAAGTTGGTTAAAACACACTTCTCACTCATGCAGTGTATGATATATACATGTACATGCAGTAACATGAGTCACTGCCAAGTGAGCACAACACACAATTCAACCAAAATTGAACTTATAAAGCGATTTTATCATTATAAATCATTTCTATCAAAGACTTTGGTGTATATTGACAATTAATTCGATAAAAGAAGAAGAGCTTTGAAACAGGACACAGTTGAAGGCCCAACTTCTAGCGAACTTTATAATTTCTAGTACTGCTATAAGTACGAGGTTGGCTTTGGCCTTTGAGACATTAAATTTGTTTCCGATCAAGTATTTATAGATTATGTATATGTAAGATAAACAACGTCACAGTTTTGAAACTATCCCTTACCTTGTATAAACTGATCAATGACAGAAACCGTTCCAAGAAGAAAAGATTTGCAAAGTAACAATTAACACTTTTCAAAAATCAAAACTGTCATCGAGAGAGCAACCAAAATGCCAAGACGAGATTCACTTTAGTTTATTCCCCACGAAAAAACAACTCGAGTACTTCTCGAATACCTGGCGATCTTCTCGACGATATGGCGATCGTGCCGAATATCTGGCGATAGCTGTCGAGTATGACGTAAGTGCGGTCCAAGAAAATCAAGCAAGCAAGCAAGCAAGCAAGCAACACGCCGACATAGTGGCTCCCGCTGACAGGTCAGCGGTAGTCACAAAAATAAGATATTTATTGCTTGACCGGCAGAAACAATGTGGTCTGGAAGAGATATCGCCCGCTGAGAAGAACTGAAGAAAAATGATCGTGTCGCTAAGAGGACATGCATGGCTATGAATTAAATAAATACTTGAATGAATTAAATAAATACTTGATTGCGATAATATATTTTCTTAAACCCTGGCCCTGTGGAAGAACAATGCTACAAGTTCGAAGAACTATTACACTGAAAGAGAATTAAGCTGAGCTAGGCTATAGAGTCCGTAGACCGTAGGAGTTCATATATCTCGCTGTGAAAAGCGGATAAGATCTACGTTATTGGAATAAGTAAAACGCAACTGCGAAGATAATCTAGCTCGAGAACAATGAGAGCAGAATCACAACGACAAGGTTTTATGCTGAAAAAATGGTCACTCTATGACACATGATCAGCGAGGTGTTCTCGTTTATCTTCACAATTTAGGAAAGTAGACGGAGTGACACGGAGTGGTTTTGGTTAAAATTCTAATAAAAAAATCAAAACCCCATGCAGCTGCCACATTGCTGTTTATAGGGAAATAGGGAATGTTTTATAGCGCCATTCCAGTCTCCAGATCATTAGATTATCTCCCAGATTTCAATGAGAAGAGAAAGAGACTCTACGATTGTACACTCATGCCGAAATAATCGTACTTTAAGTTTTAGGTCTTTATTTCTCGCCTCGTGACAAGTCGAGTCCAAACTCTGCGGGGCGACTATTCTATATAGTGTTACGAGAGCTTTCTGTTTATTTAATATACTCGCTGCTGCGCGAGGATCTCGCAACCAAGCGGGATCTTCGAAACCATGCAAATTAAGATGGCTTTGCCACGACACAATTGAACAACTGGTTGCTTTCTAAATCTTTATTATAACCTTTTTATAATAGATTGGTGTAGTTGGAACTATACTAGGATTTCCAAACACTCCCAAGCCAAAACTAACTTATAGACTAACGAACCCTGATTATATTGGCTAAACCTTACAGATCATTTAACATCAAAAACTATTTTAACCGAATTACGTATACGAAACTGTTTTAAACAAAGCTTACTATATATATTGAAAGCTGATAAGAAATATGCACGCAGATTAAGTTTACACAAGGGTGACATGTCTGAGCAGACGTATCATTTAAGCATTTAATCTTAATGGTAATGGTTTAAAAAATGATGAGATAAGCAAAAACATACATTAAACAAAGCAAACTATACACGTTTCGTAATGAATTTCATAATTCTGTCCGCAACGGAACGCCATTACACTTACATGCAGTCATTCAAATGTTATATAGTTAAATATATACGGAGTGATAAAGTAGTAAATCGAACTGGCGAGACTCATGATATATAGTTACCACAATTATTTAAATATATAAATGGAGACGAGAGACGAGCGATTACACAAAAGCAATATTCAAGGAAACTGTTAGTCCAGCTGTACAGATGATATAAATACCGATGTACATTGGTATTCTTATTAAGCTGGATTATAAGGTGGAGGAGGAACTGCTAGCGGCTGATCAGGTGGTCCAACTTGTCCTTTGTTGAAATTATTGTAGTAAGGATTCGGCTGGACAGTCGGTGGATAATATTGAGCTTGGCCTTGAGTGTTGTGTGAAGCAACAACAGTCATGCCGGCTGCTGGTTGTTGTGTCACGATAACACCACGTTGAACCGGTCTTCGGGAGGCCGCCGCCACACCACAACAACAACAACATGCAACGATGCTTACAGGAATGGCGATGGTGATAATAACACCAATGACAATAGCAGCAATAATCCCACCAGCTAGTACTGTACAGTCAGATGAACACTTGTCGTTTGAATCACAGCATTCGTCAGTCGCACAATCACTATTCCAGGTGCATGATTTACCCAAGCAATTAGATGAACATTTGTCGTTTGCGTCACAGCAATATTCGCCAGTTGCACAATCGCTATCGATGATGCATGATTCACCCAGGCAGTTAAAACGGCAAACGTTGTCTTCGGGATAATTTCTGTCGCAGCAGTATTGAGAAACCGAACACTGATAGTCGTAATTACAATAGTTATAAAGAGCTTCTACTTGAATTATCTCATTGTTTAACAAGAGAAGAACATAACTGAAATTCAAGAGTACGCTTTTCATCAGAGACATTTTGTTCGTTTCTTGTCTAAACAACAGCCTCGAATTCACAGCTCCACAGGAATCCCGGACGCACCTTATTGATGTTTTAAATGGGGTTATGAAATAACCAAGGTTAAACCAAATGAGACATGCTGCGCTGCACGCAACACATGGTTGATGACAGACAAGGTATGCAACGTAAGCGAAACCCGATAGCGCGCAATCTCATAGTACGCAATAGCGGTGCAGACAGCGTAAGGAGCACAACGAAACGCTATTGAAATTCGCACTCACCGTCCCACCTCTTAAACAAAATTACGTAATTCCATCAGTAGGCCGTCGGCTGAGGGTCGAAAAGCTTCACTTCACTAGCACATGTTTCTAATCTAAAGGAACTTCACATATTCTGGTAGAGTAAAGCACGCTGAATCCAAATCTAAAAAGTTCCTGCCATTTCCTCCTGTAGTTTTTGAGAATTTCGCGATCAAAATCTTCAAAATTACAGGTTTCGAAATCGCTTAAAAATAAAATAACATACCTCAAAAGGCTCATTCCTAATACCCAGTCTTCACGCGCCATATAGTGTCACAATGGTGTCATGCTAAAAACGTAATTTCCGGTTCCTTTTGGGCAATGTGATTTTGTAATGGAGGTAAATACACGATATTCCCTTCGATTTTCTTATATCTCACTAATATATATGCCTGCGAAGGCTGCGATCATGCTGATGTGTGTGTTGAGATATTTAATAGCAACATCTAGCCTTCCAAGAGTATGAACTGAATGTGAATTTCTTATTCATCAGGTAAGTCAAGAACAAAATATATCGAAACTTTAACTGGTGCTACGAAATACATCTTCTGAATCTGTTGAATCCTTTGAATATCTACAATAAACAAGTAAATATCTGATTAGAATACTCACCTCTCTGCTGTACGTAGATTTAAATTTCTATACATATTCATCATCATCATCATCATCATCATCACAGTCCATTTCTTCATCACCAATTTCACCATCAATTAACTCTGATTCCATTTCATTAAGTTCTTGCTCTTCTGCATTCTCACAGCTATTGCATTGACAAAGTTCTGTACATTTGAGGTTTGCTTTGTGACATGAACACCTTCTTGTTTGGCAACCCTTTTTGCATTTGCAACAAACATATTCTAAAATACTGTCAGGAGCAGGCTCTAGTGTCCCCCAGGTAATTGCTAATTCATCTGACTCAAGTTTCCAACCATAGCCTACAGGTGATGGTGCTGCTACAATAGGAATGGTAGAATGCTTGCGTATGTAGCTCTCAAAGTTCACTCTCAGAATGTGCTGTTGTAAACTGTCTGAGTTGGGTGGTAGTGATTCCTCAGTAACCTTTCCAAGTTTGAACATTCTGTAACGGGCATTGTTGACATCAGTAGCATCTTGTTGACCATAAAGGCAGCAAACATATTGCTCCAGGAGAGTGGCGATATTTTCTGGCACATGTATGTCTTCTCCAAGTGTCTCAAATGCTTGGCAAAATTCATTTTTGCTTCTGGCCACTCCAAGTGACCGTGCTTTGCCCTTACCAAAGAAAGCACTTGTTGAATCAGATCCTAGATAAAAATTATATTTATTAAAATATATAAAACACTTAACTAGTGTGTTTAAGTAGCACATAATTGTATTGATCTTAACAGCCTGTAACTATAGAAAAGTATTTCAATGTTTTGAGCATAGGCCCTGGCCTTTAAGGAAAAGGCTTGAAATGTTGAAATGGATATAGCTTTCTCACCTATAAAAAGTGAGTCTGGGTGCAGTTACCCATTTGGTCCTGGAAGTAAAATTTCACTTTTTATTGGTAAGGAAACTCTATTCAGTGTATTAATTTAATTTTACAACCATTAGCACATTTTATATGACAACTGCTATTTTACCAGTAAAAATATGGAATGGGATAATTGCTTTGCACCATCTAGGGCCAAGATAAGCAGCAACTTGGGCAATGTCAATTCTTCTTCGGTTGTTTCCACAACTTTCCAGTTCCTGTATCGAGTATGAGTCTGGCAGGTATGGTGGCTTGACATGCTAATGCAATAACAAACACATCAGTGTCTGGGCTCTTGATGACGATATTATCAGTTGATGTTGCAGCATGTTGTGCATGAACAAACATTTTGGTATCTGCCTCTTCGTGGTCACATTCTAACTCTGGAATTTCATTGAAAGCAACAGCATCACCATTTGACTGATAGTGGTAGCATTTTTCTTCTTTGGTTACAAACAATTCCTTTGATTGTAGTGCTGAACCAGGGACCTTTCTCCATTGCTTCACCAGAAAATCTACCAACCCTTCTTTATTGCTGCCCATGCTCAGGAACTTTTCCCACTGTTTTGGTACCTTTTGTTGCTCGCTGAGGATTGAAACAGCATATGTACCAGCGGCTGCTCTGTTTAATCTTTCAGCATTTTTGGTGCTAACTGTGGGATATCTGTCTGTAACAAAAGTCTATACGAGCTGATTTATTGTACACTGCAATGCCAATAACTTTCTTCAAAATACTGTCAGCTAACTCACTAAATGTCTTGGGAATATCTTTTGCTCTCAGCATTTGCAGTAGGGCCATTCCATCAATGATTGTGGTACTGTTTAATGGGATTTGTTCAATTAGTGGTTTTCCAGCCTCATCTTCCAGCACATGAAGTAGTTTGGACTTGCATGTTTTGTTGAGACCACCAGAGTCAGTTGCCAGTGCCCTCGGAAATGGTCTGAGAGAATAGCTGAATAGAAGTTGAAGGTCAACATCTCGATTTTTGGCTATCAGCAGAAGTCTTGCCCAGAATCGACAATCATTTTTGATCACAACAAACTGACCAGAAGCTGTTTTGGTAGTTTTTGGTTTCACCATAGACTTGAATGTCCGTAGTCTCATTGTCTTTCAACAAAATTCCAGAGTTAGAATGTGACCACGAAGAGGCGGATACCAAAATGTTTGTTCATGCACAACATGCTGCAACATCAACTGATAATATCGTCAAGAGCCCAGACACTGATGTGTTTGTTATTGCATTAGCATGTCAAGCCACCATACCTGCCAGACTCATACTCGATACAGGAACTGGAAACAACCGAAGAAGAATTGACATTGCCCAAGTTGCTGCTATCTTGGCCCTAGATGGTGCAAAGCAATTATCCCATTCCATATTTTTACTGGTAAAATAGCAGTTGTCATATAAAATGTGCTAATGGTTGTAAAATTAAATTAATACACTGAATAGAGTTTCCTTACCAATAAAAAGTGAAATTTTACTTCCAGGACCAAATGGGTAACTGCACCCAGACTCACTTTTTATAGGTGAGAAAGCTATATCCATTTCAACATTTCAAGCATTTTCCTTAAAGGCCAGGGCCTACGCTCAAAACACTGAAATACTTTTCTATAGTTACAGGCTGTTAAGATCAATACAATTATGTGCTACTTAAACACACTAGTTAAGTGTTTTATATATTTTAATAAATATAATTTTTATCTAGGATCTGATTCAACAAGTGCTTTCTTTGGTAAGGGCAAAGCACGGTCACTTGGAGTGGCCAGAAGCAAAAATGAATTTTGCCAAGCATTTGAGACACTTGGAGAAGACATACATGTGCCAGAAAATATCGCCACTCTCCTGGAGCAATATGTTTGCTGCCTTTATGGTCAACAAGATGCTACTGATGTCAACAATGCCCGTTACAGAATGTTCAAACTTGGAAAGGTTACTGAGGAATCACTACCACCCAACTCAGACAGTTTACAACAGCACATTCTGAGAGTGAACTTTGAGAGCTACATACGCAAGCATTCTACCATTCCTATTGTAGCAGCACCATCACCTGTAGGCTATGGTTGGAAACTTGAGTCAGATGAATTAGCAATTACCTGGGGGACACTAGAGCCTGCTCCTGACAGTATTTTAGAATATGTTTGTTGCAAATGCAAAAAGGGTTGCCAAACAAGAAGGTGTTCATGTCACAAAGCAAACCTCAAATGTACAGAACTTTGTCAATGCAATAGCTGTGAGAATGCAGAAGAGCAAGAACTTAATGAAATGGAATCAGAGTTAATTGATGGTGAAATTGGTGATGAAGAAATGGACTGTGATGATGATGATGATGATGATGATGAATATGTATAGAAATTTAAATCTACGTACAGCAGAGAGGTGAGTATTCTAATCAGATATTTACTTGTTTATTGTAGATATTCAAAGGATTCAACAGATTCAGAAGATGTATTTCGTAGCACCAGTTAAAGTTTCGATATATTTTGTTCTTGACTTACCTGATGAATAAGAAATTCACATTCAGTTCATACTCTTGGAAGGCTAGATGTTGCTATTAAATATCTCAACACACACATCAGCATGATCGCAGCCTTCGCAGGCATATATATTAGTGAGATATACAGAAAATCGAAGGGAATATCGTGTATTTACCTCCATTACAAAATCACATTGCCCAAAAGGAACCGGAAATTACGTTTTTAGCATGACACCATTGTGACACTATATGGCGCGTGAAGACTGGGTATTAGGAATGAGCCTTTTGAGGTATGTTATTTTATTTTTAAGCGATTTCGAAACCTGTAATTTTGAAGATTTTGATCGCGAAATTCTCAAAAACTACAGGAGGAAATGGCAGGAACTTTTTAGATTTGGATTCAGCGTGCTTTACTCTACCAGAATATGTGAAGTTCCTTTAGATTAGAAACATGTGCGGAAAAAATATTTTCTAGAGCACTTTTCGACCCTCAGCCGACGGCCTACAGTTATCTAAACCGATGTTTGAAGGGTACAAGCAGTGTTTCCACAGCCAAAATTTTTATTTCCTCTTTTATAGCTTGAAATTTCCATTTTTTCGGCCAAATTTCCTTGCAAAAATCTCTTTATTTCCTTTCATTTTTCCTTGCAGACGTCTATCAAAATTCATATTTTTTTAGCTCTGTGCGTCATCCTGGTATTAAAAAATCAGTACCACACGGCTATTTAGCTACTGTAGCGCAGTTGTGCATGTAAACAATGTTAGTATATACTTGTAGAATAGACTAGCGTTTGCAGGCTCCTTAATCTAAAATCACTTTTTTAGCATTTTAGCTTTAATAAAATATATACACATTTAATAGACCTACAACCTTTTCAAAATAATCACAATCCCTTAGCTTCGGTTTAACCCGTGTCTCTCGTCGGTCGTCTCAATAATCAGTATTCACTATTCAATAATATAATAAAATGTCTTGGTTGAATTGTAACTTGAATCCCAAAATGTATATATTATATACTATATACTATATACTATATATTAAAAATTTAAAACTGTCTTCATCCTGGATAGTTTTTGCCAGCAGTGCCAGTGCATGGTTTACTAATTCTACTGTACATGAGTCTTCCTCAGTCAAATTACTCAAATAGTTTCTCCAAGAACTTTTTTCTCAGTTCCTTAGCTTCCCCGTCGGTGGCATTGGATTTCATTTCAGAAATCAGATCCAATACTTGCTTAGTTGGTTTTAGACCAGCTGCAGTATAGTTCCCATTTTTCATGGCCAACTTGCAGTGTAGCAGGGAAACCAGTGAAGAGGATTTCAAACGTGTACGATCGTCTGTCCTGAAACAAGTTCAACAAATCTTGTCAGATTTGGATACTTTGGCTCTCCTGACGAGATCTTGGCATCTTTGACGATCAACCAGTATTCCTCCCATTTGAGATCAGGAGTGAGCTTCTCTTCAAACACATGCTCCCTCCATTCACCATCAAGCTTTTTGGTATCTAAGACGGTATTGAGATACGGTAGCTTCTTGACAACTTCTGCCAGGGAAGGGGGAACACGAGCTGCAGCATTTCGAGGCAAAGTGCACTGGACGACATCATGTATCTCAGCTTCTAAATCAAACTTTCGCAGGATCTGCTTAATACTTTCGATGAGAAAGTTCCTGCAATTCATTAGAAAATTATGCACGTCAGCATGATCCTCTCCTGTGACTTCTTTAATTTCATGTAGGGTTGCGGTGGCTGCCAAACCAACGTAGGTTTTATCCAGTGGAAGTTGGAAACCAACGTTTGATGGATCGATATCTTTCGGGTTGGTGGCTTTTACATAGGGCACCTCCATGAAATCACTTGAAATGGATCGGATCAGCCCCTCTACTTCTTCTTTAAGATTTTGTAAAAGAGGCCTTTCCCCTTGAAAAGACGATTGAAGTCGTTGAATCTCTGAAGTTGGTAACTTAAGAATTCCAGGTAAGCCAAGGTATACTTGTTCTGGAGTGATTTGAGGATGCGGTCATTCGAATGCGTTGGATCCTCATTGGCAACAAGCACAAAATAATTTTGCAATGCTATGTACTGTTCCAAAATGCGGTTGACACATGCCTCCAATGAAAGCCATCTCGTTTGTGCAGGTGCGAGCAACTTGTGGGGCTCAACTTTAAAGAACTCTTGAAACTCCTTGTAGGTATCTTGCCTTTTCGAGGAGCGACTGAAATGAGCAAATACATCTCGACACAAATCTTCCAAGCCTTTTGGCAATTGTAGGGCTGCCTTAGAAGATACTAAGTGAATCAGGTGACATGAACACTTTACTGTGACAACATCTGGGAACTCTGCCCTTAGAAGTTGGGAAACGGAATTATACTCCCCGAACATAACGTTGCAGGTGTCAGAAGAATAGCCCATGATATTATTCATTGGAACATGCAGATCGCTGAATGATTGCTTAACTGCTGCGTATATGCCTTTCGCCGTCCCATCTTCGACTTCAACCATATCAAGCAACAACTTCTTCGTCTGGAAGCTTTCCATGTCAAAATAGGTAGCTAAAATGGCAAGCTGCTTGGCTGTACTCTTATCAGTTGTTTCGTCAATAATAAAACTGAACTTTCGAGAGCGCAATGCTGACACAGCTTCGTTTAGATAATCAAAGCCAAGGACTTGTCGTATCACATTGGTTGCTTTCTGCTTACCGAGGGTAGCATTCTTGAGAGCATTATCAAGTGGGAAAAGGGATCGGAGAAGTGCAATAAGATCATCTGAGAGAGAAATAGGTAAATTGTGTTCAGCAATAAATGCGCATAGCTTTATTTCGATTGAACTCGATTCTTCGCGGCTGGTAGCTTTTGTAAAAAGGCTAACGATTGTGCTGGTGCTTCCATGTAAACTGCTAGTTAAATGTCTTTTTAAACCAGTTTTTGAGCATGCCAGAAATTTGTCACAGACCTTCAGAGATGGATATAACTCATATAAGAAGATTATTTCAGAAATTATTATATACTATTTAACAACTATACGAAATAATATATACAATATCATATATACTACTAATACTAGACATACAACAAGAACACAGTGCAACTGGCAACTGCACAAAGGCATCATGCCCGCAACAACAGATAAGCCAAATAATAATGTGGGCTGCTGCCTGCTGGGAGTCCGAAAATCCTTGCCATACCTTGCAGAATGGTTGTGCTGTATTGTTTTTCCCCACTCTTTTGCATAGCCAATCTTTAAACTGTTTCTCAGTAAGCCAAGCATCCACAAAAGATTGAACATGCTTTTGGCGCTTTCGTTTGTTTGTAGAATTACTAGAATGTGAGACATCGTCTTCCGAACTTGACGAATTTGAATAATCCATATCATTATATGGCTCAAATATTGATGGCCATAACGACCGCCATATTTTTAATTCACGTAGAATATTCGCGTTTTTTTGTTCGCGTTTTTTTGTTCGCGTTTTTTTGTTCGCGTTTTTTTTGTCGTATATATGTCGTTAAATATTACATTATTAGCATATTTTTGTTGACGCACCCGCTAAATTAATATATTATACAATTTCATACATATGAAGGCATGGAAATATCGAAATTAGAACTATTTTACGTTTTTTTACAAAATATTACGGATATCCTTGCAATTTCTTCAAATAACATTGTTTTTCCCTGCAATTTCCTTGCGAGTTTCATTTCCTTGCATTTTTCCTTGCAAATAGCGATATTTCCTTTTGCAAGGAAAAATCCTTGCATGTGGAAACACTGGGTACAAGTAAACTCCGAGTGTAGAGTGTAGACAAAAGTCGAGGGTCGAGGGTCGAGGGTGGGTGTCGAGGGTCGAGGGTCGATGTCGAGGGTCGAGGGTCGATGTCGAGGGTCGAGGGTCGATGTCGAGGGTCGAGGGTGGATGTCGAGGGTCGAGGGTGGATGTCGAGGGTCGAAAAATGTCGAGAAAATGGAAAAATATCGGGGAAATACAGAATATTTATAAAATCACGAAATGCGTTATTCGATCATTTTCAGGAAGAGCTGTTTGAACGAAACTGTACGCGTGAGGAAGGCGAAGCAAGCACCCAAGAAGTTTAAAATTTAATACATGTAAATAATTCAGATCCATTTTAAACGCTAGTTCGGGTCTGCCATCGTTGCGCAAATTTGTTTAATGTTCAGCGCTTGTATCTGAGCCGCGGAAATATAATTAATATTATCTTGAGGCGATAGGTTCGAATATTACGAACATGATCACAAGACTCAAAATCATGTCATGACAAAAGCTCGCACAGAACTTTATAATTCGCATAAGGCCTATTTCAGGCATCTCTGATTTTCTCAAATATATAGGTACGGATAGTTAAAGAAAACTAGAAAACTGGGAGAATTGTCTGTAGTGATTCACTATTTAGCTTCGCAAAATCTATTTTAAATATCTTTTAATATCGAATATCCGCCTGTTTTCTGGCAACTATTATATATATATATATATATATATATATATATATATATATTGAAATAAAAGTAGCGTGCTGCGTAGGCAGTGTTGAAACAACAATCGAAATTCGAAATATATAGTAAGCGGTTAGATATTATACTGCTGAAACAGAGAACGTAGTAGTCTAACGTTTCGAGCGAAGGACTCAGAGAGAAACGTGTAGAGTGCTCGATACAGACATGTAGAGCTTAATATACAATTTATTTGAAACTATCTAATATATATATATATATATACAGGTCGTCATTACACTGTGTTTCATCAGTGGACTGCTTCACGCAATCATCAGAATGATCAGATGACTAACATCCTAACGATGTATCACTGAATTTAAATTTACATATGCATGTCTGCGGCGGAAGTGTTAAATGTCTGGTGGTATTTCCTTGAAGTTACACAATACGTGTTTGTTGACATGGCGACAACTTGATAAAAGTTCATTTCTTTTATTGAGTGAAGGGAAGGCAGAGTTCGCATCTTTTTTATCCGTTTTTAATGATGGGCGCTCTGTCTAAGACTAACGACTTAAAAAACGGATAAAAAGATGCGAACTCTGCCTTTACTCAATAAAAGAAATTAACTTTTATCAAGTTGTCGCCATGTCAACAAGCACTTATTGTGTAACTTCAAGGAAATACCACCAGACATTTATTATTATTATTTAACACTTCCGCTGCAGACATGCATATTTAAATTTAAATTCAGTGATAGATGTTAGTGGTTTTCCACTGGCGAATTCTGTCGCGAATTTTGTCGCGCGAAGCGGCCTTTTTCTTTTGTCTTAATATGAGCTCTCGAGTGGAACTAATTAGAAATCCATTCAATTTTGACAATAGAAATGTCGCTTCGCGCGACAAAACTCGCCAGTGGAAAATCGGCTTGAAGCATGAAACCCAGTGTAATGACAACCTATACAGTGTGTATCAAAAAACCCAGAACCCTTAGAAAACAACCTATTGTAGTAGTTTGAAAGCCCTAAGCACTTGCTGAACCCACAAATGCGTAAAACACACGGTGTTATACACCTGGGAAATTAAGATAACTTGAAGTGTATGCATGGTGAAAGTATTTAAAAGCTTTTAATCGAACTGATATGAATACATTTAACATATTTCTTTGCAGTTATGCTCCTTCATACGATTATAAGTTATCTTAATTTCCCAGGTGTATAAGACCGTGTGTTTTACGCATCTGGGTTCAGCGAAGTGCTTAGGGCTTTCAAACTACTACAATAGGTTGTTTTCTAAGGGTTCAGGTTTTTTTGATACACACTGTATAATATTTAAGAAATAGGAAATGGCCGCCAGTGTTTATATAGCCTGATGCAAACACGAGAGTGAGTTGGGAGAATTCGAAAGTTTATGTGAACCCGAGCCGTAGGCGAGGGTTTACATAAGTACTTTCGAATTCTCCCAACTCACTCGAGTGTTTGCATCAGGTTATATAAACACAGGGCATCCATTTTCTATTCTCAGTGGGATGTTTCTCACATAGTGCCGAGGGGAAGGGAATTGAGCTAATTTAATTAATCTTGGTTAACTTCATTCATGAATCAAAGCCCTGGGGACTGCAAAATCGTTTAAATTTGCTCCACGGGTTAGGTTTTTGGCCATTTCACCGATTCGCACGGAGAAGGAACAACTTTAGCTGTTATAGGATTTTTTCCTGCCCGCCTCCCCTCAGCTGCAACACACACCAAGCCTCTCCGTCATGAAACTTCTACACCTTGGGCGAAAAAATGATCTTAGTCCCATTCTTAATTCACTTCCGCTCAAGGTATTGTGTGGGGAGCAGACCACTGGGAATATATTACTATTTCTTTTATGAAATAAAATGTGCCGTGACATCACAACCGTGTTTACATAGCCTGATATAAACACGGTAATTGACCAATCACAGCGTGCGTAAGACGCACCCTATTTTATAAATATATATATATATATATATATATATGTTTTTTTTGGCATAAAGGCTCAGACACTCACACCAATTGACCAACGCGAAAGCCCAGTTTCTGTCTCAAATTCCAAAGCGAAAGCTTAGTTATTACCGCCAAACAAAGGAAAACGGATAGCTATTCTTTTCACGAGTTCGGTTTGCGATAAATCACAAGATTTCCTATAGAAATCGAACGATTTTCCAGTCATCAAGCTGGACTTCCTTCTCACGAATAAGTGAAATTTTAAACGTAGGTTGCTACAGAGGGAGACATCGGCAGCACAATGATGTTAACTACAACACTTGCCTAGATGACCGTAGTATTGCGGGCTCAAGGGGCCTCACGTAGAAACTGGCTAGCAGCTCGCAGCAAGTACTTGCATCTAATTAAAAATAACTCGCAGTGCTTATTTTTTACGCAACATTGCAATGTTGATTTTAGGGAATATTTATTTCCGAGATTCAACATTTCTTTACTTGTTATTTGCATGGCTGAAAATACATTAAATACTATCTACCCACCAACAGTAATATTTTAAACATAAATTTGTATATTTACTCAAAAGAAAGACTTACCTTTAAAGGATCTACTGAGGAATCTTCACTAGACGTTTGCAAGTTGCTCAGGTCAAATTGCACCCTAGCTGCGAGCAGACCCTTATAAATATTCGCCGCTAGAAACTCGTAAAATATAACCTGAATGTCAGGCCTTTATTTGTTCCCGCCTCCCGCTAAACCCGGTAGCGCGGGCAGAGGTGCGGGCGAGCGAGAAGGCGAGAAAAACAAAGGCCTGAGGAAACTCTTAACAAAACTGTCTTCCGCCCACTTTGCTATTTTTAAACATGAACGAGTATGATTGATATGAGTTGTCAAAAGAACAAAGCGTATGTTTTGATTTCATCCCACAGAAATATATAGTCTTTCTCCGCGTCTGGTTTTAGTCCAGACTAGTCTAGGTAGAATTGCAATAAATACACGAGCTCGAATTGAAGGCGTTTGCCCATGGTATCTAGACCCGATCTTGATTCAAAATTCCACCATAATAAAAGATAAACACGATTTGATAGCCGCCTTGATATAGTTCGACTAAATTAATAAAATATATAATTTTGTAGCACAGGCTAGAACGTTGGAGAAAAGGATCGACTGGATATTGATGTTTTATATTAAAAACAAACGCAATAGTTTGGGAATTATTTTATACAGTTTTAGAATTTAAATTTTAGAATGCAGGTAGGCCATTTAATATATTGATACATAATTATAAATACGTCTCAACCGTATAAACTCAGTCACCACATAGTGACTAACTACATAGTGACTAACTGTTCCGAGATTCCCAGCACTGCCATAAACAACTTGGACTTTCGCATCGGCTTTGCCTTCAGTAGCCATCGACCCTGATCATCGACCGAAGGACCCAAGTAGACTGCTTTTCGCAAGGTCAACGAGCTTGAAGGAAAAAGCCATTATCGTAGACCTTGGGCCGACAAAGCTTGTGTTTATGGCTTTATTTCTCCACCTGCTACAACGAAATTCCTCACCGTGCCATGTTGAAGTCGATGAAGTCCAGAGAACACAAATGGCAATATCTGACTTTTACCAAAACCAGTGGGCAAAACAGCAAAGACATCTTGGCTGTCAACAGCGAGCTTTCGAATGCACGTCGTTTGTTCTGGTTTCAAAGACTCATAGCCGAAATGTGTCAATGAATTTAACAAAGCGGTTTCGAAAAATCCTCCTATGGTTTGATTTTCCGACATAATAAATGATTAAATGAATGAATTGGTCACAGAAACGTACACGATAAACACATTCGAGAAATGGCGATGACCTTGTCACGGTGTGCACCTTGACGGTGCATCTTCGGGCAGTTGTTTATCTGAATGAACCAATCAAAATCCTTACTTCAATTAGTCAGCCAATCAGAGCTCCCGTCCATGAGATGGATGGAGTCCCCACAGTTTTGTTAAGAGTTTCCTCAGGCCTTTGTTTTTCTCGCCTTCTCGCTCACCCGCACCTCTGCCCGCACTACCGGGTTTAGCGGAAGGCGGGAACAAATAAAGGCCTGACATTCAGGTTACGTAAAATAAGACTCTGCCGAAATCGAGTCGAATCTCTGTCGAGCATGCGCGAGAAACATTGTCAATCCCAAGCTTAATCGAGTGACGGGAGCGATTGTACAATTCATTCCAGCGAACTCTATAGTCTATAGTCTATAGTCTATAGTCTATAGTCTATAGATTCATTCTCGTTCCCAGTGGTCACAATCTTTTTAGCTTCCAAAAGGATCGTGGTCTCTGGGGACGAGAATGTTGTGCATTGAAATACTTACAGGATATATATATATTATTACAGTAAATATGTGTGGTAAAGTCAACCTCGTACCCAGGGCCTTCTCAAAATGGCTGGGCAGAGGAGAAGACCCTGGCAAAGGCTGATCACGTGACCCCAATAATTTTGGAATATTTTGATGAGTGACTCACACTGTACCGGGGAGGGGGCTCGGTGCAGTCACTGATAAACAGAGTATAGTTGGCATGTGTAAAACCTCAGCAATAACAAAAACCGTACAAATAACAAGACATTCTCTTAACAAATTTATTAGTTAATGACCATGCATCTTTAGTAAGTAGCGTCCGTATTACAACATATTTGCTTTATACTAAATGCAAGCAAGAAGTGTTGTTTCTTGACTTTCCGAATCTAATTTAATTAGAAATTTACAAAGTCAAAGTCTTCTGACAGTGCTGATCACTTCTTTGACATGTTCTTCGATCGTGGTATTGTTGTTGAGCGAATATTTGTATTAAAGTACGTACAACCTCAACGAGGACAGCAGATTCGAATATGCCGTTTGAATACCAAATGATCAAACCGACATATTCAACAATTAAATTTCCACAAATCCCAAACGTGTGGACAAGAAACATAAATGCGCTATACTGGACAACCTCGTTCCCAGGCCCCTCATCTCCGCTCCCCGCTCGCTGCGAAAAGTACCCTGGCATGGGCTGGTCACGTGTCACCCAGATTCTGGGTGATAGCAAAAGATAATTTAATGGGAGGGGATGGTAGCGTTTAATTTCTTATGGTTGCACCTGTTCAGTTGCCACCTGGCCGGCTTGGAATGTACATGGCGACTTCCAGCACTCCGAAGAAGCTTTACCCTGTCCTTGATGGAATTGACCTTTCCTCCTGTCGACTCTGTGGATCCGTCGGGGACGCTAAACACTGCAAGAATTTGTTTAGACCAGCTAATGCTATTATTTTAGAAGAATTAGAAAATGTTCACGGCAACGAGCTTCTGCGAGACAAAGGCCAATGGAATTGAGGTTTCAGTTTACCGTCCGAGGATTTTCAAAATGTGATGCGGCTTTTGTTCATTATTCATTATTTGAATCATATTCATTTATCTTGTCGGAAAATATAATGAAATCGATCTGTGGACCTATCATCCTTGTCAGTGGCGCCCATGAACCAAGGGAGGGCCATCGCCCATCAGCCCACGGCCCGACCCAAGAAACATTTTCATGCCAGAGTAGTGACATCGTGGATGTATCGAAGGCTTCACTATTTATTAATAAAAAGAGTATACACGCTGTGCAAATGATGTAAATAGTATATTTGAAAGTCCTGATGTGGAAAATCTACCAACAATGAAAATTATTTTGAATAATGAAAAATTCATGCGGTAGTTTCAAGCCCATGCGGGCGGTGGACGGTAAACAGAAACCTCAATTCCATTGGCCAAAGCGCTACCTCATCTCATCTGTCGTTCGTGCGAAAGAAGAGCAAAGAACGCGTCAAATTTGAAGAAAGTTATTGCTGACACGCAAAACTTACTAATCCAGAAAAAAAACTGCGCTAAAAGGTGCATCGACATGTCGCCGTCTGCATCTTTGCCTCAATCAAAAACACGGCGCACAACAACTTCGACAAGAATGGCTTTGAACTTTGAAACTGATGCCGTCTCGTCGTCTTCGATTTCACAGGTTAGTTTTAAAATAACTGTTTCAATCCTAAATGAAATATATAATATAAACATCATGCAAAAACTACAATCGTTTGTGCTTCTCGAATCAGTTGAATAGAAAGAGTTGAAAAGATGAACGTTTTCGATGGAGATGAACTGTTATAAACAACATTCCTATTTGTGAGCTGATTAACCTAAAATTATCTTTATTGAAGTTGATTAAGGACTGTTGTTTTTTACAGTAAATGTTCAGTCACTGCCTAATACAACATTATTTCAAATTAAATGTACAACGGAACCAAAAGGTGCATGTGAACTGTCGAGATTTTAACATAGAAATCCTGACATTTTGAACAGGCTGAGGATGTTGACAGTAATAAACTCCCGACAATATATTCATCACATTTGCTTTGTTATATTTATATACAAAACACTGCGCACTGTCTTGGCTGCCTAATTTTTTATTTTGAATGTCTATATGTATACACTATTCTTGTGTCATTTCATAAAGTGATTACATTTATTATGCGCGAGTTCTCTTTTTGACCGGATATATGTGAAATTGACAAGAAGTTGAGAAGGCATATATTGATTTCTTCGCGATAAATGCGAAGCACTGACAGAAACTCTTTTGCTGTCGAACTGGAAGCGATTAGGTATTCTAACTATAACTAATCCAATTAGAATAACCTAACTTAAGGAGATAAGGCCTTGGCCATGGAACGAGGTTATTAACGATAACATATTAATCTTTCTCACACGTTTAGAGCAACATTTCCCATGATAGTACTGGCAGCAATGCCTCACTAAACATCGCCTGTACGCCAAAAGACCTTGGTCATATTGAAGTATGGACTATTTATAATAGCAAAATTAAGACACGAAAGGAAGGTATAACACTTCGAAGACTTCAACATGGCGTCTGGTCGAGCATAACGATAAGCACATTAATAGGACCCCTCCCACAATGATATTTTTTGTTCAGCGACACGTGACCAGCCCATGCCAGGGTACTTTTCGCAGCGAGCGGGGAGCGGAGATAAGGGGCCTGGGAACGAGGTTGTATACTGGACGGCAAATAAATTTCAACAATCAACAGCATTCGAATATTAAGTGTATGCGGCAGTACCTGTACCGCAGTAGTTCTATTGATAGTGGGTTTCTGTTTACGTAGTTTTTTGAAGTATATCTGATTTCCCGCTCGAATTTACAACAACCTTCTACGTTTATAAGAACCAAATCAACCACTCCCCCCTAGCCTCCCCCGCAGTCGTTCTTTAGGACAGGCGAAGTTCAAATTATCCACGTGACCAAATACTCCAAGAATTTTGGAGTGTTTTGGAATTACGTGACCAGCCTTCGCCAGGGTCCTCTCCTCTTGCCATTTTGAAAGCAGAGAAGGCCCTTGGAAGGCTGACTGCCAATAAAAAAGTGAGGCAAAACATGGCGGCAATGGGGAATTTTTGGACGTCAGTTTTAGGCCCCTACGCGGTCATCTTTGCTTTGTGGGGAGGGGGGAGGGGCTGCGTATGTTGTTTAAGCAAACTAAGACGACGACGGCAATGTAATGTTCAATATCTGGTGGAAACTAGGTGGGAAGGGTGCCCCAAGCATTTTGTCACGTCATTATTATCATGTCATGACATGTTATTATCATGATCATGTCTTCCACTAGGCTATGCGCGCAGGCTATGCGGAATGGAATGAATGCAGTTATGAATCCATTCAAATAATTTGCCCACTTAATTTAACAGATTTTGAATTGGAGTGTGAGTGATGAGATTTTGCTCAAAAGTGCCCTCAATGTGCAGGAAATGCCATTTCAGCTAGAGACCCTAGATTCAAAAAAGTTCCGGGGGAGCATGCCCCCCACGCCGGGCATAACTTATGTCAAAAACGCTCACGTTCATTCAACTTCTCAGGTTTTATTTCAGTCAGTCTCAACTCTTGCACTGTAACAGACACCCGTAATCCTACAAATCCTATGTTTTTTGTTTTCCGGTTTTTTGTATTTTTCGCGGGAAAATGACGCCACATGTTTGGCGCGAAAATTTTCTTTTAATATTTTTGCATGTTTTATGACTGCTCCGAAAATAGCATGTTATGTAAACTCTAAAACCGAAGAAACAATTGAAATATCGTTATTCAATAAAAAGTTATAACTTTTTGAAATTTGAATTTTCAGCCATTTTGAGCTATTTTTAGAAACAAAATGGCGAAAATACAAATTTCAAAACGTTATAACATTTTTTAATTAAAATTTCAATACTGTATTTAGAAATGTTTTCTAAATACGGTAAACTGTATTTAGAAAACATTTCTAAATACAGTACGCTGTAGCATAAATTAAGTCCTTTAGGAATAAAAAGTTTGTATGTCCAACTGTGGTATGTCGAAACTACCTCTCTATTAGCAGGATTATGATTATCTGTCTCCTTAATTGTTCAAAAAAAAAATTCGTATATAGATGCTCAGCTGGTATACCACGCTGACCCTTTTCGTAAGGATTCAAACAACTTTTACGATTGTTGAAACAGTCTTACGGAAAGAGTAGATGTTGCTACAAACATGAAACTTTTCAGTAAACTTTGCCATCCACAATAATTGTCGACATGAAAATCGATAGAAGTCAGCTAAGTAATATTGGTACGTTGGACGGAGCGCGATATAAAGAAACGACAGACGATTACAGCGTTTAGAAGATACATCGCTGTCCATTCTCTGTGCGTAAACAACGAAACACACGCTGAGGAAATTTGAGATAATCTATTATTGCATTCCCCGGTAACAAAACCGGAGAAAAAGACCCAGGCAAAATTAAAGCTGGAACAAAAGCCCGCGACAAAAGTTTACTCGCGCCATTTACTCGCTACTCGTGCCATATACTCGCGACTGGCGAGGCGCGCCAGTTAGATTATCTCTACATTCTCGACAGCATTAAGCATTGTATACACATGGCTGAACATTATAGAGCGTGAGCGCGTTCGGTTGACTTTCTGTGCAGGCTCTGGGGAGAGGCAAACTAGTTCCTAGTCGGCATTTTCTCTCAATAACTCATTTTAATACGTCACAGCATAAGATAATCGAGAGAGCTGAGCACTAGCGGAAAATGCATTCTCGTTCCCAGAGACCATTGACTGTGGGGACGAGATTGCTCCTGCTCCTCGCTATAAGATTCTGACAATAGAGCATGTAAGTTCTAGACAAGCTGCTTTTTGAGAGCAGCAAATGGGTAAGTTTCTTTATGTTCATACGTAAGTTTCATTACATAAGTTGTTTTTTTTAAATTGGTACATACGATGGTATTGATTTATCTTGGAGTAAATTAAATGTATTTAATTAAGTTTATACAGTAAGTTGTGGTAATTGGACTGTTGAAAGTGCAATTCTACTATAACTTTAACTGACGCTAAGTGGGGAGCAACCTCGTACCCAGGGTCTTATCTCCGCTCCCCCGCCCATCGCTTCGAAAAGACGCTGGTCCAGGCTGGTCACGTGCTGCCCAAAATATGGGCAGTACAAAATAAATTTAGTGTGGGTAGGGTGGTACAAAAAACTTTCTAGACTTCCAGAGTAGTGTTTATACAAAACGCAAAATATCTGGCCAGATGAAATGTCATCGACTCACGAAATTAAGGTGCACAACAGCTTGAAACAATCCGAAACGAGATATAATTTAATAAGAATGCCAAAGTCTCAAAGATCAATATTTTGCTGGCTTTGTAGCGCTGGCGACATGCGTTATTGATGGGAGAATATTCGTTTTAAGCATTCGAATCGCGAGGCTTTTAACTGGACGTATACACTTCAATATAACGGCAGCTTTCGCATGTGGTATTCAACAACGTACAGGTGAAACACATACGTATTTTATTGTTTATATTGAGAGTTTGAAACAGTCTTCCATTTCATTATCAACATTTCATTACGCACCCAGGTTGACGATTATTAAACGAATGGGAACATCAAAAACTTTCTTCATTATAAACTTAAATAAACACAGCGATTTATTACAAACTAAAAACAATAGCTGTCAAAACAACTTGTTTCAATTTTAAAATCGTGTCACCGGTTTAACCATTCATTTCAAAATCTAATACCAGAAAGCAAGACAAGATACGTATACATACATTTCTTCGACTATTCCAGCGAGGTCAAGCATTGATACGCAGGGGACCCTCCACAGTAGAAAATTTTGATAGACGACACGTGACCAGCCTGGACCAGGGTCTTTTCGCAGCGGTGGGCGGGGGCCGGGAAGCGGAGATAAGACCCGTACGAGGTTGAGTGGGGAGGAGTGCTGAGAGATTATGCTAGCGGGGGGGGAGCTGGCTTGGGGTCAAATTTTTTTTGCAAAACATGTTCAACCAGGCCCCTCATGATTCGGGTCCCGCTCGACATTGAAGAAGAAGCGAGGGCTGGAATCCAGGCTGGAGAATAGGCACTCACTCTGAACACAGCCTTGTTCAGCGTGCGAATCGTTTCAAAATCCACGAAAATAGGATCCCACAATTTCCATATGCACCCGTAACGAACAGGTGGGCAATATTGGTGGGCAATTTGTCTGCGCTGACCAAGAAATTGCGGGCATAAACCATTGGTTCTACCATTCCCCCCAAAACAGTCTGACTGACAAGCTTTTTTTATTTACACCACAAGAGTATAACTAAAAGTACATGATTATAACTTTGTTCATAAGTGTCGATCGAATAGGCATCAGTGGAGGTGGAGGATTGTACTTGTTGAATGATGTTTCAATTACTGGCAAATTTTTGGACCTTACTTATTCTTAATATGTTTTATCCTTCAATATCGCGTCCAACTAGGATTACATCAAATACGGCGACTTTAATTGATAATATATTTACGAACTATACTGATAATAATGCCTTTAGGGGCCTTCTATTTACTGATATTACTGATCATTTACCGATTTTTTTCATTGATTTAATTTGAAGAATCACATTCTCATAACTCCCCTGAAAAATATGTAACTTTTCGTGACAAAAATCCTGATAATATGATCAATTTAATTAATTATTTATTAATTGATTAATTTTAATTAAGTTTAATGATCAATTAAGAAACGTTAACTGGACTGCTATTGAAGGCTTAAATGACCCCAGTATTGCTTATACAACTTTCCTCACAAAATATACTGAGATTTACAATTGTACTTTTCCGATAAAGAAAATCAAACGTAACGGTATTAACAAACCATGGCTATCAAAAGGCCTATTAAAATCTATCAAAAAGTAAAATTTATTATACAAACAATTTATTATATGGCTGGTATTTATTATACGCACGCTGATTGGTTCCTGAGAGGTCGGGATTTTACGATATTGACCTCGGGACAATACGCTTTTTTCTTGGCCCTGTAATTTTTGGCGAGAAAATTTCTGAGTTGATTTGAATACAAATAAAATAGAACTAGGTATCTTTATTCAAATATTCTGAACAATAAAATGTGTTGGAACATTACTGCTGGTTAAAGCTGTTAAAAATAATGATCGAGCGCGCGCGTAACGCGAGGTCATTATTTTTAAGAAGGCATTTTTTCTTCAGAACAAAATCTATTCGTGCAATTTGATTTGATTGTAGTTGTACGAGAAGTTGAAGTTTGAAATTCCTGTAGGATTTTGCGTTGTTCATATGGTAAAATTATGAGTACGAAAATAGGGCCATTTGGTTTTCGACTGCCCCTTTAGGCATGAGTGACGCGGGTGTAAAGGGTTATCACGAATCATTCTTTGCGAACGACAGCTATCTCGAGATTACTCCAGGAAGGTGTAGACGAAAAATTAATTAGAGGTGTTTAATACGGGGCATCGATCAGAAGCTCTTGATAGCTATAAGCGAGAAACCGATGAACAACAAGCCGAAGTTTCAAAAATAGTACAAGGTGTTCAGTGTGGTAAACATAAAGGAAAGGGGGGTGGCTTGGCGATTGGATTCCAAATGCTATGGGTCAATTGTTTTAAATATTTGTGGAGGAAATTGTAACATTACGATCGGGAAAAAGTGAAAATAGTATGTAATCGCTACTGATGACTGATAAATGTGGAGTTTGAGTAACTGTCGTGGGTCGTGTGTCGTGGGTAAAAAGTCGTGGGTCGTGGGTAAAAGGTCGTGGGTCGTGGGTAAAGTCGTGGGTCGGAAAATATCCTAATATAATATAATGTAATGTAGTGTAATATATAATATAATATGAGTTTAACAAAACTGTGAACAAAAATTAATGTAGCCTGCGTCGCAGCCCAAGCGTATCAAACGGTTTGAAAACACGTCGCCCTTTGCATTCGTCGTAATATCCGAACTGCTCTCACTGTTCTGGTTGGGGCGATAGAACCTGATCGAACTGATTGAACTGTTGGACAGAAATTAAACTCAGAGTAGGACCAGCCTTATTTCATGCATTAACTCTAATCATTATAGAAATGGATGTTTGAAACGGTAAAGTCTATAAACCTTAATGGAAACATATAATTTTAGCGCATTTGCTGTGACATTCATTATTTTTTAGCTCTTTATGTGCGGGGAAACGGTCCAGCAGACGATTTGGAGTATAAAAGTCGAGGGTCGAGATTAAAAGTCGAGAGTCGAGTGTAATTTGTAATTCTTATGAAACTTTAAAACATGACCCAAATATTGTGATCAAATGAAACAACATGTGGTCTTTCTGGCAAACCACCGTGGACAAACACAGCAAATCGGCATAAAATACACTCGCAAAACACACTCAAACCACTATAGTTGAACACAAGTACACAACTTCTGTTCGATCGTCCTATATTCAGAGAAGGCGAATAATAATGGACTGGTTGTAACACGGCACTTTTAGTTTGCGCAATGCGCATCCCCTTTTGTTATGAGTATAATACGAGACCTGCCTCGTACCCAGACGTCTCCGTTATTTTTCTTTTCGCGAGTTCTCAGCATCCTGCGCATGGAGTCCCAGGCTTACGCACGCGATTTACGAGTGAGCGCGCAAAGGAAGGAGGGAAGGGGAAGGAAGAGGAGACGTCCATTGAACTCTAAGTCTACTTAGAGTTCAATGGAGACGTCTGGCAGATTATGTTTCAAGATGGCGGATTGTTCAATGGCGGAAGATTATGCAATATTCGAAAATGAGAAAAGACCGGTGCATGTGGCCAATCAGGAAGACAAAATCCCTTGTCCACACATATCATGCATATAATGGCAAATCATACATATCATGGTAAATTAAGAGTCTTTAAAAAACTGAAAATAAATTTTGGCTTTGAAAAATATCTTTCTTCAATTCGCAACTTCAAACATCGTCAAGCGGTTACAAAATTAAGAATTTCAGCTCATAAACTACCTGTTGAAACTGGTCGATACGGAAATGTTTCATACAGTGAAAGATTATGCAAACATTGTGATCTAAATGAGATTGGGAACGAACAACACCTTTTAATGTCATGCAGAAACACAAAGTTCGCCGATCTTAGAGTTAATTTTATGGAAAGTCTCTGTAAAATAAATAACTCATTTTCTAAATTTAGCTATCAAGACCTTTTCATGTATTTATTATTAAAATATTCGTTTAATTAAAATAATTAGGGAATTATTTACAATATGTTAATTTATTCTGTTTGTGTTGGCGACGACAAGTTGCAAATCGTGTCGAAACGACCAAACGAAGCAGCCAAGACGTTTGGTATGTATTTATTTCACGCAGGTCGTTTGTTCGATTACTCAAAGGGTAACAAACCAGTGATAATAACAGTGACTACGTCCAGTATGCTTGTGAAGTTCAAGGCATGGCACCGGCGCACCGTTCAAGGGACTTTTCAGATTTGGGAGTTAATTGTACTGTCATTGTAGTGGAACCGTGCTTCGTGAAGAAGGTAAGAAGTAATTTTATTTACTTTATCCCACTCTATATTCCGCTTTATTTTGAACTTCAATAGTGAATTATTTCCAACTCAGGTTGCATGTTTGGTTCTATTTTGAACAACTGCAAGTACAGTCTCTGTGGCATGTTTGATGGTATGATATAGGAAGTTATTGCATCTGAAATACAAAATGAGAATAATATATTGCCTCGTTTTGACCAAAACTGTGCATGGTTGATTTATAATGGATTGATGCATCATGTCTGTGGTGGATGTATTGTGTTTGGTTATTCAGTAGACTTCGTGTCAGCTAATAATGATACGAGAACAGCAAACAAAATTATTATTTTATATTACATCCAAATTTTGTGTTTATATTTATTCATAAATCTATTTCACTGGTAATTTTATTTAAAGGAAATTGGCAATACCATCACACCACTTGAGGAGGGGCCAGGTGCAGTGAAACAGACATCAATAATTGAAATATTTTAATAATTGAAACAAATTGCTTGCCTGTGCCATAACTGATGCATAACAGTCCAAATAGAAGTGGAAAGTCAGTAGAGGTTTTTGAAGACCTGATGTGTATCAAGGCAGCTAATACATGGGATGCACATTTGAATTTGAATGCATTAGTTTTGTGGACATTCCTATCTGATTTAGCAACAACCAAAGTATCCAGTATGCTGTCAATTAATGGGCACTTTTCCTTGATTTGTGATGCAAAAGCATTAAAAATATCACCTGTGATGAGATCATGGCGTGCACTAATGTTATCATTTCTTATTCCCACTATCTCCATCAAGTGAACTTAAATAGTGCACCTCATTACTCAACAACTTTTTTTGTGCAGCACTTAAAACATCAGTCTTTTGAGCATTCATTGTTTGGATCTCTTTTTCATATAACTTTGTCAGGCCTGCCACATATTTATCATGTTCCAATGATTCTCTTGTATACTTTGCAGCTAGGGCATTCATGTCTGGACTTTCTTGAAGACTGGCTGCGAGTTGAACCCATATTTGCTGCATTGTCTCTTCACTTGCTTCAATCTGCAGTTTTATAGATCTGATTCCATCTACAAAAATCAGAGACAAAATGTAACTATCAAAAGTGCACAAACGGGAGAAATGTTTGTAACTTATTAGTTTAAAAAATAATAAACAATGAAACTAACCTGGATCACCATCAAATTTGGAGTTAAAGTTAGTCTTGGTAGCAACATTAAGATATTGATATCTTTCAATAATTTAAGGAAAAAGCACCAAATATTTATAGAACAAACAATGAAAGGGAAACTATATTCAGACAGGATAAAATAGCCTAGGCTTAATAGGTCAATTATTTATAAAACCTGTAAACAAAGTAAATAAAAGATACGTTTCAGGATGATCTTTTCTCCTTATTCTCTCTGTGAATATATATCTTCTTGTCTAGTGCTGACTGCTGACCTCTCTAGCATTAAGGGATCGTCCTGAGAATAGAGAGAATTAAGAAATCTAATTTATACAGTAATTATTATACCAAAAATTATTCGTTCAATTATGAATCAGTAGATAAAGTACGTGTATATAACTTACCGATCTGCCTTCGTTTCGAAGTTGGCAAGCCTGATTTCTTCGATTCTGGAGTTAGCTCATGCTTTTTGGATTCACTAGACGCTGGAAAGGTGCTTTTTTCTGAAATATTTCGTGCGTAAGAAGGACGTTCTTTCTTCAAAGGAGTGCTGGTAAATTTTTCCTTGCCTGTTAATACAATTGCAAATAAACAAAATTCTGTACACAAGAGTTTTTAACTTCAGGTCGTACAATCGATAGCCTGCGAGCAGACTCATACAATAGAATACAATGAAGGCTTTAATGATGCACTTACCCGACAAAGTTAACTCATCAAACGATTCTTGCAGGTCTTCTATTAAATCCAACGAATCGTCTTCCTCCATGGTCGCCATCTTTGGCGGGTAAATTGCAGGTTTAGAAGCGTTAAAGTTAAGCTGCCAAGAAATCGCCTAGAATAGTCTGGCAGCGTATGTAATCCCGTGGGAATTTCGTGAAGAAAGCAAGCGACTAGTCTAGATGTGTTAAGGGGACCATAAGGAACATGAAAAATGTTGTTGGCAATTTTGTGACTTGCACAAACGGCCACTATAGTGGGTTTAAAAAGTGACGTATATGGCCCAGCATGGAAACGAGGCTGAGCAATAAAACGCTTTATAACCATCGTTAATGGAAACAAATCGTTACCAAAATTACTCGTACCTTATATTGAAGTTTATCTGACGCAACTAAGTAACGTTTAAGTAATAAAGCTAGTCACGTGACCATCACAGCATGAAAACGAGGCTGAGCAATAAAACGGCTTATAACCATTGTTAATGGAAACAAATCGTTACCAAAATGACTCGTACTTTATATTGAAGTTTATCTGACGCAACTACATAACATTTAAGTAATAAAGCTAGTCATGTGACTATGACAGCTTGGAAATGAGGCTAATAAATATGCGAGTGGTAGTTTACCAGGCCTCGTCCGTGATACGGGAAGTCACGTTATTAGCATGGGAACGAACCTAAGGTACGACCTTTGTCGAACCGTTGTCACGTTCTTGAGAAGAAGACTCGTCGTTGTCTTCATCATTGCTGTCGGCAACATTATGACAGGTGTCATCTCCACTTAAGTCCAGACTTGCGACACTGTCATCTATTCGTGGAACACCTCTCCTTAACACAGCCCGCACTTAACTAGATGGATGACTGCAAAAGGTGCTGGTTGCAGTCGTGTCATCAATGGAAGCCATTCATCTCTAATGAAATAAGCACAATATTCAATTTTATTTGCCATGGTGATTGTCAAAAAACAATACACTAGACAATTCTAGAATCAAATAAAGATGTAAACTAAATAATATATACGGTGTAGATCAAAACACAAATCACCTTTCTCCATTGACCTTCCATAATTCGCTGGTGACTGCAGCTCTGGATTCGGTACCTTGTGTCCTTGTCATTGTTCCATATCATTGTCTGGTGATGTGCTCGCAATATGGCCTCTTTCAATGCAGCTTCTATGGGAGGTAGTCTGGGCTTGCTTTTTCCGGAAGAGCAACCACCTAAAATATTTCACCTTAACAATGCGTGTCTTTGGCTGGTACAGTTGGCAGACAAGCATCTCAATTGCGGTAACGGTCCTTGGTATTCGGTGACGAATAATCATAGGCGTAGAGTATGGGGGGGGGGGGGGGGGGGGGCTGAGGGACTTTAGCCCCCCGATAAATCTTAATGGGGGGGCTGAGCTCCCCCAGAAATTTTGCAACAACTGACTCATCAATCACCATTCACAAATTATTGGTTACTCGTTTGGCTAAAGTAACTGTTACAGCCTCATTCCTGTCAGCCAAAAGCACCCATATACAGTGATAAGTCAACCCAGTAAACACAACATCGAAAAATTGTATGAAATGTGTTGTATTTTAACTAGTTTTTATGACATTTCATGACCTTCAGTGTTTTTAAAAATCACCCCTCAGAATGCAGGAAATGGCATTTCCTAGACTCTAAATTTCAAAAATTTCCGGGGAGGCATGACCTAGAAGAGTTCCTTTTTGTAAACGCCCCCCACGGGAAAACTCTTAAAAAGGCCCTGTTCAACACTTCAGCCCCCCTGGACAGAAACAAAACTCTACGCCTAGGTGACGATATCTTCATCCGAGCCTTCAGGAACGCTTTCCAACACGCCAGCTTCCCTTTACTGCGACACTTCCTGTATTATCGGCTCTACTCCAGGCATGAAACCCAGGAAGCACTGTAGTTCTAGCAGGTCCATGGTAGCGAACGTTACTTAGGCCTAAGCAGTATCTTGCGATGGCGCTGCCCTCTCCGGTCACAAAGGATGTGTTCTCACACAGCTCTGGGAATCGCCTGAGAGACAGCACAAAGACGTTGGGGTCTGGTTGGGGTCTTGTGATATGATGTTGATATCCGTGGTCCCGAGGCTTGTAGCATCAACAGTATGCTGCAACAGCTTCGTATCTGCCTCCTCCTGGTTGCTTTCAAGTTATGTCATATCTTTGTGAGTTGCTTTACATTGGCTGCCCACTACTACGCGCATTCCACGCAGCCCACTGTCCAATACAACATGCATTCCACTTCGATATCCACTCCAAGGTGTATCCAACTAACTAACCAGTTAAAAATAAGTCGCACTTCATCGCTCGCGGTGAAATAATTGAGCTAGATGAGAACAGTACCAATGACAATGGTCGAGATCAAGAATACTGCTTTGTCCCGCTAGAACTGCAGCGCTTCCTGGGTTTCGTGCCTGGAGTAGAACCGATAATGCCGAAAGTTTCGCAGGTAAAGGGAAGCTGGCGTGTTGGAAAGCGTTCATCAAGGCGGATGAATATATATCGTGAGCGCACTTCAAGGCCTGTGTACAACCGCGCACCCTATACCACGGGCCGTTATACCACAATTGAGAAGCTTGTCTGCATTGAACTGTACTAGCCAAACACACAAGCATTGTTAAGGTGAAAGATCTCATGAGGTGGTTGCTGTTCCGGAAAAGCACTCAACACTCACTACCTCTCAAGGAATTAAGCTGCATTGAAAGAGGCCGGCCATATTGCGAGCATATTACCAGGCAATGGTATGGAACAATGACAAGGCCGTGCCGAATCCAGAGCTGTCGTCACCAGCGAATTATAAGTATGGTTGGACAATGGAGAAAGGTGTTTCTAATTTGATGTATACCGTATTATTTAGTTCACATCTCTATTTGATTTTAAAATTGTCTAGTGTATTTGTACTTTTTTTGACAATCAGTATGCCGAATAAATATTGAATATTGTGCTTACTTCGCGGTTAAAAATGAGTGGCTTCCAGTGATGACACGACTACAACCAGCACCTGATGCAGTCACCCATCTAGTTAAGTGCGGCTGTGTTAAGGAGAGATGTTCCACGAATACATAACAGTGCCACAATCCTGGACTTAATTGCACAGACCTCTAGATCTCTGCAGCTGCAACGATAATGGAGATGACTCATAATGTTACCGACAGCAATGATGAGGACAACGACGATGATGACGATGACGATGAGGAGGAAGAAGAGGAGAGGGGATGGAGGATGAGGAGATGGTCTTTGCTTAATTAAATTTCTGTAAATAAGAACATGACATGATGACAATGGTTCGACAAAGGTCGTACCTTAGCTTCGTTTCCATGCTAATAACGTGACCACCCGTATTACGGACGGAGGCCTTGCCTTCTAAACTACCACTCACATATTTATTTGATTTGGGTGGATTTGGGTAGATTTTACGCAAATCAAAATAAGCTATAAGGCATTTTATTGTCCAGCCTCGTTTTCATGCTGTGATGGTCACGTGACTAGCTTTATTACTTAAACGTTACTTAGTTGTGTCAGATACACTTCAATATAAGGTATGAGTAATTTTGGTAACGATTTGTTTCCATTAACGATGGTTATAAGGTGTTTTATTGCTCAGCCTCATTTTCATGCTGTGATGGTCACGTGACAAGCTTTTTTACCTAAACGTTACTTTGTTGTGTCGGATAAACTTCAATATAAGGTATGAGTAATTTTTGTAACGATTTGTTTCCATTAACGATGGTTATAAGGCGTTTTATTGCTCAGCCTCGTTTCCATGCTGGGCCATTTACGTCACTTATTAAATTCACCATAGCGGCCGTTGATGCAAGTCACAAAATTGCCAACAACATTTTTCACGTTCCTGAGGGTCCCCTTAACATATCCAGACTAGTCGCTTGCTTTCTTCACGAAATTCCTACGGAACTTTATTTCACGACATATGCTGCCGGACTAGAATGCCAAGAAATCGACACAAGATCTCGCAGGCGTCTCTCTCCCTTTCTTTCTCCTTCCCACAATCCCCTACGCCATTTTCCTTACATTAGTTTCCAGTGCTCCTAGTCTTTCGCGCGCGCGCGTCGTTTGATGCGTTTTAACTAATATTTGCCTGTATAAATGCGTTTATATAATAAATCCTGAAGAGACGCCTGCGGAGGAGGCAGATACGAGACGATGAGACTACCATATTGCCTTTCCAACGCAAAAGATAATGTGATTAACATCACCTCCAATCCATGCACAGTAAGACCAGACCAGACGCGACAAAAGCAAACTTGCTTTGGAGTTTAGCCTGCGTAGCAGGCGTTCTGTTCTGGGGGAAAGGGTTGAGAGGGGCAGCGGAAAGAGGCTTGAGCGCGCGCGGTGGAGCGCGCGCGAGAGGCGAGAAAAAAATAAAGCGAGGCGAGAAGAAAATAGGGGGGGCGGGAGGAAAATTGGGGGAAAGGCGAAGGAACAATTGAGTCCTCAATGAAACCTGTCAACACACCGTAAAATCTTTCAAACCAAACACAAGCTGGATTGTATTTCGTTATTTTCGCACTTCTCAGTCTGTTCCTACTTCACCTTCGGATCGCTGCGATTGCGCGGATTTCATCTGCTTCCTTTGGCCAGGACTTCGGTCTGGTGAACAAATTGACGTTGGCAAAAGCCGTTTCACGCGAGTGTTCTCTTCATCACCAACCATTGTCATCGACGAAAACTGTGGATGCATCTTGTTTACAGCAGTCTTCAGTTCCATAAAATACTTAGCGAAGTTTCGCATCCTTCTACCGCAGCTTTTACATACGCGATTTGACAAGTTCGGATCTCGAGAAGCATCGATTCCAATAGATTGACATGGCGAGGCTAAGACAACATTTTCACCATCAATTTCATCTGCGGTATTAAACCTGAAGGAGGCAACTCTTTTCAGTGGAAAACTGCACTGACATACCCGACAGAACTGATTCGGAGTAGGAGCATTTCGAGGACTTCCTAAGCGCGATTTTATTATTTTCTCCGGAGTAGCAGTTGCACTACCCAGCGCGCTCATCCCTCAACTGTGACAATGACAATTATGCCTTTAGTAATTGTAATTAGCAATTCCCGCGAAAAACCAACATCTATGGCGAGGCATGTTTACGCTCAATCAACGTTAATTTCCGGAACAATTTTTCATTGGTTATTTGAAGAGGTGTTGATTATAAGTTCCAGTCATATTTACTTAAAAATTGTCTCGTTTATGAATAGGATTTTGGCAGGCGTTCCTTCGCGTTTCCCCCCAATTTCCCCCCCCCCCCTATTTTCTTTTCGCCTCGCCTCGCGCGCGCTCCACCGTGCGCGCTCAAGCCTCTTTCCGCTGCTCCTCTCAACCCTTTCCCCCAGAACAGAACGCCTGCTACGGAGGCTATTTGGAGTTTAGATATCCCCATTTTTCGAGAAATGCACCAGCACCAGGGGCGGATCTAGAGCAAAATCTGACTGTTGCAAATTAGTGACAACACCATTCTAGGTCCGGGGGCATGCCCCCCCTGAAAGTTTTGAAATTTCAAACCCCGGAAACGGCATTTCCCGCATTTTGAGTGAAGATTCCAGCTAATTCTGCAGCAGGCGCAATTCAAATTTCACACAAGAATAAAGAGCCAAATACGACAATATTTGTTAATATTGGATTTATATTAAAAATCTACCAATAAAAACTGTTGACAACAATATCTGTTTGTGTAAAATATGATTGTTTGATAATATATTTATTGATCAACATACCTAGTACTCGTCTATTAGATTTACGCAAGCAGCCCGTCGACTGCAACATTAAAGATTAACGTTTATTTGGTCTTACCACTACATATGTGACTGAGAATGAATTCGCGTTCAATCATATAAATACACACAAAGACTGATCTCAGTCATAATTTGCATATCTTATTATTCAAATAATAACCCAGGCAATTTATTATTCATAAGCTTCACATACCTTACTGCGTTGTGCTTTGAAGAGCGCAATTCTTAGCTGCGCGGGAACTGCAACTTCGAATAGTTAATACACAAACATACACGGCGAGGATCATCCTTCTTTCTTTCAAATTCGCTCTTAAGACATTTCTCACAGTAACGCTTAAGAGCAATCAAATCATCCTCCTTTTCCTTAGGCGAATAACTCATAAGTATCATCGAAGACACGCAACAGTTGTTGTAAAACGTTGATGGACGCAATGGTGAACAGAAGCCAAGGGAACGAACGAGTAATTACATCACATCATAGTCTAATCATCGGAAATTTCTTCGCTCTAGTGAACTGTAGCGGAAGTTCATGAAATGCAGCAAAACGTGACCTAAATCTGACGTGTTGATTGGTTTGCTACAGTCAACTGTAGCAGCACAACTGTAGCCGTCGTAACACATCGCCACCACCTCGGAATGCGCCTTTGCGCGATGCATTCTAGTGAGAGAAACATGAGCTGACCATGCAGTTCAGATCAGTCACGGGCAGGCTCAATGGGCACATGCCTGCTGCAGGTTTGTAGGTTGTGCGCCCGGCAATGATTTATATAAGGTCGTGGCTAACCTGAATGTCAGGCCTTTATTTGTTCCCGCCTTCCGCTAAACCCGGCAGCGCGGGCAGAGGTGTGGGCGAGCGAGAAGGCGAGAAAAACAAAGGCCTGAGGAAACTCTTAACAAAACTGTGGGGAATCCGTCCATCTCATGGACGGGAGCTCTGATTGGCTGACTAATTGAAGTTAGGATTTTGATTGGTTCATTCAGATAAACAACTTGCCCAAAGGTGCACCGTGAAGGTGCACACCGTGACGAGGTCATCGCCATTTCTCGAATGTGTTTATCGTGTACGATTCTGTGACCAATTCATTCATTTAATCATTTATTATGTCGGAAATCAAACCATAGAAGGACTTTTCGAAACCGCTTTGTTAAATTCATTGACACATTTCGGCAATGAGTCTTTGAAACCAGAACAAACGGCGTGCATTCGAAAGCTCGCTGTTGCCTGTTGACAGCCAAGGTATCTTTGCTGTTTTGCCCACTGGTTTTGGTGAAAGTCTGATATATCAGATATTGCCATTTGTGTTCTCTGAACTTCATCGACTTCAACATGGCACAGTGAGGAATTTCGTTGTAGCAGGTGGAGACCTAGCTTGCGAAAAAGCAGTCTACTTGGGTCCTTCGTTCGATGATCAGGGACGATGGCTACTCAGTGAACGCGAAGCCGATGCGAAAGTCCAAGTTGTTTATTGCAGTGCTGAACAATAGTTGTCAGAAAAGTGGACCCGTAAGTTGCGAAATGGGAATCTCGGAGCAGTTAGTCTTAGTTGTGGATGACTGAGTTTATACGGTTGAGACGTGTTTATAATTTAATATGTATCAATATTAATATTAAATGGCCTACCTGCATTCTAAAATTTTAATTCTAAAACTGTATAAAATAATTCCAAACTATTGCGTTTGTTTTTAATATAAAACATCAATATCCAGTCGATCCTTTTCTCCAACGTTCTAGCCTGTGCTACAAAATTATATATTTTATTAATTTAGTCGAAACTATATCAAGGCGGCTATCAAATCGTGTTTATCTTTTATTATGGTGGAATTTTGAATCAATATTTCTTCAACTTCTTCTCTAGATCGGGTCTAGATACCATGGACAAACGCCTTCAATTCAAGCTCGTGTATTTATTGCAAGTCTACCTAGACTAGTCTGGACTAAAACCAGACGCGGAGAAAGACTATATATTTCTGTGGGATGAAATCAAAACATACGCTTTGTTCTTTTGACAACTCATATCAATCATACTCGTTCATGTTTAAAAATAGCAAAGTGGGCGGAAGACAGTTTTGTTAAGAGTTTCCTCATTGTTTTTCTCGCCTTCTCGCTCGCCCGCACCTCTGCCCGCGCTGCCGGGTTTAGCGGAAGGCGGGAACAAATAAAGGCCTGACATTCAGGTTAGGTCGTGGCTAGATGGGATACTCGCAGTTGAGGTGACCGCGAGGTACTAGGTCCGAGTTAACTTCGGAACAATCATCGGGATTCGGATTTTTCTACTCGGATTTTTCAAAATGGCGGCCACAATTTCAATCCAAGGAGTGACAAAACTCAACGAAGACAATAGACACCTCAATGAAGAACAAAGTAAGAATTTGTAAGAATAATAAGATTTAAGACTCTAAAGTTTTTATTTTATTAAGAATCGTGGTGCAAATTTAGTAAAATGCTTGTAGTAGTCTAGACGAATTTTTATGGCTCATAAAATGTTACAAATATATTTAACAGTTATACCATGAGCTCGAGTCGTATATGAGTTCATAGCCAAACCATAACCTACAGGGGGGCAAGGCCCCCCAACTGGGGGTGCAGAAGGGGCACCAAAACCAATCTGCCCACCCCAGCCTGAAACTTGCCACCACGCCACTGTATATATATATATATATATATATATATATATATATTATATAGCATGCTATCGGATATGAGCTTTTGCGTAATGTGATTGGTTCCCTACTACACACGTAAAAACGCGCAAGCTGTTACAGACCTGCAAGCAAGTTGTTACAAGGCTGTTCAACAGGCTGTCACCGTCATGTGTTCGCACTGGCTGTCCCAGTCTTGTTAACATGTCTGTAGCAGGTTGTTGACAACTTGTAACAAGGCTGATGACTCCAACAGGCTGATGACAAGTTGTTCCAACAACCTGTTACCGCTCTGCACTCAACAAGTTGTTAACAGGTTGATGCTAACAAGGTTGTAGCAGCTTCTTGAATGAACAGCATTGTTACAACCTGTTAACAGCCTTGCTACGGACCTGTTGCGAACACATCCTGTGAGATTTTCGCTCTCGTCGTATACGAACTAATAGCCAACTCGGCGAAGCGCCTCGTTGGCTATGAGCTCATATACGACTCGAGCTCATGGTATAACTGTTAAATATATTTCTAAAATTCATTAATAATTCATGAGGAAAACACAAAGAAAAATCATGAGCGTATCGGATCTATATATGTGATATAGACTCGCTCTAAGTTTCTCGCTGGTTTTTAACGGCTGAGATAAGCTTAATTTTCAAAATTACTACGCCAATGAACGTATGAAGTGATTCTTTTTAGAAGCCATTTAAAAACCTTGCAGTACGGGCTTTATCGGCTCTAAAACACTCGGCTATCGCCTCGTGTTTTATATCCGATAAAGCCCTCCTGCGCGGTTTATAAATATTACATATATATATATATATACAGTGTGTATAAAAAATCAGGAACCCTTAGAAAATGAATTAGTATTCTTTTCAAACAACCTATTTTTTTTATTTTTTTTTTTAAATTTGCCCAGGGGCAGGTGCAACTACAAAAGGACATGAGGTCCCATACTAGATAACTAGTACACCTGCAGTAGTTTGAAAGCCCTAAACACTTCTCTGAAGCCACGGATGCGTAAAAAGCACGGTTTTATACACCTGGGAAATTAAGATATAAATTAATCAGCACATAAGTTAAACAAGAAGAGAAAAAGCTTTTAAATACTTTCACCATGCATACACTTCAAGTTATCTTAATTTCCCGACAGGTGTATTATACCGTGTTTTTATGCACCATGGCTCAGAAGTGTTTAGGGCTTTCAAACTACTGCACTAGGTTGTTTGAAAAGAATACTAATTGGATTTAATGGTAGAGACTTGGTATTTATGTCTTGGCCATTTAAGATTCATGCTCCTGTATTGTGATTAATTAATAAAGTCATATATATATATATATATATATATATATATATATATATATATATATATACATACATATACAGTGGCATGGTGGCAAGTTTCAGGCTGGGGTGGCCAGATTAGTTTCGCGTTACGAAAATTAAATAAAGGTCGGAAGGAAGATAAATAGAAGGGGAGTGAAACGCCAGAGATTTTGTAAGATGATGCTGGTTGACCGTTGCTAGGAACATTTCCGTTGCTAGGAACATTTCTAATTATGGTCGATATACATGTATGATGTCACTATCCATCCAAAATGAAATAGTGAAATAAAAGCAGCCTGCTGCGAGGGCAGTGTTGAAATGCAAGTCGAAATATAGCAATGTTGGTGTACTGCCGAAACATGAAACGTAATGACTTTATATTAAAGGGCCTTGGCTCCGTGCAATCGCTCGAAACGTGAGACATCTACGTTCTATGTTTCGGCAGTACATAAACAAACTAATACTATCAGTAGATAAGGAGGATGTGATCGAAGGAGGATGTGAGTAAATTGAATAATATTACAATTTTACGACGTATTTCTTAAGTTCTTTGAATTTCGAACTTTACTTGGACGATGTACAGTAATTTAAATACAGTATTGGAACGGTGTTTTCTTTCTCTGACTCTGTCTTTGCAAGTGGTTCGCTGTTGGCTAGCAATTTATATGTTTTATTAAATAGTGTTTACTAGACAGGAACTGAGGAATATCAGAAACGCTGGGATGGTTGGGTCATGGGTTGTAACTGCTGGCAAAAACTTATAAACGTTTGTTAAACTTACCTCGCGTGAACAACCTAATTGATTGTTGACAGATCAAGGGCTACGAGCATAGCTAGATTTTAAAACCCTAATAACGCATCGCCATTGGTCAATACTCCTTCACGTGACGGTTTTTTCACTCCCCTCCTTTTCTCTTCCCTCCTTTCTCCGCCTCGTAAACGCTCGGGCCTCGGGTTTCCTTCGGCGCCGTAACCCGCGCCTGCGATACGCTAATGATATATACCGCATTATTCAAAATGGCTGAATATTTATGAAGGAACTCCGAACAAAGAAGAAGAAACACAGGTCAGTCTGGCGTGCTCCCTTGATCTAGCCACGACCTTTATGGTCGCGCATGAATGCCTGAAATGGTGGTTTTGGACTTTGGAAAAGCTGAATATTAGTGACATATTATGCAGATGGTGTTAATTTAATGTTAATTTAATTTAATCATATTTTTTTCGGGAAAATCTGACTGTAGCATTCCACAACAAAGATACATTTAAGTATTAGATATTTCCGTATAATTGCGCTTATTGACTTCTGCTCAATAATTTGTATTTTACGCACTATATATTTAATATATATATATATATATATATATATATATATATATATATATATATATATATATATATATATATATATGCGTTTCAAAACATCCATTATAATAGTTAGAGTTAATGCATGAAATATGGCTGGGTCCGAGTTTAATTTCTGTCCAAGCAGTTCAATCAGGTTCGATCGCCCCAGCCAGAACAGTGAGAACAGGTTGGATATTACGACCAATGCAAAGGGCGACGTGTTTTCAAACCGTTTGATACGCTTGGGCTGCGACGCAGGCTACATTTTCGTTCAAAATTTTGTTAAACTCACATTATATTATATATTACACTACATTACATTATATTATATTATATTAGCATATTTTCCGACCCACGACTTTACCCACGACCCACGACCTTTTACCCACGACCCACGACTTTTTACCCACGACACACGACCCACGACAGTTACTCAAACTCATAAATGTGTAATACTGAGGCAAAGAAATGTTGTTAGTAAAAAGGCGATTTTTTGTAGTGTACCTTTGTTATTATAAAAGGTATATGTGTGAAGATCGGTGAGGTAGAACAGCACGTCATTATTGGGGTCTTTGAGGCGGAATAGGAGGTTATTATTAAGAAATAAACCTCCAGTTCCACTTGATTGACCACAATAATGACCTGCCAGTGACCATTGAAAATAACAACCTGTTCAAAACAATGAAAAAATTATTAAAATCTATTAACTCATTCCTGTCCAAGGGCTTCCCCAGAGGTGAATAAAATCGTCTGGCGTTAGCCAGAATAAAATACTAACGACCAATTCGGACAGGAAAGAGCCATTGAATTATCCCAACCAAATTGAGCTGACTATATAAGCACTTTAAGGTGTCTGTGGGGCTGCTATATAGATTCATTTTGTAAATACAATAATTTTAGCCAAATTATGCATGCAAACACGCGGCAATGTGCATAGCAACACTCAAGGATAATCAATTTGTTGCTATGCCATAAATTAATACTTAGAACGCATTTTTTCAGTCCCAAAACAAATACTCTCTTTGCCAAGAAACAACGCAAATACAAGACAAGAAGAAACAACCAGGCGAAGAAATATTTCAGTGTAATTCCCGCCATGATGAACAGATCCAATTAATTATTAATTTCATGACTGAAGATCTAAATGTCCTTAGAATGTAATAAGTTAGCATTTTAAATTATTTAAAAGTACTGAGCTTCGGAAACACGAAAACAAAGTTTAACTCTTTCGTGTCCGAATTGGTCTTTGGCATTTTATTCTGAAGAAGAAGAAGAAGAAAAACTTTATTTAACGAGGGTGGAGTACATTAATTACCGGTCACCTGGTAGTTTTCTGGCTAATGGCCAGAGGATTTTATTCACCTCTGGGAAAGCCCTCGGACACGAATGAGTTATAAACTATCTCTCTTATAAGACCCCGTTTACACTAGAGCAAAAGTATCCGGATTCACATTGTTTTTTATTCCCATGAGGATGAAAAACAATGTGAATCCCGATACTTTTGCTCTAGTGTAAACGGGGTCTAACTCTTTTCCTGTCCGAATTGGTCTCTGGTATTTTATTCTGGCTCCCCAGAGGTGAATAAAATCGTCTGGCGTTAAGCCCTTGGACCGGAATGAGTTAAGGATCTTTATCGTAAAGCTTGGTGCTCTCTCTAAATCCCATGCATAGGTAACTGTAGTTATTTTTCATAGAAAATTGATCACATGTAGTTTGGACAATTGGACTTATTATCTTTCTCCAAGCCACTAAACATTTTATTATTAACTACTAATCATGAGACGTTATAATTATATACTATACAGTCTTGACTTAAATATTTATACGTATCTTGAAAAATGAAAAATTATAAAATTATTATAAAATTAAAGATTATTTGTTAAAACAGTATATTATCATAAACTATGAAACATGTTTATATATGCGTCAGGAGTGACAATGAATGACTGACTTAAGTAAAACGTTAGGAAAATGAAGCTGGATTATATTAAGGTGGAGGCAAAGCTGTTGGCGGCTGATGAGGAGGTACAACTTGCCCTTGGTTGAAATGATTGTAGTAAGGAGTCGGCTGGACAGTCGGTGGATAATACGGAACTTGGGTGTTGTGTGCAGCAACAACAGTCACGCCAGCCGCTTGTTGTTGTGTCAGGACGACACCGTGTTGCATTGGTCTTCGGGAAGCAGAGGACGCGGCCACACCACAAAAACAACAACATATGACGATGGTGATAGGAATGGCAATGATGATAATAACACCAATGACAATAGCAGCAATAATCCCGCCAGCTAGACTGTCAGTACAGTCAGATGAACACTTGTCGTTTGAATCACAACATTCGTCAGGCGCACAATCACTATTCCAGATGCATGATTCACCCAGGCAGTCAGATTGACAAACGTTGTAATCTGGAAATTTTCTCTCGCAGCAGTATTGCGAACCCGGACACCCAAAGTCGCTACTACAATCATCGAAAGCTTCTGCTTGAATTATCTCATTGTTTAACAAGAGAAGAACATAAATTACAGCCAGGAGTACGCTTTTAATTATAAACATTTCCGGTTGATTCCTTCCGATACAATAGGTTTGAACTAGTCTGACAAATGAGTTATGTTTGTTTCGAAGTGTTGTGAAACAGAAAACAACGAGCAGCGGAGATAAGAACCTGGGTACGAACTAACCTGAATGTCAGGCCTTTATTTGTTCCCGCCTCCCGCTAACCGGCAGCGCGCGTAGAGGTGCGGGCGAGCGAGAAGGCGAGAAAAATAAAGGCCTGAGGAAACTCTTAACAAAACTGTGGGGACTCCGTCCATCTCACGGACGGGAGCTCTGATTGAAGTAAGACTAATTGAAGTAAGGATTTTGATTGGTTCATTCAGATAAACAACTGCCCAAAGGTGCACCGTGACAAGGTCATCGCCATTTCTCGAATGTGTTTATCGTGTACGTTTCTGTGACCAATTCATTCATTTAATCATTTATTATGTCGGAAATCAAACCATAGAAGGATTTTTCGAAACCGCTTTGTTAAACCACTTCGGCAATGAGTCTTTGAAACCAGAACAAACGGCGTGCATTCGAAAGCTCGCTGTTGAAGGCCAAGATGTCTTTGCTGTTTTGCCCACTGGTTTTGGTAAAGTCTGATATATCATATATTGCCATTTGCGTTCTCTGAACTTCATCGACTTCAACATGGCACAGTGAGGAATTTCGTTGTAGCAGGTGGAGACCTTGCGAAAAGCAGTCTACTTGGGTCCTTCGTTCAATACAATGGCTACTCAGTGAAGGCGAAGCCGATGCGAAAGTCCAAGTTGTTTATGGCAGTGCTGAACAATAGTTGTCAGAAAAGTGGACCCGTAAGTTACAAAACTGGAATCTCGGACTGGAATCAGTTAGTCTTAGTTGTGGATGACTGAGTTTAATACGGTTGAGACATTTATAATTATGTATCAATATTAATATTAAATGGCCTACCTGCATTCTAAAATTTAAATTCTAAAACTGTATAAAATAATTCCAAACTATTGCGTTTGTTTTTAATATAAAACATCAATATCCATGCAGTCGATCCTTTTCTCCAACGTTCTAGCCTGTGCTACAAAATTATATATTTTATTAATTTAGTCGAAACTATACTATCAAGCTAGGCGGCTATCAAATCGTGTTTATCTTTTATTATGGTGGAATTTTGAATCAATATATATGTATACTCTCAAATTGTCAAATTTCTCGGTTTCTTGTCGTATTTTCCAATTCTTCAACTTCTTCTCTAGATCGGGTCTAGAAACGCCTTCAATTGGAGCTCGTGTATTTATTGCAAGTCTACCAAGACTAGTCTGGACTAAAACCAGACGCGGAGAAAGACTATACTGTATTTCTGTGGAATGAAATCAAAACATACGCTTTGTTCTTTTGACAACTACTCACAACTCATATCAATCATACTCGTTCATGTTTAAAAATAGCAAAGTGGGCGGAAGACAGTTTTGTTAAGAGTTTCCTCAGGCCTTTATTTTTCTCGCCTTCTCGCTCGCCCACACCTCTGCCCACGCTGACGGGTTTAGCGGAAGGCGGGAACAAATAAAGGCCTGACATTCAGGTTAGGTACGAGCAAACGAGGTTGAAAAGGATCGATGACGTAATAATGACGACATCATTATCAGTATTAAATTTTAATCGTTGATTTCCAATCTCTGCATTGAATCGTAGCATTTATAAGATTTCATATTTCTTACTAGACTTCTTAATAAGTAACGGTTTCAAGAAGAGTTAAAACGGTAAAAACATATCTTTATTAAAAATAAGTATCGACGACGTTTCTACGTTTCTTACGCATTATCAAGATTAAAAAGTTCATAATTATATACAAAAGAAAAACAATAAGAACTATTTAACAAGTTTGGCACTAATTGAGTCCGATTGAACATTGAGAGAGGGTTTGATGTCCCTAATGTATAACATTTCATATACCAAACAATCAAATTTGTTTTTAATTTACGCAAAAGACTAAACCTATTAATCGATATTTCTCCTGACCCTGTGACACTATGGTGTACATCTCACTCTCTCCTCCGCAGAGGCTCGGAGGCGGAGAAGACGCGCGAGGAATGATGGGAAGAGGGAAAGAAAAGTAGCCTCTGCCAGTATAGCCTGGTACCCTGGCCCAATCAAAGAATATGGGCCAGGTAACCACTAAAGACTTCTGCTTTCCTATTGGTTGAAATTTCGCGCGTTTTTAGTGGCTATGAGTAAAACTGCAATCGTCATAAGTGGATTTTGCCCTCATGACGCGAGAATGAGATTAGTGGTTACCTGGCCCATATTTCTTTTGAAATTGGGCCAGGGTACCAGGCTACTGCCAGTAGTGCCAGACTAGAAATACATAAACGCAACAACCCCTCGCCGCTTTATATGCATTTTTAACACAACAACAACCCCCCCCCCCCCACCACCCCCCCCCCCCCCCACCCGAAAACATCCCAGAAAATTAATTAGCAAAGTTCATCTGTTGTCATGTATTGACAGACCGAAAGGCGAAAGAACATGCATAGTCAATATTTAAAAAAACCCGAGATGAACTAAATGACAAATTCTCATTCAAAAACAGATATAAATAGTGGCCAAGAAAAGACACAATGCCAACGACCTATTTATATTGATTTTCATCAGATCAAGATTTCTTTCGTTAATAACTCAGCTAAACTGGTAAATACGAATCTCCTACCGTTATTAAACTTTCTTCTGCTCATATCACCACAAACACTACCAATTCAGTCCACTCTTTTCGAATTGTTTTTCTCGTTCGCGGTTTCTTACTGTTTTCGTTGTTGACACATAAATATGACAAGCCATCATTCAGTTCTCCTCACATGATCTAAAAAGCCGTTTGTTTCAAAATGTCTTCATCGTTCTCTCTCGAGTTAAGTAGAATACACCAGAGCAGAATTCTTTACCAGCTTTGAACAGTTTCAGGACACATCCTTGCTCTTTCAGATACATTTCGGTCGGCATCGTTTTCGGTCTTTATTGTATACATTTTTAGGCTTTTCTCAGTCGTTTTAAGTCCTGTTTATTGTTGCCTCTTCTCTGCTGTCTCTATTGCTGTCACATCTTTTCTTAGCCTTCTTTCTTTGGTCTTTTTCCATAGTAATGTTAATGTACATTGTAGCTGAAACCATTTTTCCTGGCAAAGATTTCTTTCGTCATGATCGTGTTCGCTGAAAAACTGTATTTCGCAATCCAACCGAACTTATGATGATTATAATTTGCTGACGTAAATTTAAATAATTTGAATAATTTAACAAGTTAGTACTAGTTACCAGTACTCTGCTATCCGAACTGCGCAAGTTGTGGATTTGATAATATATATATATATATATATATATATATATATATATATATATATATATATATATATATATATATTCAAACAAACAAAGTGTTGTTCGCGAAATGTCGAAAAGTGCTCAATACCGTAAAGATAGAGCGAATATATACTATAAGTGGGCTTACCTCAAATGTTGATGGGCGCTACTGTCAGTTTCACGCTGGGCGATCTTCAGGCGGCTGAAGATTTTCGATAGGTTGAGTTGCTTACGTCATTGCTAATGGGTGTGTGGGTTGATGACACGCTTCTGGGTGTGTGGGTTGTTGGCGGTGTGTGGGTTGGTGGCGGTGTGTGGGTTGGTGGCGGTGTGCGGGTCGATGGTGCGCTACCTACATTCCTACCTTTGTTCTTACCTACACCTACGTTCTTTATCTTAAACTTGTTTTTGTGCCGACGTGTTGAAAGGATTTCTGATTTTTTGTTAAGTAAAGTGGGTTTTTCGGATTTCATAATGCAAAGTTTTTCTTCCAAACATAAATTACATCGGTTAGATCCTCCTGAGTATGCTGCTGACCGTTTTAAAATTGACCAATTAATATTAAAATTTTGTTTTTTGTTTTTCCAATTCCATATGTGTTTGGAGAGTTCGGTTTCGTTTGAATATTTTTTGTGTTGAAAAGATTTGGTGTGGTTTCTGTAAAACTCCTTAAAACTGTTTGCTGTCATGCATATGTAATGCTTAGTGTCATTAGTGTTGTTTGTCGAAATAGTTGCTTTATATATGATGTTGTTTGTCAAACATTGCCCACCGAGTGGGCATTGATCTTTATTTCTGCAGTTACAACCACTTGTGCTATTGTTTTTTCCTTCATTTTTCCTAAGAATGTGTGTGTTGTGTTTCGTGATTGTGGATTTAATGTTGTTCATGCAGCTATAACTAACTTTTACTGTGTTTCTGTTGAAAATTTGTGTAGCTTGTTGTGTGGTGGGAAATGTTTATCAATTAAGTTTAAGAAACATCGTCCTATGTGTGTTCTAACGTTCTTGCTGTATGGTGGGTAAAACCAAATGATGTTTCTATGTCGCTTCCTAAACGCATTACACCACAGCAATTTTAACCAACAATTAGTATACACGCAAGCCAATGAGGAAACAAGCCAACCACGTAGGAAGCGACATAGAAACATCATTTGGTTTAACCCACCATACAGCAAGAACGTTAGAACACACATAGGACGATGTTTCTTAAACTTAATTGATAAACATTTCCCACCACACAACAAGCTATACACAAGATTTTCAATAGAAACACAGTAAAAGTTAGTTATAGCTGCATGAACAACATTAAATCCACAATCACGAAACACAACACACACATTCTTAGGAAAAATGAATGAAAAAACAATAGCACAAGGCTCTCGCCTCTTTTTCCACCTTCCCGACGTTCTCCGCGCGCTTTACCATTGCCTGCGCGCCTGCGAATAGAAGCCTCTGCGGAGGAGAGAGTTTGCCAATGGATGAGCTAGTTCTTTTGTGTTCCTCAACGCGGTGACATGATAAGTTGTACGTATACATGTAGTGCATGTGGTACATTTGCGAGTTTGGTGTAATGTAACAGACGTTCGGTGGACGTTCGTCAAGTTCAATTACTCAGAAAAGATTTCGAATTATATCATTTTAATCCAGCGACAAAATAGACTTGTTTAACTCATATCTTTCAAACCGAACTCAAAAAGTAAAATTCAAAACGTCTTTCTCTGATACATTATCTGTCAGCTGTGGTGTCCCTCAAGGGTCAATCTTAGGACCGCTTCTATTTATTATATTCATTAATGATCTTCCACTTTTTCAAAATAATACAACACCGTTTATTTTCGCTGACGACACAACTAGCTTCCAGTCTATCAATAGCAGATCTAAACCTGAAATTAACAAATGACCTCAATCAAGTATCGGACTGGGTAAATACAAATCTCATGTCCTTAAATTGCAAAAAAAGAAAAAGCATGAAAATTCTTTCTAAACGTAAATCCGACACTTGTGAAAATATTTTTGTTAAAATAAACAACGAAGTAATTGACGAAGTAAAAACATTTAAACTGCTTGGAGTACACTTTGATAGTGTACTTCAATGTGGGATGAAACAGATAGCAAATATATCTCAAATTATAAGTAAACGACTTTTTCTACTTGAACGGATACGAAAAAATTTACCTCATCAATCTATCTCGTATATTGTTTTATGAGTCGTTAATCTTCTCACACCTACTTTATTGCTGTACGGTTTGGGGATTTGTTTCAAATGAAAGGCTGCACGATCTTTTAAAATTACAGAAAAGGTCGGCACGCATTATACTGGAAGCAACAACTGATGATTCGTCTGTCGAACTTTTTAAAATAATAAATTGGATTCCGATACACAATTTCATTAAACTGATAAGAAAACTAATTCTGGTGTTCAGTGTACAAAGAACAAAGCTCCATTGGACTTGTTCGACTTATTCCAACTCGTTACACAAGATCATCATTAACAGATCTGAAAATTCCTAAAGTCTCAACCGAGTTTGGAAAAACACAAATTTCGTACAGTGGAGCTATGTTGTTTAACTCTCTGCCAGACTACTTAAAAAACACTGAAAACACCACCATGTCTACATTTAAAAAATAATTTAAAAAGTATTAAAGCAAAACAATAACTGTGCTTCACCTAGAAGAATTTGCATTCGCATCTTGTAAATATAAACTAACCTGCATGTAATTGTATAACACACTAATTAATTGATCCTACTAACTGAAGGCCATCTGGCGGAATACATTTCATGTAAAAGATGTTTATACCTTCAGTAAATAAAGTTTATTATTATTATACCGACTATATCTTACAATCTATTGCCTAGTAAGCATGTGGTACAAAAACGTTGCCATGAATCGTGATGCATGATTCAAGGCCTGCTATCAAGAAAGTAGACAAACTCGAAATTTACTTGCACAATCAAAAGCTCGAAGAAGTCACCACCTTTGATTACCTTGGTGTTCGTACTAGCAACGTACTTTCTTGGGAACCACATGTCAGTAGACTTTGTAAGCGAACTTACTCTAGACTCCATCTTATGAACCGAATCTCCGCTTTCTTGCCTAAACATATTCTACTCCGCATATACAAACAAACTATCCTGCCAATCCTGGATTATTGCTCGACTGTATGGCACGACTGTGGATCCACCCTTACGAGTCAAGTTGAAAAGGTTCAAAATCGCGCTATGAGAATTATTTTAAACCAGGGAAGACGTAAATGCACACAGGAAATGAGAGAAGAACTTCAACTTTTATCCTTATACAACAGACGACGTTTTTTAAGATTTATAACAATTTTTAAAATGTTATACATTCTGGAATGTCCAGATCAGTTTAAGGGTATATTCAAATTTAGAAGTACCTTGGTAGAAAGGGAACTAAGGGACAAAACACTTTTAGACCTACCAATGGCAAGAACTAAAACTGGACAAACAATGTTTAGGTACGCAGGAGCAAAAGATTGGAACTCACTGCCGAATTATGTCAGCGAAATCACTTCGATTTATTGTTTTAAAGTAAACAAACACTTTTTAATTATCTTTCAGAACTTGACAGTAGTAATCATATTTGTAGTCTATAGAGTTTTTACCTTTTTTTAATAGATATTGTAATTTATATTTATTAATCATATATTTATATTTAAAAATCATATAATTATATAGCTAAATATTGTTCATCCTATTAATACCAGCTATATAGCTGAAAGGATTTAACAATTAAAATAAAGTTATTATTATTATTATTATGCATTGTTTGATTGGACATGCACACTCTCGTATATTTTTAACAAGCAATATAGATCTCCGAACAAAATCCATATGCGAATTTTGCTCATCATGCTTGTGCATTTTGCTCATTCGCATTCTGCTCATTCACATAGTCGCATTTTGCTCATTTACATCAAGTCCCCTGGACTTAAGGGACGTAAGGTCTGTCTATCTATCTATCTGAGTCCGGGGACTTAAGGGACGTAAGGGAACACGATGAGAATGTAAATGAACAAAATGCGAATGTAAATTAGCAAAATGCGAATGTGAATGAGCAAAATGCGAATGTGAATGAGCAAAATGCGAATGTGAATGAGCAAAATGCGCACGCGATGAGCAAAATGCGACTGTAAATGTCTGCGATGCGCACGTAATGAGCAAAATGCGAATGTGAATGAGCAAAATGCGCAAGCATGCATGATGAGCAAAATTCGCATATGGATTTTGTTCCGAGATCTATATTGCTTGTTAAAAATATACGAGAGTGTGCATGTCCAATCAAACAATGCATCACGGCAACGTTTTTGTACCACATGCTAACTAGGGAATAGATTGTAATATATAGTCATTTTCTCTCTGCCAGTTTCCTAATTTCTCCTCAATTTTTGCTGATGATAGTATGGGTAATTGTTATCAGTGTAACCAATGTTTGAAGCGTCTTTCGTCTGCGTATAACGTAAGACGACATCAAGCCATCTGTTGTGATCATCCGCTTCTGGTGGAACAAGATGACTTTCAGATATTTTAGAGGGAGGATACGATACAGATAAGCATATATAACGATGTGGTGATGGAGGATCAATGTAAGGATGCACACACTGATGAAGAAAATGGCGAGAAGTCTGGGGAAGATGGAGAAGACGAGTCATGCACAGATGACGAAAGCAACGAGTTTTCGATGGAAGAGGACAGTGAATCCACCGAACAGGGAAGTAGCGAATCCTACGAAGAGTCCGAGGAAGATAAATGAAGTTTTTGAGATGATAGATCCTTTACGAGATGCTCTTGTCGAAAAAAAAATTCTGTTCAAAATGTGGGCATATATGTCCAAAAAATTCACTAACGACAGCAAAAAGTCTGCACATGCGCAATGTCATGCGGTAGTACAACAATTGGGCATGCTTGTTCTCGCCCACATTATGTCCAATCTCGCCTGCAGCAAACACCTAGTTGCTAGGATACGATATAAACACTGGAAATATGAATAAATTAAGATAAACTTTATAATGTTTACGTCGTCGTGGTGCAAAGAGCACCACTGGCACCACCGGTCTAAGAACCCCTCTTCCCTATACTACTGAACTGGGGTTTAGTCGTCTGCGGCGCAGGCTAGTGTCATGTCTGTAACTGCCGAGATAAAACTGGATGTACTAACTACATGTATACGTACATCTTATCATATAAAACTGGAAATAATAAATCAATTAGTTACCAAAGCTTTCTTCGATTTCTCTCGTTTCGATTGTTTACCGTCATTAGACTTACGAACGCTTTTCTGTTGCTCGCCATTTGCATCTCGCAACATTTTTTGTGCCAAGAAAAAATTGACGTGTGACATGGTCGAGTACCGATACGTACAATATTTTTTGCAACGCAAGAAAATATAAACATCTAATGTCATTCTCGACTGCTCGACAAGTCGTGAGTTATACGCGTGAGGATTATCCGCCGATCTTGAAATTAAGACGAACTGATTCAATTAGAATAGAATAGAACTAGACCACTACTATATACATTCCCTCTTTAGCTTTATGCTCTCTTGGTTCAAATCGGCTATCGCCACTAATTTTATTGCCACGTGACTGTCATGATCAACATGCATCACAAGATTTCGATATCTTTATAGGCTATAAGCCACAAAAAAAAAAAATAGAAGTTCAAATCTGAAGCGTTCAACCGCGTAGCAGCCGAATTCAAATCCGCTGCTTCCAAACTATAATGCTCGACACTAAGCACTCTATAGATTAGCTGGGTTAAGCATGCATAACTCTTATTTAAAACGACTGTATTTAACATATTATCAAATCACTTTATAAGCTTCTCAACTCTTGAATCCGCATGCATTTTATATTTGTTACCCTTCCCGTATCTGAACAAGTTTGGTTAGCTGATCCAATCCCGATATCTCGTTTCCCGTCATTTTTTATTTCGAATTTCGTCAAATATTTTTCTTCTATCCCGTTTCTTATTATTGATCATGAAGTAATCGTTATCCTGCGTCCTGATAAACCTTGGTCAGAGGACGCTTCGTTTTCAATACATTTATAATATATGCATGCTGTCGAAGCAGAAAGTAATATTCAAGTGTTTCAGCAAGGGAGCACGTTAGAATGTGATAGTTCTTATAAAAAATAGGCATGTCCAGACATGCATGTATTTACTGCGTTAAAACATGCCTATAGCTACTATGGTAAAAGCAATGTTGTAATTACTGTATGTACTTGTAGTGACCTTGCATTCAGAGCTGAACAAGAGTTTTGTCGATGCTAGCCATGCTGTGTTTTTACCTTAAGAAAGGAACTCAGAGTAAAGCCAGCAAAGCACAGGAGGTTGAGCACTAACAACTCTACTCATATCCGGCACAGAAGCATGAGTCCCAAGCCCATGCAGATATGTGCATGGTCACCCATTCAAATATTAACTCAATCAAATTGGGCTTTACTTAGGTCCTCGTGGTGAGAGGTAATGTGATAATAGCTTGACTATTAAAGCTGTGGTACTATTTAAAATCTACGGTAATAAAGTATGGTTATTGTTTAGTATGCCAATCAAATTTTAATACAGTACACCAATAACTCACAAAATTTAACTAATGTATTTAAATAACTTTGTTGCAACAATTTGTCAAATAATAATGCAATCCAGTTGGTAGGTAAAGGAAAATCGTTTGAGATAACAAGCATCTGAAGTATGACTGCTGTAAAGTTTAGAAATAATGAAGTTGTGAATGAAGATCTCCAGCAATTGTCATCAAAATTATGAAAGCAACTTAGCAACTATACATTAATTGTTCTTCAAGAGTAGACGTATACTGTATATGCATGCATGCAGTAAAAGGTAGAATAAATATTTGGCATTTATGTCATAAATTTTTGCATGACATTGACAACTGTAGCACACAATTTAATTACCCCATTATAAATATAAAGACTTGCCGTTTCGGTTTCACACTCTCTACATAGCCTGTCACTGACATTTGACTATATTGTACAATGTGTTATTTAATAGCATAATAATTTCGCTCGTGGACTACCACAGGTTTTGCACATTGTTGCTTGATCATGAAGCTAGTTTTGTTTTCTTAGAGGAAAATTTCATTTCTGTTCAAGCAATGCACAGCCTTGTCAGTTTACAAAGCTCGATCAGACTGCTGAATACATGTAAACATGTTGGCCATATAAATGGCCTCGTCTGAATATAAAATTGTCCAAAGACTATTAAGAGGCTTTCAAAAACTTATCATCATTCCAGCAACGTCTATAGTACATCACATTTAAAAATTGACTACGATTCAGACTTAAAATACTTTCCAAGCTTGTAAAAACTTATATTCTTGAAATAAATATTCTCGCTCCTTGAACCGATTTCGCTCCATGCTGCCATAGCATTGACTTACATGAAGTACTTGGTTTACAATTTTGCTTCGGCAGTTTGTCGTCTATCAATCGTTTAATTATATGTTTTGATTGGCTCCGAAGGCATTCTTTTGTTAACTTAACTTAACTTAACTTACATTACATTACATTACATTACATTACATTACATTACATTACATTACATTACATTACATTACATTACATTACATTACATTACATTACATTACATTACATTACATTACATTACATTACATTACATTACATTACATTACATTACATTACATTACATTACATTACATTACATTACATTACATTACATTACATTACATTACATTACACGGACGACAGCAATGTATCTACTCGCGCATGCGCAGTAGATACAATAAACTAAACTTTTACTAAGTTGTTGACGTTTTGTGCGAGTCGCTGAGTTCGACAAAGCCGCTGATAATATGAGCCCCCGACGAGCGAGCCGAATATTCTCCGAAGATACGCGAAGGCGGAGCGGGAACGGAAAAGAGTAGGGGAGTGCAACTACAGAGATATCTTTCGACAATGCTCGTAGCACGTTGCTATGCACATAGAGTGTTGCTATTCACAATAAAGATCAGAGCTTAAGCATATTAGGCGTTTTTGAGACACGGACGGTGACCGGAAGAACAGGAATACAATACAGAACTACTGAACCGCGTATTCTTTGAAAAGACTTTTTTTACCCAAAACAAAGGCTATGAATAATCACATATCTTAAGCTTAAATTTCATCTTTATATAAAATACAGATCCTTTATTTTATAATTCAATGAAATTATCCCCCTTAAAATACAAGTTTTCTACTTTAAAAGCATGTCTCATTGTAGTAAAACAACGATGACAGGCCTCAACGTTCTAGAAGTTCCCGTCGTCTCAAGAACGTGAAAATGCTCTCAATGACGTCTTGTCTAGAACGACGCCGCCGTTCTCTTTGCTCTTGGGATTTTAAATTGCTTATTATCATTGTTTTGAATGAAAAATGCTATTGAATTCAATCGCCGTCCGTGGCTCTAAAACGCCTGTATGCTTAAGCTCTCTAATAATTATATACGCGAACACCGAGACAACTGAACCTGATCTTCGTGATATTCACAGAGGACGTAAGTTGTTTTCGTTGAATGACTTATCAATCAGTAGACTGATGAGAAAACCGTTGGCTTTCATGAATATAAAGTTATAAGTCATTTTGAATTTTTATTGTCAGAATCGCGCCATCGCGGGTTTGTTTGTCGACGCTCCAGGATGCGATCTCAATACCGAAGAAGCCCACAACATATACAAAAGGAGTTAGATTCGGCAAGGTCAACCAACTGAATCGTGCAACTTTTGGGAAGTTCAGTTTATTTCCTTCGTGCATGAGTTCGTGCGAGAAGAAAAGGAGACGAGTTCAGTGTGGAACGATCGACCAGTACGAGTACTGATCCTTTTGTGTTAAAACTATTCATTATTTTTAATGAAATTCTTACAAGAACTTTAATAGGGTAGTTAGTAGTTACTGAACGAGTCGTAGAATATGATAATTTTAGTGTATTTGGCTTGATCTATATACGATCTACTGCTACGAGCCACTGCTAGTCTGCTACAAGCATAAGAGAAAAGCTATTTCTAATCGGACTATTTTATTGGCTGAAAGCCATCACGTGCTCGGTAGTTGCATGCACTCCCCTTCTCTTTTCCGGTAATAATTCCATGTCCTAAATAACCCAGGTACTTCATGAAAGCCTGACCCCAACACACCCCCTAATCCTAACCAATAAATTCGTGAATATAGGACATGGATTTATAACCTCTTCTCCCTTCCCGCTCCGCCCTCGCGTTTCTTTGGAGAGTATTCGGCTCGCTCGTCGGGGGCTCATATTATCAGCGGTTTTATCGAACTCGGCGACTCGCACAAAACGTCAACAACTTAGGTAAGTGAAGTTTAGTTTATTTATAAGAACTATCACATTCTAACGCGTGCTCCCTTGGTTTCAGAACTGTATTTTACACAATATTATTACTAAATCTTAAGATTAAAATATAGTTATGTAACTGTATCTAAACTGGACTGCATGATCTAGACATGCAAAAGTTCGAAGTAAGTTATAGTGACAGTGTAGCTAAACACAGTATATGCTACAAAGTTTTTGTAAGTCAATGTTTATAGAATTCGTTTTCACGGTTTAGACTAATCAACTTTTTGTGGTGGAGGTGGTACTACGCTTTGAAATGGAGGGATCGACTGAAATGCGTGGTAAGGAGGAGGGGTTTGAAAGTACCCTTGTCCCGGTGGTGGTTGGTGTTGTTGTGTTGTCAGAACTGTTGTAGGTTGTTGTGAAAGAACGACACCACCTTGAGCTCTTCGACGAGAAGATGTGGCAGCACCGGCTGCGCAGAAACAACAGAAGACAACAATGGCGACGGGAAGCACGACAACAAGAAGAACTGCTATTATAATTACAGCAATGATCCAAGCAGCTAAACCAGCCGCAATACTGTCGTCTATACAACTAGAAGCACATTTGTCGTTTGAATTACAGCATTCATTTGGCGCGCAGTCACCGTTAATGATGCAAGATTCACCAAGGCAGTTTGACTTGCAGATGTCGTCTTCGGGATATTTTCGATCACAGCAGTATTTATTAAAAACGTATTTATTCCGGCAGGTGAAGTCGAAAGAACACTCGTGGGCAGCATCTGCTTGAAGTTCTTTGTTATTAGTAACCAGCAAGATGAGAGCAGTGAAAATAAGAGAAATTATTGTTCGTTTTGTGACGAACCACATTTTGATCTTCCAAATTGAACACATACAATGTTTGTGATAATGGGGGGGCGCGGTTCTTGCGAAACTACGTAACATTGAGCTTTAGTGTGACGTAATCTTCTCCTTAGCTTCTCCGGCATTCAAAATATATTCTCTCTACTGCGGAGGGAAGACGATTGAGAAAGCTATATACCATATATAGTGTATAAATTGTATTTATCAGTGTTAAAAACTCCAAACTGTTGTAGAAATAAGAGTAACATTTTTCACGAAGAAAATCCAACATACGCCACATGGGATAAATTAAAGATTATATATATTAAAAACTCGTTCTCAGTTCATTGAACCAGCTGCTTGTTTTGTGTATACTGCGAAATACGCTTATAATTGTATATTAATCCACTTTAGTTCTGATTGGTGCTTGTGTTTTAATATGTCTCTTTAATAAACGCAGTAATATTTCTGAACAAACATGTCTATTAATTCCTTAATTGCTACTATTTTCACTTGAAATGTAACAAAGAAATTGTATAGGCTATACATAGGTAATAATTATATAAAAATTATAGATTTTTTTTTTATCGATTTTCAAGTCTTTTGTGTTTTACTTTGGCTAACGCGGGCGGATTTTACTCGTCAGAAGGATAATTCACCGATGGGTTAGGGTTAAGAGCGTGTTTTTTTTTCTATTCTTCACAAATTTTCTTGATGACACTACGACGAATTTATGTTTACACATGCACATAAAATGTTTCTTTCTCTGCAGCCAATTACCAAGCAACGAGGTGACAACATATCAATAACAGTTTCAAAACTGCACTCTTATCCGCTGTCTACAACTGGGTTACATAATTATCGGATGTTATATATTTGTTATTGTATTTCAACTAAGTGCATGCATGCTATTCGTCAAACAATGTCGAGTTATAATATTAAGGTGTTACTCCGAGTGACGAACCATACTGGACAAGTAGAGAAAACTCTATGAACCTTTCGACCTTCAACTCCCAGCTTGACCTGTAGCTCAGTTGGTAGAGCATATATCGGACTAGTAAACCGAAGGTGGCGGGTTCGAATCCCAGCCGGGCCAAGTAGATTTTTCTCTACTTGTCCAGCTGATGATCCGTCACTCGGGGTTCGTCTCCTATATACTCCCTTCATAGCAATTGTATACTCTTGGATCAAGTCAAAAGCGAGGGACTGGGGAGAGCGCGACGAGAGAGGAGGTTCACCTGCGCATGCAGCGCGCCAAAGTTTACTAACGTTTTTTTACGTCGGAGGCGTGTCCAACTGTCCAAGATGATGATTTAACAAGCATTTCCGCCTAAAACTCTGTCGATTTCACAGTTCTAATTTTAAGTGCTCTAGCGTGTTTGAATGTTCGAATCTTTCAATATGAATTCGTGTAATGATAGAATTCGGTATGGTTAGGTTTTCTTGGATATGAAGATATTACAGTGAATCGGCGACAAGTTGTCGAAGCGTACTTCGGCGTTCCTTCATTTATATTCAGCCATTTTGAATAATGCGGTATATATATCATTAGCGTATCGAACGCGCGGGCTACGGGGCCGAAGGAAACCCGAGGCCCGAGCGTTTACGAGGGCGGAGAAAGCATAGCCACTGGAAAGGGAGAGGGCTGTGAAACTCCGCTCTGAAACAGTAGAACTTCCGGTTTGATGTTGAAAATTGGGTTATAAATCCATGTCCTATTTACACGAATTTTTATCTTTAGGTTAGGGTGTGTGTTGGGGGTTATGTAGGACATGGAATTATTACCACAAATTGCACGCCTGAGCGTCACGTGATCTTGAACCGGCATGGCCAGTGTGTTCTTTCATATGGCTTACATTAGATTATACCTTGTTCTTCGTTAAACGGCACGATGTCGGTTATGGTGACTTCTAAAAATCCACAAGAAACATGATATTTACAAGTCCAAAGGAGTACCCTTGTATTTCGTTAACAAAATTCGGTGGGAATTCGGTTTTTGACGATGCGAACTTAAGACAGCGACAGTGCTGTATACTGTAGTCAGTCATTTTTATGACAAATCAGTTTATATTTTACATTGATTCTGCGTTAATTTTAGATATTAGTTTATTCAATAATATGATTGTGTGTGCAAAAAATCACCTCAAAAAGATCGGATTGGTTTTAACAGGACCGTGAGAGTTTTTAAGTCGCAAATTTCTCAAATAAGACGTAAACAAATATATATGGTGGTTGCATCATTGTGTAGATGATCGGCGTTCGGTTTCATCATAGTTAATAGAAAATAGACATGGTTTGGAAGCTCACAAAAGTCATTGTTTTATGTTTTTGTTCAGGTTTATGGAAATGTTTGCACTTTCACGGTTACTGAACATATTGTGTTTTCTGTATAATGAAGTAATCATCCAATAGCAACGTTTGGGTTCAATCACTCAACCGTACTGTTTAAATATTAATAAACCTAAAACAAAGGATTTGGCACCTTCATGTATTCCTTTCAACATGAATTATAGCTTGATTGTTAACCGCTTTGAAGTTTGCCGGGTTTCCAAACCATGTCTATTTTCTATTAACTATGGTTTCATGATGGACTTGATCGTGGCATTAACGGATCATCCCTTGAATATTACACACTCGTATCAAGCGCTAACTCATGCATGGCAATAATTCACACTCTGGCATTGTGAGCAAATTAGCCGTAGCGCGAACTATTTTCTCCCCGCCGGACTAATTATTGTAAACAAACATTTAGATTCTCAGCTACAAAAATCTGGGAAAATATTCCCAGTGATTTAAAAACCCTTTCTGTATCAATGTAAAAAATATGAAGTCAACAAGGTTGATCTGAATTTCATTCTCGTATTATGTACTATTTAAAACACGTTCTGCGAGTGTTTTGAATGGCTTAAAAAACGATCACCATTTGGTAAGTTCGTTGGCGTAGTAATTTTGAAAAATAACGTTGTCTAAGGCGAGAAAATCAAAGCTAAAGTTTATGTAAATCAGGAGAAAATTTTATCAGATATAAAACCACGATACGGTTATGATTTTTCTTTGTGTTTTCCTCATGAATTATTAATGAGTTTTTTAAACAATGTTTATTTTGTTACTTCGACACGACCTTAATATTTCAATTTCATCCTCTGCTGATCCCCAAACTTATAAATATGTAAATATAGGCAGTGATTAAACTCGAAAGCTTTATACTTTAATTACACTCTCACATATGTATATTCTTTCATAAAATATTTTTTCTGATTTATTTATGTATCACTATCTATGTAAACTTTCAGTTTGTATTTTTCATTGTAAGTATTAACAAAAGGTACGCTATGCGGGTTACCTTAGCACCCGGGTTACCCTTGCACCCCAGTTACCTTAGCTCTCGTACATTGCTTGTTTTTTTTTGTTTGTTGTGTTTATAAGGATGCTAGGGTTACCTCTTTGTAAACAGGCCCGAAAAGACACTCCCGAATTTGCTTTCACTATTGAATATTATTATTCACCACCCATTGAAGCAAATTTGGGAAGTGTCAATTAATCCAGCCATAGTTAATAGAAAATATACATGGTTTGGAAACCTGGCAAACTTCAAAGCGGTTAACAAACAAGCTACAACTCCTGTTGAAAGGTACATGAAGGTGTATAAATCCTTTGTTTTAGGTTTATTAATATTTAAACAGCACGGTTGAGTGATTGAACCCAAACGTTGCTATTGGATGATTGCTTCATTATACAGAAAACACAATATGTTCAGTAACTGTGAAAGTGCAGAAATGTCCATAAACCTGAACAAAAACATAAAACGATGGCTTTTGTTGAGCTTCCAAACCATGTATATTTTCTGTTAACTATGATCCAGCTCAGTTAACGTATTAAATAAGCGAATGAGATTAAAGGTCAATCCCTAATTGATACTAAAAAGATATCGGCGTTAGGCAGATCATGGCTATAAGTAGTCGATGAGTATATGTGTGTACTATACTGCTAATAAACTTGATTGCATTAAAAATATGTAAAATGATGCTACCGGTTGTGAAGTATACTTCTAAAATTCATTAATAATTCATGAGGAAAACACAAAGAAAAATCATGAGCGTATCGGATCTATATATGTGATATAGACTCGCTCTAAGTTTCTCGCTGGTTTTTAACGGCTGAGATAAGCTTAATTTTCAAAATTACTACGCCAATGAACGTATGAAGTGATTCTTTTTAGAAGTCATTTAAAAACCTTGCAGTACGGGCTTTATCGGCTCTAAAACACTCGGCTATCGCCTCGTGTTTTATATCCGATAAAGCCCTCCTGCGCGGTTTATAAATATTACTTGTAAGTTTCCTCCAAAGAGAATTGCGAACTAAATTGAATTAAACAGAATTGCGAGAACCCGCCCGCGCGGGCAAAGCGGACGTAATGGCAAACAACCTTTAAAGACATGTAAAAAGAGCAGCTTTGTATTTTATAATTTTGATGACGTCACATAAAAACACTCTACAATATATAGGCCCTGTTGTCTTACAGCTCCAGGCCCAACAGACCGTTAATCCGGCCCTGCATCTCACCACGAGGACCGAAGTAAAGCCCAATTTGATTGAGTTAGTTATAGTATTTGAATGGGTGACCATGTACATATCTGCATGGGCTTGGGACTCATGCTTCTTGTGCCGGTGCCGGATATGAGTAGAGTTGTTAGTGCTCAGCCTCCTGTGCTTTGATGGATTTACTCTGAGTTTCTTTCTTAAGGTAAAAACACAGCATGGCTAGCATCGACAATCTTGACAAAAATCTTGTTCAGCTCTGAATACAAGGTCACTACAAGTACATACAGTAATTACAATATTGTTTTTACCATAGCAGCGATAGGCATGATTGAACGCAGTAAATACATGCACGTCTGGACATGCCTATTTTTATCCTGGCCCGCGCGAGCAGGCTCTCTCAAGGCGGCGCTGTGAATTTTTGTCCGTTTTCAAAAAAATCCGCGTCCACACGAGAACAGGAAAACGGCGTTTTCAAAAAGTTACACTCTGGAGACCGTCTTCAGAAAGTTCCGTTTTTGGTAACCGCTTCGATTCATCGCGTTATGTGTGGACGGAAGGCCAATCCGAAACAAAAAACTTGCGTTCTCAAAAAATCCGGTTACGCGTGGACGGTTAGACTTCGAGTCTTTGATCACTAAAGGTGAAGTAATTTATACGAGCAACAAATTGTTGCAATTGTTGAAAAACGTTGTTGTACGTATTTCCACCCAAACAAAACCACAAAAGTGGTTTAAATGAAACAACTCGCAAAATCGAGCACGAAACATAAACAGCCTTAAAGCAAAAAAGATCAGTACCTCGTTGGAGGCGATTTCGGAACCGGGGGTATTGTGTCAATGTGTCTAAGACCTCCAAATCTGCAAACTATTTCAAAAAAATTTCAGAATAGACGAAAGAAACACAAACAAGACAGTTATATATTCAAGACAAGAGTATAGTTGCAAAGGACACCGTGGACGGCGTGGAGATATGCATGCTGTGTTTACATCATTTAAGGAAGCTTGAGCTGAATAGATACAATAAACAAACGCCACAGCATATTAAATCTACTGCTTACTGAGTAAGGCGACTTGCTGCTTATAGTTCAACAACTACAAATGATACAAAAAATATAAACAAAGTTGAACTGTTTGCATGTCTAGATTTCATGCAGGTATCGTATTACATTTGGAAACGTGAGTTTCAAAACATGTTTGAATATTTTCTGTTTCTCCGATTTAAAGTCTTTAAGTAAATTCTATGCCGAAATGATCGCTTCTTCGCTGGAATCTGACGTTTTGTCTACTAAAAATATTAAGATCCCGTCTCTGCTGGCAGAGGTCTCTCTGGACTGAGACCTCAGCAAACATCTGACACTTTTCCTGTCACGCATGCGCGAAGTTACCTTGGCAAAGTTCAGAAACGAGATATGCGTGAAGATCACGAGGCGATAGCCGAGTGTTTCACCAGGGTCCAGAGCTCTGAGTCGTCTTGTCTTCCCAAGCACTGTAAACAACTTTATACCAACTCTGTGACAAAGTATTCTTATTTCTTTTCGGAAATGTTTTTAATTAAGTAAATAAAGAGATAAAAACAGGGTTACAGAAGCTACTCAGGAACGCTAATTGTTACACCGCTCTAGCGCCACCACATAAACAACTCGTTGACCACTGCGTAAGCACGCTCAGTAGCCAATCAGAATGTGTGTTGTACCAAACCTGTGTTCAAAACTAGTTTGACACGTCCATTCGTCCAAGATCATGGACGGCGGCTTCATCAAACGAAGTGTCGGAGAGACCTCTCACAGTCCCGTTGTTATTCGGAAAAATGGACTTGTTTACGTCTAGTTCGTGTAGATCAGCAAACGCTTTATGCAGTGTACTTCATATAACACCACATATAGAAGACTTCATTCGATTAGTCTTGCTACTGTCGTAATTTTAAATTTTAATACTCGCAAATCGTACAATCAAAATAGCTTTCAGAGTCTCAGTACGGTTCGACATATAACTACATTATTGCATCTGTCAATTTTGTGCTTTTTAACAAACATAACACATATATTTTTTTATTATATATTAATTAAACGCTAAAGACATCTCGAAGCCAAGTCATGTTGAAAAAGAAACAAACTAAAATACTTTTATTGTTTATCTAAAATAAAATCATTATCAGCTTAATTAAACCATTTTTGTGTTAATTTTCCCTTGTTCTATTTTAAAGCAGTGCAAAATCACTGTAAAATTATTTTGTTCTTCAACTAGTTTACCTTTCAATCCGCGAGCGGTCCCAGTTGCAAGGTCCGGATAGGATATCGAACCGCCCGCTAGCCAATCAGAGAGCGCCATTCAGTTGGATACCGGACTGGAAAAAATATTAAGCATTTTCATATTAGAAAGTATTGTATTGCGCTATTTACATTAATGTTTGGGGAAAAAAGGTGGTCAAGGGCAATGATGGCAGCTGGTAAAAACTGTAGAGAGCCAGGCGTTTTCATAGCGTTTTTATATTGTTCTCGGTCCTCAGGGGAGCAGAAAACAATGGTCTCATTACCTGAAACAATATGAAAACGCTAGGAAAACGTATATACGTGTGGATGGTGTCTCAGTAGCATCAGGAGTATATTGAAAACCATTTTGCCTGACTTTAATTAATCCCGTCTTGATCATGTGAACGAATGAGCTGCTGTGATTGGTGAGTTCAAGAAGCACATGCGAACAGCCCCGTCAAGTTCCTTTCATCATTGTCTGATTATTACACGTATTGACTGAACAAGAAGAACACTGCGTGATCAGTTTATATAGTATATACTGATTCCTCCATCTGGCAAACATTGGCTTTAATTTGGCAACAGATCTGTTGAGAATGTTTGATAACAAGGTTTTGGTTGCTGTGTTTCTAATCATTCCCTTATTCTTGCAAGACATACAAAGGCTTCATGTTAAAGCTTCTGATTATTGTTCTAGCGATCAGGGATGTCCTGAAGAGCAATGCTGTTTACGACAAAGATGTAAAACAAACTCTGAATGTTTGGCCGAAGACCGCGAAATAATTAAAGAGAAATTAGCCAAATGGGTTATTCCTGTCATTGTCGTTGTTGTTGTTCTAATTCTTGCCATTGTCGTCTCAGTAGTTTGCTGCTGTTGTTGTGCAGCGTCAGCATGTTGTCCACACTCACGTCAACAAACTACAGTTATTACTCAGCCTGGACCAACCATCATCGCAGCTGCCAATATTCAAAGTAATCCACCAAATTACCCAAACGTCTATCCTACTTCTTCTTACACGAATCAAGCCGGTCTTGATAAAGTCCATTACCAATCTGAACTTCCTCCGCCCTATAATTGCAATTCCTATTAACAAAGCACTGAAGTTAACCGAACACCAACTATTCTATATGCCGAATTATGGAACTCTAAAATAATACGTTTGGCGAATACATATTGGTATTAATATGATATCAGTGTTGTATTCATGTCCATTATGAGATCAAGCGGAGATGTTATCAAATCATTATAACTGGTAAAATAATTTAAACATTTTGTAAATTCTGTGAATAAAGTTACCACGTACATAGTGTGTACAGGGGATTGACATTGTTGTCGCCGTTATTTACGAGTACAATATTATTTTTCAACAAAAACAAAGCGTTGAATAATTTGCAGTCCCAAGAGTAATCCCAACACCATCCTCGTTGCACATACAACGTCAACTGAAGCGTTTTCCAGTTTTCAAGACGACGACGTGGTATGAGGAACAGCAAAAGTTGTTAGTTTACTTATAATAGGCGTTTATCTATTGTACGTCATGTTGTCGAAGCTATGGCTGCTTTTTAAAGGTCTTACAAAATACATAAAACATACAATATACGATGTCCTCATCCATGGTTTCTTTTAAATGTAGTAACTTAATTGCCGTCGTCGTCCTAGCTTGCTTAAGGTCCCTACTATAGTTATACTGTAAACTACAGATAGTGTAAACTACAGATACTGTAAACTACAGTACTTATATAGTATCTATATAATAACGACCGAGGAAAACATCCTAGTGGTAAAAATAGACAGCTATCAGCAGCCAACTCCTATAACTCAGTTGTACTGTGGGTTTATTCAAAACGTTGAGCCGTTTAGTTTAGGGAGATTTGCATTTACTTGGTCAGACCATTCTGAACAATAAAGTTTATAATAAAACTGGAATTACTCTGACATTGGATTACTCTGACATTCTAGCAGCTCCGGTTACCTCTATTATAAACTCTTCCCTTCAAGAAGAAAACTCCCATCTTTAATGGTTTCCATATAGCCGTAAGAGTCGGCGGCATGTCTGCGGCAAGGGACAATGGTCCAATCGCATACAACTTTTTATTGCTGGCTAATTCAACACTGTCTATGATTGGTCCATCGCCCCTTGCCGCAGCCATGCCGCCGGCTCTTACGGTTATATGGAAACCAGGCTTTATGGAAAAGAGCTAACGTCGTTCCTCTTCCTAAATCTGAGCAAAGTAAAAGATCTTACGAAAGACCTGAGACCTATTTCCCTGACGCCGACGCTCTCTAAAATAAGCGAGGATTATGTAGTCCAAGCACATGTAAAACCAGCGGTGTTGGAACACATAGGATCTGACCAATATGGATGTGTACCACAATCATCAACTCACACGCACTCATAAATATGCTTCATCATTGGTCTAAAGCAACAGATGGATCAGGTAATGATGTCAGGGTCTTTGTTCTGGATTATAGGAAAGCTTTCGACCTGTGATAGATCACAATTTACTTATTGACAAACTCTCAACCGTACGACATTAACCCATATATACTGAACTGGATTGCTGATTTCTTAACGGACAGACATCAAAGAGTCAAACCGTTTCAACAGACTGTTTCTCAGAATGGGTTTCTGTTCCAGCCGGGGTTCCCCAAGGAACTAAATTAGGACCCTGGTTATTTATAGTTATGATCAATGATTTAGATGTCCCCTCTTCCAATGGTATTTTAAAGTACGTAGACGACACCACCATCCATGAAGTGGGAAAAAAAGGTAATCGTAGCCGCGCACAAGAGATGATTAACGAAGTAAACAAGTGGTCAAAGGATAACAAATTTGAGCTATATTCCGAAAAATGTAAAGAGCTTCGTATTTCTTTCTCCCGATCACCAAAATTATACGATGCTACCACTACCGGAGAAATATGTATAGCAACTGTATAGACACAATCAAAATTCTGGGCGTTACTTTACAAAGTAATTTGAAATGGAACTCTCATAAAACCGAAATTATCAAGAAGAGCTCCATGAGACTTTATTTTCTACTTCAACTTAAACGAGCCCATGTTAACGAGAAGGAACTTGTTAAATTTTATACTACCTGTATTCAACCAGTACTCCTATACGCGTGTCAGGCCTTCCATTATAGCCTCCCTGAATACATTAATTCTTCTCTTGAAAGAGTACAAAAACGCGCCCTTCGTATTATCTTTGGATAGCACACGTCCTACTCAGAGCTCCTAAATTTAGCTGAATTGTGCAGTCTTGATGACCGTAGAGACGAACTCTGCCAAAGCTTTTTTCGCAAAATTGTCAACCACCCGTAAGGCAGCTTGTACAACCTCATTCCATTTAACACGTCTCGACCAAATACTACTTTAATGAACATTAAACCAATGTATATACCATTGTGTAAGACAAATAGGTTTAAAAATAGTTTTATTCCATCGGCCTCTGTCGCATATAACAATAGCCATAGTCAATAGTTAACATTTTTAAGGTTTTTTAAAGTTAATAGTTAAATTTATGAATATGTGTTGATATAGAATAATTTCTTTTTTCTTATACCACTCATAGGATAGTAATTACATATAAGTATTTCAAAATTCCTGTTTTAATATACGATGTAAACCTCTGTAATTCAGTTCCCTTGTAAAGCTGTAATTGAGGTATTTTGGAAATAAACGAACGATCTATCTATCTATCTATCTATCTATCTATCTATCTATCTATCTATCTATCTATCTATCTATCTATCTATCTATCTATCTATCTATCTATCTATCTATCTATCTGTCTATCTGTCTATCTGTCTATCTGTCTGTCTGTCTGTCTGTCTGTCTGTCTGTCTGTCTGTCTGTCTGTCTGTCTGTCTGTCTGTTTGTCTGTCTGTTGTTGACAGCCCCGTTTTGTTTTTCTGCGTACATGATATATTCACGCATGGCACTCTAGCTTCAATTTTCCACCACAGCGCGGTATTTAAGTGTACACAGAGCGGTAAATAAAGACGTAATTAATATGAAGTTTTCTGATTGGCTATACTGAAGTAACCACTCACATTGTTAATTATGACTATGGATCGTTTTCACTCACGTGATCGGTGGCCCCGTTGGGGGTGGTGAAACAATACGAAATGTTTGAATAAGAATAGAGTTAAATTCCCATGTGCACCAATTTGGCCACGGCCGGACGTCACACATAGAGTAGTGCAAGGCCAAATATTAGAACGAGTTTTTTTTATTAGTCGGCACAATTGAATTCATATTTTTTTTGTATTTACCAAGCAACATGTTCGAGTGAATACCCGTCTGTGTGTTGGGACGTCTCTCCAGTACTGCAGAGGTTTTCTAATTACTAAGGGGCTGTTCATATGAGGCAGGCTGGCCTGGTTACCTGACTGATTTTATGTCACGAAAATCTTTCTTTGACTACAAAAAGGAATTATAATACCCCGGGTGCTATACCTACAGAAAAACAAACCTAATTTTGCTTCGTTATGTCATTTTGCATTTCTCAAATAGTCGTAATAAGATTTTCGTGACATAAAATCAGGCTAGCCCGCCCCATATCAACGGCCCCTTAGGGTAAACATCTTTGTCTTCGAATCTCAAGGGATTGGTTGCACACCACCAATAAAGCAGAAGTAGATATCCGTATAGACCTTATTCAAAAATGGCCGCCGAATTAAAATTCTTTTATATACATATAAATTAGCCCTTATGAACTTGTTTTATAAGGGCTAATTTATATGCACATAAAATAATTCTAATTCGTTCCATTTTTTCCCCATTTTTTCCGGCATCAGGTGCCATGAGTTTAGCCGGAGAGTTTTTCGTGGAATGTAGTTTTTCGTGTAATCAGGTCGGAGATGTAGACAGGAGCTTGGCCATTAAGAGATTTGAATGTAAGAATGAGGATTTTAAACTTGATACGTCCTGCAACCGGTAGCCAATGAAGATCCATAAGGATAGGAGTGATGTGATCACGTTTGCAGGAAAAAGTGATAAGACGGGCAGCAGCATTTTGTACAGATTGGAGTTTTTTTATAAGATTTTTTGGAAGGCCATATAGGAGAGAATTGCTGTGATCAATTTTGGATGTGACGAATGCATGGATTAAGGTTTTGGTGGTCTTTACAGATAGGAATTTCCTTATGCGAGCGATATTACGAAGATGGTAGAAGGCAGTTTTACAAACAGAGTTTACATGGGCATACATCGACATAGTGTTATCAAAAATAACGCCAATACTTCTTGCGGAATTAGATGGTTGAATGAGGTCGGGTCCAAATCGGAGTGGAGTAAAGGTCTTTTGGGGGCTATGCTTGGAATAGAAGTAGAGTAATTCAGTTTTTTCCTTATTTAATTTTAGTTTGTTTAAAGTCATCCAATTGTTAATATCTGATAAACAATTCTCAATGTTCATCATAGTGCGTTTGAGGTTGATGCACATTCACCCTTCAATTCAGGCTCCGCGCGCTTGCCAGCAGTAGTCCGTGTAAACGACTGACTCAGGCGTCTTGTTAGAGATGTTTAAAAAGAAAACGAGCCATCCCGCTAACCAGGCTAGCTCACGAGACGTACATGTGCAATGCTTGATTGCACTCGAAACAGAATTATGCAAAAATGTTTGCATAAATAAAATAAGGATATTGAGCGCAATCAAACATTTACCAAATTTTAATGGATTGGTCCCTGGTCTATGATCAATCTTTCCACAAACTTTCATGAAAACCTGTGCAGTATTTGGTGAGATATCCTGGCGACAAACAAACAAACAAACAAACAAACAAACAAACAAACAAACAAACAAACAAACAAACAAACAAACAAACAAACAAACAAACAAACAAACAAACAAACAAACAAACAAACAACCAACCAACCAACCAACCAACCAACCTCGTACCCAGGGTCTTATCTCCGAAAAGACCCTGGTTGCGGCTGGTCACGTGCCGCCCAAACAAATTTTAAATCATGGGAGGGGTGGTAAGCTTTAGTAAGCTGCACACTCAATGACAATGCTACAACACAAGTCCAGTTTTAATACTCGTATTCTAAAATCTGATATTAGATTTAGGCGAACTATAAAGTTCACTGAAAGAATGAAAAACGCGATTCAACAGCTGCATTTACCTGACTTTCTGTTGATGACAAATGCGCGTGAAAGGACAGTACTAGTCGGCTTGATATTGTATAGTTGCAATCTTTCCTGAATCGCTTCTTTCGGCACTTTTCGCCGCGGTTATCGGGGCATTGGCTGAAATGTCAATGCATTTTTTGATGCGAGAGAAAGCGGTTTGGCTCTCGCAAACCAACGTCTTGAACTTTGTGAAATTTTGTAATCTTCTTTCACATGGCCTTTAGATTAAACGAGGAAGAGCACTCGTCGCAAGGAAGTCTTTTACCGTAAGGCATTTCGGCCAAATAATGCAGTTCAAAATTTGCCTTGTTGTACAAATGCTTAATTAAGGTACTTCGCAGTTCACATCACCAACAATGAAGTCGACACGCATTCGACGGTGCATTTAATAGTCGATTCGAGTCGATTTGTATATCTTCTTCGGGATTTCTTTAACTGTTGGATTCGACATGATCTTTTGTTCTTCGACGACGTACACCAAAGAAGAAAGCGAGATATGTTTTGTCAACACCGAGTACGTTTGTTTTTTGTTGTTTTCATTCCAACAGATATTTTGCGATCAACAGCCTGGCGCCAGACAACGACGCCAGACGTAATATATTATTTGTATAAACAAAACGGTGAAGCGGTTGTAATTGTGCCTTTGTCACTCCTCCCTGAGTATTTTTTAAATCGCTAATTGAAAACCCCCCAATTTTTAGGGGGCACGTGACCAGCCGCAACCAGGGTCTTTTCGCAGCGATGGGCGGAGCAGCGGAGATAAGACCCTGGGTACGAGGTTGCCAACCAACCAACCAACCAGACAGACAGACAGACAGACAGACAGACAGACAGACAGACAGACAGACAGACAGACAGACAGACAGACAGACAGACAGACAGACAGACAGACAGACAGACAGACAGACAGACAGACAGACAGACAGACAGACAGACAGACAGACAGACAGACAGAAGTGAAACCATAACCACCTGGTGGAGGTAATAAGGACAAGGAAACACACCCACCAAGGAAAAGTGTTCCGAATACGAAATCAAGATTATAGCTTGAAAATTTTATATTTTTTTAATATTATATATGCATGTTGTTTCCCTGACAAGAACGATGCATCTTTCTTTATGTAGCATAAATAAACACAAACTAATTATGTTTCATTTAACATCTGAGTATCAATAAGAAGATTATTCGCATCATCAGTTTCTTTGGTAATAAACTTCGATGCCTCCAAAATAAACTGTAAATTATAACGATTACCATCACACCTAGATAACAAAATACAAACACACTTCAAACTCTGATCTGATTAAATAATTAAAATATTACGGTGGTATAAACCACAATACAGTAAGACGCCGTTTATATATTAAAGTACCTTTAACCCCACAAACAATATTACTGGTTAGGATTCTATGTATAAAACTGTATAGTTGAATGCCAAAATATTTTTGATATGAGCTTTTACTTATTGTTGTATTGAGGTTTGTATTTCCAAAATGTTAATGAATATGAGGTTAAAGTAGAAATAATGTTCTCTTGTAGAAGAAATATTACACAATTTGCACGTTAATGGCATAGTATACCACCCTATATTTTATTTTTTATTTCATTAAAATCTTCAACCGGTTTATTATACGAAGTGGAAGAAAGAAACACAGATGCCTACTTTGACGTTATCCTCATTAACATTTTGGAAATACAAACTTCAATATAACAATAAATCACAAATTCAAATCAAAATTTTTTTGGGCATTCAGCTATTCGCTTTACACAGAGTGCATATCAGTAATATCGTATTTGAGGAAATAGGCATAATAAGAAAATCAAAGCCCAGCAAAAAAAACAAACGAAGTAAAGGCATTTTCAATAGAACTAACGTTTCGTTGCTACACGCAACATCATCAGAGAATGAATGATAAATATACAAGAGTGACAAAAGGATAAGAGTGACAAAAGGATAAGAGTGACAAAAGGATAAGAGTGACAAAAATCCTTTTGTCACTCTTGTATTTATCCTTCATTCTGATGATGTTGCGTGATCAGTTTTACACTGTCAGATTTTGCAAGTTTAAGCTTCATTCGACAGATACTGGTTTATATAGATAAATTAATATTTATAATTTCGAATTCCGTTATTTTTAGTAACATTGAGTCAGTTGCTATGGCAATTATGGCATGCGCGGAATTTGATGAAATTACTACGTCGAACCCCACCTATTGAAAATGCCTTATACTTCGCGTTATTTTGCTGGGCTTTGATTTTCTTATTACGCCTACGTTTTCCGCCTGGTTCATCAATTGCACATATCCTAAAGAAGGTTATAGGCGCTCTAAAAGTCGATAGCTCAATTTGCGATAGCTGAATTTAGCAATTTTCCTCCGTCAAGATTGAGCAACAATCTTTAGCAAACATACTTTAGAAATTTTTTTTCGATTTAAAGAAATGGATGATATTACGCAAAGAAAGAAAAGAATGGGAAGAAATCACTCTTTAGAGCAAAAAAAAACCCTGCATTAGATAAACGGGAAACAACTAACAGTTTTTCGAATGTTTTTTGCTGTACAAGCTGTCGTAAGTTAAACTCAGATAAAACTCTGAGCTCCAGACGGGACTCGAATCCACAACCTTCCGAATGCCAGCCGGACGCTCTCACCATTGAGCCACTCAGATGGTAGACCAAGGTTGTTTACGATACACACGAAAAACAAAAAAAACTTTACCAACTCAAGCTGAAAACACTAATAACGTACAACTTACAGTTTGCCTAGATCTTTTTGATGTCTCGTCAAATTCTTTTGCAATGCTCGTAACAATGGCATTATAGAACCAGAACGTTGTTTTAACATTGCACCATGACATGTTAGTAAATGATGACACCACAATAAATAAAATTGTAAATGTTTAGAGCTTTCTAGTTGACTAGCAACAAAACTGAGAAGTCTGTCGACATAAGAGTCACTGAGATTTTGTACAATGAGTTGAACTAAAAGAACAAACAGACAAACAATCAAAGTGAGATTTGGTACTGTATCTTTTGGTCAAAGTTGAAGGGATGTGGCAAGAAATATCAGTTACAAATTTTTGACTTTCTGATTAACAAACTGCCTTACGATGGTAAACAAAGCGACTTTGTACAAAACAACGTCACTAATTTCGACAAAAGATAATCCTGATGTCTTCCAGGGGGGTAAAGTAGAACTTCAGTCAGCCATACTTTCACATATATAAGTTTGAAACTCGATTATTGTGGACGTTTCTCACTCCCAATTGAACAATATTCCTTTTAAAAGCATATCACATAAATCCAACTAGCAGAAAAGAAAGTTTAATATACCCTGGTGGTGACGTCAGTTAATTAGTCAAGGGTTTAAAACAAGACGGCGAATAACAGCGAATAACAGCTTGTCTTGTTCAACGCCGTAAGACTGCTCTGTCTCTGCAGAGTTTTCAGTATTTTTTATTACGTGCATCGAAACCAATAAACTAACGCCTGAAAAAGTCTGATATGATTCCGCTTTTTAGATTTATTAAAATGTTCTGGATGCGTTCCCCCACTATACTCCTATCATATTTTAAGGTTGCTCAATATGAAAAAGCTATGAAAAATTAGATATTTCCTCTAAAACGTTTTGCAGTTTAGATTTGTGCTTCATTCTTAGTTCCTTGTACAGCCCTAGTGTCACCCGTTAGTATTGAAAGACAGTCCACAGTTTCGGAAAGGAGAAATCTTTGTTCTAGTAACTTCAGAAATTAGATTTATTACAATAACTGTACTAGATAAACAAATGCTGCAAGTGTAAAACTTTTCAATTATTAGCACTGATACTATGACTATGCAAGAAACTAGAATAAAGCACAAATGTACACTGCCAAACGTTTTAGAGGAAAAATTTAATTTTTACAGTTTTTCCATATCAAGCCAATTTACAAAAAAGATTCTTCTCGGTACTCAACTGTCTTGTGTTGGTATTGTTTCAACAACTTGCAGGATTAAGTCTTGTTCATTTAACCTAAAACTCGATATCAAAGCCTTGATAAACTCTCCTTTGTGTAAAACGTCCTTGATGGTTTCAGGTGTCACGTCAATTGCAAGATCAAAAGGATCAAAAACCATGGCAACATCTAATGAATACGTCAGCAATCCCTCTGTTGTTGCAGCAGACCAAGCACGACCTGCAAAGCAAAAAAAAAGTTGTGTTGACATTAAGCGATAAATGGATGGGGTATGTTCTATTTTACGACTATTGAAAAACTAAATAAAGTGTCCCCCAGAAAAAACAAGGACAAATATTAGTGATTGTAACATGTCAGTGTTTGTGAAGTCACGGAGCATATGGTGCATGGGCGTGCATTGAAAAACGTGCACCAAAAACTGTACAAAGATTTGAGTATTATCAACTTAGCCAACAGTATAAAGACGACTGCAAAACAATAAAGAAATATATAAATTAAAGCATGCACCAAAAGCGAACCTAAAACCTTCTAACAACCGGTTAGAGGCCCTAACCATTGAGATACTGAGGCTCAGATGGAGAGTTAAGGTTGAAAACTCAGAGTCATATTTGCTTTCTAAACGATAGCGTTTGCATATAAAATGTAGTTAAAGGAACGTCATTTTTTTAGTAGAATTTTTGCAAATCTGTAAAACCCAAAAACAAAAAACGTGTAGTTCGACCAAGTCAAAGTGGGGTAAAAGTAAACAAGAGTTAAAACAAGGAAAAAGAGGAACAACAAAGTTGAAAATGAGATTACAAATATCTGTTTTCATTGAGCACGTCGCACGTAAAATTGTTGAAAAATTTGGACATGCGATGGACATTGGATATTCTAACCTGTGGGTGAAAATCGAACACATTTCACTCTGATTTCTGGTTTTACCCTCCTGGAACTCATATCACCTTGTTGTAAAAAAATAATATGTACGTCATTTAGTTAGAAAAAAAACAAGATCAATTTACAAATTGTAATAGAAGCGAATAAACAGTGCACGTTTATTTATTGCTTGAGCTTTCGACGTGTTACTCAGGCCTTCATCAAAGCAAATGCCAACATCGTGTTGGCTCACGACATATAAACTGAACAAGTGTTCTTACGTGAATGATCTGGTTGTTAAGTTGTTTTTGTTTATATGACGTGGGCCAACACGATGTCGGCTCTGATGAAGGCCAAAGTCAACAAGTCAAAAACTCAGCAATAAATAATAAACGTGGTGTTACAACAAATTCTCGCTTCTATATTACGCTATATATACTGACAAAATTGTTGGATGAAATCACCTAGAATGTCTTGAAAAGATATGATGCTGAGATTCAGAGTTTGTGCATGCTTTTAGTAACATACGAATTATTGGCATCCATATATACTTAGATCTTATTATATGTTCAATGCAGTTGTATAGTAAATACATTTTATTGAAGCTCCCTAACATAAGGGCTACTTATGCAGCGACCAGACAATACACAATATACCAGACAATATACATAACAGGATAACAAACAATGATGCAATTCAAGATCAAACGTTTAAAATGTTGTCATGGGTTAAATCTCTCAGAACAAAACCCCTAAATTATCGCGAGTTGCTCTTCGCGCATTTTGCAACTTCCTTCCAGCACTCACGTGCCTTCAATTCTCCATCTATATTTATAGTCATCACTACAGCATATACTTCATAGCATAAATGAAATTGCGACCGTTATTTGACAGTATATATGCCACGCGAAAAAGTTCTAGTAGTCACCGTACCTTTCCGAACCCCAGGCAGACTTATATCTCTGTCATTACTTTCATCTTCACTATCATCTATAAGATCTAACGGTCCAGCATCTGTCATCCGACGACTATTGAGAAATTCCTGTAAAATAATAATGCAGTATATTAAGTGCAAGATATACCCTAACTTAAGTTGCCAAGAAGAAAATTAACTCATAACCTTCTGATCGCAAATAAAAAGTTTAAAACTTTTTTTTTTACTCTGAACCTGCTTTTCAACAGTTCTTCTAAGAGCTTTCCGTTGTGTTTTTGCAACAAAATCATTATTTCACTAAACCATTTATATTTTTGTTGTATAAAACAAATAAAGTTAATGACGTGACGTCACAACGTAGTAAGAACATTCGTGCCGAGCGTGGGCAACTTTTTGCCCTTACCGCGTTGTAACGCCATCTGCGCGTGTGTATTTATTTAATACATAGATTGCAATTTTAATTTGTTGTCTGACTGTGTTCAGTTATGTAATATATCATATATTTTATTAAGATATCAAAACACCAAGAGGTTTGTTGAAGGCGAAGCCCAGGTTTTTAAACAAACTTCGAAGTGTTGAGATATCCTGATGAAACATTCGAGGTAAAAGTTTGCTTAATTTATGTAATGTCGATATTCAAACCACCAACACATGCGCGTACTGATTTCCTTTGTGTTTTCTCCATAGATTATTTGAGATGTACATATGACGTTGCAACGTGGTAAGAACAAAATGTTGTACACATGCAAGCTAGCGCAGTCAAATAAGCCATTAAAATTTTTTTATTGAAACCCTTTACGTCATCCATGCGTCTGGTCTCTAACAGATCATGGATAACCACCAATGAAAACAGCAAGCATAAAGACTAGATATATTCTATTAAACAATTTCTTGTAGTTTTCACAACGCATTTTTTAAGAATAACCTATTTAAAACTAAAAGAAATTGTTTAATAACTTCTTATTAACCGAGAGTGCGGTCATATCAGACTGAGGTCCAACCTCTTACCCAGGCTCTTTTCAACCCGCAGCGCGAAGAAAAGACCCGAAATCTGGTTGTGACAAATTTGTTTGGACAGGGGTGGGGTAGAGAAGATTTTAAGCTTCTTGCGCTAACGTACGAGAGACTCGCGGCGCAAACAAGCGAAGGAAAGAAGCAGCCCACATGCAGAGGGTACATAATTTGAATACCTGATTTCAAATTCTCATTCCTTCTCTAGCTGCTCAAGATTTCTGCTATAATGCTTTATATTTATAAACATACAACTTGTATGTTTTGATGTGAATACTATACGTAAATTATTGAAGTGTTGAGCGGCGAGAAATTCGAACGGCTCGACGATCGTCGACATTTTATACCCGGACGGCAGAAGTTTTAAATTAGATAAACAAAGGCAACAAGTAGCCTGTGCACATCTGGAAAACCCGCCGGTAATCCGTCTGTGAACAATCGGCCTTAATCTTGCCCATTGACGTCAGTGTTAGTGGAGATTTTGATAACAGACTGTCATTGGTTCATACTGTCAAGCGTTTTGATTGGCTCACGGACCTTTAGTGTATGTAACCAATTAAAATGGTCTGTTTGACATTGATTGATATGTTTACGCCAGGTCATATCAGTTTTACATAATTATGCAAATTAGCTCCGGCAAGCATTCCGTCGATTGTTCACAGACGGATTACCGGCGGGTTTTCTGGATGTGCACAGGCTAGCGACAAGTAGCCGAGGAAAATCAACCTTCAAGTTTGTGTACTGATTATCTTTGTTTATTTCACTTGTTTATATAAAAAAAAATGTCTCGTCCTGTGCGAGACGAATCAGTTTCCGTCTCCGTTCCACAACTCGGTGTAAAGACTATTTCTCTCCGCTCCACAGTGACACTTTGATAATTGCGTAGTGTTCACATGAAAACAAGTAGTGTGTGTAAGGATAGCATTATAGCAAAAAAACCTGCGCAGTTAGATAAGAAATCAGAATCAAAGCGGATAAATTATTTACCCTCTGCGGCCTGCTTCTTTGCTTCACTTGTCTGCGCCGCGAGTCTCTCGTAAGTTAGCCGTTTTTTTGTGAACATATTCGAAAATCATAACCATATCGTGCCCACTTAGCGCTGAACCCTTGAATCCAAGATCGAAGTATTTTCTCATTTTCTCAAACGGTAAATCTTTCAGGCAAGAAGCTTCAAATCATCTCTACCCTACCCCTGTCCAAACAAAATTTCTCACAACCAGATTTTGGTAGTCACGTAACCATGATATACCAGGGTCTTTTCTTCGCGCTGCGGGTTGAAAAGAGCCTGGGTACGAGGTTGACCGAGGTCTTGACAGTACGGACCGAGCCCATAGGGCGAGGTTTGTACATAAAAGACCAAAGTCGGACATTTTCCGCGTAATGACCAAGCAGTCGAGGTTAATAAGAGGTTTTCGGTTGTAATTGCTTTGGGGATCGGATCGTAAAACTTACTTTCAGATAGCTCATCGTGTGACTCATACATGATTTAGTGCCTAGGTTACTGTTTTCATTAAATTTATTCGGATTTTGAAATATTTTTTGGTACTTTTTTCGTTGTTCTTTTGTAAACTAAATGGCAGACGAATTAGAAATTACGGACCAGTCCATTACGGAAAATAATCGCTCGGCACGTGACGCGTCTCAGCCAATCAGAGCAGGCAAATTTACCGGAAGTAAATTGTGCAATATAATATAATTTATAAAATAACCGGAAGTAAATGAACGACAACACGCACTCTGATTGGCTATTGAGTCAAACAAGCGCGCCATTATAACTCCATAACGGCACGGCACACGAGATACTTCGCCACGATTTTGTCGTTTTTGATTAATTTTATGTGGATTTAATCATCAACGAAAGTAAAAAATTACTTGGATATATGTCTAATTACGTAATTAACACAGCAGAATGTTTTCAGTGCAACTTTAAGTGCATTTTCATCGCTAAAATCGCCGACATGTGTCCAACGCCGCGCAACAAAGTTTATTCTGTCATTGCCGTTTAGATCCGACGTCACCTATCAGGATAGACTCGTAAAAACAGGACTTCTACCTCTCTCTGTCCTACTGGCAAGAGTACCTTGACTTAGTATACCTCTTTAAACGTTTACGTATTGCAAGTGACCCTTACATTTCTGTTAAGTCCTCTAACCGTGTAACCAGGCGCTCTAACCAAAAAAATGAAATTATTTTAAATATTCCTAAAGTAAACACTCTAACTTTTCAGAACAGCTTTTATTGTAGAGCACCGAGAATTTTCAACTCCTTGCCATCACATTTGCGAAATGTCAACCTCACTATTAGTCAATTTAAATTTAAACTGTTAGAATACTACCAGCACGCAACCGAACACGTATACAATGTTGAAACTCCACAAACTTTTAAAACTGTCTGTGTAAAATGTCACTCGTGCCGTCCTCTGTCCGGTCTCCTTGTTAAAATGTGCTGTTAATTTATGTATTCACGAGTCTTAGGTTAGAAGTTACTATTTATATTTATGTTTTAATGTTTTTCATATTAATTTTGTATTTTGGGGGTCCCATAATGGAGCCACAAGCTCTGTGGGACTTCCCTGCCATTTTTGGCAAAGTTTGTAAATAAAAAATAAATAAATAAAAACGTGTTGTACGAGGCCACGCGTGGCGCTAAATGGTAACAAACTCGTCCTGAGACAGGGAATAGGTTTTTTTGTTTACTTTTCTTGGGTTTATTGACAATTTAAAGTCATTATTTTATAAAAGAAATAAAACTTAGTCGCTGTGCGATTATCGAGTTATAATGCACTCGAGAAGCTAGTAAAACACTCGGCTATCGCCTCGTGCATTATAACTCGATAATCACACGCGACACGTTTTTTATTTCTTAAATAACTACCATGTAAAACTTTAAAGAACTTTTATATATTCTACAAAACTAATTTGTTAAATGAATGAAAGGTTTAAAGCTAGAAACCAGAACACGCCAAACATTACACCACAACAAAACTAACGTCAAACCTGCATAGCATCAAATGATCGATTACATGATATTTCAAATCTCTTCATTAACATCTAAAAACAATTTTATAAAATATTTAAGAAATGAACGAAATGGTTTGACATCAAAAGATTTGACTTTAACCACCTTATTTTATTTGTTCTAGTAATACTAAATCTTAAAGCTAAAACCAAAATCAACCGGATCAAAAGAACTCGAGCGACTCAAACGTGAATATCTATTATTATTATTATACAATGCTGATACAATCTCGACTGTGATTGGTTAAACACCTACAGATAATTCTTGATATCTGTAGCTATGACGCGCTGGCCAGCGGTTTAAACAAAACAAACATGGCGGCCGTCCTTAGGAGTGAAGATCAGAAGCGGATTAATCCGGCAGATTTGGCACGTTTTGTTGACGCTAAAACCACCAAGAAAAAACAAGCGAGCTACACATACATCTGTTAGAGTTTAAAGCAGTGTTTGAAGGAGAAAATTGTATTTGAAAGCGAAAAAAGTTAGCGAACCTCGAACTGAAGACGGTATGAATATTTACTATTTTTACCTAACTTTGTAAAAAACTTTCTAAAGGCTTCTACATTTATAATTGTATAATAAAACAACTATTGAATTCGGTTATCGCATGATATCAAGAATTATCAAGGCCTCTGTTTGTGTTATCCGCCTCAGCCTTCGGCTTCGGCAGATAACACAAACCTCGGCCTTGATAATTCTTGATATCATGCTCAACCTCATCCAATAATTGTATATTATTATTATTAATATTAGCTTTGCCCACCTAATGACGGCGTTCAACTTCCCTCGCACATTTGACTGGATTCAGCATAGGAATGCCCCCTAGCTCTAGTCTTATATTATGATCTCTGCTCGCAACCGTCCCAAAGACAATGTTGGGATTTTTTGGTATTTTATCGCATTTAAATACTGATGCTTTTATTGTTGGTTAAATCTATTGTTTTCAAAACTAAAATAAACTTATCCAATTGTTAGAAGAGAAATATCTTCGCTGGTTTCAGCATTCTCCATTGCTCCCAAGTTGCAAAGGGTATGGGTTAGAAGCGTATTACTGCGGTCCCAATGTAAGAGGTAAAGTAAGACGAAAATTAAATAATAATTTAGGTCATGGTAATTATCAATCTCGATCCCAGAGCCCACGTTCCCCACCCGGGAAACGAGAGACTCTGGGATAATCCGTTTCACATTGATATTTCATTGGCTGATGAACACAGTGAACTCTATATAACTCTTCTTCCGGATAACAAGAATCATGTGATGGCGTGAACAGATTATCCCAGAGCCTCTCGTTTTCCGCCCGCTGGGTAAGGGGAACGTGGGCTCTGGGAGCGAGATTGGGTAATTATTATCTTATGAGCTATTAGTTACCAATTATTAAGTATTTTATCATTAGCTATGAGTTACTAATTATCAATTTTTTTAGTTACCAACTCTGTTAGACTTCATTCTCGTAAATTAACAGCAGCTAAAAGAACAAAGACTTAAAGTGCCTATGAAGTAAATAATTCATTGGCATTTTTGATTATTTTAATGAACAGAAGAGCATGACAGCAGCATTTACTAAGAAGTTCAAGAGAAGCTGGCGTATAGTTCTTGAGTTATGAGCTTTCAAAGTTTGGTAACAATCTTATGATGTACGCAAATGATCAGTCGATGCTAAAGTCAATTGTTCTTATGCATAGTTGTCCATTTGCGTACGTTATTAGGCATTGTTATCGAATGCCCAAATTTTTCCAAAGACAAACTAGCTATGGCAAACTTTGAGAGTTCATATAACTCGGAAACTATACGCCAGACTTTGCTCCTCTGTTTACTCAAAAACAAAAATGCCAACTAATTTTCACGTCATAAACACTTTAACGTCTATTCTTTGGTGACTTTGTGGTAACGGTCATACCCTAGCTAAATAAAGCTGTTTACCTGTTGTTCAACGTTATAAATACACACAAACTTGGACTTCCCTCCGGCCAACACACTTGAACCATCAGCAGTATAACATAGGCTTGTAAAACATCTAGGAATACGAAACAATTACGGTAATTGGAAGTAATGTAGAAGAACGTCCGTCACAGAGATCTCCCAATACTTAGGATTATCTTCTAGTGTATCTACTCAAGTAAATGTATTTATTAATTTATTTAAACTTATTTACAGACGGTGGGCCCTTCACCTCATAAAAAGTGTTCTTCATAGGGGCCGTCTATATACACACATATAATACAATTTGAATGCAATATAAAATTAATATTATCTAATCTATATTTACAAGGTAAAAAAAAACTATCAAAAGTTACTAGAATATTAAAACTATCTAAAAATATTCTAAGCTAACAGAATAAGTTTCTAGTTTTTAACATTTTTAAGATGAGATGGTAATTTATTCCAAAGCTCAGCCCACGATAGGAGAAACATCTCTTTAATGAATTTCTTCTTGGTTTTTGCAACTTTAACATAGAAAAATTGCTTCGGAGATCATATCTAGAGTTATTACATAAATGAAATTCTTCATTCACATAAGAAGGCATTTTACCAATTACTGCCTTACGAACTAACGCAACAAGCCGATCCTCCCTACGTTCACTTAATGATTTCCAATTTAATTTACTTAATACCTCACTGGAACTAATTTCATAACTGTCTCCAGTTATTATTATTATTAAATCACCATATCCTTGCGGTCTAGTTTGTCATGGCAACAGTTACAAATGCATGATCATTACTCGATTTATTGGTAATATAATGTAACAAAATTTGGTATACGAAGCATAAAAAAAATTGCCTTTCTTTTATATCTAAACCCAACCACTTCATGTGGAGATTTCGTCTACTCGTTGTTGTGCGTCTGACTTGAAAAACACATCGCCCAAAACATCATGAGACGATGAAAGTTATGGATTTATCAAACTTGTGTTTTCTTAAACTTTTAAGGTTAAACATTATGCATGCCTACATATACGAATACTTCAAAAACTTATTAATATTCAACAGGATTATCGTTACTTGCTGTCGTTGTTATGAGGTCAGGGTGTTCAACTGTGGGTTCATTTTCGACAACAAAGTGTCGCAAACTGCAAATATATTTATCCCTCAAACAAACGAAAGAATCGCTGCGACGACGCGCATCATCCCATAGCTTGCGCTTCTCTCCGCTCCTCTTCGGACAATATTTCACCATACGCTCTGGATAACGTTAGTCATTCTTACAAGTACCCCAAGCGCATCTTTTAGTAGCGACCATGTTGAAGAACTGTTATTGTTCGAAATTCCGAACATGTACGAACCACTGACCTATATATATAACTGCTATTAGTTAGGAAAAAGTGTCCCCAAAATCGTTTTCAAAATGGCGGCATTTGGGTCCTTTTGCTAAAGGTGAAGGTCGCTGACCGATACCTATAAGAACCGGACTGATGACACATGTTTTTAAAACTGCCTGTATTCTGCTCGGCATTCAGTCGAATTATGTTATTTATAACTTGATAAAGTCTTCATATTTATAGAAGATGAAAGCTTTCTGACTGACGGGTTTTGACGGTCTTCTACTGTCCCAGTCTGATATAGTTTGTCGTCCGACTTTCTTGTTTTGACGACAGGAAAATAGACGGACGAATTAAAGATGGAAAACTCGCCGTTTACCGGATTTTAAAACACCTGACAACTGATGAGTTTCTCGTCTGCTATTATGATGAGTTTCTCGTCTGCTATTATGATGAGTTTCTCGTCTGCTATTAACACTTGGAAAATGTTGATAAAGACACTCTAAGAAGAACTCGGTACGCCTCGCTTCTTTACGATTTTCTCGTGATCTTCAGCGATTCTTTATAGAGCTGGCGACTGCATAAAACGAAAGGTTTGTAGATTTCCATGACCATGTGTATTGCGGACAGTCTTGTTTATTTTATTGCCAAGTGTTCGTGCCGTACGCCCGGCCGGAACGTCTTTAATTCATACTGCTAGAAAGCTACAACAGTAATTGTCTAGGAATTATTGTACTTCAGAACTACAATAAGTCTCTTATCATGAAAACGCCCCGGGCCGCTCGGCAACAAACATAAATAATATACATGCATGCATGCATGCATGGAAAAACCACCGAAATATTATGTTTATACAAACTCGAGATCATGTTCTACTGATATTCCTATTTGGTCAGACGCCATTCAGTACGCCTCTGGAGTCGTTCCACAATAAATTAACAATGACCAACCGTGCATGCATTAACTCTTTCCTGTCCGAATTTGTCTTTAGTATTTTATTCTGGCTAACGCTAGACTATTTTATTTACCTCAGGGGAAGCCCTCGCACAGGAACGAGTTAAAGTATAAAGAAAATCGCTTTGTATTTACATAAATATTATTTTTTCCTGCGATAAGTACATGTCAGTGGTCGCTACCATTAGCAGAAGGACCCATAAATGCCGCCATTTTGAAAGTGAAAATGGGGGCACATTTTTGGCCAGCACCCGCAGTCCAGTTATATATATAATCGAAATATAGTAAGGTTAGATATACTGCCTAAACAGAGAACGTAGGAGTCTAACGTTTCGAGCGATGGTACTTCGTCAGAGAGAAAAAGCTTTTTTTTTTCTCTGACGAAGGGCCTTCGCTCGAAACGTTAGACTCCTACGTTCTCTGTTTCGGCAGTATATCTAACCTTACTATATTTCGATTGTTGTTTCTACACTGCCTACGCAGCACGCTACTTTTATTTCACTATTTAGCTCAGTGGTACGAACTTTCGGTATTTGTTTACATGTTTGGTCACGTGTCACTACACATGGCTCTAGTGCCGAAAAGGTCAATTGGGTGCACGTATTTAATCATGTGCAAGGCTTTTTACACCTGACAATTAAACTTAATTATATCGGAAGGAGCATATTGTGATATAGAAGTTTACATACAGAATACTAATCAAAATAGAATTTTATAAAAAAAATTGTCATCCTGAAGAAGAAGAATTTCAAATTCAAAAAGTCGAATCACTGCTGTAGAGAAAGGTTTTCTGACTGCCGCAACCGACCAGTGCTCTACCACTGAGCTATTGGGACTCCCGGCTGAGGCAGTCAGAAATATCCATATATCAAATATCGCACACATTACCGTAGCCCATCGGGGGATATCTAATCCACCTAAACGAAGAGTTAGGTATCTTTCTCCAGGACGAAGTCGGTTTGACCCAAGCCACCATAAGTTATAAACATTCAGTTGTCCTTCAGCAGCGTGTATATGTGAAGAAGAAGAATTTCAAATGAAGTCGAATCACTGCTGTAGAGAAAAGTTTTCTGACTGCCCCAACCGGGAATCGAACCCAAGGTCTCTGGTTTAACGTACCAATCACTGAGCTATTGGGACCCCGGGCTGAGGCAGTCAGAAATATCCATTTATATATGGATATTTCTGACTGCCTCAACCACGTTAAACCAGAGACCTTGGGTTCGATTCCCGGTTGGGGCAGTCAGAAAACTTTTCTCTACAGCAGTGATTCGACTTCATTTGAAATTCTTCTTCTTCACATATATACGCGGCTGAAGGACAACTGAAAGTTTATAATTGTCATCCTAATTAATTAAGTTAAACTTGATAAAACATAGGCTCGACCTCCAACCGTCTCCCGGCCCCGGTATACATAGCTCCACCGAAAGAGACGGCTGCACGCGCAAGTCACAGCGCGTGTCTGTGAAGTTTTGCATAAATTAATTTCACGATATCAAAAACCACAGAAGCTGACTGAAATATAAGCGATTTCCTGATCCTGTAGCCTGAATGACGAGAACATCTTGGTTATTAACCAATTTCTCTAGAGTTTCCCGTTGTAAATCTTTTAGACAATCAATCTTAAACGTTTCTAAAATGCCATCGCATGCCTCACTCATTAGCACTCTATTGATCGCCATTTTAAACTTACGGGGTAATTCATGCAATAATCCCAATAATATATGCATGCCTGCTGAAAATGTGCAGGCACGTTTGTGATCGGTGCAAATCGACAATGGACAAGCTCACGAGTCCAGCCGTGATTTCGGGGGAGGTAAGTACTGGGGTCCGAGACACGGCTGGAAATCGAGCCTAGATAAAACACTGCTATTCGGGTTTTTAACGTTACTTATCAAATAATTAATAATTCATGAAAAAACAACAAAAGAATTTAACCCTTTGAGGCCTGGACCTCTCCCTGTGCCGAATAAAATCGTCTGGCGTTAGCCAGATAAAATACTAAAGACTCGTCTTCAGGCTTTAAAAGGTTAATATTTAATATCTGCAAATATATATCTATAAACTTTTCTCAGCTTCAACATGCAGCTAATATGTCTTATGCCTGAGATCGTTGATAAACCTGAACAATTAGATGTGCGAATTTGTCAATTTGATAAGTTCGGTTCGAGTTTGTATATCAAATAAAATCGCTGCTCGTGTTTTATCTATCAAATATAATACTCTGTTAAACTAGCGGTCTTCAAACCGTTATTTTGTTACCAGAAGTACGACAAAAATTAAAAACGCCTAAAAAAATGTAGATCTCTAAACACATGTACATCGACCAATATAGTGTAACAAACAAATCTGTATATAACTTGTATAACACTGAATTATTTTAGGACTTATAGTTCTAACAGAAAATAACCAAAAAATAATCAACAATTTGTGACAAAATCTAAAAAGTACTGCATGTGCCTTACTTGGAAGAAGCAGACGTTTTTGCTGTCATTCTATCGGTGGCTTTTCTTCCTCCTCCTAAATCTTTGCGTCCTTCAATCGAATGCAACTGAACGGCACGAGAAATATCCCAGAACGTTAGTTGACCATCCAATGTTGCCACGGCAACTTCGTGTCCATCTGGCCTCACAGTAATGGCAACAACTAATAAATAAATAATAAACCGAGTAAACAAGTTGTTATAACATTTGTTATACTGAGCAAATTTTAATTAACCCTTTGAATACTAGAGGTTCTCACATGACGAGTCAAAACGTCTGGTGTTAGACAGAGTATAACAAAGGGACTGGTTTTGACCAGTCTGTATGCGAGCTAGTCCAAGTCCCAATGCATGCGACGACTTTTATATAGAAAAACAGGAAGCACTTTTATGCTATCTGTATCTTTAATCGGTAAAGTTGGTTGCATACAACCGATGTAAAATTAATACATTACAGTAATAAATTTTTTTTTGTTTTTTTTTGTTTTGTTTTTTTTTTGTTTGTTTTTTTGTTTGTTTGTGTTTTTATGCTATTCACAAACCGCTGTGCATCGCGGTAACTGCGTATAGTTAACTTGTGCATTTTTGTGCAATATAAAGTTTTTACAGTGTTAATTAACACTTAATTAAATTATATAATAAGTAGATTGTAAATTATATAAATGTCTACAGTGTTAGGCCACTCCTAAAGCTAAAGTCGGGAGAGGATTATTACTTCTGACGTTATTGGCTAAGCAAATACCTTCGCAGTTCTATTGTCAATACGATCCGCGTCCAATGCATGCGACGACTTTGTAGTAAAACGGGAAGCACTTTTATGTTATTTACAGTTTCACACCTCGGTTGCATGGGTCGCTCGTGGGAAACAAACCGCTGTGCATCGCGGTAACTGCGTATATGTCTTTAATAGAAATCGTGCGTTGATAAATGACAAGAAAAATAAATTCTATAATTTACAGAATAACAATGCAGCTTACCATCAGATGTCAAAGTTAACGTTTCACGAGCAACCCGACTGGAGTAAACATTCCAGATTTTAACAGTTTTATCCCACGAACCAGAGAGAAGAACTGGATGAGACGAACTAAAACACAAGCTAGATACAGGAGCCTCGTGGCCTGCTATCACCTGCAATAAAAAACGCATTTTTAGCAATAAAAACACATCTTTGTTCACAGTAATGATAAACTCCCAAAAATTATAATATTGAGATTTTACGGTTTATATCGAAACACAATGTCTAAATCACACGTTATATTTAATGGGACATTAAAATAATAATACTATTAGAATTCAATAAGTAACAATTTACGAATGTGAATAAAATTCAATTTGGCAAAATAACTCACGAGTCTAACTGGCTAACATGGGAAAGACGCGACGAAAGAAAATAAAGAATTCATAAAAAAATAGTAAACAGACAAACCGACGAGTGGACGTCTGTCTGTCTGTCTGTCTGTCTGTCTGTCTGTCTGTCTGTCTGTCTGTCTGTCTGTCTGTCTGTCTGTCTGTCTGTCTGTCTGTCTGTTAGATGTAATAGAAATCTAAATAACTTTAAACTATATCTACAATCACCCCCATCACGCTCAAATGGACTAATTTATTGTAAATATATACTTGTGGATACATACTGTATATATAAATGTAATTATTATTCGGCTTTCTTGTAAAGCAGTTTTTAACTGAAGAATTTCAGTCTAAATATTTTTGTCTGTCTGTCTGTCTGTCTGTCTGTCTGTCTGTCTGTCTATCTGTCGCAAAGCAAACTAACGGGTGTACTCATGATACTGGCTTGGTGTTGCTGCACGTAACTAATCTACTTTCCGACCCCTTAGCTCGCACTCAATCCTCGGTGTGCAAACTAAGGAAAATAGATGGACGACTTGCAGTCTACTGACTGTGTGCCATAAATACCTCTAAAAGTCTTCCAGTTTGGATTGACCATAGAAATATTTCAAATGTGTCCAAAGATCCAGCACAAACTACTTCACCACTGCCGTCCACAGCTAAGCAAGAGAATTGGGCAGGTCGAGGAGATGCAAATGTTCGAAAATTTCTGTATCTAAAATAGAACGCATATATTAGCGCAATAGAGCAAAAAAAAATATTGATTAAATTAATAGAAATTATTGGAATATGAAAAGTAAAACAACTGTTATCGCTAAATACCAAATACGTTCGTTTGTCAAAAACGCAATCTCCTTTTATGTGTTATGTAACGTTTCCCTCTGACGCCAACATTGCAGAGAGAAACAGTGCAATGATTCCCTCTGACGTCACTGCTGATCACATAATTGTTCACGTGAATAACTAAAATGATTATTGCATAAGTTGGGATGCCACCTTCGAGTCCGTAAAACTCAATGTTTCTCTTGGCGTCAGTCAACAAAAAGAGAGCAGTATGCTCTCTCTTTTTTAGTGTTCCGTCGTATAAGCATTTAATTGACCACCCTATTCATTGCTGAATTAATAATTCTCACTGTTACTCGTAGAAGTCTCTTGACTTTCAAACGTGACCCCTGTCTCAACGCCAGCACAAGTGCTGCACAGCTTTCTTTATTCTTAGATATCATGGAGGCTCACGTAAATCATAAACACCATTCAAATTTGACAACGAGAGATTTAGGTAATCATAGAGATATATGCAGCAAGAAGAGTAAGTATATATAAAATTGTGCAACAGTTCAGTTTTACTAAAAGCAACAAAAGCACAATCACGTGATGATTTAGTAAGAGTATTCTAGAATTTAATAGAGAAATATAGAAAACATTTTTTTGATTTATCAGTTGAGACGAAAGCCAAGCATACGTCGTTGTTTGTTCGAAGTGCATGCATGGTCGTTCTTTGGACACATAATTAGGACAAAGTTCAGAAAATAATCTGATGCTACACCATTGACCATTTTATACAACAAAGTTAACTTGTGTATTTTTCTTCATTATTTGAAGAATTTAGCGCGAGGGGCGAGAAAGGCGAAAGAAAGGGGAAGAGAAAGAATGCCGTATAGCCAAAAGCTTAGCCACGAGTTCTGTATAATTACTCGGGCTACTGTGGTAGGCCGAATCTAGGTTTATGCTCGGGTTTTTTCCCTTTTTTTGGGTGTCACGATTTTGCATTTTTGCACTTTTTACTTCCGCTACTATTCATAGTAGTATATACCCAATACATTACTAGCATTACTATCATATACTTTGCCAGTAACATAATGATAGTAATGCTAGTAATGTATTGGGTATATCATAAATAATATTTGACATTCCACCCAAACATGTTTAATCCAGTTTAATCCAGTGAAACGTCAAAATTACTATTCGTATTATCGCTACGTTTTTTCTCCATTAGTTTCCATATTCAGTCCAGCAATTTACAATGAAACAACAAACCTGTTTAAGTCAAACGCACGAACTGTACCATCCAACGACGCACTAAGAATCACCTGACCATTCGAAGTAAAATCCACTCCAGTAATCCCGCCACTATGCTCGTGAAATGTGACAAAACAGAATCCTGAAGTTGTATTCCAAACTTTTACCTACAGAATGAAAATGATAATTCTGGCCTGGGAAAAAGATATAAAACTGAGATACTTATTGACACTTATATTGAAAAATCATCGAGGTTAACTAAGTTAATCGATACAACGGCGGAGTTTTCGTTTCCTCTCCCTCTCCACGGCGCCCATTTCATTCCCTTCCTTTCTCTTCCCTCCCCTTTCTTACCTTCCTTTCCCTAACCACCCGTTCAGTTCCGTTCCTTTCCTTCTTTACTCTTCTCTACTTTTCCCTTCTCTTCCCTTCCATTCCCTAACCACCCGCTCAGTTCTGTTTCCTACTCTACTCTACTCTACTCCACTCCACTCCACCCCACTCCACTCTACTCTCTACTCCTGTAAATCACAAGTACAATACCTTTCCATCGTCACCTCCAGTTACAACAAGTTGACCGTCTGGAGAATAAGCCAAAACACTCATATCGTAATAATGACCTTGCTGTTTAAGAATGTATGATTCACTTTGCCACTCCCAAACAAGAAGTTGACCCATAGATGAACATCCAAAAGCCAACCATTCCCCAGTTGGATTAACAGCAACAGTTGAAATTGTTTGTTGAGATATACTAGGGGAAAAAACACGTTTTAAAATTTAAATAATATATCAAAAATTACATTTTTTTGCAAATCTATTTTAATAAGGGACTAAAAAAACCTGGAGCTGTTATAGTTTCAAAACGAATCAGTATTTAAAAAACAAAATCGGTTTAAAATATTCCTTCAGAATAGATTTTAAGGCTACAATCTTGGACAATAATAGTTGTAACAGTCAACCCCTCCCCCCGATTCAATGTTGTTATATGAAATTCCAGTCCAACATTGTCTCATTTCGGTCAACATTGAATCGGGGGGAGGGGGTGTTACAACATTATTGTCCAAGATTGTCCTTGACTGATTTTTCTTAATATTGTATAAAATACAGCTAAAATATGATTTCAATTTGTAAATTAAAGTCAATAAAGAAATTGTGAAATTTGAGACTGTTTCGTGCAATTAGTAGAGAGATATTTGCGTTTAAAAATGTATAGATTGCGCTCTACTACGAGGCCCTTTCTTTGTTACTCAATAATATCTACGTCACTAGAACAGTATTACGAGAGAAAGTGCATTCTGTCCGTGGAAAAAATGTAGGTTTCGATACTTGGATAACTGTTGAAAGAGAGATGTATTTATAATATTACTATAGTTTAGATATGACGCTCATATTTCCCGTTGGGTGATTGATATCTGAGCCCGCTTTAACTGAATCTATATCTGACATTATGATGATTGGGGAAAAACAAGCACGGTGTATTTCATTTCATAATAGAACATTTTATTTAAGTTTACAAATTATTTCCCCAGCTAATACTATCAATGAATTGTCAATGGGAGCATAATTATTTTTATATTAAGATTAATAGCTTCAAAAACTACAGAAGACCCGCTACCTTGTCGTTGGAAATTTGAGAAATTAACGTATTGCGGCACGCGTCTTAGACGAAGCGAAATCTGGAAGAGGTTGAAATCATTGAATAAATAAATGTAAAGCTTAAGCCTCTTTTATAGAATGCTTGTCAAGCCACATTTATTCATATGCAGTTGGTTTAATTTCCCCTGCGCAATTATACCGCCTTATCCAACGGTCTACCACGGTCTACCACGGTCTACCATGGGTTTCAAAGGGAATTACATGTATATTAATTTTGTTATATTGTAGTGGTAGACCGTGGTAGACCGTGGTAGACCGTTGCATAAGGCGGTATATAACTGCGCAGGGGAAATTAAACCAACTACATATGAATAAATGTGGCTTTACAAGCATTCTATATAAGAGGCTTAACCTTTACATTTATTTATTGAATGATTTCAACCTCTTCCAGATTTCGCTTCGTCTAAAACGCGTGCCGCAATATGTTAATTTCTCAAATTTCCAACGACAAGGTAGCGGGTCTTCTGTAGTTTTTGAAGTTATTAATCTTAATATAAAAAACAATTATGCTCCCATTAACAATTCATTGATGGTATTATCTGGGGAAATAATTTTTAAACTTAAATAAAATGTTCTATTATGAAATGAAATACACCGTGCTTGTTTTTCCCTAATCGTCATAATGTCAGATATAGATTCAGTTAAAGCGGGCTCAGATATCAACCAACGGCTGAAATATGAGCGTCATATCTAAACAATAGTAATATTATAAATACATCTCTCTTTCAACAGTTATCCAAGTATCAAAACCTACATTTTTTTCCATCGACAGAATGCACTTTCTCTCGCAATACTGTTCTAGTAACGTAGATATTATTGAGTAACAAAGAAAGGGCCTCGTAGTAGAGCGCAATCTATACATTTTTAAACGCAAATATCTCTCTACTAATTGCACGAAACAGTCTCAAATTTCACAATTTCTTTATTGACTTTAACTTACAAATTGAAATCATATTTTAGCTGTATTTTATACAATATTAAGAAAAATCAGTCAAGGACAATCTTGGACAATAATAGTTGTAACAGTCAACCCCTCCCCCCGATTCAATGTTGTTATATGAAATTCCAGTCCAACATTGTCTCATTTCGGTCAACATTGAATCGGGGGGAGGGGGTGTTACAACATTATTGTCCAAGATTGTCCTTGACTGATTTTTCTTAATATTGTATAAAATACAGCTAAAATATGATTTCAATTTGTAAATTAAAGTCAATAAAGAAATTGTGAAATTTGAGACTGTTTCGTGCAATTAGTAGAGAGATATTTGCGTTTAAAAATGTATAGATTGCGCTCTACTACGAGGCCCTTTCTTTGTTACTCAATAATATCTACGTCACTAGAACAGTATTACGAGAGAAAGTGCATTCTGTCCGTGGAAAAAATGTAGGTTTCGATACTTGGATAACTGTTGAAAGAGAGATGTATTTATAATATTACTATAGTTTAGATATGACGCTCATATTTCCCGTTGGGTGATTGATATCTGAGCCCGCTTTAACTGAATCTATATCTGACATTATGATGATTGGGGAAAAACAAGCACGGTGTATTTCATTTCATAATAGAACATTTTATTTAAGTTTACAAATTATTTCCCCAGCTAATACTATCAATGAATTGTCAATGGGAGCATAATTATTTTTATATTAAGATTAATAGCTTCAAAAACTACAGAAGACCCGCTACCTTGTCGTTGGAAATTTGAGAAATTAACGTATTGCGGCACGCGTCTTAGACGAAGCGAAATCTGGAAGAGGTTGAAATCATTGAATAAATAAATGTAAAGCTTAAGCCTCTTTTATAGAATGCTTGTCAAGCCACATTTATTCATATGCAGTTGGTTTAATTTCCCCTGCGCAATTATACCGCCTTATCCAACGGTCTACCACGGTCTACCACGGTCTACCATGGGTTTCAAAGGGAATTACATGTATATTAATTTTGTTATATTGTAGTGGTAGACCGTGGTAGACCGTGGTAGACCGTTGCATAAGGCGGTATATAACTGCGCAGGGGAAATTAAACCAACTACATATGAATAAATGTGGCTTTACAAGCATTCTATATAAGAGGCTTAACCTTTACATTTATTTATTGAATGATTTCAACCTCTTCCAGATTTCGCTTCGTCTAAAACGCGTGCCGCAATATGTTAATTTCTCAAATTTCCAACGACAAGGTAGCGGGTCTTCTGTAGTTTTTGAAGTTATTAATCTTAATATAAAAAACAATTATGCTCCCATTAACAATTCATTGATGGTATTATCTGGGGAAATAATTTTTAAACTTAAATAAAATGTTCTATTATGAAATGAAATACACCGTGCTTGTTTTTCCCTAATCGTCATAATGTCAGATATAGATTCAGTTAAAGCGGGCTCAGATATCAACCAACGGCTGAAATATGAGCGTCATATCTAAACAATAGTAATATTATAAATACATCTCTCTTTCAACAGTTATCCAAGTATCAAAACCTACATTTTTTTCCATCGACAGAATGCACTTTCTCTCGCAATACTGTTCTAGTAACGTAGATATTATTGAGTAACAAAGAAAGGGCCTCGTAGTAGAGCGCAATCTATACATTTTTAAACGCAAATATCTCTCTACTAATTGCACGAAACAGTCTCAAATTTCACAATTTCTTTATTGACTTTAACTTACAAATTGAAATCATATTTTAGCTGTATTTTATACAATATTAAGAAAAATCAGTCAAGGACAATCTTGGACAATAATAGTTGTAACAGTCAACCCCTCCCCCCGATTCAATGTTGTTATATGAAATTCCAGTCCAACATTGTCTCATTTCGGTCAACATTGAATCGGGGGGAGGGGGTGTTACAACATTATTGTCCAAGATTGTCCTTGACTGATTTTTCTTAATATTGTATAAAATACAGCTAAAATATGATTTCAATTTGTAAATTAAAGTCAATAAAGAAATTGTGAAATTTGAGACTGTTTCGTGCAATTAGTAGAGAGATATTTGCGTTTAAAAATGTATAGATTGCGCTCTACTACGAGGCCCTTTCTTTGTTACTCAATAATATCTACGTCACTAGAACAGTATTACGAGAGAAAGTGCATTCTGTCCGTGGAAAAAATGTAGGTTTCGATACTTGGATAACTGTTGAAAGAGAGATGTATTTATAATATTACTATAGTTTAGATATGACGCTCATATTTCCCGTTGGGTGATTGATATCTGAGCCCGCTTTAACTGAATCTATATCTGACATTATGATGATTGGGGAAAAACAAGCACGGTGTATTTCATTTCATAATAGAACATTTTATTTAAGTTTACAAATTATTTCCCCAGCTAATACTATCAATGAATTGTCAATGGGAGCATAATTATTTTTATATTAAGATTAATAGCTTCAAAAACTACAGAAGACCCGCTACCTTGTCGTTGGAAATTTGAGAAATTAACGTATTGCGGCACGCGTCTTAGACGAAGCGAAATCTGGAAGAGGTTGAAATCATTGAATAAATAAATGTAAAGCTTAAGCCTCTTTTATAGAATGCTTGTCAAGCCACATTTATTCATATGCAGTTGGTTTAATTTCCCCTGCGCAATTATACCGCCTTATCCAACGGTCTACCACGGTCTACCACGGTCTACCATGGGTTTCAAAGGGAATTACATGTATATTAATTTTGTTATATTGTAGTGGTAGACCGTGGTAGACCGTGGTAGACCGTTGCATAAGGCGGTATATAACTGCGCAGGGGAAATTAAACCAACTACATATGAATAAATGTGGCTTTACAAGCATTCTATATAAGAGGCTTAACCTTTACATTTATTTATTGAATGATTTCAACCTCTTCCAGATTTCGCTTCGTCTAAAACGCGTGCCGCAATATGTTAATTTCTCAAATTTCCAACGACAAGGTAGCGGGTCTTCTGTAGTTTTTGAAGTTATTAATCTTAATATAAAAAACAATTATGCTCCCATTAACAATTCATTGATGGTATTATCTGGGGAAATAATTTTTAAACTTAAATAAAATGTTCTATTATGAAATGAAATACACCGTGCTTGTTTTTCCCTAATCGTCATAATGTCAGATATAGATTCAGTTAAAGCGGGCTCAGATATCAACCAACGGCTGAAATATGAGCGTCATATCTAAACAATAGTAATATTATAAATACATCTCTCTTTCAACAGTTATCCAAGTATCAAAACCTACATTTTTTTCCATCGACAGAATGCACTTTCTCTCGCAATACTGTTCTAGTAACGTAGATATTATTGAGTAACAAAGAAAGGGCCTCGTAGTAGAGCGCAATCTATACATTTTTAAACGCAAATATCTCTCTACTAATTGCACGAAACAGTCTCAAATTTCACAATTTCTTTATTGACTTTAACTTACAAATTGAAATCATATTTTAGCTGTATTTTATACAATATTAAGAAAAATCAGTCAAGGACAATCTTGGACAATAATAGTTGTAACAGTCAACCCCTCCCCCCGATTCAATGTTGTTATATGAAATTCCAGTCCAACATTGTCTCATTTCGGTCAACATTGAATCGGGGGGAGGGGGTGTTACAACATTATTGTCCAAGATTGTAGATTACTGAGGAAACGTGCGAGAAAAAAGCCGATAATACACATTTTTGGCCCCAGAATATTTTATGTTATGGAAATAAAATGGATCAGTTTGACAATAACCCGTAACCCTAGTCGTAACCCAAACCCTAATCTAAACTTTAATCCTAACAATACTCCTAACCATAATCCTAATTATAATCCTAACACTGGCCCTATCTTTAATCCACGCTATAATAGAATTTAGTTCATGATCACCTCGGTTTTCTTAGATGTACCGCGGTTGTTTATTTATAATAATTACTCCCAACCACGCATAAATCAAGTTAATTGCCCCGGGCTAATATATATTACCCCGGGGCAATTAACTTGATTTATGCGTGGTTGGGAGAATAAGGGTTAATCAATGGTCACGAATGTGATAAAGGATTTATCATCGCGACTGAAGTGTTTTTTAGACAACTTCTGTGATAACGAACTCAGTATCTGGACACAGAAGGGTTAGAGAAAAATAAATCGCATAAAAAAAAAGAAATGTCCTGATATAAAATCTTTGCCCCTGTGTTTAACGAAATACTCCCTTTAGTATTTTCATTACGTATATTTAGATTTCCATAATTCGCATGCGGGTCTTCTATCTCTGGGAAAAAGTACTCATTGAAGACAGTGATTTATGAGTCCTTTCTCCCATTGTAGTGACCGCTAACCTTTTGCTAAATGAATTATATCTGGGTTGATCGTACACACAAAAATTAAATTAAATTAAATTAAATTAAATTAAATTAAATTAAATTAAATTAAATTAAATTAAATTAAATTAAATTAAATTAAATTAAATTAAATTAAATTAAATTAAATTAAATTAAATTAAATTAAATTAAATTAAATTAAAATAAAATAAATTAAATTAAATTAAATTAAATTAAATTAAATTAAATTAAATTAAATTAAATTAAATTAAATTAAATTAAATTAAATTAAATTATAAATTAAATGACAAGACGAGCTAACCTTAATGTGTGAATTAAGTTAAACTCTGGTAGTTCGTGTAATGCAAAAATTCCTGATGAAAACCCAGCAATTATAATTTTGGTCTGCTTGTGAAAAGCAACACAGGTCAAGTCAGCATGATTTTGATTATAATAATGCCTAGAAGATAAATAGTAAGAAAGAGTCAGCTTTTAAATATGCTGGAACTGTTAAAAGAACTTCCACACGAGTTTCTCTCTGACGTTAACATTGAAGAGAAAAACATTGCAAGATTTCTCTTCAAAGTCAGCACTGCAGAGAGAAACAGTGCAATGCATTCATCTACTCACCCACCCACTCACACTCACCCAAACACCTACCCACTCACTCACTCACTCACTCACTCACTCACTCACTCACTCACTCACTCACTCACTCACTCACTCACTCACTCACTCACTCACTCACTCACTCACTCACTCACTCACTCACTCACTCACTCACTCACTCACTCACTCACCTACCCACTCACTCACTCACTCACACTCACCCAAACACCCACTCACTCACTCACTCACTCACTCACTCACTCACTCACTCACTCACTCACTCACTCACTCACTCACTCACTCACTCACTCACTCACTCACTCACTCACTCACTCACTCACTCACGCGCGTACGCTCTTACACACCCACTCACACCCTCATTCACACGCGAACGCGCGCACGCTTGAAAGCACCCGCCCATTAACTAAAGACAAGAAATAAATCTGTATTGACTCACAGCTAGCGACAATGACGTCACCTCTGGAAAAGAGATGACTCATGGAAATATTGTCAAATCAAAAACAATTTTTTTGTCGATAAACAATCTGAATCGTTGAGTTGTAATGTAATTATTAGTTAACAAATACAAAACCTTACTTTGATTCTCTCTTCCATTGCACTTGTACTTCAGCCTCTAAAATAATGAAAATACCAAATTAGTGAAAATAGTATTATACTTATTACTTTACAGTCAACCGAGCGTGCTACAGTACAATATATCCACGAAACATTGCAATAGTTGATTGACAAGTTGCCATGAGCAACCTAATTTATATCAGAAACTCAACATTCCCTCATTTAGACTACAATTCAAACGGCAGAAAATACTCCCTACCCACACTAGTCTTTAATTCTTTTCTGTCCAAATTGGTCTTTAGTATTTTATTAACGCCAGAAATGTTTACTTAATTCTCGAGAAGCCCTCGGACAGGGACGAGTTAAGTTAAGGAAATTTGCTGAGCCGAGGATTCTTCATTGGACGTTACCAAATTGCTCAAGCTAAATTAACAATAAACATTGCAATGTTGTGGAGCGATGTGGCAAAGTAGCACGCAAGAGAACATTTGTTCTGACGGTAACTAACATCTTGAGATATTCGAACACTAAACTAAACGTTCGGACGATCTTTTTTATACATTCCGAATTTTTCTTAAAATTTCTGACGTATAACACTGATACAATACAACGTGTAAATAATGTTGAATTTAGTTAGTTTCAGAAATTGCAGCTTGATGTTAGTAACTAACACAGCTTGTACAGCAAACAACTGACAATTAATGTTGAATTTATTGAACATATAGTTCCGTTTAGATAGTTTAGTTTGAAGACAGCCAAACAACACAATGTACCTTGAACAAAAACTGAAAAACAAAACAAAGCGAAGAGTGAGTTGCGCCATTTTGTTTTCAATTCAGTTTTAAAGTAAATTTTTGCTCGGCCATCCCACCTCTACACGGCCCTCACGACCACCACCGCACGCCACCAACCCCCCCCCCCCCCCCCCCCCCACACACACACACACACACATTTGTGCATGTATCGCCTGCATGTACATCTATGTACTTTATTTTTGCAGAAAGTAAAATAATAAAATCTTGTAGATTTATAGTAGATTGTCGATTCAAACCTGAATTCTCGTTTTCTTCTTCTTCTTCCTCCTTTTTCTGATCTTTCATTTGAGTATCACTCATGTCTTTATTGCAGAACCAAACAAACAAAGCGCCATCTCTACTGACAGTATAAACCTTCACCAAAGTTAAGGAATTATTTATTTAACACCAACTCCTTCACAACCGACGGCTCTCCACTTGACAAGTAAAATCGTCTGGCGTTGGAAAGAATAAAATACTAAAGTCTGCTTCGTTCGAAACGAACCATACGATAAGCAAAGAGTTAAAAACAGTTACCGTAGACCTTACCAGCAGGGCTCTTGTTTTTTCTTCCCAAATGGCGAATAAAAAAAAAAGTTGGTCTACGTAAAAAAAAAAAGAACCTGCATGTTGGCAACTTATCTGTAAGAGGTGTTTCCTTAACGTTTCACTCCAAAATATAAACTTTACCATGACATGGCATGGCATGACAATAACATTCTTACTAAAACTCCTTGTCGCAAAAATAAACTTTAAACTTTTCAATTTTTAAGTTTTAAAGTAGTAAGTTTAAGTTTTAAGTTTTTAAGTAAGTTTTAAAATAAATAATTTATATAGCCATATCACTAAGCATCAGCCTAAAAAAGAATCCCTTTTCTTGAAAAGAAGAGCATGGATTATTAAAGTCTAAAAATATAACGTCTATATAGCTAAACAAACATTGTTACGTATGCATTTTAATTCAAGGATACATTGAGTGAATTTTCTTCAAAGAAACAATTCACTAAAGCATTCCTATGACCAGTTAATGTAACAGGCACAAAACCAATAACAGGATTGATAGAAAAAATCCGAGCAGTCATATCTTTTGATGCCACAACTAGGAACCTGCAATCAAAAAATCAAAACTGATTACATGTTTGTAAACAATAACTTCAACATCATAGGCGTAAGAAACGAGGGGTCATGGAGGCTCTCAAAATAATTTAAAAAAAAACACATTCGGGCATTTTCCTCTGCGGGAATTCAATTGTGGTGCCGTCACGAGTTAGCAGCACTTTATCGTTCGTTCGTGGGTAATTAATTGGCACGCGGCACCGCCCTTTAGAACTGGGTCTATATATAGTTTCGATATGCATCGCTGTGAAATGTTCAAGCAAAATTCATACGTCAATTAAAAAATCAACATTTTCGAGCAAAAACCCCTTCCCCCAAACAGTATTGGGCCGCCCCGTTTATGTTGAAAACCAAGGGCTACCGAAAGAAGAAAGAGTAAGAAATGAAGAGGTCAAGAAATGAAGAGAAATGAAAAGTAGGAGGGAAGAGATTGGTTATTGACACAATCAGAAAGCGACAGAAAAAGTGAATAGCTACGGGCAAATGACTTGCTGAAAACAGTAATCGAAGGCAGAATGGAAGGAAAGAGGCCAAGAGGAAGGAAACGCATGGCGATGCTTGGATCACCTACATGATAGGAGATCATATATATGAAACGCTGAAAAGTTTAGTACAGGATAGAGACACCTGGAGGATTAATTAATTATCAAAATTACTGTGTGTATTAGAAAATTATACTAACTCTATGAACATGAACCTGCCTAATGGACAGACCACTTAACTTTCACACACCAAAAGGCAAAACAAGCGCAAGTAAAAATATGAAATAATCGGTCTTCGCGGTTTTGAGGCTTTAAAGTGTAACACTACCCTGCGAGTCAGAGCCCCTAGCTTTCCGAACTACGCAGGCTTCGGGGGAAACTGGGCTCTATCAACAAACTCGATATTCCTTTTTGAGTATGCGTGAACGGTTGCCAAGATACTATTTTGGGCCCAGGCCCCAGCGCGTTACTTGCTATTTTCCTGCTTGCGTGCTTGCGGGTGCTCATAAACTAGAACTTGTTTGAACAGTTCAAAACCTGACTGACTCGCCCCAAGTTGACTTGCCCCAAACTCGAGTTCGTTGGCAGAGCCAAGTTTCCCCCGAAGCCTGCGTAGGTTGGAAGGGGCTCTGACTTGCAGGGTAGTGTAACCAGTGAACTCTATATAAGGACTGGAACGCTACCTCCATAAGGCCGGCCTTATGATTGGATGAAGCCAAACTTCCAGCTGCTGGGGGCAACACATCAACGTCTGACCAACGTCCAAGGAGCGGTAGAAAACAGACAATGGCCCAGCGAGAATTTTCTATTTTTTTTGTAGTTGAACTTCTTTTGAATTGATATAACGAAGTCAGTATGTATTAGAATCATTGTCCTTTCTGTCTGAGGTATGTTTGCTGGCAAAAATAGATTGAAGCAGGAAATATATTGCCAAACGAAAGCAAAATTTTGCTTGGATTGATGGAAACTCCTGACGAAAATTCAGGTTATATTTAGTATTTATTCGTCTTTATTTTATGAATTCTTGCAACCCTGTCAAGCTGTGTCTTTGCTCTTATGAATAGTCTCCTCATACCTTTTGAATCATTGTAAGACCACATATATTTTTTATCTTTGATGCCTTTAAAACACTGTCGGTTCCGCGTATTTCTGTGTTTTGTTCGATTTTTTGACTGTTCAGAAAATTTAATATTTATGGTTTTTATTGATCATGTCAGCATCCATATGCTCGACAGATTATCACTCAGATCAATTGAGATAAAATTCAGAAGATCGGAACGATTACAGTCGCTGGCGTGTACATGCACTGTCTATCAAAACACGTTCTATTTCAAGGCTAAATTTAAATGTTTATCTTGGGTATATAACATGTTTCCATTGGATACGTGTTTCCATAGGATACAAATAAGTCATTGTTACATAAATGTGCCCTTAGCCCATCTCTCGCCAATCTCACGATGCACACGCTTAGATGCCAACGACAGTATATGGAAACACTCCCCGACAAGATTGAGAGGATGAATGTCAGTGATCACGACTGATCTTTGAGACGATCGAGAAATACAACTTGCGATCATACTAGAACAGCTTTTGCATGATCTAAATCTATCCCAGAATCCATAGGGCTACAAACCACTTTCATTATGGCTGACACTTTAAATTTCTTTTATGTGACACACAAACGAGGCGAAAAAAGCTTATCTTTAAGACGCACATAAAAGTATATTCAAATTAGTCGCCATTATGGAACTGCAGGTCTATGCATTTCCAGCCCTAGATAGATTGTATCTTTTCCATTCACTGCAAAAACAGGTTCGCTGTAAACACTTGCATCTAAAGTTAAAATACAAATATACCATGTGAAACACCACTTGATTTGATTATGTCTCGCACAGTCAATACTACTCTATAATTATCTGCATGTCAAGTCATGCACTTGTATATTTATTTAATACTATACATATATATATGTACACTGGTGGCCAAAAATAAATGAGTCGCTCAAAGAAAAAAAATAGTATTATCAGACAAAATCCATAAGGCGAATTAAATTATTTCTTCCAGAAGTCAGGAAAAATTGAAGAAATCGTGTTAACATTGAAATATCTAGGTTATTAAAGAATTTTTGGAAGAGAACGAGACACTTGTTCTGTGTCTAAAATAGATTAGAAATCAAATTTTTTCATACACGTAGGAATTCGAATAAAATATAAAACTTGTAATGAAACCCATTGAAATTCTTAGAACATTTACGCGGAAAAACTTGAAAAACTCAGAGGCTCATTAATTTTGGCCAGCATTGTATGTGAATGTCTTATAGATCGTTTTCATCTGACGTCATGGCGTCGTCATGGCGTCGTCATGGCGGTCATATTAGGGAGCTAAGCAAGCTAGGACGACGACGGCAATCTAAAATTCAGTATCTAGCAAAAACCACGAATCATTTTATACGTAGTATTGAATACTTAAAGTATGTTTTTCGACATTCAAAAGCTTTAGAGTTCAAAGACTATGTGCACACGGTAACATTTCCGAGCATTTTCGTATTGTTTACTGTTCTCAAGGGAATCGAGAACAATCAGTTCATTACTTTAAACAAAACGAAAACGCTTGGAAACGTTACCGTGTGCACATAGCCTCAAAGGATTTTGTCACGGCATAGTTTGAAGTCAAACTCAACTAACAGGTTTCGCCGTTTCACGGGTTATGTCGTCCTGAAGACGTGAAAATAATCTGAAAAACGTTGTACGTAGAACGCGGGTACGGCGTTAGGATTACTCTTGGGACTAAACATTATTCATTTTCTTTGTTGTGTGAGGAAAATGCTATTGTATTAAGGACGTTGTCCTTAACGTTCGCGTTGCTTAAGCTCCCTATTGATGAAATAAGCTCCCTATATTGGTGTACAACGAAATAGCGGATATTGGTGTACCATCTTTATCCTATGGGAATTTAGCTCTATTTTATTCAAACATTTCGCATTGTTTCAGCACCAAAATAGCGCCATCGATCACGTGAGTGCAAACGATCCATGTTGCTATATATCAAACACTAAGGCCTGTTCCAAACGCCGCTCTTCTTATGTGCCGAACCTAATGATAATGACCTAAATCCTTTGTTTATGCTGATTTGCATTAGGTTCGGCGCATGAGAAGAGCGGCGTTTGGAACGGGCCTAAGGTCCCGTTTACACTTGAGCAAAAGTATCCGGATTCACATTGTTTTTTCATTTTTTTTCATCCTCATGGGGATAAAAAACAATGTGAATCCGGATACTTTTGCTCCACAGTGTGTATAAAAAAAACTGAACCCTTAGAAAACAACCTATTGTAGTAGTTTGAAAGCCCTAAAAGCGCTGCGTTGTAAATTAATCATGCAGCACATAAGTTAAACGAAGCGAAAAAGCTTTGAAATACTTTCACCATGCATACACTTCAAGTTATCTTAATTTCCCAGGTGTATAAGACCGTGTGTTTTACGCATATATCTGTGGGTTCCACGAAGTACTTAGGGCTTTCAAACTACTACAATAGGTTGTTTTCTAAGGGTTCAGGGGTTTTTTATACACACTGTAGTGTAAACGGGGTCTAAGGGGGCGATTACATGGATCGGGCTGGCCCGGTTAACCGGGATGAGTTTACGAAACGATTACATGGAGCAGGGAAGCCGGGATGATTTCAGGCCGAAATTCGCAATTATCAAGTAAATAAAGGCAAAGCTACGTTAGTTTTACTTCAGTTTTATATATATATATATACATATAATTAGTCTATTATTTATTTTGTAAGCCCATCCTTAATAAAAAGATTGTTATAATCCACGAAATCGTCTTCGCTAAGACTAATAGACCTTATTCAAAAATGGCCGCCGAATTAAGATTCTTTTATATACATATAAATTAGCCCAAATGAACTCGTTTTCATGTGGGAAATTCAAAAGAATTTTTACTTTAAAACGAGGTCATAAGGGCTAATTTATATGCACATAAAAGAATTCTAATTCGGCGGCCATTTTTGAATAAGGTCTATTAATTTATAAAATCTTCACTGTGATCACGAAACACACAAACAACGTTTTGATATTCTATTTCAGTTCCTTTCAGCACTATTTATTCACACAATCAAACAAACGAACGCGTATCGAAGCGAGTTCAACATTTTTTCAGCCCGGTTTGCCGGGATGAAAACGATTACATGGACATTTTCATCCCGGCAAATCGGGCTAGCCCGCTTGCCATGTAATCGAAATGTTAAAACAACATGCGTTTGATATATAAAGCGGGCTAGCCCAGTTAAAGGCGACGTTCAAACGTCAAACTTTACATGAACCGTACGCAATCCGCAAATCAGCATCGGTTTGTGTAAAGCTCGACGTTTGAACCTGGCCTAATAAAGTCGTCTTCATTATATACGTTTGTAAGCTTTTACATGCAGTGTTGTGGCTAATTTGTCTCTTAAGATGACCAAATTGTTGCTTTGATCTGACTCAAACTTCGTTTGAAAGCAGACAGTAAATTCTTATCAATTACTCCGTATATGAAAGGATTCGCAGCTGAAGTTCCAGTCAAATATATAACAAACAACCACTTATCAACGCTTTTGTAATAACTTATTCTACCACTAATATACAATAACCACCATAACTGCACTGGAAATGCTGTTATCCCAAAACAAACGACAACAGCAAAATTAACGAAAAAAGTTCGTACATTTCGATGGTGTTTTGTAATAGTGGAGTTAGTTGAACTATTAAGGGTGTTAATCCTTTTTCTCTGATTTCTAAGTGATTGACATATCTTGTAATAAAGAACAAATATAACTGTGGCAGGAAGAAAATACTGAATGACAAACAAAAATACAGTGTAAACAAGATTTAACGTTGGGTTCGGCCATTCCTCACAGCATTCGTCAGACAATTTGGAAAATTTAAGAACCAAGATGTACGGAATCAGACAAAGAAGTACAAAGATATACACAACACCAATAACGACTCTCAGTTTCCGTCGATTTATGGCAGGTTTTAGTGGATGTATAACAGCACGGTAGCGCAAGACTGCAATGACGACCATAAAATGTACTCCGGTTGTGAAAAATAATGTGGACATTGGAGACCACAATTTACACATGACAAGAGAGCGAATAAAAGAAACATTTGGAAACAAACTGGAATAAGTATACTCTACAAAACCCAGTAGAACCATAAGGTCGCAGATGGCCAAATGCAAAACAAGATAATAATAGTTGCTGTTGCAAAGACGTCGTCTTTGTCGGAAGATTGTGAACAATACTAGTATGTTTCCAAACACACCAAATACTTGAACCAAGGATAAAATAATGGAATGGATATAGTCAGGATTCGTGTTGGACATCGTTGCATTTTTATTGGTCATTGTCGGAACGTATAGAACGTATAATCTTTGGCAGCAGGGTGTACTTTAACTATTGTAAGAATTAAAGCTTGTTTTAAACGTCAAATTTGTCACATGTGTCTAATCTAATGCTAATAATTTTACTAATTAGACAAATGAAAAGCTACATGTTTGAAATAAGCCTAATAGTGCCTGAGAAACACGTTGTCAATAACATCTTTCAGTCCAAATGTTGCTAGTATATACGTCTTTGCTATTTCAAAATCATCACAAAAGCTCAAAATATTTAACTCTATATATTTAAACTTTTTAGCCTTTTATCTGATGCAGGATCTTTAAAATGTGTTACATGTAAGCTCATGTTCAAAATCTAATGACATGCGTCATGCAAAAATTAAATGTTCAAACAATCAATTAATTTTACTGAAAAAGCCAATCATATTTATCAGCGAAATACTAACGTTTCGAGCAGAGCGACTTTTTCTAAATGTTGCAATTTAGTTCCTTAGCTTGAACAATTCGTTTGATGAACTTCGTTAAAGGGTATGCGCAACAAAAACAAAAAATTTCAAAAGCAAACCAATGACATGAAGATACAATCTAGTGTATTATTTAGACCCAAAGTATTCCAATAAAACAACTTAATTGCACTTTTAAAGTTGCTAATCTGAATCAGTATCTGCCATCTTGGATACCTTTTTGATATGCATGTGACGTCACAAGCTGGGTAAAGCGAAAACTTTAGTTAGCCATACTTTCACATATATAAGTCTGAAACTCATTTTTTGTAGATGATTTTCATTCTTGATTAAACCACAACAGTTTAAAAACATGCCACAGAAATTTAGCTGCCAGAAGAATAAGTTTCATCATGTTTACCCAGCTTGTGACGTCAGTTAATTAGGCAAGGTATTACAACAAGATGGAAAACGGCAAGATTGTGTTTTGTCGAAATTAGTGATGTTGTTTGGCACAAGAGTTGTTTTGTAGACAATTTCAATGATTGTATACAACAAAACATAAACCAAAAATAAATTTCTTGACATGTATAACCTCAAGATATGAGCAAAAAAAAAACAAATACGAAATTTACGAAATTAAAAAATACTCGAAATAAAACACTAAATATATTCATATCTGGTTTTTTTGTCTCAGTTTTCTATTTTTTCATTTCCTACGACCAGAATATTAAATTTCTCCAAACTCTTGTCCTTTTCTACAGACAACACCACATGTCGGCAACAATGTGATACGCAGGAGAGAAGCATGAATACGAGTGATCGTCTGTCTTGTTTCACTTGCAGATATTTCAAACGCATTTATAAATTAAAAAGACAAATTGACATTTCATAGACTGGCAGTTACTTTAGTTGCAAGAATCAAGATCGCGGGTACTTTCACGTCTCTTGCACGAGGTGATTGCGAAATACAACTGCATGACGACCATATGGTAACGGCTGTTGTGTAATCCAAATCTATCCTAAAATACACAGAGATATCCACTCGCAGTCTCGCGTGGGCCGATTAGAACGATCATAAGAAAATTGAAAATCGCTTCGATCCTATCAATCGCCTCAGACGTATTGCTGACGATCGGGACGATAATAGAAACTATAAGCTTTAGGTGAAAATACAGCGTAACATGCACCAGATGCAATTGTGAAGCTTTGGGGCGGGTAAGGTTATAGAATACAAACAATACTCTTTGCAACATGTAAAACACCATTTTATTATATTATACGTCCGTCGCACATGTACTCTAACCAATGCTATATACTCTAACCTGTATTGCTCACGCACTCGCGTATCAATGCTATATCATACATGCGGATGACAGATGTCTTGTTATCAAACACTATAATAAAATAAGTAATCTATGTCAAATATATGTTTGTAGGTTTCGAGATGCAGTGCTGCGACAAATTTGAGATGACTCACTTGAGATGACCAAAGTATTGCTCTTATCTGGAACAGCTAAATTCTTATCAAACACTCCGTATATGAAAGGATTCGCAGCTGAAGTTCCAGTCAAATATATAACAAACAACCACTTATCAACGCTTTTGTAATAACTTATTCTACCACTGACATACAATAGCCACCATAACTGCACTGGAAATGCTGTTAGCCCAAAACAAATGACAACAGCAAAACTAACGAAAAAGGTTCGTACATTTCGATGGTGTTTTGCAATAGTGGAGTTAGTTGAACTATTAAGGGTGTTAATCCTTTTTCTCTGATTTCTAAGTGATTAACAAATCTTGTAATAAATAGAGAATAATACATGGATGTGCGGAAATATGAAATTTATTTCGAGTGTTGACCAGAAAGATGTCGGACGACAAGACTCCAGTGAAGACGTTGTCGCGATCGATATCTTCGCCGTATGTGTGTAGATGCTGTAATTCGAGTTTCGCCAGCAACCCCATTGACTTGTTTGGGGAAAAGTCAAACAAGGAGAACATACTATCCAGATTCCGCTCGGATATTTACGCATGCGTACCTCAACCGGAATAACAAGAATCCTCTGATTTGAAATGGATTATCCCAGAGTCTCTCGTTTCCCGGGTGGGGAACGTGGGCTCTGGGAACGAGATTGGTACTAACCCCGTCTAACCACGGTTAATAGAAGGTCTAACCGGGCTTGACTTGTTGGTGAGAGGCAGCACTCTAACAGCACACGCCACCCTTTCAGTACCAAGCACATATACTCTAGTATTTTATTTTATTTTATTTTATTTTATTCTGGCTAACACCAGATGATTTTACTCGTCAATATAGGGAAACTCCTGGTACTCCAAGGCTTAAACTAAACTCTATCTACAGTATTTATGTAAATATTACACCCATAAAGTGCTCCTGAAACGAATCATATACCTATTAATGTTTCCGTAATTTCACTTCAATTTCTTTCACTTCAACTGCATGTTCAGTAGATCATATAAGGCATGCTAAATTCTCAGGCGGTCTTTGTTCTGACGTCATAACTTATTACGGGAGAGAGAGAAAAGTTCGTTGTACAATTTACCATTCCCCGGGAAATTAATTTTTCTTAATAAATGAAATAAATAAAGATATTGTTAAATAATTCAGTCTTTCCTGAATTTTCGCTAATAAAGCGTGTATGTATTCTGCTTATTGAATATTTCGTTGCCTGCCGTGTCCCATTATTGCAGTTATTGTTGGTCATTCCCCCCATTATTATGAATGTATTGTACACCGAATCTTAAAGAAGGCAATTAGCTGTCGAAGTTGTTCAATGTTTTCCGAAAGCATCACACCTCTCACAAATTGGTCGTTCCTATTTCAGTATATTTGCTTTTCTTCCACTTCGGGTATCAGACAATTTCAAATAAAATACGAAAAATCATAAACCAAAAAGAAATATCTTGTAAAGTCAAGATATGAGTGAAAAACAAGATGTCATATCTGAAGTTTACAACATTTTACAAGCTTTCCAGGTTTCTGTTTCGTCATTTTCCTCAGTTTGTTTCGCTTTTCTTTCTATTTCCTATATAGGACATATACGCCCAGCATAATTTCTCGGGTTCTTTTCTACAGACAACACGACACGTCAACACTGCATCTCACACGAGAGAAGGAAGCATGCATGGATATGAGTAATCGACTGTCTTGTTTCACTTGCAGGACCTTCAATCTAACAAGACGCAGGATCAGGCGTTTATACTCGCGGTAATTTGTTTCCCCTAATTAGTGATCAGGGAACGCGCATGCGAGTGCTCGTTTACAAAAGACAAAATATTTAAAAGAAATAAACAATATACAAACATCACCAGAAATTTGGGTCGTTTGTGCCGCCGCTCTCGGTAGCGGCTATTCGCCTAATAATATAATTACGTATTCTAAGCGTCTTCTAAGTATAGGTTAGTGACCGAAACCGAGGTCACTATATGCTGGTTATTAACCCCGAGGGCCGCAGGCCCGAGGGTAATAACCAGCGTAGTGACCGAGGTTAAGGTCACTAACCGACTTAATTTATTCATGACACAGACGATATTTGTCGTTGTTTATCGTTATTTAACAAAAAAATGGTATTCTAGACGTAGTTTTAAAGCGATATAGTAGGTCATTCATATGCAAGGTCAATAACCTTATATATTAACCGCGGCACATCAAAGAGTTTATGCATGAATAAACTAAGGCGTGTGATTCTATTGTATTCTAGTTTTTCTCATTATTCAGGTCATTGAGTTCTTTTGAATTTGCCTAAATCGTGCATGTATGTATATATAAACAACCTGTAAACGACCACAAGGACTGTGAAATCAAGCAAGTTCAAACGCTTTTGGAAGTACTATATGCTAGGGACAAATGAGGATCTTTATGTGCTCTCGAAGTAGACTGACTCATGCCGAATGCGCCGCGAGTCTAGCACTTCGCGTCGCCCGTAACGTTATTGGTCAATTTGGCCAATTTCTAGCACATGTTTACAAAGATTATTATGGCTAACACTATGGATAGTGGCGTTTTTACTGCAAAATAAGACGATCTAAGGAAGTACTTTGTCGTCGAGATAAGTAAATGTTTTTTAGGTATAACTGCTGCTTAGTCCATGCTGAAGTCAGATGAAGTCTGGCAAAGAAGAAATATATAACCGTTTAAACAAAATTTGAATTATTATGTGCTCTCCTTATTTACTGTTGAAAATCGCCACTATAATGGTCCTTAATGCGCACGCGCGCCACCATCTTGTCCCAAATTTCTGGCAATGAAACTGGCAAGTATTTTGGTGACAAGAATCGAGAACGGGCACTTTCATGCACTGTCTCTTGCAAGTTCAGAAAAGACCGACGTAAACTCTGATGAGCTTGAAACCAAACATGCTTCCGCTTTATAATACTTTAGAAACAATTGTCGAAATTTGTTTCGTCTTGGACTCATGTGAGTTGATCACTCCTGTGCTTCGAGGGTTTTTCGCCGGGTTCTGCGGTTTTCCTCCCTCCATAAAATCAACACTTAACATCTTAGCTGTGATCCGTGGTCTGAACTGTGTCGTATGGCGGCTGCCTGGAGCGCCTTTGATATGCCTCGACACGGCCATGTTGATCTGCGTCCTTCGCAATTCAGCCGCTGGCTGCAAGTAAGGGTGATTAGCAACCCAGTCCTCTGTCCTGCATAGCAAGAGTTCTGTATAGTATACTGTAAAGATTTGTTGTTGTAGGACAGAGACTTTGCCGTTTGAGTAAAATGGCAAAGCAAAGGTTACACATTCTCAATACGTTAGCTTCGTGTTTCCCCTGCTGGCAGAGGTCTCTCTACAGGAAAGAAGCCTCAGCAAACATCCGACACTTTGTTTGATGTAGCCGCCGTCCATGATCTCGGACGTGTCAAACCAGTTCTGAAAACAAGGTCTGGTGCAACACACATTCTGATTGGCTACTGAGCGTGCTTACGCAATGACCAACGAGTTGTTTACGTGGTGGCGCTAGAGTGTAACAATCAGCATTCCTGAGCCAGTTGAGCTTCTGTAACCTTGTTTTTATCTCTTTATTTTCAAAACATTATTTCCGTAAAGAAATAAGGATACTTTGTCACAGAGTCAGTATAAAGTTGTTTACATGCAGTGCTTGGGAAGTTAAAAGATGATTCACATAAAACAATATTTCCACACACTTTTTTTAAAAAAAACATTTTTTCCCCCCAATGCGTCGAGTTATAAAATCAGTTGTAGAATTAAAAAAAAAACCCAGGAAAACTCGAAATACATGTAGCATGCATGTAGTGGAAACACTCAGTCCAATTTCTCCTTCTAACAAACTTTTACTCGTATTTCTTTTTCTTGTACTTGAAATGTATTTTTGGCTGACCCTTCGTTCGATATATCAACAGATATACGGGCATATTTGTATGCGTTAGTAAAGTACACTGTATATATACATACCCTGTAATGCCAGCGTTATAGGAGTTGGAGCCTGGGTAGAAGGACGCCTGCATTGCAGGTTATACTTACATATTATTTATACCTAGCTCTAGACGCGAACCCAAACTTACAACTTTCTGAATGTTAGACAGACGCTCTGGCTAACAAGGCTAACCCACTGATCTCTATATAAACTGGATAGGGCATTCCCTATGGCCAGCAGTCAAACATCCGCCATCTTACGTAGTGAACATATGACGCATTGCGGCCTTAGAACTTGTTCCCAATCCTAAAGTTGACTGGCATAAGCAATCTTGACGTCAGCAGGGTCAGATTATCCGGGGGGAGGAATATTAAGTACTCTGTGCAGGGGGGAGTCGGAAAAGCCGTAAAGCAAACAACAGATGCCGGTTCGTTTAGTTTTCGGCTGTTTAACAACAAATACAGTCAAAAGATGGCAAGTACACAACACGAGATATTGTTAAGGCATTAAGATTACTATAAAAGGTACAATTTAAGACTTGGAATTGAATTATTCGCAGATTTTATAGTCTGTTTTTCAGTTTATATTACCGTGAAGTTTCTTCGCTGTCGGCACTGAAGAAAAATAACGAGATCTAAAGATTTTACAGCTCAGTAATAGAAATAAATGCAAGAAATTAGCGTCTTAAACCTTATTGAGTACTTTCTGTGTCATTACATTCGTTTAAATTTTCTTAAAATAACTCTTTTTGTCTGTTTTCAATCTACGAAAGCTTATGAATTTTAGTGGCGGTCATCTTGGGTAGTGGTCACGTCATAATACAACTGGCACGCAAAATGCTTTAACCACTAAAACTCAGATCAGAGTCAATCAAGATATGGTCTGGAAGCTCGGCAAACTTCAAAGCGTCTACAATGAGCTGTGATTTTATGTTGAGACAGTCCTCGCCGTGCACAAACCTTTTGTTTTTCGCTTATTAATATTTTTATTATATGCATGACAAAATTACTACATTCTGATTGGTTGAGAGAAGTACAGTTATTTTATTAATTGTACTGCAGTACAATAAAATAATCGTACTCCTCTAGAGAAGGCCCTGGGAACGATGTTGACAATAAAATTCAAAATGGCGGCCAATTCTGCAATGGAATGGTCCTGCCCAGAATCGTTTTGACCCTTCGAGTGTTCCTGGGATCTAGTATAGATCTACCGTATGCTATAATATATATATAAACGCATAATATATATAAACAAGGCTAGTTTATATGCTTGTTAACAAGTAACTGATTACGTTTACCTGGAATCTGACGACCAGTCAATAGCTACAGTATCATCATACTGTCCTGTGTACGTCCGATGAAGTGTAAATGGTGAAAAGTCCTTGGTGTGGCCAGGAGCAAACCATACTTGCATCTGCATACCAACAGTAGCTGCAAAAAATCTGAAAACATAAAATAATCATGGCCATACTTATCTACATTATACATGCAGTTGCAATTCTGTTGCATTATTAAATATTCCAACTTTTTAAGATGCAAGTCATGATTGTTTTGAAATCTTTTACAAAAGTCGTGTTTCCGTACACCTGTAATTGTTGTAATTCATGTCGCCAATTCTCCAAGAACTCAGCGCTCGCTTCATGTAGTGTTCAGCTTTGTATTTATTATAAACTTTGCAAGTATTGCACTAACCTAATGACCTAAACACGGTTCTTTTGCGAATGTTTACGTTGGTGTACAATATACTCAAGGTACAGTAATGGTACCATTATACAGCCTCTTTTCAATAACTCTAGTGTTTTTAGTGATTTGGGCATTTTTTCATATTGATGTGGCCAATGTTTCTGAACGATTTGGCCTTTTATGTTGAAAAAGCCGTCATGTGTCGGCGATCGATGTTGCATAGGTGACAAATGTAATTGTTGTGGAAGTTTAACCCCATAAATTTCCGTACAACAGCCGTCGAACTCATTACAACAATTACAATCCGCAGCTGCTTCTAGAAAACAATCAACATTTGTATGGTAACTCAAGTTCATTATTATATGCAAGAAAAGAGTAGCAACCAACATCTTGTGTCACCATTTGCCAAACAATGAACATTTAAAGTGCATATAAACCCAAATTTTTTATCATCTGAATACATAGAGCAAACGTTGTTCAGTGAAATATTTTTTTTATTGGAGCTATTCTTCAATGTTTTTTGGCGATTCGCATTATTTTCTAGTATGGTAATGAGATGACGTCTATGTAGGCATTTGGCTTTCTTTCTCTTTTTGGCAAGATAAACTACCTGAGAATTTTTGTGGAAAAACTCGTACAATATGGAACATGTTGTTCAAACACACCATTAATGGAAGAATTGGGTCGTGTCACTCCTGCAAATAAATATTGTCTACTAGATAATGACGACTACTTTGGCGTCATCTCATTACCATTTTGAAAACAAAAATCTCTATTAAAGCAATAAAGCTTGCTCAAATCTAAAAAAATATTTCGTTGTTCAACTATTTGCCAAAGGTAGAACTCGTATTTCGATGTTAAAAAATTTGGGGTTATATTCACTTTAAGAAACAAACGAATGAAACGGCTTCATTGCCAGCGCGGTATTGTTTCCAGAACTGTTCATTGGTTTTCTAAGTATGTGTTCACTTTGGGTTTTAAATGTCAAAAGAATCGCGTCAAACGGCGTAGTAGCATAAAAAAAGAGCCGCTGTACGATTGCGGGTTCACATGGATGTCCAATATAGCGGCGCCCATGTCTATAATCTCTGTAACTTTTTAAAGATGAAAGAGATTATTTCAAGTTGCAACCTTATAAAAGATGTGCATTCTCTGTTTGGCTTACATAGCATTTCATACGAGGCCAAGTTGTCGTACACGTTGCCTCCCTTTTAAAACCTACATATAGACCTCAATTAACCTCTGAACCCTGAATTGCCTTTTAATATTTTACTCTGGCTAAAGCCAGACGATTTTAGTCGTCAAGGGAAGACCCGTGGTAGTCAAAGGGTTAAAACCTACATTTGAAATAATTATTGTAGGACAGGGAACTCAGGTGTAGAATACTGATATAAGATGCTACTCCGAGTGACGAACCATACCGGGTAAGACTGGTGAGTAGAGAAAAACTCTACTCGACCACGGCTCGACTGCAGCCTACATAAACACCGCTGCCAAACGTTTTGCGCATGCGCGATGTCCGAGCTCGTCCTCAAGAAAAAGAGCGGGAAAACACTGAAATATTTGGACTGGTCCGAGAGTCCGACACAAAAGTTAAAATTATAAGTATACTACCGAAAAGATAAGGTAGATAATTTGTGCATGGCTTCTTTGTCAATATTGTAACATATTTTGAATTTACCCCTTCGTAATTTTCTTTACCCTTTTTTAAAAACACAAATGAATAGTCGAGTCTTACTTAGTCTTCGCTGTCTGGTTGTTGTCGCCACGGCTTCTCTTGATATTTATTCTAGAGAATTCACGCAAGCGCAAACGTTTGGCAGCGGTGTTGCCTACATATATCTTAAGGCCTATCTACACGATACGATTGTCGTATACGATTGTCATTCTGGCGTATGCAATTTTGTATACGTACACAATTCTTGTTCATGATTCGATGGTGAATGTCAAAAAACTACATCTACACCATTGGCGGTGAACCGCATACATCACGATGACAATCGTATACGACAATCGTACCGTGTACAAGGGCCTTTAATTAACCCTCTCAATCCTGAATTGTAGAATTTTACTCTGACTAAAGCCCTAATCAAACGTGAACGCATGTCATCGCAAGTTGGCAGTCACGCTATCTCAACCCTGAAAATATTATGTACCGTGACAAAGTTAAAAGTTGTTTAAAACACTCATTGAAACCTTTATTTTGTTAATTTGGGTGTTCGAACGACCGCCACAGAATTTGTGACTGCCAACTTGCGATGACTTGCGTTCTCGTTTGATTAGGGCTTAACGCCAGACGATTTTACTCGTCATTGGGAAGCCTTTAGGGTTCAAAGGATTAATAAACCAAAACCCAAGTTCCTATTTTATTCCATAAATCTTTGAAAAAAATACGTTACCTTCCATTGGGACTAAATTTTAAATCATAAACTGCGCTTTTAAAACTAAAGTGGTGAAGTACAGCTAAACTTTGCAGACTAGACAGAATACTCTTGCCATCTAAAAAATAAAACACAGCCTTACATTCAGACAAAAAGTTACATTAGTTTTATAGAAATCAAATACTGTAATATATATATATATGGTAACATGCTAAAGTCAACCGAAAAATTTCGGCTGACTCGAGCGGGATTTGAACTCGCATCTTCGGGATTCCGGTCCGCCGCTCTACCTGTTGAGCTATCGAGCCGCATAGGGATTGGAGGCGAGTTTTATCCAACTTACTGATAGATATTCTCGCGACAACTTAACGCTTATCCACGAGGACGTGCAGTGTTTCAATTCTATTCCAGAATCATCCCCAGAGACGTGAGACAATTGAATCCCGAAGGTGCGAGTTCAAATCCCACTCGAGTCAGCCAAAATTCTTCGGTTGACTTTAGCAGTGTAAGATATCATGAAAAATTTTCTCATGTCTCTGAGGATGATTCTGTAATGTACATGTATGCCTGTGCAAAATATATTATTACTGATCAGCATCTCTTTTCAAAAATCAGAGTTTTTGCCAATTTCCTGATCATCTCGGGTGTTAGATGCTCACTTACTTCATTTACACTAATTTATATAATATACTAACTAATATACATACAGTATGGCGTAAACCAAACAGAATACACTACATTAATACACAATCATATAATTTCATATTACTCAATTACTGTACACATATGTTTTATAAAATAGGTTGCGTCTTACGCACGCTGTGATTGGTCAGTTACCATGTTCATATCAGGCTATGCAAACACGGTTGTGACGTCACGGCACATTTCTTAGCCTTATTTCATATCTTTCCCTGTATTAATATAACCTGATGCAAACACTCGAATGAGTTTGGGAGAATTCGAAAGTACTTATGTAAACTTCACATAAACTTTCAATTCTCCCAACTCACTCTCGTGTTTGCATCAGGCTATATAAACACGGGTAGCTATTTTCTATTTCTTAATACTGTTAACATTTAACAATAAGACAACGAGTTTTAGAATTTCTGAGCTGATAGTCGACGAGGCACAGCCGAGTTAACTATCGTTTATAGACAACGACGACTAACGAGGACGAGTTATCTAATTGTTTTAGTATAAACCAACTAGTCGGACAAACCATTATTTTAAAGAAACAAACTGGAACGTTAGCAAAATGCGAGTTTTCTGCCATTGTTCTGCAATCAAACCTTCACTCCTTCGCCACTAGCCTTCACCAATAAACAGTGAGTAGCTCAGTCAATCAGAATGCAGCAGCAATGGTTCAATAGTTGCTTTATACTACAAAAATGTAATATTACCTTCATCAACAGTCAAGATCAGACTGTCATCTGGTGATACTGCAATACATGTTGTATCCTTTCTATTTTCAAATGGTAGAGTACGTGACTTGTTGCTAAAATTATACAATAAATATATAATTATATAATATATAGTATAGCAGTACAGTCACAAAATATGTATCAATTATCACAATGAAAGACTGTCAGGTAGAGTCGGAAGACTATAGACTTATAGCTGAATTAGTACCATACGTTACGTTGTGAGACCTTGCGCTACGTTGTGAGACCTTACGTTACGCTGCGAGACCTTACGCTACGTTGTGAGACCTTACGTTACGTTGTGAGACCTTACGTTACGTTGTGAGACCTTACGTTACGTTGTGAGACCTTACGTTACGTTGTGAGACCTTACGTTACGTTGTGAGACCTTACGTTACTTTGTTAGACTTTACGTTAATACGTTGTGAGACTTTTCGTTACGTTGTATGACCTTACCTTACATTGTGAGACCTACCGTTATATTATGAGATCTTACATTACTGTACATTGTGATACTTTACGTTACGTCTGCATGTATATTACTTGTCAGACCTTGCGTTACGTTGTAAGACCATATTAGAGAGATTAAGATTCACGTAAACTCGGGAAACGGCAAACGTGAGATAGACGTTTGACGTTCGCGTGATTGAAACTAGAGAGATAAGATTGACGTGAGCAGATCCAAGATGGTGGCTAAAAGGAGTTATATATATACATGTATGAAGTTGTCGATAAAAAGGTTGCTTTTTCGTGTCCGTTTTGGTATCTGTGGTTTAAAAACATTTTGTGATCATTATTAAACATTTCTATTCTTCCCCCTTTTCCTTCGCAACAGACGTGAAAGAGAGGAAATATTAGAAATTTTGACTGTAAAATCTGCCGTTTGCCGTCTCCGTGAAAACATTCATCTTGGCGTTGAAACGGCAAACGCCAAACAGCTGGCGGGAAAAAAGGCGTCACGTGATCTTCTTTGCCGTTTGGGTGAATCTTAATCTCTCTAAAGTCGGTTTTCCACTTGCTATTTTTTTCGCGCGAATCGACATTTCAATCTTAAAAATTGAATAGATTTCTAATTAGTTCCAGTCGAGAGGTTATTAAGACAAAAAGTAAAGTTCGATTCGTGCGAATTTATAGTCGCAAGTGGAAAACCGGCTTAATACGTTAAGATTCTATGTCCAGCTCTAAAAAATGAGGGACCTCGGCATTTTGCAATACCAACCTATATACTGTACAGTGTACATATTAAGTATATGATACCTATGATCTCTATGCATGATGGGAATCCCATACAGTGTAAAATCATTTCCTATATCTACGTCTATAGTATTGATGTTCTACATTAGTTTTCGTGCATTCTAAAATGTCATATGCTTTACAAATCTAACAAACGTAATTAAATTTTTCGTCTATTCAACGCACTTGGTTTCCCAGATAAACCACCAAATAGCAACTGACACATGATGAAATAAGATTCATCATCTGTCCCTTAACCGCTAAATCGTTGGGGCACCACTGATAATTTACCATGCGGTGTGTCTAGGGCTGATCAAGCTTGGCGGAGCCCATCCCTCTACTGTATAGGTATTGATTTTATGGAGGGAGGAAAACTGGAGAACCCAGCGAAAAACTGGCGAAGCACAGGAGAGACCAATTAAACTCTACTCACATGAGTTCCAAGCTGGAGAACCCGTCTAACCGAGCATAACTATTGGTGGGAGGCAGTGCCCTAACAGCACACACCACCCAATCTCATAAGATTAGAGTAGGACATGATGTTATAAAACTGAAGAGGTCATCATGTTAAAATATGTTGTTATTATTATTATTATTAATAGAATGTTTAAAAAAATCTCAGAAAAAAAGTAAAGCAAGCTATCTGATTGAATAAAAATAATTTGTTATTAAAGTATACATGTAGATGCACAGATGATATAATTGTAAAGTCAACTTTGTCTTGTGCTGTACTTTTTGTTCTTTACATGCTACATGACATCATCTGTGCTTTTATACAGATGCATGGGGAAATAAAATATATTTTTTAAGTAGTTGCTTCCTCTTGGGGCAAAAGCCTGCTACTACAGAAAGATTCCTCTACGTGTTAGGGTTGGACTTGAATATCAGGCTGACGTACATGTATGTAGGATATGACAATTTGGATTTTAGGACCCCCCTGATAGAATTTGAACAAATTAAATTATAATCAAGACCATTTGTCCATGACCATCGCCCACAATAGCAAAACCATTACCTAGTGTTGTAGCCAAGTCACAAATCACTCACACATGCAGCATATTAAGTATGTACTGTATAACGTTTTTAAATATCATAGTTTACTTAATGACATCAATGTCATGTACAGTACCATACTTGTCATCAGAAAAGTGAAGATTTTTCCATCTCAATGTGCAGAAAATTGTCCAGAAAGATTTGAGAGGTTGCTGGTAGATTCCAATGCATTCTAGTCTCCAATCCTTAATCTGCTGGGTTTGCATGATCCAACAGGCAAAGTACAGTACTGCCACTGTTTCTAATTCTACCTTCCTTTCAACCTTTTTAAGTTTTTATCAATTAATTTCAAAGTCATTTATACTGTAAGGTCTCAAGTCATTGCTGTCACGTCTCAAGTCAAAATAAGTGACTCAAGTCCAACTGGAATCCAAGTTGTTGACCAGTTACTGGTACTGGCCATTATTGACCAATGACCATTTACACATAACCATTTAACCCACAACCCATGACCATTCAACCACAACCATTTACATATAACCTATGACCATTAACAATAAAAGCCTGCATGACATGATAAAATATATCAGTAGCAATCTGTGAAAGATGCCTTATAATATTGGATCTCTCTCCTCTGCAGAGATGCATTTTTTTTTGGGCAGGGTGTAAGCGCACAGGCAATCATACAGTGTAATTAAGTGCACTGAACAGCAATGAGGGGGGGGGGGGGGGGGGAGAAGAGAGAAGCCTCCGCCAAATAATGTGTGGCTCTTAATTTGTCAATCTGCAGTTTTCTGGTACCGTATTATTTGGCAGATATAGAGACAATACAGTAGTTTGCACAAAACACAATGTTTTCTTCACAATCTAGTCTTGAATGTTGTTCTGGATGTTATTCTGTATTTCTCTATGGAAATTAAATCAGCAGAACAGATAAAAAAAATTGAAACCCTGCCACACTCACAAACATTTATTGGACACTGTCAACTACCGTACGCTGGAAATTTTCCAGATGAACATCAGGGCCTTTTTTAACATATAAGCTGGGGGGGCAAATGCCCCCCCAGTCAGTCCCCCCTTGTGCCCCCCCCCCACAAATCAATTTTTGCCCCCCCCCAGGAAAAGTCCCTTTTTCTTAAATTTAATACAAACAAATAAGCAAGGAATAAAAAAGAAACAAACGGAAAGTAAGTTTTAGCCCTTAATGATAATAGTGGTAGTGGTGATGATCATAGTGGTAGTGACGGTGATCATTAATTAACAACTTAGATTTACTTAAATTATTATGTTGACCTAACATGAAGTGAAGAGAAATTATTTTTAAATAAAATTAAATGTTTTTCCCAATATATATACTGTATATAAATAAACGAAAAAGCCTGCCTCAGAAACAGTAAACAAATATTTTGGCCATGAAGGTCCCTTTTAGGAAAATGCCCCTCCACGGGAAAATCCTTATGTGGTGATGAAAAATCATTTTATAGTTCCTCCCAAAATTTTCCATATTATATTTGAAAGTGAACAAGCTGATGAGTTCTGAAACAAAGCGAAACAGTCAGAAATGTGTTGTGTTTTTATGACATTTTATGACCTTCAGTGTTCTTAAAAATCACCCCTCAGAATGCAGGAAATGGCATTTCTGAGACTCTAAATTTCAAAAATTTTCAGGGGGGCATGCCCCCGGATCCCCCTAGAAGAGTCCCTTTTTGGGAACTGCCCCCACCCCCCCACGGGAAAATCCTTAAAAAAGGCCCTGATGAACCTGATAAAGAAAGCCACGAAAGAGCACCAGTTGGAAATATTCTCAGTGCTTACTTTCTATGACATACAGTATTGGATATGTTGGATAGGTTATACCGGTATGTTCATAACAGTTTGAACTTTTAAATCAATGATGAACTTTTTCAAGTAGTGTAAATGTTTATTCACATAAATATTCAAAACCAGAAAACCCTGTCCTTGTGTTATACTGTAATAACATTCTCAAGTTTGAGAATTGTGAATTGTGTTATACTGTAATAACATTCTCAAGTTTGAGAATTGTGTCATTTGTTCACAGTTCAGTGCATACATTTTCAAATCTTGAGTATTGCATAGCTGCCAAGTTTAAGTAATACCCAGGTGTGTGACCACATATCTAGGGGGGTCCGGGCATGCCCCCCCCCCAGAAATTTTTTGAAATTTGGATCTCTGTAACGGTATTTCCCGCATCCTGACAGCACATTTGTGAAGAATTTTAAAGGTGATGTACAGTCCGTTCTGCGCTTGTATGAAACTAATGTTTACATCTTTATTTACAAAAAAAAACACTACGGCCGTAATACCTTATTCAAGATTGTAAGCTTTTCTTGGTTCCCATTCATTACTTGTACCCAACACAAAACATTTTCAGAAGAAATAGAAGAAATCCGAGGAGATATCCTCACCGAATCGCTTGGTTTTCTGCCATGTTGTTCCTAACGGTTTACATTGAGCGGAGTACTTCATGTAATTATCTACGAATGTCATGTTTTGGGGACCACATTGCGGTCATGCGCAGAACTTGTGCACAATCTTGGACAATAATGTTGTAACACCCCTTACCCCCAAATCAATGTTGTAACATCCTTTCCCCCAAAATCAATGTTGGGAAAAAGTTTAAAATAACAACATTGAATCAGGGCACAGGGGGTTGACTGTTACAACTACTTTTGTCCAAGATTGCAGTCTACTGTATCACACAATTGTGTGCCATATTATTTGCAGAGGCTACTCTTTCCTTTCCATCTCCCCATCATTCCACACATGCTTTTTCCAAAGAAAGAGAAGTCTCTGCAGTACTACAGAGAAGAGTTGGATAGGCTAATAATAGTAGTACTATCCAACTCTTCTCTGCAGTACTGCAGAGGCTTCTCTTTCTTTGAAAAAAGCATGTGGGGAATGATGGGAAGATGGAAACTTTTTTTTGAAATGCACTTTATTAATGCAATAATATATAAAATAATCTAAATTTTACATGTTAAAAAAAAAGTTAAAAAAGAATATATTGTTACATGGAATATACTGTATTGTTACATGTTTTAAATGTTAGCCTCCGTGCAGGCGAACTCAAAGTTTCCTGCAACTGGCGCATAAAAACTAACTCTGGTACCCCTCAGGCACAATAAAGCAGACCATACGATACTAAATGAAAGTCGTGTTTGTATCCAATTCATAGTGGTAGAATATCTTTCAGCTCTTTTATTTGAAAGTTTTGTTGCTAATTCCTTGTGGAAATTTGCACATTCCACACTCATAGCACCATTAGTACCAAAGATTAATGGTGTAAAGGATCTGTTTTCAACTTGCATGATATGATCGTTGTAGCAGGGCATGAGATTTGTGGTTTCCCAATATCCCGGGGATACCAGATTTTAAGTTTGGATACTGGGCATCATAAGCTCAGTATCCCATGGGGATACCATGAAAATTGGGATAGTGAACAATTGTTGGCCAGCTATCCCAATTAATTGTTGTCGTTCTTCACGTCTTATCTGCGAATGTTGGCGGGAAATTCGACGAACTGTAATCTCGTTCTCAGTGCGTGCCAAGATTAAATGATAGGCATACATGAAGTAATAACAGCAACAAGGAGCCATTGCTGGACAAAATAGCCACAGGCTCTGGGAACGAGATTTTCCCGCTGATCTCAATAAAACTGGATTGGCCATTCCCTATGGCCAGCAGTCAAACATTTCGTGGCAGTCGCTGCCATCTCACGTAGTGGAACATATGATGCATTGCGGCCTTAGAACTTGTTCCAATCTCAAAGTTGACTAGCATAAGCAATCTTGACGTCAGCAGTCAGATTATCCGGGGGAAGGAATATTAAGTACTCTGTGCCGGGGGAGTTGGAAAAGCCGTAAAGCAAACAACAGATGCTGGTTCGTTTAGTTTTCACTGTTTAACAACAAATACAGTCAACGTATGTACAAATGCGCAACGGAGATTCGTATATTTCTTATATGCAGGCAATTATCAGCCTGAAACTGCGCAACAGAGATCTCTGTTGCGCGGTACAAACTTTCCAGTCTATTGTTGTGTTAAATAAAAGTTAACCTTGTTTGGATACTGATTATTGGAATATCTACTATCCAAATTAATTTGGATACTAATTTTCAAGGAGGGATACCAGATTTTAAGTGCCAGTATCCCACTGGATACTGCTGAAAATTTCAAATCTCATGCCCTGTGTAGGCACGCTTTTTCTCTTGCTCCGCATTCTTAAGGACTTGATCTGTCGAGAGATTTCTGTTGGACTGGGCATTAATGTGTGTTACGGGTCTTCTCGGTTTTAGTGCGCCATTATTAAAGAACCTGGGGACAAGGTTCATCAATTCCCTGACTCTCAATACACAATTCTTCATCAAATGCTCGTCACTCGGGAAGAATACCTATGTCAAGTCCCCCATGGTTGCCTGCCCTCCCAGGGGTGGTGGAATCAAATGATAGGTGCACTACTTCTTCAAACACCCTGTAAGAACATGATCATCACAGAAGCTAGAACTATATAGATCTACCTTTTAAGATCAAAAACTGTGACTCTGTTTCCCACTGGACTCACAACGCGATCACCATGTGAAGAGAACACAACATTTCCTCGTTTGTAAACAGTTCCAGACAGGTTGGAGAACTGAAAATCAACCGAAATATATAAACTTTGATATCTATAAATATCATCACAACAATAGTGAACAATAGATAGTTTACTGTAGATTAACATTCAAAATGACGGGTAAACCAAACCTTATATGAGAATTTCATTTTTCACCAATGATGTACTTATTGTTCAACCATTAAATGCATATTTAAACTTGTGCCCCATCATCATCTCAATTTATATATAAACTCAAACTCTCAAACTCCACTCTGTACAGCAACCACGAGCATAGCATCCATGCATGCTTTTTGACTGGTGCCGACTGCTGACCAGTGACAGTCAGAGTGACCTTTCTGGGTAATAATTCCATGTCCTACATAACCCAAGTACTTCATGAAAGCCTTACCCCAACACACAACCTAACCTAAGGATGGCAATTCGTGTAAATAGGACATGGACGTATAACCCCTTTCTGTCTCGCGTGTACTCCTCGATCGTGAATCCAGACCTAATTTTTTCTCTCGATATAATCATTATCCAGAGTCTTTCCACACGAGACTGAATTTGAATATAGACCACTAGCCTGGTACCCTGGCACAATTTCAAAAGAAATATGGGCTAAATCCCCTGATGACGATTGCAATTTCACTCATAACCATTAAGCAGAAGTCTTTGATTGGGCCAGGGTGCGAATATAGATGACCGGCTGCCGCGGGAGATTGGGGTTGTCTATTTTCGCAGGCTACCAGAAGTTTGACTCGCGCGCAGAAAAGCTTGTCGTGTTTTTACGCCATCTCACGCCATCCATTGGCTGGAACTCACCTAGCCTGGTTCCCTGGCCCAATTTCAAAAGAAATAAGGGCCAGGTAACCACTAATCTCATTCTCGCGTCATCAGGGCTAAATCCACTTATGACGATTGCAGTTTTACTCATAGCCACTAAAAACGCGCGAAATTTCAACCAATAGGAAAGCAGAAGTCTTTAGTGGTTACCTGGCCCATATTCTTTGATTGGGCCAGGGTACCAGGCTAGAACTCACCAAGAAAAGGGTGGCGATAATTGAGAGCCTGAAAACGCATGCTCAGATGCGTGCATATCCCGCCCTTGTACCCCCCCCCCCCCCCCCCCCTCCCGAGCTAATAAAGTACTACTTTTCCGATATTCTGCTTCTAAACTCTTCTGTTGCTGTCATGCCTGTTTAAATTAAGATTTCATTAAATTTGCGTGGTGACAAATTGTAATAGTATTAAGCGAGAATTTGTGGTAACACCACGTTTATTATTTATTGCTGAGCATTCAACTTGTTGAGTCGGGCTTTCATCAGAGCAAATTAAATGCTAACATATCGTGTTGGTCTCGATCATACCACCACTCATTGCACGTCACAAAAGGAAATGAATGAGTATCTCACCAGCTGCCTTGACCAGGCTCTTCCCACTCGTCCATCAGCTGGAATTATTATGTGTGGTGATCTGAACAAGATGGACACAGACCCTGCATGTGTGTCGACGGTTTAACTTGAGAAAATGTGTCCGCGCACCGGCCAACTCGCGGCGCCAACGTATTAGACCAGATTCTCACAAACATGCACACGACTGTATGATGATGTTAAGCACCTACCACCATTAGGACACTCAGACCATCAGTGTCTAATTATGGAGGCAAAAGAACGTCCAAGGATACCCGCAATCACAAAGAAAATTCGCAAAATGACGCCCAGAAATTTTGCGGCGCTTTCTCTTGTACTAAATGGTGAGAACTGGGAAAGAACTATTGGATCTACTTCAGTTGATGACAAAGTTGCGATTCTCACCGATACTTTGACGAACATTCTTGACACAACAATGTCAATCAAAAGTATTCGCACACACCCATCGGACAAGCCATGGATGACTTTTCAGATTAAAACCGCCATCAAGAACGGCAGCGAGCTTACACAAGGAATGATATGCTAAGTTATCAGGCGCTGTGCAGCGAAGTCGCAAGCCTTGTAGTCGCTGCAAAAGCTAAATATTACAAAAGCAAGGCAGCTGGTCACCGCAAAACGGACCCTGGCAGATGGTACAGAGAGATTACTGCATTAACTGGGGCTTCTTCTCCCTCTTCTTCTAACTTACTCCAGGTACCCTGTTCTGACGACCTGACAACAATTGCAGATAAACTACAAGAGGTATTTACATCTACATGGAATAATCTAATATCTACTGTCCCTGATGAATTACCTACTACACTACGTGTCTCACTTCCTCCTCTTCCCAGCATTGGCCAGGTTAAGTCCGTTCTCAAAAAGTTAAATCCTAAAAAATCCATTGGTAGTGACGGTATTCCTGCTTGGCTTTTAAAGAAATACCACGAGGAATTAGCTGTTGTCGTTCGTTCATGACATTGTCTCAGCTAGCATCGAGCAACGCACCTACCCAAAGCAATACAAGCATGCCTTGGTTAGCCCGGTTGCGAAGATCCAACACCCGACGTGCATTGATACCGATTATAGGCAGATACCAGTTCTTCCTCAGATGGCAAAGGTTCTGGAAAAAATCCAGCTGCAATTAAACAGCAAAGATCTTGGAATACGTCATAATCAGCATGCATTTACCGAGAAACGGTCCACCGTCTCAGCCCTCGCGGATATTACTCAGTCTTGGTATGATTCAACAGACAATACACGTGCTGGCCGAAAGGGAGTACATGCCTTGTTTTTGGACTTCAGCAAGGCGTTTGACCGTGTTGATCACGGCACCTTACTTGCTAAACTAGCCTTAACTAATATCTGTACTGGCTTCTGGGAGTGGATTCGTGATTTTCTTAGCGACAGAACCCAGCAGGTGAGACTTCCTGGTGCAATTTCCAAGATCGCCGCATGCATGGCCAGCTGGAGTACCACAAGGCTCGGTAATCTAGCTCACCATCCCTGTTCAGTGTCCATGTCAATGAGCTGGAGGATGCTATTCCGCATGATATTAGGGACTGCATTGGTATTTGTAAGTATGCAGATGACTGCACCTCATACGAAGCCGTCTCGGCTAATCATCCAAGTCAAATGCAAGTGGTCCTTGACAGCGTACAGTCTTGGTCTCAAGAAAACAAGACGGTTTTAAATTCCACCAAAACCAAGGAAATGTGGATAGGTTTTATGGATGTGCCAGCCCCAGATAACTAGTAACAATCAAGGGTAAACCACTGGAACGTGTAAGCAGTTTTAAGCTCCTGGGTGTTTTCTGCCAAGACGACCTTAAGTGGAACACTCATGTGCAAGAGACGATAAAGAAAGCTAATAAGAGACTTTTCCATCTACGTTTGAGCAGGAAGGCTATAGAGCGTTTTCACTCACGTGATCGGTGGCCCCATTTGGGGTGGTGAAGAAACAATACGAAATATTTGAATAAGAAAGAGCTAATTCCCATACCGTACACCAATCTGGCCGCCATTTCATTGTTTTGGTACACCAATATGGCCGCCGTGACGTCAGATGAAAATGCTCTATAGCTAGCCTTCCATTAGAGGTTGGTATTACTATGTACTCATGCTCAAGAATAAGGCCCCTCCTGGAGTATGCTTCACCGATATGGAGTGGGCTACCAAGCTACTTGGAAAAGGAAATTGAACAAGTGCAAAAGAGAAGCCTGTCTATTATTGAAGTCCCAAAGAATACTTTGAAGAAGTTGAGTGTGAGACGGGATCTAGCCACTAAATGTGAGCTAGAACGTATCATATCAGACGAATTACACCCGTGTTATAAATATGTTCCACCCTATAATGAGTGTAAATATAATCTGAGAAATAAGAGAAGATTGAATCCACCTCTATCAGGAACAGAGAGACATAAAAACAGTTTTATTCCACGTGCCATAAGCCTATTGAACGAATGAATGTATAGCTATTTTAGTCAATTGAATATGTTGTACATATATATACCTCTAACTTGTAATTTCTGCGTTGTATATATTTCTCCTTGTTTTAGAATTCTATTTCTGTATTAATACTTTGTAATACCATTTGTATATTTATTCTTAAAGATGGTAAATAAAGCTTATTATTATTATAAATTGAAAACAACTGACTAACAACCAGAATCTGATACTCCTGAGGCTAAGCGTGTTTTTGTGATCGCGCATCAGTGTATTTCGCGCATGTTCATTAAATTAAAAGACTGAATAAGACAAGTTTTCACGTAAGTTGGACTTCTTGTGGATTTTGATTTCCTGATTCTGTCGTTGGCCTGAGTTAACAGATCAAAAGCGCTAGTTTAGCAATAAATAATAAACGTTGTGTTACCATAAATTATCGCTTGTGACCGTGGTGCAACTGATCATCATCCAAAGCTATAATTCGTGCACTTTTATGTCTATAGTCTAGGCTAAAGAAAATTAATTACATCAATTATTATTTAGTGTGTATCGTACAAGGTGTTGTTTTTTGTTTTGCTTTTTATTTATATCAATTCGGCAAAAATCTGACAATAAATAATAATGACAGGAACCAACGACAGGAGAAAAACCCAATAAAAGTGGCCCATGCGTTTGGTTGATCAGTTTTTATCGTATATCGTTTTATCGTGAGTATTGGGGCAGAGTTTACGTCATAACAAGCATTTCGTATGACATGATCAACAACCACATAGAATCGTGATCGCCAACAACATTTTCAGTCCTAAAGGTCAAAAAACGTTGCACGGTACAACGTACCATGAGGCATCTGCACAAATAACAGTGCATGCATGGAAAGAGATCTGGGGCATGCAAGCTGAGTCTGTGACGTAACCTAAGTGAGACCCAATCAAATCTCGTCCTCAGAACTTTCCCCGCAATAGAGTAAAAACGTGAACCAAAACTTCAGTTTTCTCGTCAGAGCCATAAGAACAAGCATATATAGTCAACATCTATTTGGAATTTTAATGTTTGAAACAGAAAAATCACACATTTGAATTCCGCAGCTTTGTTTGTGCATTTTGAATTTGTTGATAACGTGCATAGATTTACACGTGTAGCAGCAACCGAAAGCTGTAAATAAACCGATAACACCATTAAATGAATTAATTCTTCAGATATCGACCTCATGCACCTATTCTCATTTGAGCGCTTTTTACCCAAGCACCATTGCGCTCTCAGCGTGGCTTCCTCTTATGAGGGTCTGAATGGGGTTAACTGACAACTGACAAACGGCCTTAAAAATAGCTGTTAACTGACAAATGACGAATTTTTAACTGTTTACTCACAAATAAAACTTAACTGTTTACTGACTATTGAAGTAAGATTGCGTCACACTCACTGATTTTCACTGATTAGGCACCGGGGCCAACTTTGTGAAAGTGGACTAAAAAAGGGGGGTTGAGCCCCCACCTCCCCCCCCCCCCGCATGAGGGTGATTATACGTTGAATATTTATACATCTTCGATATATGGCATTTTGAAACTGCTGACCCGAAATGTTTCTCAAAGTTTGAACAATGAACTGCTGTTTTTGTCTGGGCCAAAGAATTAGCGAAGAAAGGCCGACAAAAATGAAAAATTATGAAAAAATTGTTGTGGGTGGTAAAGGTTTTTTTACGTTTAGAATTCTGTAAAATCTTCCCCCCAAACGCAGGAAATGCCATTTCAGAGACTCCAGGTTTCAAAATGTTCCGGGGGAGCATGCCCCCGAACTTCAGCCCCCGTACCAAACCTATTTTCGTCGCCTATGGTGTTTTGAATAGCTTAAAAACGTTCCATTGTTGACTGTTTTGCTTTGATTCATTCAATTGTATTTCGAGATATAAATCTTGAAGAGACTTCACAACTGCCACAGTAATGCAAGCGGTTAATAAGTTAATATTGTCGATAAAAATGAATATCTGTTTGCCATGGGTTAGGAAATTTTGAGGCAGTATGAAAACGTATATTTATATATGTACGTTATTATATCTATTGTGTTGTTATAATAACCTATTGCATGTTGCGGTATACTGAATAAAAAATGCCCAACTATATAATACCAACTAAAATATAGACCCGCGGTTAATTATTAACTGATGTTTAACTGACAGGCCAACATTTTAACTGACAACTGACATGCAGAACTCCCCATTCAGAGCCCTCTCTTATTGCCTGAGTACGAGACCACCCTGCAGGTTAGAAGCCGGCGCTGCGGATGCGCAAAGGAAATTTCGGCCCGGTTCACCAGCGAGATAAAATCATCAGTCTAGGTCAGGCATATAATCGCTTACTCTATTTCTAAAGTATTTTTATATTGCAAGACCTGGCGGAAATTTAAGACCAGCAAAACTGTGCATGCTAAGTAAGTTTCAGCCACTGACCACCAGTCCACCGTGCATGGTGAATCCAAGTGAGAGCTTATTAACACTTTGAAGCCTGATACAGTATCTCATTCAACATCAATGATAACTTGACAAACAAGGAGATAATACCCAGGTACGAGGTTGCAAACAACCATGTGCTAAATGCTAATTATCGTCTTATGAAACCTAATTACTCGGGCTACCTATGGTAGAACGAGTCCGAGATTATCTTTTTGTTCGCCTTTATGCATTTTTGTGCACAGTGCACGGTCACTGAACACATTGTATTTTAGTATAATGAACGAATTGTCCAATAGCAACGTTTCAGTTCAATCACTCAACCGTGCTATTTAAATATTAACAAGACGCCTGGTTAAGCCTGGTTTCCATATAGCCCAACCTCGTCCCCTGGGACGAGGTTGCATATAGCTGTAAGAGCCGGCGGCATGGCTGCGGCAAGGGGCGATGGTCCAATCATAGACAGTGTTGAATTAGCCAGCAATAAAAAGCTGTATGCGATTGGACCGTTGCCCCTTGCCGCAGACATGCCGCCGGCTCTTACGGCTTTATGGAAACCAGGCTTTAGGCATTCACTTGGGCTACTCATAGCAATGCTATTTTAAGTGCAACCATGCGTAACGAAGACTATATAATAGACAAGAGTATAAGCACATCAGGACGTTTGGCGTTTTAGGAGCAAGTACCGCAGGATCAGGGCAATGCGCACATAACTCTATTTTCTGTAGGTGAAGCGAGGTTGCGCTTTAAATAGATTACAACTTGGCATAGCCTATGCACGAAACAGCACAACAGCGTGCACATATTAAGCGTTTGTTAAAAAGTACAAAATAACCTACAGTGCCAGATTCGGTAGATTCAACTATTCAAGTTTAGATTCAAGCGATCATTAGAAACCCCGGAAGTTAGCTGCCAGTTCGCCAGCCGTTAGTGAAATTGAACAAGCTACAAGACCGGCAAAACATTGGTGCAGCGGCGAACTGGCAGCTAACTGCATGGCGTTAATCTAGACGTGCAAACAGTTCGACATAAGTACATGTTTATCAGTATTTTTTGCATTATTTGGTGCTTATTATACTTGCGTTTTGTATTTGTTAGACTAAGCAGCAAGTCGTTACTCAGTAGGCAGTATATTACTCTAGACGATCGACAACAAGCGGACGTACCAAGGAACTATTAAGATTATGCACACTCAATGAAATTATATTAACCTTAAAGCTATGAATCACATCGAGTTTATTTGGCATAACTTTATTAACACAACAATACATAATCCAGGCAATAACAAAGCAAATTACAAATATTAAAATTACCTCAATACATTTAAAGTTTTCCCATTCAGCGTATTAAATAAACTTCAGCACTAAATGTCAACACAGCAATTTACCCGTCCTTTGCAAGTTGTCCTTTTCAACGTTGTTTATGTCTCGCTCATAGTTTCCAATAGTCAGCAGGTTATCAGATAGCCTGCGAACCCAGACCTATTTTTCTGCAAAAATAGGTCTGGGTTCGCAGTACCTCTGTGGAGGAGAGATCAGAGATACCAAACATGCTATGTTTTCTTCAAATGACTTCTTTGTAGGAAGCGTCAAACTTTATGGATTTTCGAAGAATAGCATGCTGCTCAAAAAAAGGATATTTTGTTTTATTTTTTTTAACAGTATTATCCTTGGGTGGAATTCCTCGTTCAACTGACGCCTGGAGTTTTGGTCTCAAATCTGTTCTTTTTGGTTTTGGAAGTTTAAGCTTAGATTTTCGATTATTTGTGAATTTCTCCGAGGCATCTCAGGCCAACAACGTGCGTTTGAACTTATGCATGGACATAAAATACATTAAGAAGCGAAGGGAATATTCACATTATTTGACATTTCAAAGTTTCTACTTTGTCTAATGGAGGTGATTAGTATGGTCGACAAATTTAGGCTTAAGGATCAATGTGCTAGTCAGTGCCTTACAAGACAAGAGAGGTCGCGAAATTTTATAATGTAAGGAATGTAAACATTCGAAATTCAGATTTGCTATTTGTAGCATGGTGCTAGAGTCTTGATACTTTTAATATATTTTAAATCTTTTCTAATTGTTTCTTTGAGAAATCCACAATAATAGGTTGAAAAAAAAACAATATTGGGTTCATTTTAATTGTATGTATCTAGCAGCCTGGCACTGACATCAGGACATGTATTTTTTTTTGTTCTGGTTTACTTAATAACATTTACGGTGTGACCTTATAACAGTCTGGAAAATGTCTACTTGGTGTCTTTGCCAGATTACCTTAAATCAATTGTTGTGTACTACAGATATGCTTTAACGGCAGTACTGGTTTAATGAAGTCAATGGTACAGACCGTACAGTCAAAACTAGTGTGGTTTTTGCTAATAAATTCTAGTTGCTGAAGATTGAAATCATTGTCACATGTATATATAATTCAATTTGCATGTACACAAATGCTATTTTGGCCTGCTTTTACAGTTATTGGCATGATCAGTCTAATCATAGGCCACTATCACTTCATGTTTTAGTTGCTTCTAAGCCCATGTTTATACCAGTATGGCTAAATTGACAGACCCCTCTATTACAATACTGAATTTCCTTGCTAAAATTTGGGCCAGCCTATACTGAGTTAGCTGGCATCTCATTCATGACTGAGGTTAACCGGGACAGAAATTTCCTACATGAACTGGTTACATGGTTTTATTATTACAAATACTAGTGTGTATAGCCATTGTTGATGAAAATTTCTTATCATTATGAACCAATGTTTTTATCAAAATTAACTGACAGTACAATGTTGTAAATGTTAAGTTACTAAATGTATGTACTGTTTAAGAGTTTATTTGAAAAAAACTGTTTTTTTCTTGGATATTTCGCGTTGCAAGCAGGATAGTTTTTCCGCAAACACAAATTTTAAAGCCAAACTGCCTGGTATCATTTTATCCCATACAGCATACTGTTGTTCATATTTCTAACACTTTAATCGAAACTTTTACTCTTAGTTAGACCTCTTAGTTAGACTATAGATTAAAAGCTATACAAGCACAAAGTCAATGCAGTTGTTTCATCGTTTGACTTTAGAAATTTTTCCCACCAAACTTCAAATCAAAGTATATAAAGAATGCATAAAACAAAACATAGAGTTTGAAGCTACACTGTGGAGGTTTTACTGAGCAATTTAATCTGTATTTGCTAGCCAAACTTCTCTGAAATCATAGATACCTTAGTACACCTTAACTCATTTTCAATAAAATGTAATTCATGCTGCTGCATCTAGAAAGAAACGTTGCATCGCTCTTTTCGCGAAAAAGAAGCCGCCATCTTTTTTCTGTTTTGTTGCGCGCTTCCGCTGGCCAATAGTAACGCCAACTGTTGAACCCCGGCGTTTTTTGGCCCCGGCGTGTACACAACTCGTCGTGGGCGAGTGACGTGTGCTGCTGTGGGCGGAGTGCATAATTAAACGTCATCAATTGCTTCAAGATTGATCCAAAATATATTTAATATACGTCATGCACAAAGAGGTCGAGATATTTTTGGAAAAAATTTCCCAGACAAAACATTATTTTCGAGAGAGAATCTTTCTTTAAGCATTTCCCTCCTAGGCGTTCTCACTTGACAAGAACAAAGTGGTTGGTTTTGGGCGTCCTAATAGGGAAAGGGTTAAAGCATTCCATCTGGTGAAAGGATCATAGGCTCATAGCTGTGTCTCTAAGATCATCGGATCTAAAACAAAACTACGGCATATAGCAAGGCGAAAGGGACTGAGAAAATGCGGGCGAGGCCGGAAAATGAATTGCCGAAGACCAGCTCATACGACCACCCCGTGATACGACCACCTCGTTATTACGACAACTTTTTTCTGGCCTGAATACATTCTAAGTAGTGTAATACTCCCCCGTTAATACGACCCCGTTATTACGACAACATTTTTTTGGCCCGACGGTGGTCGAATTAACGACGTTCCGCAGTGTAGTTGTAGAAGAGAGTGAATTAATGCACATGGGGTCCACAGATCAACACTTGGCCTGTATATACGAGAGAAGACAAGATAAAAGTTAAAATTTCGATAGTGACCACGCCCAGGAGATTTTCGCCCCGAAAACCATTTTTGCATGTGCACAGTTTCCAATTCCAAACTCGGCACAATGAAAGAACGGTAGATTTTCCATTCGTCTCGTACCAATCATACTGCAAAACCTTTGCCAATTTTAAACAACACGATCTTAAACAGATTAAATATTCACTTTCGAAGTTCTAGGTTTCAGGCGGAAATAGCACTTTCAGTTTGCTCGGGCCTGATTGGATGTTAAAAGAAGCTAAAATTATAAGTGGGAAACGAATCAGTTTGAAACGTTTCAAGAGACCGACTTCAGACCGTCCTAGGGGGCGAGGCAGTCGGGAGGGGACAATTGCCCTTCCGGTGCGAAATGATTGGAAAAAGATCGGTCACTTTTCCCTGAGAATTTCGAAGATTTTCGATGTATATCGCTGTAAAATGTTCAAGAAAAATTAATACGTTAAACTAAAACTGAAGAATACAACTTAAAAATCAATATTTGTATAATTTGACTCCCAACGAATAGCTTTGCTAGCTAATCGCGTGATGGTTGTTTCCCTGCCTCCCCCCCCCCCCCCCCCCCCCCCTCCCAAGAAAAACCAACGCCCCAGAATTGAGCTGCTACGCCTCTATACACTAGCTAATGATAATCATACGTCTAAAACCAGACGCTTGTTCACGAACTGATTATAAACGGCAAAAAAGTTTGGGGGAAATGGCCGGTTATCTTGCTACACGCCACGAGAGGTGTAAATAAATGAAGAGCTAGATCGGAAGAATTTCAAAAATCTGTCGTCACCAAATTTCAAAATGTACAACTGTCATTTTATATTCGTGAGGCATTAGAATGCTTACATTTTAAAATTTTCCGGTTATACTGTGTTTTCCACTTATGGGAATATTTTTACCCATGTACTGATGTGCGTGCAACAAAGAAAATTCTGTACACGGAATACAACAACTTTACATCAACGCACTTTAAACCACTATAAAATTATATTTGATTTTGAACATTGTCTAGCACAAACTCCATAAGCAAACTATTCTCGAACTTTTCTATTTTTTATGTTCTTGTCTTAGCCACGGTTAATTGTCTTAGCATAGCGCTGTTGATAGAGATGCAATTTTTTTTTGTTTGAATTACAGAAAACTGATGCCGTGACTTACGCATTGCGGATATGATGGCCTGACGGAAGTTTGATTGGATTTCTTAACCAATAGCTAATTACCATTTTTAACCAATCATAGACATAAAATAAGATCAGTGGGAGAGAGATTTTAGCAAACATGCAAAACTAAACGTCCGGAAAATCTTGGGAAGTTGTGATCAAGGGTTATGAATAAAACGATTTTGTCGAATTGAGCATTTGAGTGAATAGCTCCTACTCATTTTAAATTGTAGTTTATAATATTTTAATAGTATTTTTTAGTTTCTTTATTGAGACGAACGCTAGTAGCTATAAGTTTTGTATTAATCCAGTATCGGAAATGCACTCACATATTTGAATGTGACTCGTTTCGTGTTTATTTCCGACCATGGAATGTGTTTGTGCAAGCGTTTTCCCCCCCAAAATAGTAAGCACATTTAACGTTCTGGTTGAAAATCTCCGTCCTGTTTGGCGTGACTCAAAATCTTACCGAAGGTGATGAAGAAATGATATTATATGCAGAAGGAAGTCTGTTTTGATTCTGTCGTGTCGTGACGTCACGGCAGTGCCTTGGCGAAGACAAGAGCCATCTAGGACGTAAAACAGATGAACAATATTAGAAGCGTCGTTGAGGCTTCGGTGATTTTGGAGTTGACCAGATAAACAGTTACAGCGTCCTATGGTTCTGATACGCTTAGGCTGCCCTACAGCTTAAGGTTTATTAGTTTCTTTCTTCAAGAAATGAGCGAAGTGTCTTCCAACACGCCAAAGCGGCAAGCAATTGTGAATCGCTTGAGACAACGAATCGATTCCTTTCGTAAACATCACGATACCTGTGTGGCTAGACTTGAAGAAACGCAACAATCACAAGAGCTAAAGCAACAACAAGAAAGTCGGATTATTCAATCAAGAATTTTGGAGAATAAGAATAAGATGAATAGTAAAATGCGGCACGACCAAGTTAGTATAAAGATACCAAAACAAGAGGAGATTTGTAGTGTTGGACAAGAGAAACCAACAAGCAATACTGGGCTGCAGGTAGTGTTGTATTCATTAAACTTTTTAGTGCTTACTTTCCTATATATTACCACTAAATTGCGACCTAATTAGCACGAAGTGGACTTTTTATTCACTTTAAATCTCTTGTTAAAGATTAATTTTCTTCATTGTATTTTAGCACATGTTTAAAGACAACATCCATTTCATCGAAATTTTATAAACTCTAAGTTCTCACGCGTACAATTCGAATTTCTTATTTCGACTTTTCTATTTTATTTAGCCAACGATGAAAAGACGTGGCGAGTTTCCTCCATCGCAAATCGACGGAGAAAGAAATCTTCCAACCAACGAAGACTTGGGTGCAAGCGTCCCACGAAAATATCCACGTTTTGAGAACCCGAACGACATCCATTGTAACCTAAAGCCGCCAAACTTTACGAGTGAGGGCGACCCTTTGCCTTTAACGACAAAGATGGTTTATCCAACTGTAAACGGACACAATGGAGAGTTCCCCAAATCAGAGGAACTGTCCAAAGCAGCTTCGTCATACAGTAGTGGTGCTATGTGTGAAAATATTGATAGAACGATGACAAGAGCTTCCCAACAGTACGGCGGAGATTTCGCTTCATCAACATTTACAAACCATGGTCAGTCAAGTGTGAGCGATAAATCGAGGACTGCTGATTTCCCAGTCAATTTCAAACAAGAAAATGGTTTAATTAACCCAGGCAATGACGGGTCAACATCGATTACCAATGGGTTTACGGGGAGTTGTACAAAATCTGAAAATCTACCGGAATATCACAACACGAACAGTATAAAAGAAGACTTGAAACTCGACTTGAAGAGTCAGATCAGTCAATTTGAGCGAGTTCTTCAGGACATTAAGAATCGAGATGAGAATTCCAGTGATAGTGAAACGCAGAATGATCTTACAGTTACAAAGAACCAAGCGTTGCAACCAGCAAACCCGCCGTTAGGAAATGGATTAGGTGATAACCATGAGGTAGAAAAAGGCAGTAATCAATTAGGTTTGTCGAAAAACAATGGAACACAGTTACCAACTGCGAGTACAACAACGTCGACAGCCCATCAACAACATGGGATCTTACGTTCCACTGCCGAAGCATTACATCAGTTTATCAGAGATCAACAGGAAGAAAAACAGGCTACCAAAATTCGCTACGAAAGGACTCTTTTTCTAAATTCTCAAGGTGTTGGTAGGGAGCAAAATTCCACTCGAATGACCCAACGAGCGAGCCACTTTCCTCCCATTCGTCAACGCGTTTTTGAACAAATACAGCAACGAAGAACAAATCAACAAAAGTCAAAGATGCTTGGGTCACAAGCACCGCAACTGCATGCACGAAATCCAGTAATGAACCCAATGGGACCCAACTCATCTTATCAAATGCATCCAAAACTTGTACGATATCCAAGTATGGCAGTGAGCACAGCACAGCCAGTTACATTCTCGCCAACTGGTCGAGTTCAACAAAATGTGATGCCACAAATTCATCAAGCTTCAAGTGGCCAACAACAGCAAGCTCAAGCACAATTGCAAAACTTGCCCCAACACATGATTGCACAGCAAAAAATGGCTTTTCAACAGCAACAAATGGCTAGTCGTTTGCCCTCTTATGCACATGCACAGCATTTAACTCGTCCTTCACCAGTGATGGATATGAGACAGAAATTTACCCCAGGAGTTCCTACATCACATTCAGCACAATATCCTTTACATCAGCAAGTGGCTAGGACACCACAACCTTTATCACACCTGCAGCATTATCCAAATGCTTATCCTAATCAAGGTGGACCTCCTTCCAGACCAGTACAACCAGCATATACTGGGGATTACTCAGGCTATCAAAATCCATATGCTTATAGTGTAAATCAAGAAAATAAACTGCACCCAGCATATCAAAGGCATACCAGTGTGGATGATAATTTGGCTAGTAATAGATACAATCAGGACATTGTTAACCGAAGCAATTTTTCATTTCAGCGAAGCAGTAGTGTACCAGGACATGTTAGTGCAGCGAAGACTGTTTTTAATCAAACATCTCCATTGGTGAGACTTGGGCAAGCCAAACCGGCTTTACCAGATATGAATAACAATGGTAATGAACATCAAAGCCAGGAGTTAAGTCGCAGCCATACACAGCCCCCATTAACACATGTACATATGAAACAGACAAATAATCTGACGATGAATCAAGAACTTTACCAAAGAAGTGCAGGTCCACTCAACCAAGGTAGATCCCAGACAACTAGCAATTTACAACAAACTTTTTCAAACTCTTTCTCTAACCTACTCGATCTGAAACCAAACTCGGATTCTTCACTCTTCCCTTTCTTTGGAAATGAAATCAGTGGAGGGAGCTCTGACAATGCTGATTTTGATTCTTTGCTGAAAAGCCCACCATCAGATTTTGATTTACTTAATATTCTAGAAAGTGAGCCATCAAAAGCTTTGCAATAATTTATAGAAATAGTTCAATGAGTTAGTTGTTTACTATAATGGATTTGTTTCAATTACCCTTTGGGTAAGGTACAGTATGTGTGAATTTTTCATAGACAATAGTATTGATAGTATGTTAATGTAAAATCTTAACTTATTCTCAATTTTAAAGTATATAATAGCCAACTTGGACCAGTTGTGACTTGTGGGCCAGCAAGTATTCCATGTAGTAGGCATAAGATAAATTGAACTAGAGTAGAAATTTTAAAATAAATATGCCCAGATGAATTATGGTAGTATGCAATTAATTAATTGTAAATATAAAACATAATTCTGTAAAGAATGGTAACACTATCAGAATGGTTTTAGCATTCTTGGTTTTGTTTTTTATATTACTGTATAATGTACCTTAATGTACATGTATGTTAATTTTACAAAACTTCAGCTATGAATTTTTTGTGTAATGGATAATTATTAAGCTCCTCAGGTGTGTAGCACAGACAGAATAATCTTTAACTTTAACAGAGTGTGGTTATTCTTGCCTGAGCCAGCTAAAATTAGCTCCTTTATTATGTTACCAGATCAAACAGAATGTTAGATTAATATTTAACTCTTATGCAAGATGATTTTACTATCAAATAGTAAACCCTTGCAAATTTAGCCTAAGCAGCAATGGTTTAAGCTAGCAAGTAAGTAACAAAACAACTGTCAGCAAATGTGCGACTAACCTATATACTGTGTCTGTTTTGTCTCTATCACTCGGTGTACCTTTGTGCTGTAGTGTGCTACTACTGATCATCTTTCACTAAAAAATTCAGCCTGGATAGTTGGTGTTTCATCTGGTTATATAGTATTCAATTGTGAGGCTCATGGAAATATATGCATCAAAAGCCTTTGATCAATGCTATATAACTGACCCACCCCATACCATGAGAAGCTTTTGTCCCCATACTATGCCATGTGCCTGGACACTTTGTTGGGTTTCTTTTTATTGGTTTGCATACTTTCTGGTTCCTTTCAAAGAGGACAGGAGTAAACACCAGTACTGTACTAAAATAATATGCAACAGCTGATTTCATGAGCATAATAATTTAACTTATGGTACATGCCAAATGCATGGTATGCAGTATGTCTGATAATTGTGAAATATACACAGGGTGTATTACCAAATCACCTGTCACCTGGCCAAGAAATCTGCAGAAAATTATTAAAATTTCCAAAGAAATCCCTAAAAATGTTCACCAGCTTGTACACTTTTTCAAGAGTACTATGCCCCTTGGTATTCCTAACTGATGGTTGGGAAATCAATGTTTACATAATATCAAAAAGCTGCTGGGCTTGTTTGGGAATGACCATGCATGCAGTTATGTCACTTGTGTTTACATGAGACCTTTCCTTGTCAGCCCTGTGAGCTAGGTGAGTTTACTTGTACCTTGGTCAGTTGTGCATTTAACTATTTTATTTGATATTAGGATATATTGATAAAACTTATTACAAATATTTTATTGTGAAATCTACTTCAAATTTAAACACACTTAGGGCCTGTTCACATGAGGCAACTCGGTGTTAGTTTATTTCCATGTTAAAAAAGTAAACCGTTCACATGAGACCGAGATAACTCGGGGGGATAGGGATAACTCGGTCGGAGCAATAGGGTAACCCTAGCCCGAGTTATCCCTACCTCCATGTGAACGTTTTCACCCGAGTTATCTCGGGGGGTAGGGTCAACTTAGGCATGCGTATTTATGCTGTTGCTCAGGGTGAAGCGTTCACATGAAGCTAGGGTTATCTCGGGGGGCCAGGGACAACTCGGTAGTTGCGATTTATCATGTGAAATAGGGTCTACCCCCTGAGATAACCCGGTCTCGTGTGAACAGGCCCTAAGACCATTCTCGTGAAAAGTTAAAATCTGTGGAGAAACTTTTAGGGGGGGGGGGGGGGGTACAGTTATTTTAAGGCCAAGTGAGTAGACAGTAATGTGTTATATATATATATAGCAGGCATGTATAATGCTATAAATTACAATACTAAAAGTCTTTATAAAATGCCTCCCAACTTGTTTTTACATTTACGGCTTGTTTAAAAATAAATCTAAAAGATAAGTAATAATAACAAAATTATATAATTTATGGCTTTCAGATTATCTTGAATACTTGCCTTAAAATGCAGGAAATAGTGTTTCAGAGACTCTAGAAATCCAAAATTTTCCGGGGGGCATGCCCCCTGGACCCCCTTAGAGGAGATCGAGGTTTTTGTCCCCCGGCAATACCACTGTTAAAATTATGTCAGTATTCATTTGGACTCTGAATAAATCTCAGTAAATATTGTGACATCATGCTAGCAACTTCTTTCCATTAAGTTTAATTCAAATAATTATCTTATCAAACCACTTTCAAATAAAATTTCACCTGCCGGGTCAGGTAAGGTTATGATCAGGTCTTTCCCCATCGTTCTTTTATAGATGGTTTTCACCTGACGTCACGGCAGCCATATTGGTGTACCAAAACAATGAAATGGCGGCCATATTGGTGTACGGTATGGGAATTAGCTCTTTCTTATTCAAATATTTCGTATTGTTTCACCACCCCCATGGGGTCACCGATCACGTGAGTGAAAACGATCCATAGCTGGCCAAAAATGTTAAACTGAGTGCAGCGTGTCACGTGATAAATAACCTGAATGTCAGGCCTTTATTTGTTCCCGCCTTCCGCTAAACCCGTCAGCCCGGGCAGAGGTGCGGGCGAGCGAGAAGACGAGAAAAACAAAGGCCTGAGGAAACTCTTAACAAAACTGTCTTCCGCCCACTTTGCTATTTTTAAACATGAACGAGTATGATTGATATGAGTTGTCAAAAGAACAAAGCGTATGTTTTGATTTCATCGCACAGAAATACATAGTCTTTCTCCGCGTCTGGTTTTAGTCCACACTAGTCCAGCGGGTAGACTTGCAATAAATACACGAGCCCGAATTGAAGGCCCGATCTAGAGAAGAAGTCGAAGAATTGGAAAATACGATAAGAAACCGAGAAATTTGATAGCCGCCTTGATATATAGTTTCGCCTAAATTAATAAAATATATAATTTTGTAGCAGTAAGCACAGGCTAGAACGTTGGAGAAAAGGATCGACTGGATATTGATGTTTTATATTAGAAACAAACGCAATAGTTTGGGAATTATTTTATATTAGAATTGAAATTTTAGAATGCATGTCGGCCATTTAATATATTGATACATAATTATAAACACGTCTCAACCGTATAAACTCAGTCATCCACATAGTGACTAACTGTTCCGAGATTCCCGTTTTGTAACTTACGGGTCCACTTTAATTTCTGACAACCATTGTTCAGCACTGCCATAAACAATTCAACTTGGACTTTCGCATCGGCTTCGCCTTCAGTAGCCATCGTCCCTGATCATCGAACGAAGGACCCAAGTAGACTGCTTTTCGCAAGGTCTCCACCTGCTACAACGAAATTCCTCACCGTGCCATGTTGAAGTCGATGAAGTTCAGAGAACACAAATGGCAATATCTGATATATCAGACTTTTACCAAAACCAGTGGGCAAAACAGCAACGAGATCTTGGCTGTCAACAGCGAGCTTTCGAATGCACGTCGTTTGTTCTGGTTTCAAAGACTCATAGCCGAAAGGCGAAATGTGTCAATAAATTTAACAAAGCGGTTTCGAAAAATCCTTCTATGGTTTGATTTTCCGACATGATAAATGATTAAATGAATGAATTGCAGGTCACAGAAACGTACACGATAAACACATTCGAGAAATGGCGATGACCTTGTCACGGTGTGCACCTTGACGGTGCACCTTCAGGCAAGTTGTTATCTGAATGAACCAATCAAAATCCTAACTACAATTAGTCGGCCAATCAGAGCTCCCGTCCATGAGATGGACGGAGTCCCCACAGTTTTGTTAAAGTGTCACTAAGACGAAAAAATCGTCAGTCTTTTTTTGATCTTATCATAAAGTACATTTAAAATGAGGGTGAACGGCGTTTGTGGTTTGTCAATATCTCATCTCGTTCAAGGGATATTCACGTTTTGGCAATATGCAAATTTATGGCTGATGACGTCATTTACTCCAAACGAGCGAAATGAAAATCGTAAAATAAGGAATATCTCTGGAAATAAACAATAGAACGTGCTTAAACTTTGTATGCTTATAGTATCTAATAAAATACACTTCTCTGTGTAACTTTTGTGACTGCCATGGTAAGCGCATGCTCTCAGGTTACTCTAAACCTTAGAAAGGGAGTTATCATTTTTGCCTCATTGTTTAAAAATAGAAAGATTTAAACGTTTGAATTACAATGCCTACATAAGCCCTAATCGTCACATTTATTCGCTGGAGTAAACGCTACTTGATTGCTGATAAATAAGAAAATTTAATTTTATCATTGGATGGGGCCAGGAACCAGCAGTTTCCACGAAATTAAAACAACTAAATTTCCACAGTGAAACGTATTTTATTTAATACTATAAGCATGCAAAATTTGAGCACTTTCTATTGTTTATTTCTAGAGATATTCCTAATTTTACGATTTTCATTTCGCTCGTTTGGAGAAAATGACGTCATCAGCCATATAATTTGCATATTTAAAAAACGTGAATATCTCTTGAACGAGATGAGATATTTACAAACCACAAACGCCGTTCATCCTCATTTTAAATCTACTTTATGATTATATCAGAAAAAGACTGACGATTTTTCGTCTTAGTGACACTTTAAGAGTTTCCTCAGGCCTTTGTTTTTCTCGTCTTCTCGCTCGCCCGCACCTCTGCCCGCGCTGACGGGTTTAGCGGAAGGCGGGAACAAATAAAGGCCTGACATTCAGGTTACGTGATAAATAAAAACCGCATGAATTTTTGTTATTATGCGCGGGCGCACGAAATGGCGGAAAGTGAAGAATTCGGGTAATAATTCCATGTCCTACATAACCCAAGTACTTCATGAAAGCCTTACCCCAACACACAACCTAACCTAAGGATGGCAATTCGTGTAAATAGGACATGGACGTATAACCAGAATTGGGGTAATAATTCCATGTCCTAAATAACATAGGCGGCGGAACCGGGGGGGCAGCCCCCCAACTTTGTAAAAGTGGAAAAAAGGGGGGCTGAGCCCCCCTACCTTTGCGCCGAAGGTAAGGGTGATTATACGTTGAATATTTATACATCTTCGATATACAGCATTTTGAAAATTCCATATCACTGCAGCGTGACAATCCTGGTGAAAATCGTAAGAAAAATCGTGCCGTGTGATAGCTCAAACTCATTTCATGAAATACTCCACGTATTAGCATTTGATGACTGCTGACCAGAAGTATTATGAATGAGCCGAAAAAAATGAGGAATAATGAAAAAATTGTTGTGGGCGGTAAAGGTTTTTTAACGTTTAGGATTCTGTAAAATCTTCCCCCAAAACGCAGGAAATGCCATTTCAGAGACTCTAGATTTCAAAATTTTCCGGGGGGCCATGCCCCCAGACCCCCCTAGAGCAAAACTAGTTTTGGTAATATACTGATACAGTACATGCAATGATTTCACCAGGGACACAGAAGTAAGAATAAACTAATATTTTAATTAAGTCTGGAGTAAGTTTGTTTGTGGGTGGTCTGGGAACGATAATTATTAGAGTGAAAGTTCCTAACGTTATAAAATGACGAAGTAGGTATTTATCGAAGTTGGCATCGATAAGAGACTTGTATTACAATGTGAGTTCGCGTCTAAATTCATGAAGAAATCAAGGCCAAAGACAACAAGTCATACTAGTCTTTCTTTAAATTTAATGAATTTAACGTTTCAAAAGTTCCGGATTTTTCGTTTCAAAACTGGTTTCACTATGTTTGAAACATGTTTTACGCCGTGCTTTGTTTTACTAAACAGCTATAAAACGAGTTCGGAAGGAAGGCATCTCCGATCCTGAAGGAAGGCGTCCGGTCCTAGCACCAGATGCACGGGGAAGCATTTTGGAAGGGAGACTATATGATAATAACTAGAGTTGACCATGAGCACTGCAAATAAATCAGGCCTAACTTAAGCCATCCAATATGAAATATATCGTGAATTGTCTTTATTAAAGCAGGAATTAGCATTTCAGAGAAATTAGATAGAGTTCTGGATTTCTTGCACCGTTGACACTTGAGTTTCCGTTCACAAAATGCGTAGTTTGTTTTTGTTGTATAGCAGTATTTAATTGATATAACATGAATAATTATCAATCATCAACAGCAGTTGGTCTGTTAGTTTGATCATGCGTGCAGTCCTTCTCGTCTTTGGAAATGTCTTTTGAATTGATACTTTTTGGGGTTTTCACTGTTGTAAGCAAATTGTTTTTCTTTAGGTAACATGCGGTCTGGTAAGGTGGGTTGATTGGGCTTTGTGTAGGAGGTAGTGGGACATACTCTGCGCCATCTTCTCTTGTAACATCATATGTTTTATCAGAATCATATGCACTCAAATCTCCACAAGCCAAAAATGGAACCACTACTCGGTTAACCCCAACAAGTCTGCAAAAATATGGCACCGAGACACATTAAGAGGAGGTTAAGAAGCAAGAACAAACAGCAATAAATTACGGTACTACGTAGTCAGAATATATAGAGAGGAGGTCACTAATATTTTGTCTAGATTACCCAAATAAATACTCAACTATGACTGGATGGTTCAAGTATTTCTTTTCAATTTACCCGTAGAATGATGGGTAATAAGACAAAATATTGCTCTGGTGGACTCCTCTATTTATTACTTTGTAAATTGATCTCTAACTATGAAGTATATATATATTGTATACTTACTTATCAAAATCAGGGTTTTGTGTACAGTCCAACAAAGGATTAGCCATATTAGGTTTGTATCCATCGGGTGGATGATAATTCTTACAAACAACAAATGATTCAATACTTGAGTTACGACTACTACGTGGTTTAGCAACAGTGACGTCTGGAAAAAACACTTTTAATTGACTATAAAGCAAGTGGACATCTTTTCCTCGGAATATTTTTGCAACAAATGTTCCTTTTGGTTTAAGAACATGGGTAGTAATATTGAGAGCAGCAAGAAGTAGTTGTCCTTGAATATATTCATCGATATCGTGTAATCCAGTCACATCAGGTGCTCCATCACATACAACAAGATCAGCATGTTCTCCTTCAAAATGACTAACAATTTCATTGGCTGTTGAGAGCTGAAAATGTAAATTAGAAATATCAAACAAAAATTAGTTGAAATAAGAGATGAGTGTACAGTGTATACATGTATATAAGCTATTTATGCCGAACTAAAACTGTCGAAGATAACAATTAATATTAAATAAAACCAGGCTTGAAGATATTACTGTATGTTTCAGTGTTAAAGCACATTTTGCAAACTCGTTTCTTTTCTTTATCCTAAGCATAAAATAAACAATGTTTATTGTTCTTGTGCATATTTATGCAAATTAATAGTGAAAATATAGTATATGCATTATGCTTGTAAGAGACAATGGCATTAAGATAACAGATAAAACACGAGCAGCCAATCTTTATCTGTCATACTGTATATCTCGTGACTCGTATATGAAAAACGGATACATAGAAATGTTCATTTTTATCACAGGGGGCCCGCACAAGGCCTTTGCCTGTATATGCGTAATATATATATATATATATAATTTTATGTATGATATGTACTAAATACATATTTATGGTAAAATAATGGAATGATATGTTAGTGAATATAAAAGACTTACACATTGGTTTTAACATATATATTTTGTCGTTTCTGTGGCTTTAAAATATTCATTTTGCCGGTTATGACGATCGTGCTTCTCGGTTTACAGTAAACCGAGAAGCACAATCGTCGTAACCGCCAAAATGGATATTTTAAAGCCACAGAAACGACAAAAGATATATGTTAAACTAATGTCAGGCTATTTTATATTCACTAACATAATCATGTCCATTATTTTACCATAAATACGTTTTACACGTCATACATAAAATTATATATAATATACTCAAAACTTAAACTATAACTTTTATTTCTTCAACGTTTCGTGGCACTGCCCCTTTATCAAGGGAGTCTGTGGCAACCTCAATGGCAACCCAACCACGTTTTTGGACGCTCTTGATAAAGGGGCAGCGCCCCGAAACGTTGAAGAAATAAAAGTTATAGTTTTTAAGTTTCGAGTATATTATATGAATGGGTAATAAAAGATACGTAATTAAAGTCATAGATACGTCATACCTGAGGTGACACCAATAAAAATTAAAATATTTTTGAATGTTCTATTAGCATACCAAGTCTCACTTCGATAACATCAATACCTTTTGAGATATTAACCGCGGGCACTTTCTGCCCCCCCCCCCCCCCCCCCCCCCCCCCCCCCCCCCCCCCCCCAACCGCAGAAGACCAAAAAAGCTCAGTAAGATAATGTCACTGTAACCCCTTGGCGCCCAAGTACTCTCCCCTTGGCGAGTAAAATCGTCTGGCGTCAGCCAGAGTAAAATACTAAAGGCTGCATCGTTCCAAAAGAAACGATACAGTCGCGAATGGGTTAAGATTAGCCTGCTAATGCAAACCGAAACCCCAGAGTAAGGTCTGCTTCTCAGCAAGCAAGTTTCGGTATGTATACGCGTTAGGTCTGCATTAGCAAGCTGTTACACGTATCTTTTTTTGCGCAACTTGAAACTTCAAGTTGCACGGAAATTTTTAGCGTGTGACATCCCCTCGCGCAACTGATTTTTCACATTTTCAAGTTGGACAAAAAGTTGGTTTGATTTCTACTTTCACAACAAATTTCTACAAGTTGCATTAGGCAAAATTATGTGTAACATGAGTTGTGACCGAAACTTGTGCATGTTTACTGAATTGACAAGGCGATTAAAAAGATGGCAGACGCTGAAAAGTTAAGCCGTGATGTAGATTGAAATAATGAATCCAGTTACCAAAGCTTTCTTTGACTCTCTTTTTCCAGTTGTTTACCTTTGAATCCCTTTTAAGGGGAAGAAAATTGCGAAAAGCTTTTCTGTTGCTCAGTCACTATGTTCATTATCATTTGCAACTCGTAACATTTTTGCTCCCCATCTCCCAGCCTCTGGATTCCAGGGTACATTTTTTGGGGCCACGCAAATTGCTAGAAATGTGACGTGTGACATGGTTGCGATGCAAGTTACACACGAAAAATCAACGTGTAAACAGGACAGGACCTTTAGGAGATGAGGTATACTATTCAGTACGAAATATAAAGTTGTTTCGCGCTGCATCGCTAAGAATCTCTGAACTCGCGACGAACATTGTCGAGGGCCGACGCCGACGATCTCCGAAAAGTTAGAGCACGAGTTAGCCGCCATCTTTTGTTTTATTTTCGTTCACAAGTTGTATAAGGATCACAGTATTCGAACCTGTATCACAGATTAAAGTATATAACACTTGTTTGAATCGTGGTCGCATGTATATTATTCTGCTGAAATATGTGAGCGAAACATTCGAATACTGCCAAGTTGTGCCTGGACGGATAAATATATTTATATATCTATGGATTTAGCAAAGAAAGCTCGCTCGAGTGCAAAGAGAAAGTTCACTCGTGTCACGAATAGACTTAGCGTCGACTAATCGTGCGATTGACGAGAAAGCTCTGGCAAACACAGTCGAGAATCGTTACCATGCAAGAGCTTAAGGAAGTTTGGAAAGAGGTAAGAGACAAGCACGAAGAGTATGTTAACCAATTAACTGATAACGAAGATGAAGAAAATTGGATATCAGAACTGAGTCAATTGTTTGACGATTTTGAAATTAAGACTGACAACTACTTAGACAAAATAGGTAGAAGTGAGAAAGAAGAAATGGAACGCAAAGCTCAGGAGGAGTTAGAAAAAGAGGGAAAGAGACAAGAGGAGGTCCAGGCAAAGCGTACTAAAGAGTTAATCAAAAGAGATCAAGAAGGAATGAAATTCTACAAGTCTATAGACACAACTGAACGACTTCTTAAACATGGAAGTGATGTTGAGCCAGGACATGTTACCATGGCCCTGAAGAATGCTTTGATGAGATTAGATGAAATAATGACCAGATGTGATAGAGCTCACGAGGAGTATATGACCGCACTGACAAACAGTGATGAAGAGCTAGTAGCTAGCCAAAAGGATTGGATCGTAAAAATAGTGGAAATATACAACAATATTTGTGATGAAGGTAGGATTTTCATCAGTCTGTATGAGAAGAAAGAAGTCACACCGATGGTCGTGGCCAAATCTGGAGAAAATAGTGGTATCAGATTAGAGAAACTAAAATTTGAGCCCTTTAGAGGAGGATTAAGAAAGTATTCAAGGTTCAAGGAAGAATTCTTAAAGCACATCAAGCCAACGTACAAGCTCCATGAGGAAGCATTCGTATTGAAGTCCTACCTCGCAGAGAACATCAAAGAAGATGTAGATAGTCTTGGTGATGATGCTACCGAGATATGGAAACGTCTCGACAGGAAGTATAATGTCAAGAGCAAATTGGTGGACTCTATAATGGCCGAGATAAAGCAACTCGGGTCAAGCAGTAGTGAGGACCCCACTGAAACACTGCAAAGTTGTCGAAAGAGCACATCGGGACCTAAAGAGTCTAGGACTCGAAAAAGAAATCAGTAACTCGACCATAGTCAGCATAATTGAGGAAAAGCTTCCCGAAGAGATAGAGAAAGAATGGATCAAGATTGTCACTGGCGAAAACCGAAGTGAACTTAGCAAGAACAAATTCCCCGCACTCCTGGAATTACTACAGCAGTTTAAAGAAAGGATTGAGTATAAACCGGCCAGCCTACGAGCCAAGTCCATTGTAGAAGGTGGTGTCAATGCTATAAATGAAAGTGCCAGCAGGAAAAATGAAGGTCCAGAACCTGGCCTTGAAAAACATCCATGGTGTTGGCTCCATCCAAACAGCACAGATCATCCTATCTGGAGGTGCAAAACCTTCGCAAGCAAATCAGCTGCAGATAAAGTAACTTTAGTTCGAAAGAACAAGGCTTGCTTTTCCTGCCTTACACAGGGTCATACCTCTAAGTTTTGCAAGAGAAATTTTCAGTGTAAAGAAGAAGGATGTGGTTTGTCTCACCATCAGCTGCTTCACGAGGCCCATGCTTCAGGAATTTCATTTCACGGCACCAGAAAACGAGATCCGAGAAACAGCCAAGACGCCAACATCTTATTACAGCTGCAGAAAGTAAAAGCTGGTAGAAGGGGTAGATTCACACAGTTAAATGTGCTCTGGGATGGGGGAAGTACACTCTCGTTTATCACTTTTCAACAAGCGAAAAAGCTAAAGCTACTCGGGAGCAGAGTTCGCCTCGAAATCGTGAAAGTCGGAGGAATTGTTGAAGAGATAGAATCTTTCCGTTACAATCTCACATTGGTCGATAAAGCTGGTTTAACCAACACAGTCACCATACTAGGGATTGAACGCATTTCCTCTGATATCAAAGCTGCAAACGTAAACGGGGTGATGAAGATGTTCAAGAATGTTGGTATACAAGACATCGACAGACCTAACGAAGGACAGATAGACTGTCTGATGGGCTATGAATACGCAGCATTTCATCCTATCCGCAAGCAAGCTGTCGGACACTTGCTATTACTACAGAACAAATTCGGCAAGGTAATCGGAGGCACTCATCCCCAGTTGGTAGAGAAGACTAAGAAGATTGTACAACATGTCATCATTCACTACGCCAATGCACATATGGAAGATTTCTATTCAATGGAGCAATTAGGAGTGCAGTGTTCACCACGCTGCGGGTCATGCAAATGCGGTCAATGTCATCCGGGTGGAAAAGATATGACTCTTAAAGAAGAAAGAGAATACAGGCTCATCGAGGATCAGCTCATCTACAAACCTGACCTGAAGAAGTGGGAAGCTGGCTATCCATGGATTAAAGATCCGCGATCGCTGCCAAATAACCGACCCTACGTTTTCGGCGTACTGAAAGCTACAGAGAGGCGCCTCAAGAAATTTCCAGAGCATGCCAAAGTTTACCAAAGGCAGATCGAAGACATGATCAAGAGAGGTGCAGCCCGAAAGTTGACCAAGAGAGACATGGATGACTACCATGGACCATCATTCTACATATCACACCACGAAGTTCTGAAACTAGAGAGCAAGAGCACGTCCTGCAGAATAGTCTTCAATAGCAGTGCGAATTTCCGAGGCCACATTCTAAACGAGTGCTACGCTAAAGGTCCAGACATGCTAAACAACCTCCTTGGTGTCCTGTTAAGATTCTGTGAAAGACCAGTGGCTATGATTGGCGACATTAGCAAAATGTTTCATGCAATCGACATCCCATTAATCGACCAGATGACCCACCGCTTCCTTTGGAGAGACTTGGATGAAGGAAAGGAGCTCGACACGTACGTTATGACCTCCGTGAACATGGGATACCGACCATCCGGTACCATTGCAATGGTAGCTCTTCGCAAGACGGCCGAAATGAGCGGAGATGAATTTCCACAAGCCTGCGAAACCATTCTCTCTAACAGCTACATGGATGACATACCGGACAGCGTAGACACAGTGGAGGAGGCCGAGAAAGTGATGAAAGAAATTGACGAAGTGCTTGGGAAGGGTGGATTCAAAATAAAGGAGTGGATCCATTCGGAGAGCAAACAGAGATGTGCAGTGGGTGACGAGGGGCAACGAGCTATTCAGCTACTCACTGGTTCCAGTGTGGCAACCAACGGTACGAAAAGAGTACTTGGAATGGGATGGGATCCAGGAAGTGATACACTAGCATACGACGTCAAGTTGAACTTCTCTACGAAGAGGAGAAATGTTCACTCACAGCCAAATCTATGTCGCGAGCAGGTCCCCGAGAACATTCCATCGCCAATAACCAAAAGGCAAGTCTTATCCCAAGTTAATGGAGTCTACGACTCAATGGGTCTAATATCACCATTCACAGTTAGAGCAAAAATCATGCTTCGCAAACTATGGGGTCGGGAAGAGAAATTAGATTGGGACGACCCTATTCCTGAGCGTTTGAGACAAAAATGGGTGATCTTCTTCGAAGAGTTGTTTCAATTGGAAGAACTTACAATCCAGAGATGCGTCAAACCAATGATGTCCGTTGGAGACCCAGAATTGGTACTATTCTCGGACGGATCCACCGAGGCATACTGCGCAGCAGCTTATGTAAGATGGTCATTAAGCGACGGAACTTTTGCCGCTCGATTGGTCGCTAGCAAGAACAGAATCGCCCCAGTCAAGATCGTAGACATAGTTCGCCTGGAACTAGCGGGAGCCGTTCTCAGCAAGAGACTGAGAGTCTTCATCCAAAAGGAATTCAGGTACAATATTCAGCGCAATATATCACATCGTCGATAGCGAGATCGTGAAAGTCATGATAAGTAAGGAGAGTTATGGATTCAACACCTTACGCTGCGAACCGCATTGGAGAGATCCAGCAAGATACCGATCCATCAGAGTGGGTTTGGACAGCTGGGAGCCTGAACATTGCCGACTGGTAAACGAGAGGAAAGAGTCCTAGAGAATTGGAAAAAGAAAGCCTATGGCAGAATGGCCCTGAATTCCTCAAGCTTCCCGTGAAAGACTGGCCCGTATCTCGCGAAGTAAACGTGGAGGAACTACCCGAACGTCACAACAAAGTCGTCCTCGTTGACGCCAAAGAAATCGATACTCTAGTTAACAGAATTGACATTTCGAGATTCAGCAAGCTCGAATTGCTGATAAACACGACTGCAAGATTACTGAACCTGTATAAGCGGTACAAGAAGCGGAGCGATCTTTCGAAAGACGATTCCATCAATGTAAACCGAGTTGACAGTCTCGGTTAAAGAAGCCGCAGAGAAGTTTTGGATCTTAGATGCCCAAAGTTCAATACAAAATGATGTATACTGGGTAATACCCAATCGCATACAAGGTTGTTGTAGTCGCATTTCATACAATCTTTCTACTGCAATCCCATGACCATCAATAGCACTGTGGTAATTTCATTATTCGTCCGCAAACGTCATATCAACCAAATTCACGTCATCCAGTAGATCTAACCATTCAGCATTTACTGCATGCATTGTGTTGTCGACCTACTATCCCCAACGTTCCCATGATCTGCTTACTACATATCCTCCTCACTTACTCCAAGTTTGGTCGCTCATTCGGCGCAGCTATACGATAAAGCATTGTAGTGCAGATGAACATTTTAGCTGTCAAGCAATTATTTACTGACAAATATTTCTTTCATGAGTCATGACGCTTACATACACTGTATATTTGAATGAATAATTCAACAAAATAAATAAAATAATTTAATATAATTCTAAGAGGTTAGTTACCAGTACATGTACCCTACCATCCAAATCGCACTTAATCTCGTACCCAGAGTCTTCATTTGCATGCTGGCGAAGGCTCTGTGTACGAAATTGAACTGTACTAGCCTGCAAGCCAGCTCTCCTTGCCCCATTTCTCTTCATCCTCATCTTGAATTACATCCTTCATCTCTCCTTGGATGTGAACAACAATGGGCTACTGATAAAATCACAGGCAGGGACCCCCAGTCACAGAATCCCAGCAAAATACATCACCAATCTTGACTTTGCAGATGATCTCACAATTGCTTCAAACACGGTTTCTGATGCAGAAGCTTCTACTTAAATCACTATACTCTTGTTGGTCTCTACTATAACACATCCAAAACAGACTTACATGTAATCTCAAATACTGCCAACCCTTCCGTGTCTGCATTAAATGGAGCTCTTCTCAAGCAAGTCCACAACTTCAAATACCTGAGTTCATATATTTTGGACTCTGGGAAAGACTTTTCTACTCACAAAGCATTTGTATGGGTGGCATGCAACAAGATGACAAGATTTGGCAATCAAACCTGCCAAATGACATGAAATTAAACCTCTTCAAGTTAACCATAGAACCTGTCCTATGTGTATGGCTCTGAAACTTGGACCCTCAATGACCAACTCCACCATCGACTCGATAGATGCTAGTAACACAAACCTTCTTCACAGGGTTCAGAATCTTTCCTGGAAGAAACATCCAACATTGCAGCAACATATTATTATATCAGTAAGTGTATTTTGTCTTGTAATATTGTGCAGGGCTTAGCTTGACTAGACTTTGAGTCCTTTCTTTGCCCTGGAAAGTTATTAAATAAAAACAATAACAAAAAAAAACCAGTGCATGCCTCATTCAATGCTGCACTCAATTTGCTGGGCACTGCTTCCACACTAAAGACGAGCTGATATCCAAACTCCTACCATGGAAACCATCAAAAGGTCACAAACCCACCTACCCTGATGTGATTGCCAGGGACACTGGTATATATCTTGAGGAAACTGCCATGGACTATAGAAAGTGCTGGAAGACTGTTGTGCAAGGACTCTCAGCCAAGGCCACAAGATGATGATGAAATTGATTGCAACAACTTAACTGCAGGTTCTATTCACTGTGTAAAAAGTTTGTTCCATTACACAGTTCAATTGCCAATTGTTCTAAAACCTTACACAGCATTCTAAAACCTTACTAAATCTACAATGAGAATGTTTTGGTTAGAGGTGTGCAAATCTGATCCAAATCAAATCTAATTTGAAACTTTTATACGCTCCAATGGATTTTATCCTTAAAATTTCTTGGATCAGATTGGATTTTGTACTTTTTTACTCGCTTTAGATTCACTTTTGTCATTGTTTTTGTTGCAAATTAACAAATTCACTTATGCACATTGCACAACATATGAAGACTAATTATTGCATAAGATTATTACTGTATTGTTCTTTTCATTGTTGTTTTAATTTTTTCGGATCAGATCGGATTGGATTGGATTTGAGCAGCTGTTTTTGGATCGGATCACTTCAGACTACAATTTTATGGCTTCGGATTAGATCAGATTTGGATTGCCAGTTTAGGCAAACCCTCAGATTATAAGGGGTTGATCTGATTCAAACACAAACACACCTCTAGTTTTGGTGTGTATATATAAAACAAATAAATATGAATGTTTTCATTTGTGCAATGGTATTGCCTTCAGTTGTTGAACTTCAGTTGTTCATCTTTCACCTTTTGAAAATATTTTTACCATAAATATTCACCCATAAATATTCATTATTATTATTATAATATAAAATAGAGTGTTTTATTGATTTTTCCACCACTAATAAAAGTGATAATCTCACATGTGTGATTATTTATGATAATCGCACATGTGATGATTATCGCTGAATCAGCATTATAGTTTAATGCAATTTTTGCAAGGCAATAGGACAATTTTTTTATATAATAAACAGAACAATACATGGATGCTTGGAAATATGAAATTTATTTCTCGTGTTGAACAGGATATGTCACTCGTTCGCTTCGCTCACTCGTGAGATATCCTGGTCAACACTCAAAATAAATTTCATATTTCCGCACATCCATGTATTATTCTCTATTTATTTTGTATCCTGCTATATACTGTACAGTATATAGACAAGTAATGAGTATATTAAATTTTACACTTTAATACAGTAAATACTGTACCTTTGTGATGTCACCTTGAATCTGAATAACTCCTGGCAATGGAGCCATGGCCTGTAAGTCAACTGCAACAATCTTTGTTTTTCTTTCGCCGTCAGAAAGCTCCTCTTTTATCAGTTTTCTGCTCAGCACTTGGCTCCAACTACCTGGGGCAGCACATAAATCTACAACTCGGCTTACTCCTTCAAATAAATTGAAGCTTTCGTCTAATTGAAGCAGTTTAAATGCACTTCTTGCCCTCCAGCCCTCTTCCTTGGCTCTTCGGTAGTAAATATCGCGTTTGTCTTTCGAAGTACGTCCCATATTTCTTTATAAAAACACTACAAAACTGGCTTATTAAAGAAAGAAAGAAATAAAACTTACTATTTTTCAGATTCACAGTCTATTAACGCTCGCGAAGGATTGTTGATCACAGATCACTCACTATATTCCATCTGTCAAAAATACCACGACAAAGTATAACCTATGGTATAACATGCGAGTTATTACTGTCATTCTCGCACTTAGACAAGAGTTCTTTAAAAAAAATTACTCATTCGGAACGCCAAACGTAAAACATAAAAGCTTTTTACACAAAAATTAATGAAAATCAAACAAGACCAAAAATGGTTTTCTGGAGGATGGAAAAATGTTATGACTTATGACGTCTGTCAGCTGGTTTAATAATATGGCAACACAAGTGATCAATCGCTGATATATTATAGTGATATACTGATATTTCAAACATGTTTCAAAGGAACAAGACAGTGTTATCTATAAATATAATCTATTAGTTTTGCGTGGTTTAACTTGGCGCGGTGCTTGCAATGGCGACGTCCGTTGATCTTCGACGTATTGCCTATACAATTGTTCAAGTTCTTCACTTTCTCGTCGCGTTTGGATTTTCATGCTTTGGTTTAGTAGAATTTATCAGTAATCCTCCGTTCTTTGACGGTTATGGAGATGCGAAAGCCTCACAGAAACAACTCCGAAAAGGTTTATTTCAGGTACAATGGAGAAAATCACTAACTATAAAATTATACTAGATAGACATTGGTTTATATATAAACTGTACATCTACTGTATACAGTGGAACCCCGCCTTACGGCCACCTCGTTAATACGGTCACCTCGTTAATACGGCCACTTTTTTTTGTCCCGGCAAAACGCCAATACATTTCCTTATAAAAATACCCCGGTAATACGGTCACCCCGTTAATACGGCCAATGGCCACATCGTAAAATCCCAACGTTAATAATTATCCCGTTTATACGGCCACTCCAACCAAACGTGCATTCTAAAATCTAAAAGACAGACAAGTGCAAACGGAAATATATCTTGAGACAAAAGACTCGCACCTCGAGACTTAATTAATTGAAATTAAAGTGTCTGTGACATGTCATGTTATAAAGTTTCAGATAAGCAGCAAAGTTTTCAACATGGTTTACTTTTCTTCTTACTATTTCCTTCTTGCTTTGTGTGTCTTTTTCTTGTTTCATCTCTTACAGAAAGATTATTTTCAATGTCGAAAAGGTTCTTTAGCAGTTTGAAATAAAAAATATAAAATCTGTCATGACATCACTTGAAAGAAAACAGCCATGAAATTTGACCCTACCCCGTTAATACGGCCACCCCGTTAATACGGCCACCCCGTTAATACGGCCAAATTGTTATGGCCCGTTGGTGACCGTATTAATGGGGTTCTACTGTACATGTGTATGTGGTGTCCAACTAATCCCTTGAGATTCAAATGACAAAGATATTTTCGCCATGTTGAATGAAATTATAATTGTAGATGATCAATAAGTAAGAGCAGGCCCCGTTCACACTATACCAGATAGGTTTTCATGCTGGCAGGTTTTCATGCCAGCATGAAAACCTATCCGCTATAGTGTGAACAGACAAATCATTATGCCGTGATACAAATGGCACAAAAACCTATCCGATAAAGATGTACCTCTTTTGAGATTAGAGCAGCGCTGCCAGTGGTGCTCTGACACAGAAATTGTGCTGGAACAGGTGTTTTGTGTGTGAACAGAAGGCCTATCCAGTATGGTTTTCATGCTAGCACAAAAGCTATCTGGTATAGTGTGAACGGGGCCTTAATTACTGAGAACTGAGGCTTTAATTTAGCCAAATACAGCCCAAGGGGCCACAGGGGTTTATTTGGATAAAAGCTGAGGTTCAAGGTAATTAACTGAGTCATTTAATAGTTGAGGAGGTTTTCTAAAAAGCATATCAATTACAATATATTGCCCTGGTGACTGGGTAATATTTATTATACAATCCTTGAATTTTTAATTATCGGTTCTCTTGGGATGTATCATTGCCCTGGTGACTGGATAATATCTAAATATTGCTAAATATTGCCCTGTTGACCAGGGCAATATCTATATACAGTTCTTGAAGTTTTAATTATTGGTTCTGAAAGAAAACCAACTCAAATATTTAATACATAACTTTTGTTCATCCAACATGATGGCAATGACAAAAGGTTTATACCGTACCAGCAATATATATTTTGAAGTACAGTAGAACCTGAGTTTTATGATCACCCCTGGTGCCTGAGAAAAGTGGTCGTAAATGACAGACCTGTGGTTGTAAAGGCAGGTCGTAACGTGATGTCATGGCAGCCATATTGGCTTGGGTTCTTTACATAAATACTGTTTAAAACACAAGAAAATGCTGGTTTATAAAGCAGGGCTTTCAACTGGGGTGAGCAATCACACATGCGCAGGCCCACATGCAGACCTTTCAAGTCTCCCGGTTTCACTGGGAGACTCCCGGTTTTCAGCAAGATTCCCTGGTCTCCCAGTCAGCCACAGAATTCTGATGAATCTGGGTGCCCAGATGCATCTGGGTGCATGATTCACCATGCACCCAAAGTTTGAATTTCAAGCAGAACATAGTGATACCAATTCTCGAATTTTCGATAGCAATGAAAATTCACTGTTGTTACAAAACACCTTGTTGGAGAAACGTCGAAAGTGCAGAGAAAAACAGTGATAGCCGCATTTTGCAGGCGTCCACCCTGGGAATGAGTCGTCACCCACGCGAGATCACGCAATTTTAACACGCAAAATGGCAAGCCAAAATTTGCATCGCACATTTTAATATAAATCTTTCCCGTGAAAGAGTGAAGATTGAAGAAGGTGAAGAAGAATATGTCTATCAGCAAAGTTTGTAGGAATAAACCAGTTCATGCAAGCAAGAAAGAAATTCAGGCTTCCAACTTCTCCAGGACAAGAAGACGTCACGAACAGTAATTCTGAAAAATCTTGCTCCATACTGAATAATAACATAAAATTTCCTAGCTTACTACCGTTTTTACATAAAAGTTATAAATGATTTTTCATTATTAATCGCTTCTAAATATTTTTATTATGGCGTTAAATTGTTGTCTATCCTTATAACATAGCGATTTAAACGCGTGCGCAATTTTCTGAGTTTGAAACTCCCTGTAAAGATTTAACAATGCAAACAGAAAAATAAGAAACATTACAAAGAAGTACAGTGTCTCAAGTTAAACATTATTTGCCGAAGTATTAAGTGTCTATATTGATTTTAATGCATAACCTCAACGATTTTTATTCTCGATATTAAAACAGTGCCGTTTTATTCGCATTTCTCGCTGTATTCTTTCTAGAGTCTAATACTGTTGAAGGTTTTTGACTCATTTGCAAACTTTCAGTGATATTTCGCTGGGTTGGATCGGATCATTTTTGTCACTTTCTCTTCAAAAGAGTAGTTAAGAATATATTAAGATTATCGTTCGGAAAACCGTTGGACAACTTGTCAAATGTTTATAGCAAACATTACTCAAAATTTGAGTTGACCACCTATTAAAGCCTAGTTCCCATATGTCGCCGATGATCGGCGATGAGGGCTATGCGACGTCGGCGACATATGAGAACGTGCTTCAAATGTCATCGCGACCGTCGGCGATCATCGGCGATCCAATCGCAGAAAACAAAAAAGTTTGTTTCTTGCGATAGTCACCGACCTGAAAAACATATGAGAACGTGCATCGGCGATCATTGGCGATAATTTTCTACAACCCAGTCCCCATCTCATAGCGCATTCCAATTCTGGTGAGAGAGGTATTCTGTTCCTGCATTCTTTTTTCACAATATATGGGGCAACCAGCTTAATAAGATGCTCCAGCCTCTCAGGACTCATTCTTAAAATTTTTTAAAAGTACTCCCTATCGTGCAAACGTATATAACTCTTCGACTAAAATGTGAAATTGGCTCTGCTGTTGGCGCCTCTTAAGCATTTCGCTTACCCAGAATCTTCTTTTCCGTGGCTTGTTCAATACAAGAAGGGCTCGTTTTTTTCTCAGAAGCGCGATAATTAATTGTAGTTGACAAGCAATAACTAACCTTCTGTTCAACGCCGGCATTTTGATTTTTGATGTTTTAGGCGGGAAATGTGAAGCGTCATCGCCGATTATATCGCCGACCATCTGCGACAAATGAGAACTATCTGATCGCCGATGATCGACGACATATGAGAACTATAGTAGTTTAACTCTGGCAACAAAAACTTACAGATTGCATTAGATTTTAAGCAAAACAAGACTGAAACTCGGTAAATCGGCAATCACGCAATAACTTCGGGTTTCTTGTATTATTTTTGTAGCATTCATTTCGGCGATTTTAAATTGAAATGGTCGCTCTAATAGGTAAATTTCTTGTTTTGGACGCTAAAAAGTGGTCGTTGGTCACGTTAGGCAGGTGGTCGTTCATTCCAGGTACATTTCAACTACAAATCGTCCATGCCAGAAAACTGGTCGTAAATCACCGGTTCTACTGTATCATCAAAAATGTTGTTTGGATGCTTAGATCCTTACTGTAGGCCACAGTAATTGTGCCCCCTCCCATACATGTCCAATACTGTCGAACTCCCACGGGTCCTAAAGGTTGATTGACGACCCGTAAGCTCATGCAATTTTCAGTTCGTCAAAACGCCTCATGCTGTGTATTCTGTCAAATGAACTCCAGCTGAGAATCCAAGTGACAACCTCGCCGAAATACCTTATAAGGGCAAGAATGCCTCTCCTTAACAATCTTTCAAAATCACAAACACAATACATTTATCGAATATCATTGCCTCGTTCTCTAAAAATCTCAAAGCGCTAAATATCATTCTCAAATGGCAATTATCATATATCATAGCCTCGTTCTTTCAAAATCTCAAAATCTCAAAGCGCTAAGTATAATTATGAAATGGCAATTATCATATATCATTGCCTCCTCCTTTCAAAACCTCAAAAGCGCTAAATATAATTCTCTACCCTAATTCTCAAATATAATTATCAACCCTTGCGTTTTCCAAGGGTAGTCAGTGGGCTCTCACTTGAGCCTGCTGTCGTTAGTGTTGCGGTTGAAGTAAAACAAGGTATGGAAATTGGAAACGACATCTTGGTTGAACCTCCAATTTTTGATTTTTTTCTTTGTAGTTTTTACTTTGTTTGGATTTATGTTTTGCCAAAATGTTATAATTAGAGTTAAAAGCGCGGTAAATTTGTAAATAAGGTAGCTAAGGGTAGGCAGTACTAGAGTTACGTAGGTTTTATTTTGGTTTGGTGACCCAAATAATCTCACTGCATGTGTGGTTGAATACACATGTACAAGAGAAATAGAGATGTAAAATAGGCCCAATGTGAGAGTACATTTGGCGGATGCCAGGACACTGGGTTTGTAAATTATATTACTGACAATCAAAGATGCAACCGACTCTCTTAGTCTACGGTTTACAAATTTGCGCTTCCATTTTAAATTTGTTTCCCTTTGACATTTAATGATCAGGAAGAGAAACAATAGCATGTTTTTTTCTGATGTAATTTTCCATCAGGTATATTGGCCTTAAATCTCGAAAAATACAACAATTCTCTTAAAATACTATCACTGAATACCGTATTTACTAATATTACTTTTCTTTATTTTTTACAGAACGATCCAAGAAATACAAATAAATCAGTATGTTGAATTATTTTTTTATCAGCAATGTGTTATACAGTGTAGCTATAGATTTGATAGATCTCAAGGAAAGGTAGAGTGCTGCGTAGGCAGTGTTGTAAACTGCTAGATTAGTTTTGACAACGATAATTACCCTGATGAACGTGAATAAAACTGCTGCTTTTGTTGTCATTTGTTTTCTTCACAAATGTTAACATCTTCTGCTTCTTCTTCGCGGCTCCGCTCAAAACGCCAGTATTTCGTACAAACACTATTCTGCCGTTTACTACCTATTCACTTTGCTCTAACTCTATTTCGGCTAGGACTTCTCCTGAACAGATTTGACGAATTCTGTCCACGTGTTTCTGTCCTTCATAACTGCACATGTACACAACTCATCTTTTGTCTCTAGCCTGGTATCTGTTTTTAGGTTGTTGACAAATGCGTTTGCTTTTATGTTTTGAAATTCCTTGGATTTGAATACGGAAAGTTGCCGAGTTATTAGTGCTTACTGTTAGTAATTGTTTTACCTGGAATGCCTAGTATATAGCACTGTGGTGTCTCTTCTCCGCAGAGGTCTTTTTGCCGGGAGACGAAAACACGTGAGGAAACCCCTGACTCGTACCCAGTCGTCTTTGTATCGTCTAAGATCTTGCCCGCCTAAATTAATAGGGGGGAATTTGCAGGCGCAACGGGAAACATGAGGTTGGTAAATAGGAAACCCCATGAATACACGAGGCGTGCAAAGGCGTGCGATATACTAAGTACCACACCTCTTTCATCCAGTCCACCTCCACCAATCCTAGTTTTCAAATGAGCACGCGTAGGTCTCCTAAAACCGCTTTTGCAGAGGAGAAGCGATATACAGTATACTAGAAAGTATGAGTTTTCTAGGACAACTATAGAAAAGGGACAAAGTACTATCTCAACTCTTTGTGCTGCATGTTTTGTGCATATCCTGTCTTAGATCAGTCATTGCTTGCACAGTACTACTTTTTCACTATTTCTTTCTAAAATAGAAACGAAAAGCGTATAGAAAGTTAGAAACTAAGAAAAGAGAGCTATGTATCAGTATGGCTATTACATGCAGGATATTATCAAAATGAGAGATATTATCAAAATGAGATTATCAGACAGCACTAAGCACGTCGACCTGATGCACATAATGATGCACCTTAAAGTGCTTATGAAATGAAATCTTCGCTAATTTCTTTATTTCATAATATAAAAATATAGAAATCGCTGATATTGCTACATATGCTCACTTTGTTTTTACGTGTTTAGAAAGTGCTTTATTTTTATATTTAAACTTGCCAAACCGTAGCATTTCTTAAGTCGAAATGTCAGCAAGGACTGAGACGAGTAACAATACCTGTGACGTCACAAAGTGGATCAAGACTAAACAAATTTATGATAATGATCCACCGTGTGACGTCAAATAGTTGTTGTGGCCGCGTTATTGTGTCGACGTTTCACGGCCCTAGCTATCAACTTTGAACTGAAAAATAAAGTGTTTTCCAAAGACGTAAATATTAAATGAACATATGTACGAATATCAGAATTTTCTATGTTTTTATATTATCAAATTATATAAAAAGCAAAAATTTAATTTCATTAGCACTTTAATTATATGAGGCTACATGTAAATATAGTTTTAAAGACGCAATTGTACTTTTATTATATTTTATATATATTATATTTTATCCTATTTCAGCATCTTCTTCGATACATGGATCTTCCAATATTTGTTATGTTGCTGGTTAGTGAATTTATTGGTGTTTCTGAAACATTCACTTCTCATTTTTTATTAAAATAACTACTTATTTACTTGTAATATCGGGCCGACGTTTTTAGTATGGAACGAGCGAGTGCATGCCGCGAGGCGAGGTCCGTGCAGAAAACGTCCGTCCGATATTTCACTAGTACAGACCGAACAAACGTGGTCCCGATTGCTCGCGAACCAATCAAATTGCTGGATTTCACGTTCCGGACCGCTCACGAATTTAGTCATATAATACCATGAATGACTCGGTTCTCACCGATGACAAACTTAAATATAGCTTTAAAAACTTTTTTCCATGGTGAATGGTAATGGTAATGTTGGAAAGTTCTGAAGAAACTGTTGGACGTCTAGAAGATTCAGAAAGAAAAAAAAGTGGAATAAATGTAATTATAATGTGTTATATCAATAATACATTTATTCCACTTTTTTTTTCTGAATCTTTTAGTTCTCCAACAGTTTTTCAGAACTTTCCAACATTACCATTCACCAACACCGCTGCCAAACGTCTTGCGTCTGAAGAGCGGGAAATCACTAACTTGTGCATGACTTCTTTGTCAATATTGTAACATATTCTGAAATGCCCCATTCTTAATATTCATGCCCCTTTTTTAAAAAACACAAATGAATAGTCGAGTCTTAGGTGCTGATTACATGGGCCTCTCCTTTCTAAACGCCGTGAGTGCCTCCGCCTAAGCTTCTTTCATAAAGCCACTCTTGGCCTCAATGCTGTTGACCCAACTCCAGTACGCCACCATATCTACCGGGGTTACCCGACGGAAACACTCCCAGACATACAAACACCTCTCTGTACGTACTGATGTCTTTAAGTACTCATTTTCCCCTCGCACTATCCCTGTCTGGAATAACCTTCCAGAGCAAATAGTTCATAACAAGTGCTCCGAAAGCTTCAACAAGCAAGTTCTTTCTTTTCTGAATTAGCTTTAAGTTTATTAATTATTACTTTTATTTTTTAATATTGTAGTTACCGTCAGCTGTAATATAATTTGTTAGTTATATTTAGTTAAATTAGGATTTTATTACTGTAATTTACTTATTAATTTTACATTGGTTGTATGCAATCAGCTTTACCGGGTTAGCTCGGTTAACTTGGCTCACGCGATTGATTAGGATCTTACGACTGTGGTTTTAAAACTCGTATAAACTAAACTTACAACATGTTTATTGACAAGATGACAACATAACATTGGCAGAACAACGAATGCATGTTATATTAAACATAGATTTAATATATCACCGCTTCTGATTGGCTGCCACGTGTGCAGCTCCATTTCTTAGTAGAGCACGGCAATTTCAAGCGCATGAAAACATTTTGCTTACGTAAAGAGAAAGTAATTTTTAATTAATGAAATAAAGCTTGTTGTTTGATGTAATATTTAAAGGCCGACAATGAGGACTAGACTGGGTTTTCAAGTACGAGACTGGAACGAATTCCTCGTACTTGAGAACCTGGTCTTGTCCGAATTGGAGGCCTTTGAATGACTTCTCAAAATCACTTAGTGTATTCCCAAATCAATTAGTGTATTATTATTATTATTATTCCCATGGCTCTTGGCGTCATATTTCCGAAATCCTAGGACTAGAAATATTATCTTGGACTGGAAATAACATTTCTAGTCCGCTTCCCAGTACTTCCCTGGTATTTCAAGTCCTTTCCCTATTATATTTAATATTTGAAGGTAGTTTAATGACTTCCAAAACGCCCCAGTATTGCTAAAACGATTGTATAGTGTCTGTATTGAAGTCAATCTCAAGCAACAGTTCTCATCTTTTGGCCGTTGACGTCGTCCTGAAGACGTAAAAATGCTTTAAGGCGTTGTAGATGAAGGAGGACGGTGTTAATTTTACTCTTGGGACTAAAAATTATTCGCTCTCTTTGTTTTGCAAAAATAATTATTTTGTTTAAAGGACGTCGTCGTTGAGGTTGACGTCGTAGATCGTGGAAGCACGGGTGGCGTGTGCTGTTAGGGCGCTGCCTCTCACCGCTGTAGTTAAGCCCAGTTGGACGGGGTTAGTACTTGGATGGGTGACCGTCTGGGAATAACCCTGTTCTCGAACTTGAATTTCATGTGAGTAGAGTTTAGTTGGTCTCTCCTGTGCTTCGAGGGTTTTTCGCAGGCTTCTGCGGTTTTCCTCCCTCCGTAAAATCAACACTTAGGTCTTAGCTTATGTCGTGCACTTTAACATGAGCCTCTGGCTCGGATGATTGGGCGACCACATCCTGTGCTTACGACGTTAAATAAATCATTACCCATACTCATTACGGAAATCTCAGAACTATATAACTAACGGCAATACATGGCACATCCCACAACAGTTTATTTTAACCCTTTCACTCCCAACTTGCTGAAAGATCTCCACTGAGTATAATAAAAGTGCCAAATGGTACTTTGGGGGAATGAAAGAGTTAAAAAGAATAGGAAATTTGATTTAGTTTACTTAAAATTTTGTATTTATTTTACTAGGCATATTTTGCAGTGTGCTGTTGGTTAAAGTTTCAGGGCTTGTCTTGGCTTTTAACTGGAAGCATGCTGTTAAATCTTGTTTTCTTCTTTCTTGTAAATTATTGGGCTCAAAATACTTTTTCCTGGAAGTAAGTAATTATACCAAAATTTAATATGTTGAAAAGATGTGTTTATATATATATATGTACAGAAGAAGAAGAAGAAGAAACAAGCAACTTCGTACTTATCCTTTATTTAGAAAAAAACAACGTTTCGACCATTCGGTCTTCAGTTAAAATACAACGAAATTAAAAATATTTTAAGGCGTTGTCCACCTTTTATAAAAATTATATAATAAAATATCCATGTATAAATAATTCCTACCCGAGTGGCTGTTAAGCTTCGCGATGTCAAATCCCATATCACTCGAGTGAACATTGATTAACCATTTTATCTCATGACTCTCTTGCAGTGAAATCATTTTTTTTTTTATATATTTTGTTTTTTACATAAAACAATGACTTATGTTGAGCTTCCAAACCATGTCTATTTTCTATTAACTATGATTTAACTTACCGAGAAAGAAACAAGTGTCAGAAAGGAAAATACTCATTAGTATGTGATAAGCAATCAAAACAGTGAGATAACTAGTTAATATCTGAGTGAGATAACTAGTTATCCCACTATGCATACTCGTCTGTATGTTAATCAGTTGAATAAAGGATTTAAAGTGCTTATATCACTTGTGGGGTTTTAACGTATTTAAATAGAGCAGAAAAAATCAGTTAATAAGTTATTTTGCCGTTTTTGATTTAGTCAAATAGTTCCTGACATATTGGCTTCTGAACATGCCAATTCTCAAAAATTTCCGTCGTTCATTTTAACACCTTGGGGGCCTGGGACTCAGGAACGAGTCAATCCAAAACAACTACGTTTCGGCTTATTGATTCACAAAAACACATATATTTGACTGAAAAATCGAAATGTCGAGCTCACACCCGTTTTGCAGTACGCACGAGAGTTGCAACTAAGAAAACGGTCGGTTTAGGTTCCTGAGTCCCAGGCTCCCGTGCTTAAAAAATGAACGACGGAAATTTTTGGCGAAAAGCCGAAATTGGCATGTTTAAAGGCTTATATCTCAGAAACTATGAAAGTAAATCAAAAACGGCAAAATAACTTATTAACTAACTTTTTTTGCTCTATTCAAATACGTTAAAACCCTACAAGTAATATAAGCACTTTAATGCTTATGTTGGAACAATGAATTGTGGGTGTGTCATGAGATAATGGATCTTAATTCGTTCCAATCTCGTTCCCAGAGCCCACGTTCCCCACGCGGGAAACGAGAGACTCTGGGATAATCCGTTTCAAATCGTTACGTTATTGGCTGAATAGTGAGCATGAGTTGGTCTGAAGTGCCCGGAAGTAGAATTAATAAAACCAAAATAACAAAGATGTCGGACGACAAGACTCCAGTGAAGACGTAGCCGCGATCGATATCTTCGCCGTATGTGTGTAGATGCTGTAATTCGAGCTTCGCCAGCAACCCCATTGACTTGTTTGGGGAAAAGTCAAACAAGGAGAACATTAGAACATACTATCCAGATTCCGCTCGGATATTTACGCATGTAAAGAAAAATTGTAACGAAACATATCGCATACAGATTCGTCCTGATTTACATGAACTTTTTCCTCAATTTACTTAGCTAAAATCACTCCAACTTGAAAAATAGTTTGAAAGCATGGCTATTTAGATCCGTCCATTTGATAAGTACGATAAAGCATTTGCAGCCGATCTGTATGTGATTTACTACGGCTCGCTTGCAGCTCATGCCTTATCTATTACTTAAACTTGAACTTTGATTTCAGAACATCTCATAGTATGTTAAAAGAACTCAGCTATTGTCTCGTTTTTCAACACACATGTCAGTGGTTTTAAATCAGATAATAAGCGGCTTTTCGGGCATGAGCATGCAAAAGTGAAAAGATGGTGAACTGCCGAAGTTAATTTAGCCCCTGTCGTTTCAACTAGAGCCAGTAAAATGTATGATATATTTCTTAAAAGCTACTTTATTTTAGATACTACTCATCACGTTACAGTGGCTTGGATCTTCAAGTGCTCAGTATAACGCTCTCAGTTTCCTTAATCTTTATGGTTATTTTCTATACCAGACGGAAATTGCCTTTTAAGTTAAAAGTAAGTTGAAGACTGTCCTCGTCTATGAACTTTTTTTCTTATCTTATGTACTTTTCTACTGCTTATAATTTTTGTAAACTATTAATTTATGTATAATCTTCGAGTTTTCTCTCTTGTTACCCTGGATAGACCATAATGCTTTGCAATTTCAAGATGGTCTCGCTGTTGTGATTTTTAGTGACTATACAGAATAGAAATATAGTTCTAATAATTCTCATTGTTTATTTCATTTTTTTACACTTAGTCATCATTGACCATTGAACCATTTGGTAAAGTGCATTTGGCCTGGAATTTTGTAGTAATATTTTTAGTGACCTATGCCTGTCTCTTGCTATGGTTTTCAAAACTGTATATTTCTTGGGCTTGTTTCAAGACACAGAAAGAAATTATGGGTTTATGCGAAAAAACAATGATGGTAAGTTCATTTAGAAAACGAGAATGTAACACTTAAAGTGGTTCTCAGATGAAAATATTGTTGGCAATGTTTTTGCATAATCTTCAAGAGGATATGGTAGTTGGTAATATTACAAAGTTTCATTTCAAAATTCGTTGAAGAAAAGGTGATATTTTACGTGTGAAGTTTGTGTTTTGGAGCGCCGTCATTAAACTGGCCGAGCTTGAGAAGAATGAGTCAAGAAAGCTTATGACGTCATAGATAGACTCAATAAAAACAATGACCCTTTTGTTGACAACAACAATTACCTTTTGTTTTTGTTGAGTCTGACGTCATAAGCTTTCTCAACTCATTCTTCTCAAGCTCTCAAGCACTTTCAAGCACTTTAATGGCGGCGCTCCAAAATACAAACTTCACACGTAAAATATCACCTTTTCTTCAACGAATTTTGAAATGAAACTTTGTAATAATACTAACTAGCATATCCTTTTTAAGATTATGCAACAACATTGCCCACAATATTTTCATCAGAGAACCACTTCATCAAACTTTTGAAAAGTAATAAATCTTGTGATAAATATTAAAGCAAATATAATTTTGACTCAACTTATAGTATGAGAGACATGGAAAAATTTCTATTGAACCTAACGTTTTGTTGCCAACCCTGCAACATCATTAATATGCAACGGAACGTTTCTTTTAATCCGTTAACGCTTAAAACGTTTTTTCTTTTGTTCTTTGTTCTCCCATTGTTTTTTCTTTGTATTCTCTTTGTTCTTTTGTTCTTGAATAGGAAACTTTAAACGATGTTACGAGCAGGAAACGTTGCGGGGAGCACGGGTGGCTAAATTCAATCATCAATTTATTCCAATACAATTTCATTATTTCAGTATTTATTTCATCCCTCAGACCAGGCGGAAAGCATAATTTTGTGATAAATGTTAAAGCCCAGCAAATAATTTTGCGCTAAACCCATAGCATTTATTAATCCATAGATAATGGAAGGAGAACTAACGATGTTACGAAACCGGAAACGATGTTTGCACAACTTGCTATGGTAATTATACGCTTATAAGCGGCTAATGCACCTAACGGGTGGGTGGTCCCACATGGCTTAAAACAGACACTGCTGAACTTAATTAATATTAATTATTGTTTAATTTCAGCAATAGCTGATCGTGGCCATGTGGGACCACCCGTTAGGTGCATTAGCCGCTTTATATAAGTGTATAATTACCATAGCAAGTTGTGCAAACATCGTTTTTTGGTTTAGATTTAGTTTTAATAACTTTATTGCCTATAGCAACTGGTGGTCAAACAGGGCGAAATGCCCCAATTGAACATGACTACCATGATGTAGGTGTTGATTTTACGGAGGGAGGAAAACCGGAGAGCCCGGCGAAAAACCCTCGAAGCACAGGATAGAATTACTATCCAGTTAATAAAATGAAAGTGATGGACGCTGAGATTTGCTTTGATTATTGTAAAGCTGGATTTCCACCAGGCGTAAAATGTCGCGCTCGACTTTTTTCTTTTGTCTTGTGAATTTCCATGTGGAACGAAGTAGAAAACTACTCAATTTGAACAATAGAAAAGTCGAGCGCACGATATATTACGCCTACTTCAGTAGTGGAAATCCAGCTTAAGGATTTGTTGTTCTAGTATGCAGCTAGGAATAACGCACGTTGTTTCAGATGTGCAATCAGATGCATTTTCAGAAAACAATAGGCGCAATCCTATTGACCAGGGTTCTCCTAGATTTTCCTTATCAGGCGGTAACCGGTAAAATTTACCGTCCGTAGTACCTCTGATTACGGCCTAAAAAAAATTGAAATTCCTGTACATTTGTAGATGATAGTAAATTATATAGGTTGTGCAAAAAATGCTAGGTGTTGCCGAGATTGGCATCTGCTTTTTTCCCTTCCAGGTTCAGTGCCACTTGTGTGAGAAATGTGATTTTCAGTCTTTTGAACGATGTGCTAAAAAAGATCATTCTCAGTCATTTCACTGTCAATCTCCAAGAAATTCCACTATACAGGTAAACAATCCTATATAGTTTTAACATGTTTCTAGTTTAAGGCTAGGTTAGTGTAGTCTTGAGAAATACTGTTAGTGGTGGTAGTGACGTTTCGACGGCCAAAGCGGCGGTCGTCCTCAGAGTCAAGTGAAAACATTGGTCAGGTTCGCCTATATTATTTTATATGTCTGGTTCATTAGTTTGTGGTATAGTTTACCCAAAATATAGCGGTTTTGTCGTAGATGGGAATAGATCAGAACTAGTGCATATAAAAAACTACAACTTTGCTATACCTTTGCCAGTGTGTTATTAGGGCCTGTTTATATGGAGCCGAGTTACCCGGCTAACCGAGTTACTCGGCAAACCGAGTTAACCCGCCATGTATAGAAATTCAATGCTATCCCGGCAGAGTGTTTATATGAGACAGGCGGGTAACTCGGCCAGCCGAGATCCAGGCAAAACAGCCGAGATCTCGGCATGCCGGGATGAAAATATTCCCATATAAACACTCTCTTGCCGGGTAACTCGGCTACCCGAGTTGAATTCGTCACAACAGCGCACGCGCCACTTATCAAGACAATTTGAAACTACTCATGGAATGTGAAACCATTATAATGCGTGGGCGGCTTTACCGAGTAACTCGTCTCATATAAACACTCATCTTTTTTCAACTCGGCTTGCTGGGTAACTCGCCTTGCCGGGTAACTCAGCTCCATATAAACAAGCCCTTAGAAATGTTTAAAGGGAAACGATCCATCGCTACTCAGGCTAGCACACGAGACCTACACATGTATTTGTGTTTTTTGGATTGGCTAAATTCAGAATGCTATCCAATCAGCGTGCCTGAAGCAACCTCGTCCCCAGGGCGTTTGAAGAAGGAAGCGAGCAGGCCGATCAAACGCCCTGGCAAAGGCTGGAATCACGTGAGAAAATATTCCAATATATTTGGAAAATTTCCCCGCCAGATTGACCACCGGGCTTCCGGTCTATGTACGTCAGCTTATATATTTAAATGAACTGTGAGTTTGCGATGATATGTTTGTTAAGTTTCGTGATTGCTCCAGAATAACAACCCGTCAATATTATTATATTACGGGTTGGTCTGCAGCTATCACGAAACTCTTCAAACCAACATATCATTGCAAATTCGCCACAAACAACAACCCAGGCAAGTGTATTTTGTTTATTTCAGTGTGTTACGGTTATTTTGAGCTATTTTAGCATGTTGGATTTCTCGTAGAGACAATAAATTGTGTTGACTTGTACAACGGCTTATTTATTGAATTCAGTTCATTCAAATATTTAAGCTGACGTACATAGACCGGAAGCCCAGTGGTCAATCTGGCGGGAACATTTTCCAAATATATTGGAATATTTTCTCACGTGATTCCAGCCTTTGCCAGGGCGTTTGATCGGCCTGCTCGCTTCCTTCCTCAAACGCCCTGGGGACGAGGTTGTGCCTGAAGGTCTGATTATTCTAATTCGCATAACTCAAATTTACCTAAATATAACACTTCGAAGAACAGCCATAACAAGCAGCCAACTTTTTGTTACAAACAGGTAACCACCATAGAAATGTAGCTTAGACCTTAATCAAGATGACTAGGCCGGTTGCCATCCGTGTATCACAAGATAGCACTGTTGATCCGGTGAGTTAAATGTCTGAAGATATCCGAGCAACACTGTACTGTAGTACAAAAGCTCAGCTTTAACATTACGTACATGGCGCGGTATTGGCAAATTACCAAAATAAAACAAAGTAATTTACGAATATGAGACTTCTCTGTATCTACCAGATCAAATAAATTACTGATTCTTGGCAAGCTTACGTTGTTGTGGCTTTTCCTCGAAGTGTTATATTTAGGTGTATTCACGCCATATTTCTTGTTTGTTTATGATTGTGAGTTATGCGAATTAGGTAAACCAGAACTGGAGGCACGCTGATTGGATAACGCTCTGAAGCGAGTCTTTCAAAATAAAACACCTACGTATAGTTTGCATCACTCCATAGAAATCCCATTCATCCCAGTGTGCCTTTAAAAACCCCAAATTTTAGTATATAAATTTAAAATTACGGCTGGTAACCCCCCTCACCTTCAAAATATACACTATCCGATACTATCTGGCATGGTTACCTGCTTGTAACAAAAATGCCATCAACGATGTTTTTGAGACACTTTTATCGAGGTTGGCCGGCCGTCTATATGAATACAATGTTTGATTGCACTCCGGCATTATACAAAAATAGGTACGCAATGCGTACATGTGACTACCGCTGTTAAGCACAGAAAGAGATATAGACTTAAGAAGCAATGCATGAAAATGCGTGAAAAGCACACAAAGAAATTGATAGTTATTTTAAATCATTTTATACATGTATTGCTAATTTGAACATGGCATATACTATACAAACATTTTTACTGGCTGTTTCCAAAAATGCTCCCAAGTTTCACGTGAAGGGAACTTGTAAAATTCCGATTCTTGCACATTTTAATAAAACATCTGGGGCTGGTTGTACGAAGCCTGTATAGCCACTTTTATCCACTGAACAGCCCTATCAGATACATAACTATTCAGTGGATACAATTTAAATTAGGTTGTTCAAAGCATGATTAGTGCTGTTCTTTAGCTAGGAATTATCAACTACAGTAGATGAGCTATCCAGGCTTCATACAACTGGCCCCAGATCATCAACAATATTGTGTTCCAAAACAACATTTTACCTGTCATAAATATGCTGTGGCATCCAACTAATATTTTGTGATTCTGCTAGTATTCTAAATAAGACAGTAAGTACAACAATACTCAGTATTGTAGTTTCAACAGATATATTTCTTCATTTCAATGTTTTCAACATATTCAAGGATTTAAGTTTCCCAACAGTTCACAATTGCTTCTCAACAATTTATCAAAATGTACGTACAATTGAGTGACACTTACACACCAGATCATAGAATATTTTAGTACTTCACCAGAAGTGTGATTTCCATCCACATCTTTGAACTTTATGTCCGCACATGCACATGTTGCCTTGCACATCTCAAGCATTGCTATTCATCACCATTTCTATTTTTACACTATCCTGGTAAACTCCACTGGTATTTTCACACTATCCTGGCATCTCAAGAGATTTTTGACACATAAAATGATCTTAATACTATATTTTAGCACTTAGGGACGGTATTTTGACCAACAACGCTATTCTACTGAGGGGAATTTGACAATTCCCCCCCTCCCAAAAGTCAATTTCCCCGTGGGTTACCCCCCCCCCCCCCCCCCCCCCCCCCCACACACACACACACACACACACACACACACACACACACACACACACACACACACACACACACACACACACACACACACACACACACACTGGGGCTTAACATTGATATATGCATTATATTAAAACACAAGAACGAGGTTTGAAAGGCTAATTTAAGTACACATAAAAGAACATAAATTGCAGTCATCTTTATGAATACGGTGTATTATACAGTAACATGAGCTCTTCACATCGCGCCCTGGGAAAAATGGACGCGAGAGAAGGGTCTGCTATTTAACACCGCTAATTGTGTCCCGGTTATGCTGCCAGTTGTCTCTCATTGGCTACTGAAAAGAATCAAATTAATTATGCAATCAGACATACTTATATTTGATATTTCGAAATTGAAATCTGGCCAGACATACATTTCGCCAACACTTGTAGCCTTTTCAAAATCTTTCACGTAGATTCATTTACACGAGCAGTAAGAACACGTTGAAAATACCAGTCTTCGTAAATTTCGTAAAGTTCTAAGCTATACTAGCGAAAAATTAACTTTTAAGGTGGCTCCATACAGTTCCTTGAAAAATGGAAAATACAAGTTTGAGAGTCCAAAATACGTGATTAAACAATTCGGGAAAATAATAAAACTAAATGTTATGCATAGTTAAACAGTCGGACAATCAAAAACTGTTACCAAATAAATAGCAACATTTGTTGCTATGGTAACAATGACTTTTCAAAATGGCTGCCAATTACCCTTCAAACTAATTTAATTCGAAAAAAACTTTGGTGACCCCCCATTTTTTTTTCATTAAAACTTTTCTTGAAGTATGAGTAATCAATATGCCAATTTAAAAGAAATTCTGTCGAACGAAATTTTTTAAAAATTAACAAACATGATTTTTCCGGAAAAAAAATTATTCGTTCTACAGAATTTTTTTTAAATCGGCCAATTGATTACTCATACTTCAAGAAAAGTTTTAATGAAAAAAAAATTGGGGGTCACCACAGTTTTTTTCGAATTAAATTAGTTTAAAGGGTAACTGGCAGCCATTTTGAAACGTCATTGTTGCCATAGCAACAACTGTTGCTATTTATTTGGTAACAGTTTTTGATTGTCAGACTGTTTAACTATGCATAACATTTAGTTTTATTCTTTTCCCGAATTGTTTAATCACGTGTTTTGGACTCTCAAACTTGTATTTTCCATTTTTCAAGAAACTGTATGAAGCCACCTTAAGTAAACTTAAGTTCAGAATCCCTGTTTGGCTGTATAAGCTTTTGTTTACACTATTTAATTTCTCTTATGCTTTAGCTTAACTGCTTATTACACTGACTTTCACGCACACTTATTTGCACGGGCAGAACGAATATAGTCAAAACAATATGTTTTTGTAAATTTCGTGAAGTTTGAAGCTAAACTTTTTAAAATATTAGCTTTCGACTAAACAAATTTCACATAACAACACTCGCCCGGCTTGTTAAAATATAACTGATTTGCATAAACTTGACGGGACACAATTAGCGGTGTTAAATAGAGCAGCAGGGACAACCTCGTCCCCAGGGCCATTTGTGGGGGCTGGGCCAAGATGGCGCCCAAAAACAAAATGGCGGGAACAAATGGCCCTGGCACAGGCTGCAAAAAATGAGCCATATTTTGACTCATTTTTGACTCGGACCCAGTCTTCACTAAGTTTATCGCGCCTAGTCAGGCTCAATTTTTTCTGAATATTTAGTTCAGCTTGACTGACCCAAACTGAAAACAATCAAAACATTAATTTCCAAATACACTGTCGAATTATTAAAATAAATAGACTTTTAATAAATATCTGTAAATGCTTAGTATTTATCATTTTCTTCACCGTTGTACGAAATTCGCAAGAAACTGGATTGCCGTAGCCTTGTTTTCGTGAGTTTTCGGTGGATTCAATTCAGCGTTTTGATAAACATTTAGGCTTCGTTTGAAAAAAAGCCTGCTTCTCCATGGCCAAAACACGTAATTCTGCCCTGTGGTGTACTTTCCTTTCGCAGCCAAAATACATTTTGACTTTGTTCACCAAGTCTTTTGTTCGCCCGATTTAGAAAGCACTCTAAATTGCCGTCCCATAGACTTCGTTGTATGGCAGCCAGGGCACAGAGATGACACGACCCATCATTACGTATTCTTCCGACGTTTTTACGGGTGTTTCGCCAGCTTTTCATTAATTTTGAAGTTGTTTTTAACAGCCGGCAATTCTGGTATCACTTATTTAATATAATTTGAGCCCTATAAACAAATGCCCGCGAGCTAGCCTGCCGCCCGCCTTGTTTCCACCAATCAGGATACCTAAAACAGCCAATGTTATCTCGACCAATCATTGCAGATGTGGTGATAGCTCAGCCTGTGCCAGGGCCATTTGTTCTTGGCCGCCATCTTGGCCCAGCCCCCACAAATGGCCCTGGGGGCGAGGTTGCAGCAGGGATCGAATTTTGTCTGTGCTGTTAAAAAATATCGCGGGCTCATCGTGTTTTGTATCGTCTGTTGGCGAAATTTTGAAAATGTGGATCGAGAAGGTATGACGACCAAGATATCTTCAAGATTTACTAACAATCTGTCGGTCAACCAGAGTTTTAAACTATGTTGTCCAATTAGTGGAGACACTGACGTTCTTCTGATATGTGAAAGAAGACATTTAGCCAGGAAGGTGTATAAATATCGAAGATGAAGTGATGGTACGAAGAAGCCGCATTGGAGTCAAATTGATAGCGAATGTTCGATCGACTATAACTCAAAATCTGCCTTCTTCCCCAAAATTTAAATGCTGGTTTCATTTTATTCCATTACTGCTTTTGATATCTGAGAGGTATTTCGTAATGGGAAAATTGGGGAAAGTGGGTAAATTATGTATTTATTCCTTTCATCCGACGACTTGTTTACTAGTTAGTGCTGTCTTTAAAATGTCTTATGTCGAGCAAGACCTCTTAACTGCCACAACGTTGTGCTAAATTTATGTATAATTCCGTTCGTACATAGAAATATATAATCAGTTTTTTTGTCTCACTCAGATCTTACAATAAAGTTTGACATGCCTACGCCACTAATTTCATTGCGGCGACGACATGCAAATATTGTCAATTTCTGCAAAATCTGCCCTATTGCTCCAAAAGATTTTTACCGATTGTCAGTCTTTAGTTGATTTTCTTAAATTTTAACGACACTTTTTTGTTTTAAAAATTGTAGAAATGGGGCTTTGAGCTCAATTAAACTGCGTGCATTTGAAGCCACGGCATGTTGACCACAACGTGCTCCCCACATTCCCCACGACAACTCGCGCGACGCATGCGCAGACAAAATTCTCTGCGCTGTTGTTAAATAGCAGACTCTTCTCTCGCGTCCATTTTCCCAGGGCGCAATGTTAAGAGTCTGTATTAGCAGGCTAGTCACTGACCAGTGAGCACAACACACAATTCAACGAAAATTAAAGTTAAACAGTTAAACTCGTAAAGCGATTAAATCATTATAAATCACTTCTATCCAAGACATTGGTGTATACTGACAGTTTCTTCGATAAAAGAATCCGAGCTTTGAAACAGGACACAGTGAAGGCCCAACTTCTAGCGAACTTTATAAGCTGAATATTTCTAGTACTGCTATACGAGCCGGTTGGCTTTGAGACAATTTGTTTCCGATCAAGTATTAAAGATTTATGTATATATACGATAAACAACGTCACATTTTTTAAACTACTTCTTACCTTGTATAAACTGATCAATGACAGAAACCGTTCCAAGAAGAAAAGATTCGCAAAGTAATGATTAATACTTTTCAAAAATTAAAACAGTCACCGAGATGTTGTCGACTCCCCACGAAAACAACTCGAGTACTTCTCGAATACTTGGCGATCAATGGTGATAGTCTCGACCATATGGCGATCGTGTCGAATATCTGACGATAGCTGTCGAGTATGACGTAAGTGCGGTTCCATGACAAGCAAGCACTGGCTCCCGCTGACAGGTCAGCGGTAGTCACAAAAACGTTTGAATAACGGATAATCAGCGAAATGAAACATTTTTCCCCGATTTATTTCGTATTGTCGTATATGATTGTCATTCTAGCGTACATTGTATACGATTGTCATTCTAGCGTACATTGTCGTATACGATTGTCATTCTAGCGTACATTCTCGTATAGGATTGTCATTCTTGCGTACATTGTCGTATACGATTGTGATTCATTTATAATCATAACTGATTTCTTTCGTATTTTGTAGAAAGCATTCTGTATATTTAACTACAATGTCAGCACGTACACTTTCTTAACGGGTGAGTAAAACAATATTTCTTTTGTCATGTGACTTTACGTCATATTTCTATTCTCACCAGGAACTCTTTCGGACTTTGTGCGTTTTGTCAACTACAAAGCAAGATTTTTTGTTGTAATCTGCGTGGGTATTTCAGTCATTTCACTGGTAGAAAAACAAGTCTGAAGCTAATTTTTTTTTTAAAACACACATGTCTGGGAGACTGGGTGACGTTTATTTTCCCCGAAGTCAGACTTGAGATGAACAGACTATATAATCAACAGTTTGACTACCTCTCACTACTTCTCACGTTCTTAAACTAATTTTTAATTTACAACTTTTACATTGATATTTGTGAATGTTTACGTAGTCAACAAACTTTGTTAGTAAGAAGCAGTACAATTATTCTCTAGCCCCTATCAAACTCATCTTTTTCTGTGTGTAATGTACTGTGATCTGTTGTTATAATTGTAGTACTGTATATTACTTAGTGAGTTTGATTAAAGCTTCTATGAGGATGATTATTATTATTATTGTTATTATTATTATTATTATTATTATTATTATTATTGTTATTGTTATTGTTATTGTTATTGTTATAAAAAACCTTGCCCACTATTGTGTGTGTATGTGGTGCGAGTTTTTCGACTGATCATGCCATGATCTGTCCCCATGGAGGACCATTGTTCGTCACAATGAATTTCGAGATTTGACTGCTGATTGGCTGAATGAAGTTTGGACTGAGACGGAAAAAGAACCGCAACTACAACCTCTATCTGGTGAGAACATCCTTCCCCGAACAGAAAATCGGCAATAAGAGGCCAGGGCGGATATCAAAGCAAAAGGCTTTTGGTGTCGACAGCAAAGCGCATTTTTTGACGTGAGGGTGTTTCGTCCAGACGCGCCAAGCTATCGCAACACAAGCATTGCTGCTTTATTCCGAAGACAGGAACAAGCAAAGAAGAGAGAATACGGCGATAGGATTAGAGAAGTCGAGCTGCCTCCTTTACACCTTTGGTTTTTGCAACAACAGGAGGACTCAGCAAAGAAACAACGATAGCGTACAAACGGTTAGCCGAACTATTGGCCATGAAACGAAAAACTGAATACAGCACTACTCTAGCCTCTCATTTGCTCTACTTAGGTCGGCTATTTCATGTATCAGAGGCTCGAGAGCATCATCACATCGAAGTCCGAATACGAACACGAACATTGAACTTAGTATTGCAGAAAGTCGATTATCTTATACGTAAATTTTTAATTAATTAATTTTTTTGTATTTATTTTTAAAATGTACAGTGTAACTATAATTTATATATATATATTTCTAAAATTCATTAATAATTCATGAGGAAAACACAAAGAAAAATCATGAGCGTATCGGATCTATATATGTGATATAGACTCGCTCTAAGTTTCTCGCTGGTTTTTAACGGCTGAGATAAGCTTAATTTTCAAAATTACTACGCCAATGAACGTATGAAGTGATTCTTTTTAGAAGCCATTTAAAAACCTTGCAGTACGGGCTTTATCGGCTCTAAAACACTCGGCTATCGCCTCGTGTTTTATATCCGATAAAGCCCTCCTGCGCGGTTTATAAATAGTACATATATATATATATATATATATATATATATATATATATATATATATATATATATATATATATAGTTAAATTACAATAAAAAATAATATGATAAATTGAAGTAAATTATGAAAAAAATGTTCTAAAAAGTTTTAATTTTTAAAAGTTCATTAAAAAAAATAACGCGGCTGTTACATTTAATCGAAAGAATTCCAACATCTCGTTTTCTGAATGGCACTCGCGAGCCTCTTACGCACAAATGAACGGATCGTAAAACTTCAAAAGATATGCATGTTCGCAGCCAAGCTATAAAGATAGCTTACTATTACTATTACTATTACTATTACTATTACTATTACTATTACTATTACTATTACTATTACTATTACTATTACTATTACTATCACTTTTATTATTACTATTACTATTACTATTACTACTACTATTACTATTACTATTACTATTACTATTACTATTACTATTACTATTACTATCACTACCACTATTACTATTACTATTATACTATTACTATTACCATTACTATTACTATCACTATTACTATCACTATTACTATCACTATCACTATCTATTACTATTACTATTACTATTACTATCACTACCACTATTACTATTACTATTACTATTATACTATTACTATTACCATTACTATTACTATCACTATTACTATCACTATTACTATCACTATTACTATCACTATTACTATCACTATCACTATTACTATCACTATTACTATTACTATTACTATTATACTATTACTATTACTATCACTATCACTATCACTATTACTATCACTATTACTATCACTATCACTATCTATTACTACTACTATTACTATTACTATTACTATCACTATCACTATCTATTACTATTACTATTACCATTACTATCACTACTACTATTACTATTACTATTACTATTACTATTACTATTACTATTACTATTACTATTACTATTACTATTACTATTACTATTACTATTACTATTACTATTACTATCACTATCACTGTCACTGTTACTATTACTATTACTATTACTATAATTACTATTACTATTACTATTACTATAATTACTATTACTATTACTATCACTATCACTATCACTATCACTATCACTATTACTATTACTATTACTATTACTATTACTATTACTATCACTATCACTATCACTATTACTATTACTATTACTATTACTATCACTATCACTATCACTATCACTACTACTATTACTATTACTATTACTATTACTATCACTATCACTATCACTATCGCTATCGCTATCACTCTTACTATTACTATTACTATCACTATCACTATCACTATCACTATTATTATTACTATTACTATTACTATTACTATTACTATTACTATTACTATCACTATTACTATTACTATTACTATTACTATTACTATTACTATTACTATTACTATCACTATCACTATCACTACTACTACTACTATTACTATTACTATTACTATTACTATTACTATTACTATTACTATTACTATTACTATTACTATTACTATTACTATTACTATCACTATCACTATCACTATCACTATTACTATTACTATAATTACTATTACTATTACTATAATTACTATTACTATTACTATCACTATCACTATTACTATCACTATTACTATCACTATTACTATTACTATTACTATTACTATCACTATTACTATCACTATTACTATCACTATCACTATTACTATCACTATTACTATCACTATTACTATCACTATCACTATTACTATTACTATCACTATTACCATTACTATTACTATCACTATCTATTACTATTACCATTACTATTACTATCACTATCTATTACTATTACTATTACTATTACTATTACTATCACTATTACTATCACTATTACTATCACTATTACTATCACAATCACTATTACTATCACTATTACTATCACTATTACTATCACTATCACTATTACTATTACTATCACTATTACCATTACTATTACTATCACTATCTATTACTATTACTATTACTATTACTATTACTATTACTATTACTATTACTATTACTATTACTATCACTATCACTATCTATTACTATTACTATTACTATTACTATTACTATTACTATTACTATTACTATCACTATCACTATTACTATTACTATTACTATTACTATCACTATCACTATCACTATCACTATTACTATCACTATCACTATTACTATTACTATCACTATTACCATTACTATTACTATCACTATCTATTACTATTACTATTACTATTACTATTACTATCACTATCACTATCACTATTACTATTACTATCACTATTACCATTACTATTACTATCACTATCTATTACTATTACTATTACTATTACTATTACTATTACTATTACTATTACTATTACTATTACTATTACTATCACTATCACTATCACTATCACTATTACTATCACTATCACTATTACTATTACTATCACTATTACCATTACTATTACTATCACTATCTATTACTATTACTATTACTATTACTATTACTATTACTATTACTATCACTATCACTATCACTATTACTATTACTATTACTATTACTATCACTATCACTATCACTATCACTATCACTATCACTATCACTATTACTATTACTATTACTATCACTATCACTATCACTATCACTATCACTATCACTATCACTATTACTATCACTATCACTATCACTATCACTATCACTATTACTATTACTATCACTATCACTATCACTATTACTATTACTATTACTATTACTATTACTATCACTATCACTATTACTATTTCTATCACTATCACTATCACTATTACTATTACTATTACTATCACTATCACTATCTATTACTATTACTATTACTATTACTATTACTATTACTATTACTATTACTATTACTATCACTATCACTATCACTATCACTATCACTATCACTATCACTATCACTATCACTATCACTATCACTATCACTATCACTATTACTATTACTATCACTATCACTATCACTATTACTATTACTATTACTATCACTATCACTATCACTATCACTATTACTATTACTATTACTATTACTATTACTATCACTATCACTATTACTATTACTATTACTATTAGTATTAGTATTACTATCACTATCACTATCTATTACTATTACTATCACTATTACTATCACTATCACTATCACTACTACTATTACTATCACTATCACTATTACTATTACTATTACTATTAATATTACTATTACTATTACTATTACTATCACTATCACTATCACTATTACTATCACTATTACTATTACTATTACTATTACTATTACTATAATTACTATTACTATTACTATAATTACTATTATTATTACTATTACTATCACTATCACTATTACTATCACTATTACTATTACTATTACTATTACTATTACTATTACTATTACTATCACTATCACTATCACTATCACTATCACTATCACTATCACTATCACTATCACTATTACTATTACTATTACTATTACTATTACTATCACTATCACTATTACTATTACTATCACTATTACTATTACTATCACTATCACTATCACTACTACTATTACTATTACTATTTCTATTATTATTACTATTACTATTACTATTACTATTACTATTACTATTACTATTACTATTACTATTACTATTACTATTACTATTACTATTACTATTACTATTACTATCACTGTTACTATTACTATTACTATTACTATAATTACTATTACTATTACTATTACTATAATTACTATTACTATTACTATCACTATCACTATCACTATCACTATTACTATTACTATTACTATTACTATCACTATCACTATCACTATTACTATTACTATTACTATTACTATCACTATCACTATCACTATCACTACTACTATTACTATTACTATTACTATTACTATCACTATCACTATCACTATCGCTATCGCTATCACTCTTACTATTACTATTACTATCACTATCACTATCACTATCACTATTATTATTACTATTACTATTACTATTACTATTACTATTACTATTACTATTACTATCACTATTACTATTACTATTACTATTACTATTACTATTACTACCACTATCACTACTACTACTACTATTACTATTACTATTACTATTACTATTACTATTACTATTACTATTACTATTACTATCACTATCACTGTCACTATCACTATTACTATTACTATAATTACTATTACTATTACTATAATTACTATTACTATTACTATCACTATCACTATTACTAGCACTATTACTATCACTATTACTATTACTATTACTATCACTATTACTATCACTATTACTATCACTATCACTATTACTATCACTATTACTATCACTATTACTATCACTATCACTATTACTATTACTATCACTATTACCATTACTATTACTATCACTATCTATTACTATTACCATTACTATTACTATCACTATCTATTACTATCACTATTACTATTACTATTACTATTACTATCACTATTACTATCACTATTACTATCACTATTACTATCACAATCACTATTACTATCACTATTACTATCACTATTACTATCACTATCACTATTACTATTACTATCACTATTACCATTACTATTACTATCACTATCTATTACTATTACTATTACTATTACTATTACTATTACTATTACTATTACTATTACTATTACTATTACTATTACTATCACTATCACTATCTATTACTATTACTATTACTATTACTATTACTATTACTATTACTATTACTATCACTATCACTATTACTATTACTATTACTATTACTATCACTATCACTATTACTATCACTATCACTATTACTATTACTATCACTATTACCATTACTATTACTATCACTATCTATTACTATTACTATTACTATTACTATTACTATTACTATCACTATCACTATCACTATTACTATTACTATCACTATTACCATTACTATTACTATCACTATCTATTACTATTACTATTACTATTACTATTACTATTACTATTACTATTACTATTACTATCACTATCACTATCACTATCACTATTACTATCACTATCACTATTACTATTACTATCACTATTACCATTACTATTACTATCACTATCTATTACTATTACTATTACTATTACTATTACTATTACTATTACTATTACTATCACTATCACTATCACTATTACTATTACTATTACTATTACTATCACTATCACTATCACTATCACTATCACTATCACTATTACTATTACTATTACTATCACTATCACTATCACTATCACTATTACTATCACTATCACTATCACTATCACTATCACTATTACTATTACTATCACTATCACTATCACTATTACTATTACTATTACTATTACTATTACTATCACTATCACTATTACTATTTCTATCACTATCACTATCACTATTACTATTACTATCACTATCACTATCTATTACTATTACTATTACTATTACTATTACTATTACTATTACTATTACTATTACTATTACTATCACTATCACTATCACTATCACTATCACTATCACTATCACTATCACTATCACTATCACTATCACTATCACTATCACTATCACTATTACTATCACTATCACTATCACTATCACTATTACTATTACTATCACTATCACTATCACTATTACTATTACTATTACTATCACTATCACTATCACTATTACTATCACTATCACTATTAGTATTAGTATTACTATCACTATCACTATCTATTACTATTACTATCACTATTACTATCACTATCACTATCACTATTACTATTACTATCACTATCACTATTACTATTACTATTACTATTAATATTACTATCACTATTACTATCACTATCACTATCACTATCACTATCACTATCACTGTCACTATTACTATTACTATTACTATAATTACTATTACTATAATTACTATTATTATTACTATTACTATCACTATCACTACTACTATTACTATTACTATTACTATTACTATTACTATTACTATTACTATCACTATCACTATCACTATCACTATCACTATCACTATCACTATCACTATCACTATTACTATTACTATTACTATTACTATTACTATTACTATCACTATCACTATCACTATTACTATTACTATTACTATTACTATCACTATTACTATTACTATCACTATCACTATCACTACTATTACTATTACTATTTCTATTATTATTACTATTACTATTACTATTACTATTACTATTACTATTACTATTAATATTACTATTACTATTACTATTACTATCACTATTACTATCACTATCACTATCACTGTCACTATTACTATTACTATTACTATAATTACTATTACTATTACTATAATTACTATTATTATTACTATTACTATCACTATCACTATTACTATCACTATTACTATTACTATTACTATTACTATTACTATTACTATTACTATTACTATTACTATCACAACCACTATTACTATTACTATTACTATCACTATCACTATCTATTACTATTACTATCACTATTACTATCACTATCACTATCACCATTACTATTACTATAATTACTATTACTATTACTATAATTACTATTATTATTACTATTACTATCACTATCACTATTACTATCACTATTACTATTACTATTACTATTACTATTACTATTACTATTACTATTACTATTACTATAATTACTATCACTATCACTATCACTATCACTATCACTATCACTATCACTATTACTATTACTATTACTATCACTATTACTATCACTATCACTATCACTATCACTATCACTATCACTATCACTAATACTACCACTATCACTACCACTACCACTACCACTATCACTATTACTATCACTATTACTATTACTATCACTATTACTATTACTATTACTATCACTATCACTATCACTATTACTGTTACTATTACTATTACTACCACTATTACTATCACTATTACTATTACTATCACTATCACTACCACTACCACTATCACTACCACTATCACTATCACTATCACTATTACTATTACTATTACTATTACTATTACTATTACTATCACTATTACTATTACTACCACTATTACTATTACTATCACTACCACTATCACTATCACTATTACTATTACTATCACTATCACTATCACTATTACTATCACTATTACTATTACTATTACTATTACTATTACTATCACTATCACTACCACTACCACTACCACTATCACTATCACTATCACTATTACTATCACTATCACTACCACTACCACTATCACTATTACTATTACTATTACTATTACTATTACTATCACTATTACTATTACTACCACTATTACTATTACTATCACTACCACTATCACTATCACTATTACTATTACTATCACTATTACTATTACTATTACTATCACTACCACTACCACTACCACTATCACTATCACTATTACTATTACTATTACTATTACTATTACTATCACTATTACTATTACTACCACTATTACTATTACTATCACTACCACTATCACTATCACTATTACTATTACTATCACTATCACTATCACTATCACTATCACTATCACTATCACTATCACTATCACTATCACTATCACTATCACTATCACTACCACTACCACTATCACTATCACTATCACTATCACTATTACTATTACTATCACTATCACTACCACTACCACTACCACTATCACTATCACTATTACTATTACTATTACTATTACTATCACTATTACTATTACTACCACTATTACTATTACTATCACTACCACTATCACTATCACTATTACTATTACTATTACTATCACTATCACTATCACTATCACTACCACTACCACTATCACTACCACTATTACTATTACTATCACTATCACTATCACTATTACTATTACTATCACTATCACTACCACTACCACTACCACTATCACTATCACTATCACTATTACTATCACTATTACTATCACTACCACTACCACTATCACTATTACTATTACTATCACTACCACTACCGCTGTCACTGTCACTGTTACTCTTGCTGTTACTGTTACTGTTGCTCTTGCTGTTACTGTTACTGTTACTGTTACTCTTGCTGTTACTCTTGCTGTTACTGTTACTGTTACTGTTACTCTTGCTGTTACTGTTACTGTTACTCATGCTGTTACTCTTGCTGTTACTGTTACTGTTACTGTTACTGTTACTGTTACTGTTACTGTTACTGTTACTGTTACTGTTACTGTTTCTGTTACTCTTGCTGTTACTGTTACTGTTACTGTTACTATTACTCTTGCTGTTGCTGTTGCTGTCACTCTTACTCTTACTCACTCTCACTCACTGTCACCATCACTGTTACTGTTACTGTTACTGTTTGTGTTACTGTTACTGTTATTATTATTATTATTATTATTATTATTATTATTATTATTATTATTATTATTATTATTATTTATTCCCAACGTTCTTTTCCAGTGTTTGGCTACGTTGGTGGGCTCTGTGTCTTTCTTGGTACGTTTTCTCAGATCTTGATTCATTACTTGATTCGTTTTGTTCTTGGTGTTTGTGCTTTTGTGAAAAAGATACGGAGAAGACGAGGCGGTCGAAGTCTTTTTGAATCAGTAAGTGAAACACGAGAAGAGAGAGATGAAGTGGAAGGTGTGTATACAGAATTGCATCATCCTTCAACAGAAAATATTAGTTCAGCTGGATCTTTAGAAGTAAGAGATAGAAGAGAAAGCTTGGAAAGAGACGATGATTTGGGCAATATTCTTATTAATGCTTCTATTGGATAAATGAGACCTTAACTCTTTCCTGTCCAAGTCGGTTTTTGGTATTTTATACTGGCTAACGCCAGACGATTTTATTCACCTTTGGGGAAGCCTTCCGACAAGAATGTTTTATGGTGAATGAGTTATGGTGAAGACACAATATTTGAATCCTTAAAATTGTTTTCAGACTACATGACCAGAAAAAAACTAGAGAGCATTGGAGCTAAATTCGCTTAACCAATTGAATGCTGGTCGTGGTTAAAAGAGATTACTCACATGGACCCTTCCACTGCGTATACCATTGAATCTGAGTTTCTAAGGCCAAAATTCGTTTTCTGTTTCGACTGAATTCGATTTTAGAATTTTAGTGGTAATAGCGCTTTCACCCATAATTCTTGCTGTCCGAACAATAAATAATGGCTCATTTGCAATCATTTGAAAGTCAATTTTGGTTTGTTTGTCCGCATTTTGTGCTATAAATAGCAGCTCGACGGTACGCTATTAAAATTGCTCTTTTTGCATGTTTTTTTTTCTTTTTCTTTTTTCAAAATCAAGTTTCTTCTTCAACAATAGCTAGGAAGGTGATGAGCGAGTGTGAGGAATGAAAATGTGAGGGTGGAAGGGCGGCTTTGCAAGATGTCGACTTTGTACGTCAATAGTTTTGTCAAATAGAAACAAAACAACGAATAACTTATCGATCTGTTGAAGAAACGATATCCTAAGCTACAGCTACTAGAGGTTTTGACGTTTGTTCTATAGTATTGAACGTTTTCACATGACGTCACGTTTGCCATCTTGGTTGACTTTTTGGTTGGTAAACACTGTTGACAAACCGCTCACCACCATGTTTGTTTTGACACGGGTATTAGAAATTCATGATCAACCAGATGGCGACCGATGTCACGTGATTGGAAACGATCTATTGAACGTTTTCGCGAAGAACATCGCATAAGAAGAGAAGGTTGTGTTCCAGATGAAACCATTGAACTAAAAATAACTGGAACGCTACGTTCAGTAAACTGCGCATACAAATCTTGAAGCCAAAATTTGACTCCCATGAAGCCAGTTTTGACTCCCAGACACGCACTTCCACGCGTGTTTCTACTTGTTTTGTTTTGGCCGTGTTTGTTTTTTTCGTGGAAAGGCTGGGTACGACTTGCATAATTTGGCTTCAAACTTCCGGTTGAACGTAGCGTTCCAGTTATTTTTAGTTAAATGGATGAAACTGCACCTCCCTTATTATATTTGCTAGAGCCTCTGCGGAGGAGAGAGGATGAAACTTCGAATGTACTGGTCGAGAGAGCACTAGAGCAGTGTCTCAAGTTATAAAGCTGTTGCTTATCACGCATTTAAAATCTCTAGCATTGAAATAGCGTTCTTTCAAAAGGCCCGATAGGTCCTTCGTTGTTTTTGGTTCTATTTGATATAAAGTCGACACTAACAATTTTCAAAGCCGCCTCCCGTCCCGGTTTCTCTTAAAGGGTATTGGCAATAAAAATTAAGTTTATCTCATTTGAAAGAACTCGTCAAATGGTATAAGAAGACCTTTTACAATTTTTCCGTATCTGTTTTGGTTTTGGAAATATTTCGACCAAAGACAGCATGCCGTCCGCCATGACGACATAAGCAAGGTAAAGTGAAATATTTATCTTGCCAACCTGATGACGTTATGAGCTAGAAACTCGATTTTGTTGCGCTATTTCCATTTTAAATTGACCCACAACATTTAAAAAGCCTTCCGTGGAAATTTGGTCACCCACGGAGTAGTTTCATCAGGTTTACCCTGCTTGTGACGTCACCAATTTCCTAGTTAATTAGACCCAATCACAACAAGATGGCGGACAGCACGCTGTCTTTGGTCGAAATATTTCAAAACACAAGAAAGATACAGAAAAATTACAAAAGGTCTTCTTACCATTTGACGGGTTCTTTCAAATGGGGCAAATTTAATTTTTATTGCCAATACCCTTTAACACGGATTTCTCTTAAACAAAATACGTTTTCTCTTAAACGAAATACGGATTCCGACCTTAGTATACGCCTTGGTAATTAGATTGACCGGAAAACGAATGGCGGAATGGTACACACCCCCCCACCACCACCACCAACCCACCCCTACCACCACCACCACAGTCCTTTAGCGGATTGGAAAAATCAATTAAAATTAATTATTTGAGAGCAGAAATGACTTAATATTTTTTTATTGCCTGCGTTGGATTCTGAACATTTCTTGTACGAGATTTTGTGTACCTTACATGATTGATGCAGATTAGAAATGTAAGTAAAGCTATGTAAGTATATATATAATTATAACATTTCAAAATATTAATAACTATGTGAACAAATTCTTGGGTTTAATTATAATTGCACATTCATGCTCTGTATTTTAATCTGGGAAATGAAAATATTTAATTATTTCTGTAAATTAGTTTAACAGAATACTGTTTTGGGTAGAATTTAAATAAGAATCAAATAATATGTACAAGCCAGAGTACTTATACAGCATTTATACAGTAATCACTTAATTGATGTATGTACAAGAAATATATTTATTAAAAGTAATAATTGTTTAATTTGTATTTTTCTCGTTCGTAATTTAGTGAATGCAGGGCCGTAGCAAGACGAAATCATTTGGGGGGCCCATTGTAACCACAATGACTAGGGAGGACCAGGGTCATGCCCCCGGAATTTTTTGAAATATAGGGTCTCTGAAATAGGATTTCCTATTTTTGGCTTCTGAGAGTAATTTCCAGCAGGTAACGAATTTAAACTGATGAAAAATTTATCTTTAATTGTTAAGGTTTTAGGATTTTATGATCAAATTTGCTCGGCCCCATTCCTGCTACGGCCTTTTTGAATTGTATTGTAGACTGTAGTGAAGAACTACAAGTTATATAGTATCATGATAAACTCAGTAGTGAAAGACTGCGAGCTATATATAAGCTAAACTTATATAGTAAGGAAAAGCAACCAGGCTTCGCAGAGACTTAGGTGGGCTCGGGGCAAAATAAAGAATTGGGCTCCCCATGCAAATATTTTACATTCCATTTCATATAAGGACAAAACAAACTAACAATATAACAAGACGCCTGCTTAAGGTGTTCACTCGGGCTACTGATTTCTGAAAGCTTCGTGTAGCCTGTGCGTACTCTAGCAAGACTATATGGCAATGGCAATGCATATTTGCATAGATTTTCACAAATAGAATCTATGGTCTTATATGAACAGCAGCGGTGCAGGAAGCGCCGAAGGTTTGCTAATGTAATATAAATGTAGCCAAAAAAACAAAAACAAAAAAAAGGCCGTTTTTCTGAAAATTAAACAACGGATCTATAAATATATTTAGTAGACAAAACCTATAGTGTCGGATTCAGCAGAATCAAGCGATCATTTTGATATAGAATTTATTTAAATTTGGACAAACAGAAAATATTTTTAAAAACTTGTTTTGAAACACGCGTTTCCAAATGTAATACGACACGCGACACCCACGCGATATCTAGACATGCACTGAACAGTTAAAAACTGATATCTTACCGGTATTTGCTCTATTCGGTGCTTATTATTATACTTGCATTTTGTAGTTGTCGGACTATAAAGTCTATTCTGTCTTCATGGACAAACCTTGTCAGCAACATTACTGATCAACTACTCATGAACTCACCAATACCGTCGGAAAACACCTCAACCCAATTCGATCAAAGGCAAAAGAACTCGAAAACTTGCTCGAAAACATGCCTTTACAGTTTCGCAAGGCCTGACGGGATGATGCAATAATGCAATTTTGTGTGGCGAAGAAAATAAAAACAAGGCAACGTACCAGGAACTAATGCACACACTCAAAGAAATTATAAGCTGTTGAACCACATCGAGTTTATTTGGCATAACTTCATTAACGCAACAATACATAATCCAGGCAGTAATAAAGCAAAGTACAAATATTAAAATTACCTCAATACATTTAAAGGTTTCCCATGTAGCGTTTATAACTTGAGTCTCTTCAGATACATGTGATCGAGCACGTATAAATGTCATCAAAGCGTATTTACCCGGCGTCCTTTGCAAGTTGTCATTTCTCTCTTCAACATTATTTATGTCTCCATGATCTTGCAGATAGTTTCCAATAGTCAGCAGGTTATCAGATTGTGAGTAATACTTTTCAGTATTAAAATTCAATAAATCATATAAATCATGTATAATCAGTTTGTTTTGATCGAGACTGCGGAACAACCCGAATCGAAATATTAGCTCAGCATCTTTTGGTGTAGGTTTACCGCTATCAATGTCTGCATTTGTAAGCGTAGTGAGCATATTTAACATTAACACAGTTGTCAACCACATGACTGATCAATAACAGTGTTCAGTAAGTCAGTTGAAACCTTCTAAAAGCTTCGAGAAATCTTCGTCAAACCAGGTCAAACGCCAAGCTGTCGAAAAGAAAGAACTAGCTTGCCTCACTTTCGCAAAGCCTGTCTGGTCAATATCGCGCGGCCGGGAGACTAATGCTCGCGACGCAAAAAATAAAGCCGAAACCTAGACTCGGCTACCACAGTAGCCCGAGTAATTAGGGGGCCCCTCTCGAGCTGGGGGCCCCGGGGCAAACTGCCCCAGTTGCCCCTCAGCAACCTCTGGGCGGGCCTGAAAGCAATTTAGTCTTATTCCAAGCTTATTCTAAGGTGAAGAACTAGATGTTATATAGTCTCATTGCAAAATTAAACTAAATTGTAATAAAGGTGCAATGCAAGTTAAGCAGTTGCGAAATCAGTGTTATGCACGGGATGTGACGAATAAAAGACTAGGTTATGTTAACAAATAAATATTAACAAATGCTCTCCGTAAGTATTTGACTTGTGTAGGAGCTCTACGAGCTATGAAGTCAACTTACAAATAAATAATGCATGTGTGCAACTTACTTTATCGTCTTATAACATTTCAGTATATCCATAGTTAATAGAAAATAAACATGGTTTGGAAACCCGGAAAACTTCAAAGCGGTTAACAATCAAACTACGATTCATGTTGAAAGGTACATTAAGGTGCACAAATCTTTTGTTTTAGGTTCATTAATATTTAAACAGTGCGGTTGAGCGATTCAACCCAAACGTTGCTATTGGATGATTGCTTCATTATACAGAAAACACAATATGTTCAGTAACCGTGAAAGTGCACAAATTTCCATAAAACTGAACAAAAACATAAAACAATGACTTTTGTTGAGCTTCCAAACCATGTTTCTATTAACTATGGTATATCTGAAGTAAAAAAACAAAAATGCGTGGCACAACTTCTGCCTACAACTGTCGCACGCAACCTGCTTACAACATGACTTACGTGCCATTTACACGACGCAATTTGTGTTGTAGGCATGGCGCGAGCAGGTTGCGTTTGCCGTCTAAATCTTTAGAATACCTTGATGATATTTTCACTTCCAATACATCAATCAAATAATTTATTTCAAGAATGCGTTAAAAAACGTTGTAAATAAAATATTTTGTGGAGAACAAACAGTTGATAAAAACATGATAAGATGCTAATGAAGTTATGTCTTCTGTGTGTTTGTCGTTTTTGTTGGTGGTAAAATTACACTTGGCGCAACGTTGCCATGAGAGGGACGTGATGAAAGCACTGAAGCACCTCCTCGAATCAAGTTGTCCAAACTGCGACGTTTTGAGTTAATAAGCTTGTTTCCTTCGAGTTCCATTAAATTTGATATAATATCTCCTCCATCAAGCTGAAACAATTTTAAAATTAAAGCAATTAAATCTCAAATACAACGTAAATTTTAGTTTTCATTTTATAATAAAATGAAATGAAGTAAAGGCGATATGCGACATGACTAACGCGAGACAATTTTACTTGTCACAGGGAAAATCCACCGACCATCGGAGACACCGACCATCGGAGAGGGTTAAGCTAGACGACCACTGACAATATTTCGGCAAGAAATTTCTTAATAGGTTTTATTATTAAAGTAGAGTGGTTTATGTAATATTTAAAGGCCGACAATGAGGACTAGACCGGGTTTTCAAGTGGAGGGCCCCCCTAATTATATTGTTAGTTTGTTTTGTCCTTAATTATATGAAATGGAATGTAAAATATTTGCATGGGGTCATGGGGAACCCCATTCTTTATTTTTCCCCGAGCCCACCTAAGTCTCTGCGCGAGCCTGGTTGCTTTTCCTTACTATATAAGTTTAGCTTTCCATATAGCTTGCAGTCTTTCACTACTGAGTTTATCATGATACTAGGCTATATAACTTGTAGTTCTTCACTACAGTCTACAATAAAATTCAAAAAGGAACAACAGACGGCCATTGTTCTACAATATTCAGCCATTGTTCTAATTGGCAAGATGGCACAATGGCCAGTGGAAACTTAAAAAAAAAAGAAGCGCCACTAAGAAAATCGATAATCTCATGTGTGCTTATTCATGATAATCTCACATGTGTCAATTATCGTGAAACGTATTAGAGTAAACTGCTCTATTTTTGTGGGGCAATAGGACTATTTTTCTATATAATAAACAGAACAATACATGGATGTTTGGAAATATGAAATTATTTCTCGTGTTGAACAAGATATCTCACTCGTTTGCTTTGCTCACTCGTGACATATCCTGGTCAACACTAAAATATCGAGGCCCGCAAAGAACGCCTGCGAAGGAGGCTAGGTCAACACTCGAAATAAATTTCATATTTCCAAACATCCATGTATTATTTTCTATTTAATTAACATGATTTAAGTAGAAGGATGGATAGACTTGATTTCCAGTCGTGTCTCGGGCCCCAGTACTTACCTCCCCCGGAACCACGGCTGGACTCGTGAGCTTGTCCATTGTCGATTTGCACCGATCACAAACTAGCCTGATTATCAGACGGTATGGTGTTCGCTCACTCCACCTCCCCGTCTGATGGACTTCACCGGGTTTCATGTTCTGTGACGTATTATCCTTTAACCAATCAGAGCGAAGGTTTTAGTTTTTGAGAACTAATTATGTATGCAAGGTATGCCCGAAAAGTGAAACAAATGCATTGCGATTGGCTGCTGCAATACAAAGGATAATACGTCACAGAACATGAAACCCCGTGAAGTCCATCAGACGGGGAGGTGGAGTGAGCGAACACCATACCGTCTGATAATCAGGCTAATCACAAACACGCCTGCACATTTTCAGCAGGCATATATTATTGGGATTATTGCATGAATTACCCCGTAAGTTTAAAATGGCGATCAACAGAGTGCTGATGAGTGAGGCATGCGATGGCATTTTAGAAACGTTTAAGATGGATTGTCTAAAAGATTTACAACGGGAAGCTTTAGAGAAATTGGTTAATAACCAAGATGTTCTCGTCATTCAGGCTACAGGATCAGGAAAATCACTTATATTTCAGTCAGCTTCTATGGTTTTTGATATCGTGAAATTAATTTATGCAAAACGTCGCAGACACGCTCTGTGGCTCACGCGTGCAGCCGTCTCTTTCGGGGGAGGTATATATACCGGGGCCGGGAGACGGTTGGAAGTCGAGCCTAAAGGATGGATGGATATGGGATGATATATAATTTGTCTTATGCAAGCTGAGATTTATCAGTTACCGTGTCTATATTTAGGCTAGGCTATGCAAGCATGGTTGTGACGTCACGATACATTTCTTCGTCTTATTTCATAAAATAAATACAAAATGATGCCATGTGTTCATATAACCTGATACAAACACTCCAGTGAGGTTTGGAAAATTCAAAAGTACTTGTCAAAATCCTAGCCATATTTTGCCAGAATTCTCCAAACTCACTCTCGTGTTTGCATCAGGCTATATATGAACCAGTGAACTCGATGACGATGTAAGTTAAAATGTGATACCTGGAACGCTAACGAAGAACCAAAAAGTGAGGCAAAAAGTTCCAGGCCTCTGCGCGGTTTGCAAGTACGATTCAGTCTCCCACAAAATGTTTTTTACACGGCCGCCCGTCTTGAGCGAACTGCGAAGGCTCGAAAAGGTTGGAAAAAATTATTTATCAAATTATTTTGTCAGACTAAACGTGCATTTAATGGTTTCCCATTGTTGTGCAGTGCTGTTGTCAGTAGCGTCGAGAGGAGGGGGGGGGGGGGGGGGGTAGGCGGGGTAATTACCCCGGGGCCCGGGGCCCGAAGGGGCCCGCAAAAAATTCAGTCTATGAAGATATATCATATATTATAACATTAATTATCAAAAACTTACCGCTGGGGCCCAGCAAAACCTTGGTATAGTAAGTTGATCATTGCGGGGAAACTTTCTGGTCCTGGCTTAGTATTCGTAATAATAATATAATATTTTGTCAAAACTAACGGAGTTACGGGCCCCAGTCCCAGCCTAGCAAAATGTTCGGGGACATAAAATTTACGTCAACGGAAATATTTTGTAGCTGCTTTCAGCTTTCTGGACAGAGTAACTAGTAGACAAGTCAAGACAAAACGTAGGGCCCCACCGCCTCAGTGATAAGCTAACTTTAGTTGGATTTGATTACTTGAACTTTGAATCTGCATAACACAACTCACTCTCAAAGGTTCAAATTTCAAGATTGCCGTATTCACGCATCAAACAGACAAACAAGTCCAAATTAAATCAGGGAGCGATAAACAGTTCCATCCCTAGGTTGTTGACTTTCTTTGAATTTAAGATACGTTTTAAGTTTTTCAGATTCAACTATACAAAATTAAAAAAAAAACTTGGGAAAACCGGCTGTGTAGTCAGTAGTCTACATCTTACACGTAATTTAATTGTTATTTAAAAATAAGACGCAACACGCAACTATTTCGTCTGCTTCCGGCTGTCTCTTTGTCTGGGTATATTATATTTCATTTGTTTATTTGAGAATCAGTGAACCACAACCGGCCTCAGAACTTTTTCAGCAATGTAATCGATCCATTCGATCGTCGATGTGATCACTCATCAGTGTGATGTCCTCCTATCAACATAAATCTGGTGCCATAAAAAGGCGAGAGAAACAACAACGGGTTAATGCAGAAAAGAAAGGCTCTCGTACCTTGTTTGATGTTGGCGCATTCAAAGACAACGCTGAATCAGGGTCAGAAGGGGAGCTTGAAACAAGCGTCGCAAGACATCCCCGCGCAAACTGTAGTCATTGAACCACGACGACAAACAACTGAAACAAGCGAAGTGGAAATAACCGATTCTGACGCTTACCATGCCGCGGATGCTGATGTAGAAGATGAGGCTGATGTTGATGATGACGACGACAGCGAGAAGCGTCACTTGACCACCTGTGGCTGTGAAGAGGACAGTATAAAGTCTGCACCCATTGCACGATTCAGTTTTGATGTTGGAACCTTAACTGGATCTCCAACACCAAATGAATTGGAGGAAATTGTCAGGGCTGGTCATATTCCTCATCCAAGTCAATTTCCATGCGATGTTGTTGGTAATAAATTCCCTACCTCTGCCCTCAAAGTCAGGAAACAAAATGGTGAAACAAGCAGTCGAAGTTGGATCGTTTTTTAGCCCTAAAAGAGAGGCAATTTATTGTTTGCCATGTAGACTGTTTTCCCATACAATCGATCAGCCAACACAGTCGTCGTTAGCATCTCCGGGTGGATGGACTGCTGAGAGGAAATGGAAGAAACTATGGGAAAGACTTCCTGAGCATGAGAAGAGTGATTCGCATAGGAAATGCTACTTGTCCTGGCGTGAACTTCAAAGACGCTTGGAAAACGATGCCGGCATAGATGTCATCATCGAAGAGAACATTTTGTCTGAAGCTGCAAAATGGAAGAAGTTGCTCACGCGAATAATTGACGTAGTTGTTTTTCTTGGAGAAAGAGGACTTGCATTTCGTGGATCATCGCTCAGGATTGGCGACGTTCACAATGGTAATTTTCTTGGTTTGTTAGAACTCCTAGCACATTATGACCCTCTACTAGAAGAGCACGTCACCAAAGTCAAAGTAGCGCAACAAAAAGGAGAACGATTGCAAGCTCACTACCTTTCACCAGAATCGCAAAATGAGTTCATTGGCTTCTGTGCTGCTAATGTTAGGAGATACGTTTTGGATGAACGAGAGCATGCAAAGTACTACTCCGTCATGGCTGATGCCACCCCAGATGCTAGCCATATAGAACAAACGACATTCATCCTGAGATACCTGACAAGAGAGAACGAGAGTTACGTGGTCCGAGAACGCTTTTTGGCCTTCGTTGATTGCTGCCATAAAACGGGGATTGAGATTGCCAATCTAATCCTGGAAACACTGAATGGATATGGCATACCAATCGCTGATTGTCGTGGGCAAGGCTACGACAACGCTGCAAATATGTCTGGCAAATACAACGGTGCTCAACAGCATATCCTTACCATCAACCCCTTGTGCTTATACTCTCCTTGTGGCTGCCATTCATTAAATCTATGTGGAGCGGATTCTGCTGCAAGCTGCACCGTGGCTGTTACCTACTTTGGCATGGTTCAAACAGTCTACAACCTTTTTTCCAGTAGTCCTCAACGATGGCAGATTTTACAACGTCACATCGCATGCTCTCTGCATGGCTTGTCTGGCACAAGATGGACGGATCGTGTTGCTAGTGTCCGACCATTCGCAGCTCATCTACCTGGCCTAAAACTGGCACTACAAGAGCTCCTGTCTCTGAATCTTACTCCAAAGACAGCAACAGATGTAAATGGGTCCATAAAGTACGTGTCATCGTTCACCTGCCTTGTAATGTCGTCCGTGTGGTTAAAAGTCCTAGTAGCTATTGACCAAAGGAACCAAATCATCCAAGCAAGGAAAGCAACAATTGATGTCGAAGTGTCAAACTTAAAGAGTCTACTTAAAGACCTTAAAGAGCTGCGCGAGAAATGGCCTTTGGTTTTAAAGGAATGTAAATTAGTGGCCAATGCTGCGAACATTTCAACAGAATTTCCATCAAAGCACAAAAGAAGGCGAAGAGCAGCTTTTTTCAACGGACCTCAAGATGAGGAAATGGAGGAATCAACTACTGATGATCGAAGTGCTGAGAGCGAAGAGGAGCGTGCATTCAAGCAGAATGTATTTTACGTCATCGTGGATTCTGTAATAGCAGGCTTAACAACACGCTACGATTCCGCAAACAGCATCAATGATCTCTATTGCTTTCTTTGGCAGTATTTGCAACTATCGGAAGACCAAATTCTTCAGGCTTGTGAAGTTTTGGGAAAGAAGTATCCCGATGATATTTCCCAAAACGAGTTGGGAGAAGAGGTGCTACATCTTAAAGCCATCCATAGCGCTAATTTTGGAAAAGAATCTTTGGGTCCTCTTAAGCTTTTGAACACTATCAGAAATTTCAAGTTGGACGAGATCTTCTGCAATGTCTGTACTGCGTTGAGGATGTTCTGCACCTTGCCCGTTACCGTAGCCTCCGCTGAACGTTCGTTTAGTAAGCTGAAACTCATGAAGAACTTTTTGAGAAGCACTATGGGTCAAGGAAGACTGAACGATCTCGCAATGTTGAGCATCGAGGCTGAACTTGCAAAGCGTATTGACTTTCAAGACATTATCAGTGACTTTGCTGTCAAGAAGGCACGCAAAGCTTCTTGCTAAAACTACACTGACGTTTCAAGACCGTAGTATTGTACAAACTGTAATCTGTTTATTTTTAATATTTGCTTTTTATGTTTTTGACTGTTGTTAAGAAGGCAAGCAAAGCTTTTTTGCGAACCAAGCCTACAAAGTATATTAACTGCAATAACTGAAGAAAGTAGTATTAGAAATGACAAAGATTCAGAGACTATATTATCTGCTTTTTGACAGTTTTTGTACGTAACGTATTTTATAAGTGAATAAATCACCAAAGAAAATGCGAATGCGATGGTTTGCGTTTGGTTTGTTCACTTCACAATAACGCTATTGAAACTAAAAATATCAGAGGGGGGCCCGCACGCAAATTATGACCCGGGGCCCGTTCTGGCTCTCGACGGCCCTGGCTGTTGTTGTTTTATTTACTGTATAGCAGTCCAAAATTATACAGTAAATTAAGCTCGGGTCTCGGGATGAAAATAGGCTGAGAAAACAGACGCCTTTTGCTGGCTATGATGAAAACAGCCAGCTGAAAAGGTGAGAACAAGAGTGAGAAAGCTATTGTTGTACGAGTAAGTTTGAAGACGTATTGATACTTGATATCCAATGTCATTTTCTTATTTCTGCTCCTTTATTCTTTGTTCGAATGTATTAAACGGCATTATGATATTTTAAGAAATAACTAGATTGTTTATTTTTCACGTTTACTCATGGCTAGTTGTTGTTTTCGGTACGAATGCGGAATGCTTTTTAAACAAAAGGACACTGATGAAACTGGTACTAACCTAAACGGCATATTCTATACTAAGTTTGTGTTGATTTTTTGTATCTTCTTTGGAGTGACGAAACTCTAATATATATGGTTTATAATATAACGAAAATTTGATTTAATTTCTTCACTGACAAACTTCGTGCACGTTTTGTAAAGACAATGACTTTCATTACTATAGCAACAAATAGACAATCACTGCATAATTAGTTCGGCAGCATAGCACAACCAATTAAAATTTAAAATGCACGTTTAGCAAAGCGTGATAAAATGATTCAATAAACAATTTTTCAAACCTTAATTTCGAGTCTTCGCTCAAGACCGGTGACCGTGTAAAAAAAATATTTTTGTGGGAGACTGAATCGTACCTGCAAACCGCGCAGGGGCCTGGAACTTTTTGCCTCACTTTTTGCCCCCCGAATGACTGGACGTTAGCGTTCCAAGTATCACATTTTAACTGACATCGAGTTCACTGATATGAACGGGCATCCATTTTCTATTTACATATTTATTATATTTGCTAAAACATCAAATTTTGCGGGAACGTACATTAAAGAATTGGTCAATTCCTGTGTTTCCTCCTGTGTAGATCCCTTCTCCATCTCTGAGCGCTCCTTCCAGTCTAGCTTTCTTATGAAGATCGCAGATACAGCCGAAGACCTAAAACATATAATTAAGATTAACTCCAGTCATAATGAAGTACTCTACAAGGGAAGAAGTCTCTTGTTTTGGATCCTGTTAAAGTAATTACCATATTTGAAACGAAATACTTGCAATACGAGGATACACGAAGAATGTGCCAAAAATATAAGGGGCAGAGGGAGTACACAGTGAGAACGTAAGGTTGCGAACCAGTAGAAATATAATTGAAAAGTAGAGTCCTGCGTAGATGGTGAACTGCTGAGATTAGTTTATAACGAAATACTGACGTTTTGAGTGGAGCCCTTATGGGCAGAAATAAAGTTAGTTTAATTTAAAACGTTATCTTAAGGTGATGTTACACAATGCAATGTTTCTTGTAACTTGTCTCGCACACGGCTAAATCTGTTTCATAGCAGTTGCACAATGAGCAGTAGTGTTACATTCTGCAATGTTTCTTGTAACTTGTCTAGCAAAGGAGATCCAATGGGATTCGAACGGTTTACAAAATGTATTTTTATTGGTTTGCGACTGAAGAAAATGCAAGACGGGTGCAATGCTGCCGCAATCGTTGCAAAAAGTATAAAGCTTGATTCTACTTCGTGCAACATATAATTTCTGCAACAAAAATGTTGCGACTTGCAAGATTGCAAGTGTTGCGACTGCCTCCTCCGCAGGCCCTCGTTGCTTCATGGACAGGTCACACTTTTGAGAGGGCCTGCCAGATCCTGTAAACAAAATGGGGACTGATCCCATTATACACAGCGAGACTAGGCCCTAGAGTTGGAGGCGATAGTTTTGAGAGGGCCTGCAAAATCTTTCCGGCCGCTGTTCAACAAACGTACGTCCAAGTTCTTTTAACACTATGACCCACCAGGAAATTCGGTCTAAACTTTCTTACAGATCATGACAATGAAGAAACCAATATGTTTTAGAATTACCGACCTTCTGCCAATAATATTTTTAGCGACAAAAAGGAATTGAAGGAAAAAATATCTGTCGAACGAAAGCAAATTCGACGGTCAGGAAAGTACAGGTTTTTCTTATTGTTTTTTTGTTTATTTAAAGCTAGGATTCGTATGTCATAAGTCTTCAATGTCCTTCAAAATCTTCGGATATAGCCATGGCTATTACCAATGGTAGTTAATTATGCAAATTTATTCCGTGCCAAGTTTTGCCAAATGTTTTACAGGATCTTGCAGGCCCTAAATTCGGCGTGTGTGACCTGTCCATGATGCAACGAGGGCCTGCGGAAGAGGCAGGTGTTGCGCCACTGACCCATATATAACTGGACTGCGGATACCCCACGAAAAAAAGAACCAATGACACGCCATCAGACGCCATCTTGTTAGGTCTGAGCCGCGAAGTTGACCAATCACAGGCCAGCTTTTTGTTAGCCGTGTCTTATGAGATTGAAAAGGGCACGAGACCAAATTTATAAAAAGAAAAGGCAAAAACGCTTATCGGTAAGCAAAAAGTGCAACTAAACCAAACGTATTTACAAGTTTCTTTTTATATGATAATTCTAGTTTTATCTTGATTTTATTCTTGAGTTTCTTCGTGTTCAGGAAGATGTTTTAACTGTCCGTTTTGAGCTTTCTTATTCCACAACAAACACAGCAAAGAAAAAAGCTTAGATTTTTCCACGGAACCTTTGTTTCACGCCAAAATTTACATGCATTTCAACGCTTTTGAACTTTTTACTTTAAGCATTTCAAAAAAGTTTACTCCGGGCTACTTTACGCCGTCGGATGGCGCCGTTCAATTGGAGGCACTTTATGCAATACAAACGTATCGGGGACCCGCAATCCAGTTATATATATATACGTAAGTTGCAGGTCATGTGACGTATTCGTAAGCCCTCGTCGAGCTCCTCTATATGTGAATGATACCGTACATCTCAAACTCATTAATAATTCATGAAGAAAACACAAATGAAATCAGTACCGTGTCTGTGGTTTGGATATCGGAGGAAGAAATTACATAAATTAAGCAAACTTTCATCTTGATTTTCTCTTAAAATACTGATTTGTTTGAGATGCTATATCATACAGTCGGAGGAGTGTTTCATCAGGAAATCCAAATACCTCGAAGTTTGTTCAAAAACCTCGGCTTCGCCTCGGTTTTCAACAAACGTCTTGGTGTTTGGATATCCTGATGAAACACTCCTCCTCGTGTATGATTAATTACTTCCACCAGTTGATTCTTTATCTTCATGTACTGGGCTAAATTGTCCTCAAATGCCGCCAGGATCAGAAAGTAATTTTCTAATTCTTCTGTTCGTCCAAGCATATCATTCATTTCCTATAAAAGGACAAAAACACTCTGCCTTCACAACAAAATAATTGACACCTGCGGAAGAACCAAGGAGGCACACCTTATAGCTCAGCTTTTCTTTTTTGCTTTTTAATTTCCAGCATGTACAGACCTCGTGTATTAATAATAACCATTAACTGAGTGTGATCTACAGTGGCGGATTAAGGGGGAATAACACCTAAATTTCAGTATAACAAAATATTTTCTTATTTATTTTAGTTTAAATTTAACTTCCACTGGGAGTTTGGAATTTACGGTGCAGTGCAAGAAGGGGCCTGGGGGGGGGAGGGGGGGCGGGCAATCAGAAAAACAGCCAGGGGCCTCAGGTATGCCCTTAATCCGCCTCTGGTGATCTATGTGCATGGGAAACTATTTCATTGATGGTCTGTGCAGGCTGAGCGACAAACGAGCGAAAACCTCTTTTTGTGCAAAAGCAAGATTAATTTATTAGTTGGCCCAGAATTTTCTTCGCCGAATTTCTCTCTCTCCATTCATTCAGTTTTCTTTCTTTCCCTTTGTATCCTGTTATCTCTTTTTCCTTCTATCTTTCCCGCAACCCCTGACTGTCTCTTCTTCCCGCTCTGGATTATTACCGGAAGCTGGTATGGTTTCTGGTTCAGTAGCACAAATGGTGAAACTGTGTCAGTCTTTATAGTTGGAGTGATAATGTCTTTCTCTAAACGAAAATAGAGAGTTTCTGTCGATGTGTATATACAATAGAGGAAATGGAATTTACAAAGGTACTATTATAGTGATGGAACAGTGAAGTTATATATAGACACCTGTACGTATCTTCGCTTTAGGTTTGCACTGGCCATTGTGCCATCTTGTCAATTAGAACAATAATATTGTAGAATATTGGCTGAATATTGTAGAACAATGGCTGGCTGTTGTTCCAAGACAAAACGGCGCAATGGCTGGTCCAACTCTGCTTCGCTTAGCACTTTGCACCTCAAATGAGGAGCACAAAAATAGATCAGAGAATGCGACAGGGGCCACGGAGCTGATGGTACAAGAGGGGAAATTTATATATAGAGTCGTTCTTTATAATGTTGTTGCATGAGATTATTCCAAAAGCAAGTGTGGATTTACAAAGTCTGATATTGTTATATTGTTAATGTTGTCCATTTGTTTAGTTACATACAGTATGGCTATATATATACAACAATTAAGACTACACAACTCGGCAATTCGATAACTTAAATATTAAACAAATAGATTGCCACTACTAAAACGAACTTAAAACTTTATTGACAAATTTTCGGCTGCGTGTCACAGCCTTCCTCAGGTCAACCTGTTTCTAATCAACTAGAGGCACGTGCAGCCACATTCTTCATTGATAAAGAAAGGAAAAACACATCGTAGTATATGGATAAAAGAAAAAGATACCATATAGAGTGTCAGTGAATAGCGTATCGGTAAGAATGTGTATGAAAACGCATTGTCCTTTTTGAAAAACGCATTGTCCTATTTTCCCGTGGATCAATTAATATACAGAATCCAAAGTCTAGTTAAGGGGCATGTCAGCAGGGTAAGTTTACACAAAATCTTTGTTGAAAATGAAAATGTGCCATTAAAAAATGTTTTATAAAGTTTCCTCAAAAGTTCTGCCAGAATGCGGGAAATGCTATTTACCATTTAAGAGATTCAAATTTTAAATATTTTCGAGGGGAGGATGCTTTCAGATCCCCTCCGAACAAGTTGGCATCTCCCTACTTTGAAAAACGCTTTGCGGCCACTGAGAGAGTGCTACATACAAGCACAGTCTCACTTCGAAATGCGTTTTGCATTTTCTTTAATTATTTTTTGGGTTATTGTAGAAATATTGGGAATTGTAGAAATATTAATGAAGTAAATTTAAGGCTCACCTTTGTCATATTTTCCTAAAAGAATCTCGTGTTCGTGCGCATGTTTTTCCTCGGTTTTTACATCAACCATTGCAAATTCCTAGAGACAAGAAAACAAGATTTTACCAAGAACAAGAAAAGAGCAAGGGCAATTTTACTCTTTGACACACTTAGGGCGTGTTTACACGAGGCCGGCCTGAATTTTACATTTCAGTTTTTGTTTACAGAGGGCCGAGGCCGGCCTTGAAACTATATATGCTTGGTTTTGCTGTTACTCCAAGATTTGTGTCAATTGCCTTACAGCTTGAGACCGCAGGAGAATCATTATTTTATGTGGATTTGACACCAATCTCATTTAAAACAACGTATTGAGTTTGAGAGGAAAGTGCTTCAGTTCGGTCTAGCGGGTAACCTGAGTGATTAGACCGGCGTGACACGATCATGAAAACGATCTATAGTAAAAACACTACAACCAACCCGAAATCAGGTCGGCATCATGTAAACACCCCCTTAGTCCAAGATAGCTCTGTTGGATTTTAACAATTAGCTGGTTTATTTGCAAGTTTCATTAGATTTTTCTTAGTATGTTTAGCATGGGTAAGATTGTGGTCAAACTTAAACAAGCAATTAAAATGCGGAGACATGCGTAGAAAATATCGTTCTTCAACTTTCTAGGATTGGTTTAAATCATTCCTCTCCAAGGGCTTACCTAGAGATGAATAAAATCGTCGTCTAGCGTTTTTAGCAAGAATAAAATACTTTAGTAAACTAAACTAAACCGGCTAAACTAACTTATATTTATACTGGATAACTCTATCAGTTATATCTAAAACTGTTATCCCCATGCAGAGGTCCAGTATAAGGGCCACTCCCTCATTGGTCCAGTGTTACTACAGGAGGAAACCGGAGTACCCAGAGGAAACCTGCAGTGTTTGGTAGAGTCAAACTGGAAGCACTCTTCTCACATGCGGCCAAGGTGAAGTTTTCAATCAGATAACTGCTGAGAGCAGGAATCGAACCCCATGCAGTCGCAGAGGTGAAAGGCACGTGCGCTAACCACTGTGCCACCAACACCCACCATACAATATTAGTAGTCGACCAGTTCAAACGAGAACTGATTGAGAGTTAAGCATACGACTAAATCTTGCATCCTAGAGTGTAAAAAAGTAGAGTGCTGCGTAATCAGTATCTTGGATAGAAAAGTGAAAAGTAAACGGCCGAGATGTTTAGTTTCGTTGTAAAATCACAGCATTTCGTTGTAAAATCTCAGTATTTCGTTGTAAAATCTCAGTATTTCGTTGTTAAATTTCAGTATTTCGTTGTAAAATCTCAGTATTTCGTTGTAAAATCTCAGTATTTCGTTGTAAAATCTCAGTATTTCGTTGTTAAATTTCAGTATTTCGTTGTAAAATCTCAGTATTTCGTTGTAAAATCTCAGTATTTCGTTGTAAAATCTCAGTATTTCGTTGTAAAATCTCAATATTTCGTTGTAAAATCTTAGTATTTCGTTGTAAAATCTCAGTATTTCGTTGTAAAATCTCAGTATTTCGTTGTAAAATCTCAGTACATGCATGTATTTCGTTGCTAAATATCGACAGTTTACCACCTTTCCACTCAGTTGATACGAGATTTAGGAAAGTTTCCATATCTCGTATCAACTTCCTGTGATATATTGCATTATGATCTTCCCTCTAGCTGGGAATGTGGACCCGTAAAAATACAGATTATATTCTGTATAGTATTATTTGGAAAGATGAAATATTCAAACAACTCCTTTCTCTCTTGTATAAACGTACTCATTCACACACCGTAGAAAGTGAACTCGATTGAAAGAACTTACGAGATTTGTGACAACCACTGCGACAACTAAGTTGGCAAAAACAAACGCTCCAACAGCAATGAAGGCATTAAGATACAAAGTTCCTCCGATATACGTTGAATCACCACCTTGCTGAAAAACAAAAATAATTAAAAAGTAACATTGGTGTCAAAGATGACAAAAGCAGTAAGGAAGCACTCTTGGTGGTGTACATCTTACGTCATTGCCGCCATGTTGGTTGAATTTGACAAAAAAATTTGATTATCTGCAAAAGACCTTTCCGCATGAAGTGAATGGATCATGTGATCTTTCTTTTTGACAAAAGTTATCCAAACTTTTGGATGTCCGAAGTTTTGCGAGAGCCAATCAAATCTCTCAACGCGTTACTTATCCACGCATTTTGTGCGGAAAGATCTATTATAATTTCATCCAACATGGCGGAAATATCTTTGTGTTTTGAATCTCGGGGGATTAGTTGCACACAACCTATTGGGCTCTTGCAGGTGACGTCAAAGTCGCATGTTGTGTCATTGTGTGACTTCAAGGTATCGACGTTTAGCGGACCAAAGTAATGAATGGTAATCCTTTTGTTTATATGGATTTGCCAGCTTGGGAATACATGCAAGAACTCAATAGTGTAGCCTGATCGTGTGGGTCAAGACTGGCAGACTGCTTGGACTGGAAAGACAGGTGACATCTGTATCACACTGTTTCGTAGTTGTATACGTGGTCATTGGTATTTTGTTCTAAAAATCTGTTTTCCACCTTTTCACATACGTGCATGATATATGGTCACAATGATATATGGCACATTGGTGGTAAGGTCAATTTGGTGCTAGGACAAGTAGTAGTTGTAACGTTATTGAGTTTGCCATAGACGTAGATTTTATATAGGGGCTTTAGGACTTTGGCCCCTTGCGAAATTATTGTGCGGGGGCTTAGCCCTCTCTGAAATTTTTAAACTGACTCTTAATAATTCCTAAATTTTCAAACTGACTCCTAATAATTTCTTCTAGCTAACCAAAGCCACCCCTGTTTCAGAGACCCAAATTTTGAAAATATTTGGGGGGGGACATGCCTTCGGACCTCTCTAGAAATTCTGACCCACAACGAATTTTATCAGCCCCCCCGAAACAATAGGACGTACGAAGTACGACGAAAAAACCCAAAAACGAAACAAAAAGAATGAATAATTTTTAATCCCAAGACTAATTAATCTCAGCGACGTCCTCGTTCTTTACACAACGCCACTTCGAGCATTTTGCACGTCTTCAGGACGACGTCAACGGCCAAAAGATCAGTGAAAACTGTTTTCTTCAATACAGACACCAAAATTATTTTAGCAGTACTGGGGCTTTTGGAAGTCATTAAACTAGTTTCAAATATAAAATATAGTAGTCAGTTTAGTTAGCCGTGACTTATTTTAACCGTTGTCGTCGTCCTAACATCGTAAGGTCCCTAAATAACATAGTTAATAGAAAATGGTTTGGAAACCTGGCAAACTTCAAAGCGGTTAACAATCAAGTTACGATTCATGTTGAAAGGTACATGAAGGTGCCAAATCCTTTGTTTTAGGTTTATTAATATTTAAACAGTACGGTTGAGTGATTGAATCCAAACGTACGCAAATATCTCAACGACAAAGCTTACCCGAAAGTCTTCGTTTAGTTTTATCCAACCATCCATTGTCAAACATATAAACAACGAAAACATAGCTAATAATTTGATTAAGAAATACCTTAACACTTATGAACAACGATTAATCAAATATATACATAAACATGTCGCAGGTATTGTAGAATCTAGTTCTTAGCTGTATTTTATCCAAAGAACAATTTCTAATATGTTATTTTTGTGCGTACTTTTCCAGAAGTTGCGTTTTAGACTGAAATGATATTGTCCAAATAATTTAAGCAAAACTATAATCGTTTGGATTGAAAACGTGCATGTTACCTTTTTCGGGCTCCACACGTGCTTAATTTCTGTATATGTATAAGATATAGAATACTACTTTAAAATCTACTTCTATGGAAAATATTTGTAAGGTCAGGAAAAGCTTTCTATACTAGGGTCATCTCCTTTTCAGTCTTAAAGGCACAGTGTCACCATGACGCAAACTTGAAAAACATCGGGGACAAATTCAAGTTCACATGATTAAAATTAAGGTGAATCACACGTCAAAACTTGGACTAAATAGTCCATAAGAAAACGCACTAATGACTTACTCTTTTCAAAGTTTTAAGAATATTATTCCTTTCCTTTGCACACAAGTATAGTTTTTGTCTCGCGTAAAGCCATTAATTAAGCGGTAATTTAATACCTGACGCTGTGCCTTTATTAATAGTAAGGATACCAGTTGATAAACTACCAAAGTGTTCAGGCATTGTATCTCTGAACAAAGTGATTCCAATAACTGAAAACACTAACATAATGATTACCAGCAGTAAAACAATGTTAGCCATATCTGTAAGAAAAAAGAATATTATTATTTCATTTACTACAAGATATATAAATTTGAAGTTAACTTTTTCTTCGTACCTGGAATCGATTGTAAGATCGTTTGCACTACAATTTGCAATCCAGGTAATGAGCTTATGCTAAACAAAATAAAGCAAGAAACTTTTAGCGCTAAAAAGTTCTTATTTAGTGATGCATTCAGTGGGGGACCGCACTAACGGTCTGAACTCAGACCGGCCTGAATTTTGCATTTTGTTCAACATGAAGCCTTGAAACTATATATAGGCTTCGTTTCGCTGTTGCTTCAAGATCTGTGTTAATTGCCTTACAGCTTATGACCGCTGGAGAATCATTATTTTATGTGGATTGATTACGTATTGAGTTTGGGAGGTGAAAGTGCTTTAGTTCAATCTAGCATGCAACCTGAGATTAGGCCAGCGTGAACTGAATCTCAGGCCGGACTCATGAGAACGATCTATAGTAAAAACACTACAACCGACCAGAAATCAGTCCAGCTTGAGTTCAGGCTCGCCTCATGTAAACACCCCCTTAAAAACTACACCTTCCCACCCCGGATCCAGTTGCTGGTTACATCAATTAGTGGTCCATTTATGTCGAGTTCTTTCAGACATGCAACTCTTCCATTTCGTTTTTTGTTTATTTCTCAGTCTCCCGAGTTGTCTACGAAAGAGGCTACACTACACTTGTGTTTGAGATCTATCTATTGGTCGACCGCAGTCAGACGAGCCTTCTGTCTCCTCTTTCATTGGCTACTACCCTGACAGGGGTGGACGCCACTCCTATCCCAGATGGTGTTGATTTTGCGGGAGAGGAAAACTAGAGAACCCGGTGAAAAACCCTCGGAGCACAGGAGAGACCAACTAAACTCTACTCACATGGTCCAAGCTCGAGAACGGGGTTATTCCCAGACGGTCACCCATCCAAGAACTAACCCCGTCTAACCGGGCGTAGCTATTGGTGAGAGGCAGCGCCCTAAACAGCACACGTCACCTGTGCTCGCCGCCCGGATAATTCCCATTTCGGAAATTCCCATTTCGTGTTTGTTCTAAACTGTGTACTATATCAGAGTCAGTGTTATATACAGACGCTCATATGAATATACCAACCTTCTTAAGCTTCTGAACGCTCTCAAGACTCTTAGGATTCGCAAGACACCTCTGCTTCCTGATCCTGATCCAGTTAATACTGTTTGTTTGCATGAAAATTTAGACAATGTAGAAAAGGATAGTCAATGTTCGACGTGTAATATAGTTTTAAATGACTAAAATCTGCTATCATACCGAGCTTTCAGTTTAGGCTGGCAAACGGCTAAATTTGCTGAACCATTTCCTCACGCCTAAATTCGTCAGAGCTTTAGTTTTCGTCCGGTTTTTAATTTAATTTTTAATAAGAAAACAGTTCAAATGTTATGAAACATCTTTCCCCAGAATGCCAGAAATGACATTCTAAACCAACAAATTTTCAATTTTTTTGAGGGGAAAGCATGCTCCCAGACCAGAACTTCGGCGCGACTGTGTCTTCGCCATTGTCACGCTTTTAGTCATGGTTTACCTGAAAAACGGAATGCCCTAGCTAGTTACCAATTTACTAACTTACATGGTCCTAGAAGTAAAGCAGCCACAATAAAAAAATCGAGAATGTTCCATCCCATTTTCCAAAACATAAAGAAACCATGGTACCATTTGAACAAAATCTCACAAACAAACACTGTCATGAGGCATTGATCAAGAATGGAAAATACATGCTTATATTTTCTCTCCTAAAGAAACACAAAAGAAAACATAAGTTATATGCTTTCATTGATGGATAGCTTGCAAAGGATTTCTTGTTCTCGATCTAGTATATTTTTTTTCAATTTGAGACAGAGAAGATGATAATATATAGTCTAATGGCATGTTCACATATGAGACCGGATTATCTTGGGGGATAGGGATACAATTACTCGGGGGTTGCCTAGGGTCAAAGTTGACCCTGTATCACATGATAAAACGCAACTTAGCTTTCACGTGAACAAAAGAACATGATTTGGGATAACCCTCGGTAGTTGCGTTTTATCATGTGAAGCAGGGTCAACTTCAACCTCGTCCCCAGGGCCATTTGTGGGGGCTGGGCCAAGATGGCGGCCAAAAACAAAATGGCGGGAACAAATGGCCCTGGCCAAGCTGCAAAAAATGCGCCATATTTTGACGCATTTTTTACTCGGACCCAGGCTTCACGAGTTTATTGCGCCTAGTCAGGCTCAATTTTTTCTAAATATTTAGTTCAGACTTGACTGACCCAAACTGAAAACAATCAAAACATTCATTTCCAAATACATTGTCGAATTATTAAAATAAATACACTTTTAATAAATATCTGTAAATGCTTATTATTTATCATTTGCTTCACCGTTGTACCAAATTCACAAGAAACTGGATTGCCGTTGTCTGACCGGGGCCACTGGGCCACCTTGTTTTCGTGAGTTTTCGGTGGATTCAATTCAGCGTTTTGAAAAACATTTAGGCTTCGTTTAGTCGAGAATTCTTGTTTGAAAAAAGCCTGCTTCTCAATGGCCAAACACATAAATTCTGCCCTGTGGTGTACTTTCCTTTCACAGCCAAAATACTTTTTGACTTTGTTCACCAAGTCTTTCGTTCGCCCGATTTAGAAAACACACTGAATTGCCGTCCCATGGACTTCGTTGTATGAGGGCACAGAGACGACACGACCCATCATTACATATTCTTCCGACGTTTTGACGGGTGTTTCGCCAGCTTTCCTCACATTTTCATTCATTTTGAAGTTGTTTTTTAACAACCGGCAATTCTGGTAACGCTTATTTACTATAATTTGAGCCCTATAAACAAATGCCCGCGAGTTAGCCTGCCGCCCGCCTTGTTTCCACTAATCAGAATACCTAAAACATCCAATGTTATCTCGACCAATCAGATGTGGTGATAGCTCAGCCTGTGCCAGGGCCATTTGTTCTTGGCCGCCATCTTGGCCAGCCCCCACAAATGGCCCTGGGGACGAGGTTGGGTCAACTTTTACCCTAGCCCCGGTCTCATGTGAACAGGCCCCCAAGCTGGTTCCACTTTAACTAGGCGATCTTTTTGCACGAATCGACTTTCTTTTGTTAGAATTGAATAGATTTCTAATTAGTTTCAATCTAGAGCTTATAAGACAAAAGAAAAAGTTGCTTTGCGTGAAAAAAGTCGCTTAGTAAAAACCGGCTTTAAAGCTGAGAGAGAGAGAGAGAGAGAGAGAGAGAGAGAGAGAGAGAGAGAGAGAGAGAGAGAGAGAGAGAGAGAGAGAGAGAGAGAGAGAGAGAGGGAGAGGGAGAGGGAGAGGGAGAGAGAAAGAGAGAGATCCTCAGATTCCTTAGGTAATTGCTATAGTTAAGTAAATAAAATGTGTATTTTAAAGCTCATAATTATATTGTATAATTTTTATAAGTCAACAATCGTGAGAATATGCAGTACACCTTCTGAATTTCACGAACTAGACCGATTTGGCGCGAAATTGCACACTGATAAAAGTATTGTATTAGTTTTTGTTCTACGACGAAATTGCAATTGAGGCATGTAAATCACGTGAGAGGAAAAATGTTTTAAAAGTGAACTGACCAGTTCTTGATCTGTTTCCACTACAATCAGTAGACTATTGACGAGAATAGCCGTCAATATCCCAGAACGAAAATACTTGTTGGACAATAAATTTCCCATCAATTCATTGGAGGCGTATTCTTCTATGGCCTCATCATCTTGGTCAACAATATCCCAGAGATTTTCTTCTTGCTTTTCAAGATCACACAACACTTCACTGGGCTAAACCAAGAACAATAAATTAATACAATTAGTTTTAAAGAAGTGAGGAGTGCAGTGAAAATACAGTAGATATATAGTTACAGCTTGCCATGCATGTAACTAAACGAGTTCAGAGGTGTCCACTTGACGAGTAAAATCGTTTTAAAACGTTAGATGTTAATAAAAAGATAAAGTTGCTCCACAACAACAGTGCGCATGAAAGGGTTAAGAGTAAGAAATTGAAAATGTTCAAGTTTGTGCCACGCCCTCTTTTAAATATTGCTACATCAATTTTCCATAATAAGAAGCTGAGAATCTATTGCGCGTTTCAGTAAAATATATACGTCGGAACTGAACAAATTGGCTCCGTCATATTGATCTTTACCATAGATAATGGAAGGGGAACTGGATAGGAAACTTAAAACGATGTTACGAAACCGGAATCAAAGTTTGCAGAACTTGCTATGGTAATTATATACTTATAAGCAGCTAATACACCTAACGGGTGGTCCCACATGGCCAGGATCAGCTATTGCTGAAATTAAACAATAGTATAATGGGGATTTTAATTTGACGCGGTAAGTAATTGGGGAAAATGCTGTATACAGGTTACATCACTGATTTTCGGGATATTCGTGATATACATCCTGCGGTGGATCAGAGAAAACTGACCGCACTAGACGCGCGATTGCAAATGACAAATAGAGAAATTACTCCAAGCATTCAGGTGCGCTTGCATGAGAGAATTAGTACCGTAATATGCTTATTAGTTCCGTATATATGCATTACATGCATAGCTGTATATAAACCGGCCGTCAGGTTTAGATAAACGTTCAAAACTCGTCAGAAGAGTCTTTCTCGTGTTGGCATTACGCTATTGAAATAAACACGGGCGGCTATTTTTCTATTTTCAGTTAGCAAAGTTCATTAAAACATACCTCGTTTTTCTCAGTGTGAAATGCTGCTACAAATTGCCTAGGCCTGTAATCAATATAAATTCAGTAGAAAAGTTTCAAAATTCAGCGTTATTATGAGCAAAAATGTTTGGTTTACGTAGTACAATAGGGGAGAGCCTACAGAGCTGGTAAAGGAGGGTTTATGCTTTGATAACCCGAGGAGAGGAGCACAAGCTTATAAACATTTTACAAATCCTACCGAGTGATAATTGTAGGGTTGATTAAATCTTTCCTTGCAGCGTGCGACTTTTAAAACTTTTATATACGACTTTATTATTTTACTCCATTACTTTGGCTCATGGCCTAACGGCACTAAACAGAGTTTCTCGCAAATCTCTAATGCAACGGAGGTTAGTTGATCTTAATTGGATTTCTTCAATCGCGGTAATTTAAATTCAAGAATTTGGCGTTACCAAATGCATTTTAATTAACAAATAAAATATAAACCTCCGTGCATATGGCTACGTGCATATGTACTCTTATATAAAGGCACGTTTTGACGTCATTTGAAGACAAAAGAAGTTGCATTCCTTTACACTTCTTTCGTGTTCAAATCACGTCAAATGCATGTACCTTTATAAGAGTACACATGCACAGGACGGTATGTTTTATTTGTTTTATAAAATATGAAGAAAACAAACTAAATGTGGGATAGTTTTGCAAAGTTCGCTCGGTTTTCCAGCCAGGTGACGCCATTCTACGCCATTCCACGCCATTTTATGTCATTCATGATCTTCAGAGCGTAGAGGACACCTTATTTTATAATCAATATTATCATATGATATTTTGTCTCTCTCCTCCGCAGAGGCTTATATTCGCAGGTAGGCGCGCGGGCAACAGTAAAGCCCGTGGAGAAATATTTTGTCATGAAGTGATATGCAATGAGTGTTTTTCAGTCAGGGAGGCGTTGGAAATCTGTGAAAAAATGATGTCATGCATTCAAAATTATTAAACATTCTTTTTAGCGTGTGTATATTCTCTTTCTTATTCCAGTTTGAGAAATAAATTGATATGCTGAGAATATACTGGGAGAAGTGTTTGAAGAGAAGGAGTTAGAGTAACGAAGTTGAACGTAGTTATAAAATAAACCATACTTTTCTATAGCATCATCGTCACCAAATTTAGTTTTCTCTCTTAAAATGTTTGTAAGTCGATGTTTCCAACCCATGCCAGCTAATGCCTAAAAACAAATGAAAAGTGTACTTTTCAATGACTTCAATCTTTATACTTAAAAAATGCGTTTCATCTTGTGAAAGTCGAATCACTCCACTAAGCGTACGAAATGGATTTTCAAAATCCCGTCGGATTTCGGGGATTTTTTTCTTATTTTGAAATTTAAAAAAAAAATTTTATTCGGACCTTTTCTTGAGATTGTTGCTAATTTTCTGAGATTTTTGGGGATTTTTTAAAAATTTTGCGAATTTTTTGAGATTTTCGGGACTTTCGGGTCTTTAAAGCCCCGCACAGAGGACCGGAAAGCTTTCCTTGACAATTTCCTTGACAGCTTGCCTTGTTCGTTTGTGCGATGAACAAGGTTTCCAACAATTTTCCTTTACAAGTTATAATTGCTCGTTGAGTGTGCAGTGACGTACTGCGCAATATCTTGTCAAGTTTTCTTTGACGACTATATATACACACGAACAATTTTCTTGTTCAAAAGCTGGCATGACCAGCTTTTGAACATTTGAACAAAGCTCCTTGTCAAGGAAAAACGTGTTTGTGTCGTATAAAAAACTGAACTTGTCAAAGAAAAACTTGTCAAGAAAAACTTCATTGTCTGTGCGGGGCTTAAAGGTGTACAGGAGTGATTTGTTCCTTCGTGAAAGTATCTGCAAAATGGATTAGACCAAAAGATGTTCAATCAAACTTCTTTTTATAGAGGCAATGTTTTAGCAATATAAATATTGGTTCAATATTCATAATTCCCACTAAATGGTATTTCTCTACCTGGCTCCTTGCCTTGCTTTTTAAGTCTATATGTTTTTTGTGTGATTATATAACTGTCATTATAATATACATTTTGAGTCTATTTCAATTTCGATCATGGTTGGTGGCATATAGATAATTTGTATTAGTATAATGAATCAACTAATGGGCTACTCGCTGTCTATTGGTGATAGACCATTATATAGTATAGCAAAAGATCAGTCACGTTTTACTAAATGCAAAACAATGACAGAAAACTAGCATATTGCTGCGGTTTCTCACTTTCAGTTTAAAACAGTTAGTTTGTTCGATTACACACGTAAAAATCTCACAGCTTGTCAACAGGATGTGTTCGCAACAGGCTTGTAGCAAGGCTGTTAACAGGTTGTAACAATACTGTTCATTCAAGAAGCTGCTACAACCTTGTTAATAGCATCAACCTGTTGACAACTTGTTAAGTGCAGAACGGTAACAGGTTGTTGGAACAACTTGTCATCAGTCTGTTGGAGTCATCAGCCTTGTTACAAGTTGTCAACAATCAGTGACAGACATGTTAACAGACTGGGACAGCCAGTGCGAACACATGACGGTGACAGCCTGTTGAACAGCCTTGTAACAACTTGCTTGCAGGTATGTAACAGCTTGCGCGTTTTTACGTGTGTAGTTGGTCTATTAGACTTGCCCAAGTTGACTATGCTTTGTTGTTCTCTTTGATGTTCTTTTTGAGTGATAAAGTTGTTGGGAAAGTCTATTGGTTTATAATTTTATATACTAATATATATATATAAAAACTTTATTCTGAGATTACTATTTCTGCCTAGTATTAAAAATTCAATATAGTCATACTCATATGCACTATAACTTAAGTCTTTATACATACACTTGTGAAAACATCAGCAGTGTTACTGGAACTTTTATTTAAAATGGATTCACTAATACCACTTAGTTTGGAAGTTGAGGACGCTGATTGTTCAGCAGCTTTTGTTGCCGCCTATTTAAAACAAAACAAAAAAATTAATAGTTCACAGTAAAAACACCATGCGCCTCGTAAAATATTTTTGTACCAGAATAAATGTTTTTGTATTGCTATTTAAAAACTGTAGGCTACCGTAGAAATTAAAACTAGAAGTTGTTGGTAAAAAAAAGAAGAAATTTTAAGCAATTTTACATGTTTATGTTATGTAAAAGTCATTAGATTTAGTTCATTGATCAGATTGCTGTACCTTTTTAAATCTATTTTCTTTGTCAACTGGATGCGCCATTTTATGCCGTCGACGAGCTTGAAGAATTTTTTTTGCTTCTGTAACGTTTAGACCAAAATTACGGCACATTGAAATAAAAAAGTTCAATTAAGTTCATATTTTATTGTCAAATATATCAAAGTACCTTAAATCATCGATGAACGGGAGAAAAAGTGACAGATGATGTTAAATAAACTGCAGTCTTTCAGTCGTTGATAAACTGTAAGTACCCATGCTCATGAGGCATTATGGGTACTTATCTATAGGTCATCTGGGGGTAATGAGGGAAACCTAGGGATAGCTAGGATTCTGGGGGACTTAGAGAAGGAAATTAAGAATCAAGATGGAGGCCAACACGAAAGGAGTTTTTGGAGGAATTTGTTTTTAATTTTGTTTTATTTAGAAAATCATGAGTGGAAAACAGAAAGATGGGCTGGTGCTTGAACGATCATTTTTGCTTAGACTACCTGAGGTAATAATTTAGTTTGTAAATCGACATACACTAACACTGTTCTTTAATAACACTCAGTCTTGTGTGCCAATTTTAAGGGAAAAGCTATCGTTAGAAACAAAGTTCAAACTAAATACACTGTACAGTACTCACTACTCACCAAATTAATTTATATTTTCATAATCAAGTATTTGGCTTTCTTGCCTGAAAATTAGAGATACATAGCACTAAAATTCTGCACTAGTCTCCTAGAACGTACTCTCATCATAAAACAAGGATGGCAAATCTTCTTATATTATTTCTTCTTATATCTTCTTATATTATTTTAAGAAGATTTTATTTTTGACCAAATTTCTTCTTATATCTTCTTATATTATTTTATTTTTCTATAGCTTATTATGACTTATTCGTGTATTGTAGGTAATTGTCTGTTATGTAAATCAATCATTGTTTATGTAAAGTTGTTAGTTTTTCACCAATAGATTTATATGACAACTGCCTGACACTTCATACAAATATCATACAAATCGCTAAAATGACGTCATATCGTGACGTCATTAAATTTTTGTTTGAATGTCGAAAATCTTCTTATATTGCCTTAAATCTTCTTATAATGAATATAAGAATTAAGAAGATTTTTTTTCTGAAAAAATCTTCTTATATCCATCTCTGTCATAAAATGATGAGAATATGACCTTTATCTTTTTTAGCCACAAGCAGCAATGGTAAGGAAAACTCTAAATGCAGGAATTGTGAAAGATTATCTCAGCATTGAGTTTCAAGGTACAATTTATTAAATACAATCATTATAGTTAACAGTGCTAGTATGATATTCTTTTCTGCATTGCATTTCACAAATATAATACTCAGTAATATATAAAAAATACCCTGTACTTAATTAATAATTCCAAGTGAAAAGCTCTGTTAGTGAGAGGAAACACCAATTTCTGTTCTTTGGCTATATTAGTAGTAGCTGAAATATCTTTCACAACTGCATTTGTTATTTCCACGTGCAGTTTAAAGGTCTCAATTTTAGACATAAGAGCATCTGGGTCTGGTCTGCCCTTATCAGGATGGAATTTCACTAGAGCTTCATAGGTTTCATGTGAAGATGCTTCTTTACCAGGTTGGATGGTGTACACAAGAGGCTTGATTATGGCAACGCAATGCTCCACAATATCCCTGAAAGTGCTATCTGTGTATCTAGAACAGCTTTGAATTCCTTACGATAAAACAATTCTAGGTTTAAAGATGCAGTCATAGTAGGATTGTTATCGATTCGGTTTGATGGCCTTCTTTGGCGGTGATGTCGATGGAAATCATTGGCAACATCAGTGTCAAGTTTCTCAGCAAATGATGCTGCTGCTTATAACTCTGCATTCATTGCATCCATTTCATTGTTGACAATTTCAAAACTCTTTACCAAACAACTTTGCTGAAATTTTGTTGGCATTTTCCAATAAAATTTATCTGAAATATAAAAGTGTCACCATCATCCATTGCATCTGAACATTTTCTCTCGAAGATCTGGAACAGAAATTTGCCAACAACAGTCCATGTTTGCTGACAAAGAAAACATTGGGGTGGTGCAACACCCCACGCACCCCCCTTCGCTACGCCCCTGTCAGCAGTAGTCAACTAGTCGTTGTCAGTCATCTTGTCATCAATAAATTTTACCTGCTGTTCAGTTAGGGTTTGTTTTCTTCCACTATGCAGCGCATCATGAAGACTTGCACTTTGGTGATATTGAGAGAGAAACAGACTCACAGCAGATCGGGATATTTTTATCCCTTCCTCTCTAAGCAGCTCTGCAATCTTCGTGATCTGAATGTTAGACGAATAGAGTGAAACAACTCATTCCCTGGAACATTTTACTGGTTCAATTAAGATTAAATGAAGTTGTGTTGACAGCGTTCAAATGTAACCTACTGCTCTACTATACGACTGCATGCAGTGGAGAGACTGTATGATCCAAGGACATGGAGAACAGTTTGCCAAATGTGTGGCTCAGCCCGGAGTTTGGCTGGTACTCTCTGCTGCTGCAGTTGACCATATTATTATTATTTTTTTTATCTTTTAATATCTTAACTATATCCTGGGACCGCTATAATTGGCATAAGCTGTCACGGCCACCCTGCCACGTTTCTTTATTTATTTTGTTGCTGTTATTGTTGTTGTTGTGATTGTCTTTGTAATTTAGCAGGGTTTATATGGAGTAAACAAAGTGCTCGTCCCAGTTGACCGGGATGAATTTCATCCTGGGTCAAAAAACACGGGAATTTAAGGAAATGGACAAAAAAGCAAAAACTCACCCTAATTCTACTATGTTAGAAGTTATTATCACTTTTATTCAGTGTTTTGTCTTTAGACCTGACCGTTTGGACGAAATTCTGACCGTAATATTCAGAGTTACAAGCATATATTGTACTTCAGTAAACTTCATCCCGGTGTACCGGGATGTCGTGTTTAAATGGGAAAAAATCTGTTCCTTGTACCGAGATCTTGGTTGCTTCAGCCGGGATCCCGGTACACCGGGACGTCCCGGTCTCCATATAAACGCAACCGCGAAAATATCAGTAAATCATCTACAAGCCGAGATCCCGGTACACCGAAATGTCCCGGTCTCCATATAAACGCAACTGCGAAAATAACAATAAATTATCTACAAGCCGAGATCCCGGGACGTCCCGGTACACCGGGATCATATAAACAGGCCCTAACACTGTGCCTTTAATATTTTTTCTATAACTGATTAACTGTACTTGAACTAATATTGATTACTGTACAGTATGTTGAGTTAAAAATGCTTTGTTTTCAGCTGATAATCGTCATGCTACGGTGAGAGTTGGTAAATCTGCTTTATCAGGAAAGGTAAGATACATACAATTCTATTCCCTTCTCATAACTGTCTTCCCCCAACTTGTAAATGTGTCAACATACTATAAAAGCATGAATGTAAGTACAGTAATTGAGATACTGTAGTGATGGGCAATACTATCAAGAAGTTAGTATCATCTGGATTTCAAGTACTGTAAGTGAGACACTTTATCTGTACTTCACAGTGTTGTTGAGTAAGGTGTGCAAATCTGATCTAAATCCAACTAAAATCCTAAACTTTAAATAATATTTTGGGTCAAATTGGATAAATTTTACACTGCACAACTTGACTCATAAGTCGAGAATGTTGCGAAGATGTAACATGGGGACAACTTAAAGTGGCTATATCATGGTTGGGGATTTTACATATTTAGGATATTTGGAACCTTCTGAGAAGATTTGTAATATATCTTCTTTTCCTAAAATTGCATCTCCATGGATTTTTTTTGCCGTTAAAGTTGACGGAAGTGACGTCAAAAGAGGAATCTGTAAAGTGGTTTTCATATAGACAAATTCCTCTTTCGTCGGCACTTCCGTCAACTTTAACGGCAAAAAAATCCATGAAGATGAAATTTCGCCTGAGAAGATATATTACAAATCTTCTCAGAATGTTCCAATTAGTATAAATATGTAAAGTCCGGTTAAGTCCCTGAGGGTGACATAGGCACTTTAAGATAATGAATTGTTTTGCAGTGTTAGCATGATTTATTGAGCACAAAGATTCTACTGGTACTCTGGTTTAATCAACTTTATTAGTTCTCTACATTTGTGGCGTAGAAAGCACGCTTATCTTGGAGGGGCATGGCATCAAGAGGGCACTTTGTTTGGGTGTAGAGCTTCAAGAAACACATGGGGCACATGTTTTATCATAAAAAGGACACTTTTCTGTTGTACTGTGATGCCTCTAATTTAACGTTGTAAAAAAATAATTTTATTTCTGTGAACGTTAATTTAGAATAATATTTTTTCAATTTTTCAATTTCAAACGCTAAATTAGAGGAAACGTTAAGTTAGAAATAAAATCTGGCATTTCAGTAAAGGTGTTATTACCTCACATTGAATGGTTGTTCAATGAAGATATCTAAATGTCACTCAGACTCATTAGTAATAAATTGTTGAGACTATACAATATGTTTACGTGATGTGGGTACGGATTACCGAAGGTCGCAGTCAGAGGAAGATTGTACTTTCACAGGAACTCAGTTCAATATACCGTACATCGCACAATTTAAAAGTTCTTCAAGTAGGACAATGACTGAAAGTGTGAAGCAGAGTGTAGCTGCATACAGTTGCGCAATCTCAGTCTTAGAGGTGCGGGGCACATCGCTCGCCAGATGCGCGATGAAAAACTTTAAGACCAGATTACGACCAGACGTTTGCCTACACTATATAAGATGTTACGCTAGGTTGTGATTTCCGCTACAATGTTATACGCTATATCATAAGACATTGCGCTCCGCTCCGCTATAATGTTAAGATACGTCATAAGACATTTCGCTCCGCTCCGCTATAATGTTAAGATACGTCATAAGACATTACGCTGCGTTATAACACGTTCTGCTACGCTATAAAACTTTCCATTATGTTATAAAATGTTCCCCTTCGCTATAAATCATTCTGCTACGTTGCAAGACGTTACGCTACGCTATTAAACGTTAGGCTACGTTGCAAGACGTTACGCTACGTTGCAAGACGTTACGCTACGTTGCAAGACATTACACTACGTTGCAAGACGTTACACTACGTTGCAAGACGTTACGCTACGTTGCAAGACGTTACGCTACGTTGCAAGACGTTACGCTACGTTGCAAGACGTTACGCTACGTTGCAAGACATTACACTACGTTGCAAGACGTTACACTACGTTGCAAGACGTTACGCTACGTTGCAAGACGTTACGCTACGTTGCAAGACGTTACGCTACGTTGCAAGACGTTACGCTACGTTGCAAGACGTTACGCTACGTTGCAAGACGTTACGCTACGTTGCAAGACATTACGCTAAGTTGCAAGACGTTACGCTACGCTATGTAACGTTTTGTTGTGTTATCTTGTTGTCAGAACAAACAATTAGCGCGTGGCAAAATGCGCATCTCGATGACTCAAGGCGGCGCGCTCAAACGGCCAGGCATGAATCTTAACTCCAAGAGGGTTTTTGTATTGGACTATTAGTCAGGCCAACAAAGAGTAGAGGTTCTCCAATCTTCACGTTATTTTTCCATGTGTTTTTGTGGTTTGTGTCGACTAGCTAGTCTAGTTGATATCCACAATGGTGTGACGATATACACTATAAATACTCTGGTGCCAATTTCTGATTAATTCTGATAAATATCCTAAAAGAGCATCTCATATTTTTGCTCGCCTTTCCCCCCACTTCAATGTTGATTTGCTGTCCCATGACAGTTGGATATGAAATATTCTTTGTAACCAACCTTGCTCGGGAGGGTATCACTCTCACGTACCCGCTGATTTAGTCATACACCTTTTCCTGTGATTATAAATTAAAGCAGTTATATCAACTCATTTTTTAAAAAGTCTTTCTGATTCATTAATCCAAACAGAGAGCTAATTGATAGCAAGATCACTGTATATAGTCTCAAATTTCTTACATGATGACATTGATCTATACGTAATTTCATGGAACCCCTCCCCCCAAGTATTTTCCAGGAGCTTGTATCCTTTCCTATTTCTCACAGGAGCTAGTTTAAACCTCAGGCTTACGGCAATACCTTATTCTTTTTACACCTTTTATTAAAATAAAGATGCCCAGAGACATTACGTACTTTGATTAACGAGTTGACGGACTATCGCAACAACATTTTGACCATATTTTTTTCACAAATCAACAAATAAATTTCCAACGTGCAGTCAAGTGATAAATCAGACATATTCTGTCTTAAAAGTTGTTGAACGTAAATTAAAAAGCACCACTGATGACGTTATCTAACAACAAAATACAAAATTTGATCCCGGTAGTAAGCAGCATTATCGCGATTTAATGGAGCGTGGGCGTCATTAATATACCATACTTGGTGGCGTGTGCTGTTAGGGCGCTGCCTCTCACCACTGTAGTTAAGCCCATTTGGACGGGGTTAGTACTTGGATGGGTGACAGTCTGGGAATAGCCCCGTTCTCGAACTTGAATTTCATGTGAGTAGAGTTTAGTTGGTCTCTCCTGTGCTTCGAGGGTTTTTCGCAGGGTTCTGCGATTTTCCTCCCTCCGTAAAATCAACACTTAGGTCTTAGCTTATGTCGTGCACTTTTAACATGAGCCCCTGGCTCGGATGATTGGGCGACCACATCCTGTGCTTACGACGTTAAATAAATCATCATTGCAGATAACGTCTTTGATGGTACCGCTTTTGGATTTTCAAATGGTTAGTTTGGGACGTGTTCTCCGACAAAGCTGAAAACAACCTTTTGATACTCTTTTAATCGCGTACCAACCTGGCATTTTATCTGGCCTATGTACTCCAGATTACACTATTACAGTCATTGCATGTAATGGAATAAATAGCATCTTTTTTCCATGTTCCTTCGCTTTTTATTCTATTCCGTGAAATGACTGTAATCTGGACATCACCTATAGACGAAACGTCAGTTTGGTACGCGTTTAATAGAGAACTAAAATGCTGTTTTGTTTTCGAGTAAGGAAAAGAAGAGGGCGCCGTCAGAAGCAAACACAGCAGTGTTTCATACAGTATATTACCAAGCGAGGTGCCTCGCATGGGTCATATGAGCACGTTCGCACCTCCCCTTTTGGGCCGCTTAATGTTCTTAATATCTATAGTAATAACTTATTGTTATTTTGTTAGTTAACTTGCTTTAAGTAATTATACTTCTTTATTTAGATTATTTAAATGGAGAAAAAAGCGAAACAGCATATAATTTGTGCATATTATTTTATTTAAGGGGGTGCTTTTGACTGTATAATGAAGTGGCTTTGTTTAATTGTCTTCTCTATTCTCATCATTTTTAACAGTTGATGGATTTACCAACTATTGTCGAGTCATTTAAAACAGTTGACAAGAAAAGTTTGTACAAAACCGCTGACATATGTCAGGTAATGTGTATGCAGACTGCAGTGTACTGTGATTAAAGTTAAATGCAATATAATAAATGTACAATGTACATTTTTATTATTACTAAGTTTAACTACATGTACATGATATGCACTGTAACTAATGCAATTATTTTTTATGTTGTGACTATACAGACTACATGTATACTCTGACACTGTATATTCCAAGGAAACTGTTCAGTTAACTTGGACGACGCACAGTTATGTACATACAGTAGTATACACAGTAGTTCTAAGACTTACAGTGTAGACGTGAACAAAATTGTACAGCACACTACACATCACAGTAAGGACAAAACGTCTAATTTTTCTTTGTTTTGTCTTGTGTCCTACACTTGCCTGTGGTTGTATATTTAATAACTTATCTCGGAGTTTGGCTCTCACAGGAGCTTTATTTCTTTGTCTTGTCCTTTGTGCTAGCTTCATACTGTATAAAACTACCTTTAACTCTTTGCCTACCGTATGGTTCGTTTTCGAACAAAGCAGATTTTTAGTATTTTACTCTGTCTAACGCCAGACGATTTTACTTGTCCAGTGGAGAGCCCTCGGTAGTGAAGGCGTTAATTATTATTAATCATTAGGATTAATGTTAAAATATTTATTTCTAGATTTTGTTCTAGTTAAAAGTGCAATAGGCCATTTTCAAAATCACATGATATGGTTCGTACATATATTATTCTGGAAGGACAAAATTTTATAATGCCATCGATATTGGGGAAAAAGTGCTTCAGGATTTGAGTGAACAACAGGTGTAATAGCAAAACATGATAAACTGATCCTACATCACTTTTTCACCGAGATTGATGCCATCCATATTAAGGTACCTTGGTCCCAGAGGTTCTACGCCGCCCGCTCCCCCCCCCCCCCCCCCCCCTCCGAATGCTGAAAGCGGCGAGAGAACCTCTGGTCGAACTGGCCGTTTCTTTGATCGCTCCGAGCCAATGAAGTCGCGAGGGTCAGATCTTGACCCCATTTTCTGATTGGCTAAGAAATCTGTTAGGGTTTTTTTTAGATTACTACAACATGAAAGTGAGATTGGTGGCGTCTTCGACCAGAGGTTCTCTCGCCGCTTTCAGCATTCGGGGGGGGGGGGGGGGGGGGGGGGCGTAGAACCTCTGGGCCCAGGGTAATATTAAGGGGGCTCGACATAGTAATTTTATCGAATTCGGTGAATGTGCGTTGCGTCGGGAAAAATCTTACGAGAAATAAAAAAAGCTCCCGTGACAACTGACAATTCGTGTTCGTAAGAACCAAAGATTTTGATGGTCCTGTTCGTAGGACCATCAAAATGACATGACGTATGCAAGCTGCTGACGCCATCTTGCGTCATTACGTGTGATACGCGTGAAATGCTGACGCCACCAAAAACTAGAAATTTCTAAAAGAAACCCAGTGTATTTCGGTATTTTATCCGGTGACCCATGCTCAAATTTTGTACGATGTTTTCTATCGCTAAAATCTTCCTTTAGACCAAAAATAAAAAAACTCTGTAATGCCAAAAAATAATTAAAGAAAACGTTATTTTCTGCTTTTGAAACATATTGGCATTACAGATTTCTTTTATCATCTTTCAATTGATTGTTTATACTTGAAGGAAAAGTCTGCAAGAAAAAAAATTGGGGGTCACCGTATCATTTTTCAAATACACGAGGTAATAGACCATTTTGAAGGGAATTTGTTACGTTTGTGTTGCCGTAGGAACTTACTCAATGTTACTAAAAACGGAATTCAAAATTAGAAATATTAATTTATCTATATATAAACAGTATCTGTCGAATGAAGCTTAAGCATGCAAAATCTGACAGTGTCAAACTGATATAAATCTAAATTTTAAAAAACTGTATCATGTGATTTTGAAAATGGCCTATATCATGACTCATTTTCTTTTGCTATTTTATTTCCTTATATTAACATAATCAGATGCTAAATTGCACTGAAGAAAGTGACGATCCAAGCGTCGATATTGATGAGGCTGAACAAACAAGTCACAAGAAAGATAAAAAGTTTGTGTTTAATCATGGGGGTAAGTAACAAGTCTATAATTCTAAACTGATTTGTAATTTAAACAGTAAAATTGTTCTAGCTTAATTATTTTGATTTGTAGCATAAACGATTTCTGGTGTTTCTAGTTTTAGTAGAGTAGATACTTGCAGTACAGTTTTAAAAGTTGTGTTGGGCAGTTGCGTTGTAGTATCAGCAGCTCATTGTATGTGGTTACGATGTCGGATGTCACATTGCTGTGTGTGTATGAACACGAAAGCTGATAGGTTAAAAAGGTGAAAGGTTAAAATGCAAAGTATCAATCTCATTTAAATAAGCTTTCGGATTTTTCTTTCAAATCAATTGTCTGAAATTATTTATTTCACCTTTTTACCAACAATGTTACATGACATACATAGAATGACGATGATTTCTGTATTCAACAACTATTAAATGGATTGGTCAATGTATAATTTAAATGACTATGCATTTTGTTTCAGTAACACCACCATTGAAAAATGTAAGAAAACGTCGATTTCGAAAGACAGCTAGGAAAAAGGTACATTTTCCGAGTTTTTAATTTCTTTCATTCTTTCTCGTCTGCTGTCTTTATAACTTTATTTATTCTTCAACTGTATTTCTTCTTTCTTTCTTTTATTTGTCGCCATTTTTTCATTATTTCCCCCCTCAACGTTTGTATTTGTTGTACTATACTATACTATACTATACTATACTATACTATAGGGTGATGTGGGGCAAAACGAGACACTTAAGGACACTTATTGCCCTGGAAAGCGAGGGATAATTATTTGAATGTTCTTTTTGACTGAAACCTGTGATGTAGATTCAAAGCAAGATATACAACACAAAAATAATGTTGGAACAAATTTATTTGGACGTTAATCAAAGAAAACTTGACAGTGATCTCTGTCTCATTTTGCCCCGCCATAGCGGGGCAAAATGAGACAGTGTTAAAACATTAAATACAAGTCAATTAAAATCGAACTTATTTTAATAGAACTACCTAACTAACTATAAAAATACATTTAAAAATTATTTTGAAGCTAAAGTTACAAACACAAGTCACAGGTCACACTGGGTGTGGTTACAGTGCAACACAGATTGGACATTCTGCATCCTCAGTGTTAGCTTTCATGGTCTTTTTTTGCTTGAATAAATCTTTCTTGGCCTTTTTTGGTTGACTTTCACCAGAGCGAGACTGCTTTTTCTTTATTTTCGTATCAGTTTTCTTAACAGTTTCCTCAAGTGAACGTTTGTATGGTGAACTTGTCAAAACCTGTGACACTTCTGCTCGCCTTGACATTTTCTTATGCACTAGTAGTGGCACCTTCATGATGTCCACAAATGAAACACCTGGCATGGGTAGCTTGTGTCCCCACATTAGTATGGGATTTTATCCCAAGCTATTAGGCTTTGACACTTTAATAAAGTTCATAACATAATAATAACTCGCTGGCACTTCCCTGCGCTGACTCAACCAAGAGTGTGTGAACCGACTCACCCGAGACTGTGGGAACTGACTCAACTGATTTAACCGAGGCTGTGGGAACTGAGTCGACCAAGGCTGTGGGAACTGAGTTGACCAAGGGTGTGGGAACTGAGTTGGGTTTTGCGAATATAGTTTCGAACCATTCTAAATGGAATACAAGTTGGTTTGTTTAATGACAAGTACCAAGCTGAATGCTGAACTCAGCATAAACATAATTTCAAGATTATATGAATGCATGATAAAGTATTATATGAAATTATTGGCACAATCATGCATTTAAATTGCTTAAAACTTTCTAATGCAGAGCAGGTGGTGTTAAAAGAGCAATTAATGACTTCAATATAAAAAATAGTGCTGGTTATTATATAGATATCTTTAAGAATGTGTTGACAATGAGCAAAACTCTTGAAAACTTCAAATGGTTAGCTTTACAATCACACAAACATAAAAAATATTTCACTTGCTTAGAAAGTTGGATTCGTCTCGTTTTGCCCCACGTTCATGGGTGAAATTGAACAAGTAAAAACTCGAAATAAAGATAAACATTGATAAAAATGCCACGTGTGACTTGAAAGGTCATGCCATAAACTCAATAAAACAAATAGGTTTCATTCGGTAAATACGATAGTTTAGACACAATAATCAGTTAGCGAAAATTGCTACGTAATAACATACCTTAATTTGTCGAGCGATCATCCAAAGTGGTTCTCAAAATCCTAATTTTTTCGTCGTTTCGGAGAGCAAAGAAGCGTGTTTCAGCGAAGGTAGCTAGCATGAGCTTTGTTTGTGAGCCCACGATCATCATAGAGAAGGATATTTATACAGAACGTCATATAAGGTATAATTAGATGGACTGTCTCATTTAGCCCCACTGTCTCGTTTTGCCCCGTATTACCCTACTATACTATACTATACTATACTATACTATACTATACTATACTATACTATACTATACTATACTATACTATACTATACTATACTATACTATACTATACTATACTATACTATACTATACTATACTATACTATACTATACTATACTATAGTTGCCAGTTTACCTACTGACGTGGAGACATGCTGACTGACTAAAATATTATGTACGTGGATTTTAGATTTTCTTACATTAATTTAAATTAGTCGTCGTGTTTTTTATTTAATTAGGTTAATTTAGTTAAGTTTTAAATTATTAGTTAGCTTTGTATTTATGTATTTAGGATAACTGACTTATTTTGTAAATATACGCCCCTCCTGGAAATCAACAGTAGAATCGTTGTAGAGGTTAGCGTATTTAAATAAAGTGTATGTATGTATGTATGTATACTATACTATACGATACGATACGATACGATACGATACGATACGATACGATACGATACGATACGATACGATACGATACGATACGATACGATACGATACGATACGATACGATACGATACTATACTATACTATACTATACTATACTATACTATACTATACTATACTATACTATACTATACTATACTATACTATACTATACTATACTATAGCATCAGGAATGTCCGGAAGTTGAGAAAGAACTAAAGAGATTGTTAAGAGCTGATGTACAAGCGGAAAGTGTCAGTATCCTTTTTGATGATTTTTTAGCTTTTTAGTTGTGACTTCGACAAACTGAATTGACAGAGCGGAAACACTTACATATTTTACAACTTTACACGGTTTGATGCGGTTTGTTGCATCGTATTGGTGACAAATATGTATAACATGCTATTGACAGTAGTACCTTGCATTACCACATCATTACCACCTCCCAAATTAACATCTCCTACATTAGCACCTCTCAAATTAACATCTCCTACATGAACATTTCCTACATTAGCGCTTCTCACATTAGCACCTCCTACATTAGCACCTCCCACAATAGCCTGGTACCCTGACCCAATTTCAGGGCTAAATCCACTTATGACGATTGCAATTTCACTCATAGCCAATAAAAACTCGCGAAATTTCAACCAATAGGAAAGCAGAAGTCTTTAGTGGTTACATGGCCCATATTCTTTGATTGGGCCAGGGTACCAGGCTACTCCCACAATAGCCTGACTCGTACCCAGTCGTCTCTGGAAATATTTGAGGTTTGTCGTGTCTGATGGACTGGGTACGAGTCAGCACAATAGCATCATCTACATTAGCACCTCCCTCATTTTGTTTTATATTTCACTACACGTTTCTTTCTGACGAAGGGCTTCTCTCGAAACATTAGACCTCCTTTATAAGTATTTTGGGAGAATTTTTTTTTTATTTGTATTAGCAATCATGTTGCGAGTTCTTGTATCATTCATTTTCAAATGATGCCAGAAATAAGACGGATACTTCTGAGTTTTTTTGCTTATCACTGGTAATAACGTAATACAACTTTACTCATAGCCAAACTATAGCATAGCCAAACTATAGCATAGCCAAACTATAGCATAGCCAAACTATAGCATAGCCAAACTATAGCATAGCCAAACAGCCAAACTATAGCATAGCCAAAGCAAAGTTACAAGTCAATAGGTTATAATTGTTTATGGTATGAGCGTGATTGGAGAGTGTCAACTTTATTCCCTTTGTAAACCGTGTTATTTAACAATTATTCGCCGAAGGCGAGGTGAATATCGGTGTATAATAACCGAGACGAAGTCGAGGTTATTATTCACCGATATTCACTGAGCCTGAGGCGAATAATTGTTTTAGTATAAATACACATTTTCGTACTTTTAGGAACAACATTTTCTTTAAAATTGTTAATTTCCTCGTCTGTCGCATGACAACTTGGCTGGCGGCCATTTTGAATAAACGCTGTAGGTGATTATCGAGAATTAATCCGAAGTAGCTCGCCCAATCAGCGCGCGTGATTTTCTATAATCACCTGTGTATTTATACTAAAACAATTTAAACTACACTCGTTTTCTTAGAACTTTTGCTCGTTTTGAAATAGTTTTATACTGGCTATGACTTGGCACATTTTAAAAAAAAATTATACATTGCATGACTATGTAGTATATTTAGTACTATCAAGTACTTTGAAATTACTAAATAAATATAAAAGGTTTTTTTACTTAACTTGCTAAAGCATTTGAATTGTTAGCAGACGAAGACAAAGGTGAAGAAAATCCAAGGTATATATATAGTGAGATAATAACATAATCATAATGATGATCATGATCATGACGACGACAGTGATGATGATAGATCATGATGATGATTACAATGATGATCATGTTGTGAAGAACGTATAATACTGATGACTAGACGAGTTCGTATTCAGTTCATCTATTTGAGTATTTCTCGGATCTTTTATTTGAGACTTTTAACATCATTTCTTTGTGAAATTTCTGACATTCCTCGCCCATAGCACTGTTGCTAACAAATATCATTCAGGCGAGGGTAGTCCATGTCTAATATGCACCAATTCTTGGATTAGGGTTTGTGTTGTTGTCAGGCTATATACATAATGTACTTTGGTTATTTTAGACATGCATAAACAAACAAACAAACAATGCCAATTATTTAATTTAATCATGCACCATAAATATTACGATTATTTAATCTTTTACGATTATTTAATCTATTACGATTATCTAATCACTGCAGCAAACGCTGATGGTGTTGTGAGATCTAAGTATTGATTTTGCGGCGGGAGGAAAACCGGAGCACCCTGGATAAAACGATTGAGGCACAAGAGCTAGAGAACGAACAACTCTACTCGCACGAATTCAACCGCGGGCTTGACTTTAGTGGTGAGAGACAGCACGCTAACAGCTGTGACATCCGTGCGTCCTAACTTATATAATCTCATTTTCTACCCGGTCTATATAACGCAATCATTATAGGCGCGTCTTTCCTCTTGCTCGGCATTTGAGAACTAAAGCTTAGACTCAAATTAGAGAACAATCTCGTACCCAGAGCCTGCGATCCTTTTGGGCATTACCAAGGATCAGAGGCTCTGGGAAACTCCGATGAAACTTGTCATCTGATTGGTTAGTTTAAAAACAGTAAAATTTCAAATAATGTGCACGTTGCTAACTTGTTTAATCGATTTCTCGACGTTTTGTAACACATAATTATACACGATAGACCCAAAATACAATTGAACACATGAAATAATTAAAAACAGCACAAAGTTAGAACTATTATATAGTTTATACAAGTTAGAACTATTATTATTCTCCTGCTTCGTCGCCAAACAAACGTCCATCGTCTGACTCGTCTCGTAATTCTTCGCAGTTCCGTCTCAGAACTTTAAAATTATATTAGAGAATACAAGGTCGATGTAGTTTAGCCAAAATTACTGACAGAAAGTACAATTCCTTACCTGAGCGGCTGAGCCGATCACTGCCGAGTGCCGACGGCGACGCGGACATATAAAACACTCTCGTTAAATCGCCCAGTTGACGATTTAGAGAAAAGCTAAGAAAGACCATTTGTATTGCAGCGCTTTGTCAAGAGCTTTGTAAAACATACTGGGCCATTCTTTATCGGTAAACAAATATTTTCCTTGGTCTTCGAACAAGCTAAAGATCGTCGATGACAGTAACAAATTATAGGGAACTGGGAACCAGAGGACTGGGAACAAAAACCCAATTTTGGGGTCTTTTTCATCGGAGTTTCCCAGAGCCTCCGTTCCTTGGTAATGACCAAAAGGATCGCAGGCTCTGGGTACGAGATTGATTAGAGAACTGAAGTCTAAACTCAACTTAGAAAATTGAAGTCTAAACTTAACTTAACTTAACTATAGAGAACTAAACTCAACGTATTTTCTGCTTGACCAGCAAACCAAGAACTCGTACAACACTTGTTTATAATTTTAGTTTGATATCTTCACCTCTGCCAAACGATCAACAAGAAAATGAGATACAGGGAGACCATTTGGCTTTCTTACATGAACCAATTAGTGACGAGGAGGACGAACTAGACATTGAAAATATTCACAAAGACACGAGCAAGTCAGATTTACAAATGTCAGAGGGAGAACAAGAAAGTTTATTGTATAATAAAGAAAAAGACAAAGATGAAGAAAGTGGTAAGAAAAAACTTCAAAATAAATGGCTTTGTTGAAATAAATTATAACTTTATCATGATTCATGAAACGCAAAACTACAGCGAGTAAAAGAATCGGTGTATCTAATTTACTGTTATTTTTTATTAAAGTTACGTTTACATATGGAGTTTAAAATCCCTGTTGTTTATTTTTACAGATATAAGAACCGACACACCTAATGCTGTATCAGACCATTGTGAGGAACTTAGGTTGAAGATCGAAGCACAGAAAGCTCGAATTCAACAAGCAGAAAACCCGTTCCTTAAGGTGAGATATTTAATACATGATTTGCATTGTTATACGTGCATCTATAGCATACGGTGGAGTGACTTGCAATGGCTCAGGGTAAATTTGCTATTTTTTGCTTGTGATTAGAGTTCTAACTCGCACAGATTGGCTAATTGGCTGCTAATAGGCCATTTACATGATGGCGTTAGCTGACTATAACTACCAGAATTCTCTGCCAGTATCCTTTAATTATATTAGCACTAAAATACTCACCCAACGCCATCGAACGTTGCATCGTGCAAATTGTCTGTTGGTTTGGTTAATTGGCTTGCCATCTTTCACCCTAGTGTTGTACACGATAGTGGAAGAAAATATTGCTTACACTAGTTTTTTTCTTCAACCCGTTTTTTTTTTTCTTCCTTTTTTCTTCAACCTGTCGAAGGCTGTAGACTGACAGCCGAAAGCTCGTTACAATAAACTTTTTGATCAGAGAACGTCTTGTCTAGTATTATTTTAAGTATGTTTAAACCTGATCGCGGTTCTTATATCTTTTCTATTAGTTTTTTTATTGAAAACGGACTTTAAACTATAAGTATTAATCAACATTTTTGGGTTAATATTTGAAAGTAAAACAACAAATTCGTGACTAGGGATAACAAAAACTTCTTTTTTACTGTCCAAGTTATGATAAGGACTGCCATCACCAGTTTCCTGTGCCTTACTTTAGCTTAACCTTGTATTCAAGGTCGTATTCACTAAATATAAGCGCGAGTCACACAATTATTCGCCGAAGGCGAGGTGAATATCGGTGTATATTCACCGATATTCACTGAGCCTGAGGCGAATAATTGTTTTAGTATAAATACACATTTTTCTTTAAAATTGTTAATTTCCTCGTCTGTCGCATTGACAACTTAGCTGGCGGCCATTTTGAATAAACGCTGTAGGTGATTATCGAGAATTAATCCGAAGTAGCTCGACCAATCAGCGCGCGTGATTTTCTATAATCACCGGTGTATTTATACTAATATATATTGTGCGCTGCTAGATACTGATCCTTAGCATGCAGAATTAGTGGTTTTCATTTTGATTAGTTGTCCATTCTTTATTTTTATTTTAGCAAAGATTTCAATCTACTCTGGAAAAACTACAACAACAATTGAACGACAAAGAAAACAAGGTATTGTATTATAGGGTTAATTGATGGTCACGAGTGTGATATGGGATTTAACATCGTGAGTGAAGCTCAACAGACACGAGGGGCCGCAGCCCCCGAGTGGCAGTTAAGCTTCACGACTCATGACTCTCTCGCAGTGAAATCATTTTGTTTTTTATTTAACTTACCGAGAAAGAAACAAGAGTTAGAAAGGGAGATAATCATTAGCATGCGATAAGCAGTCAAAACAATGAGATAACTAGTTATCCCACTATGCATACTCATCTGCATGCTAATCAGTTGAATAAAGGATTTAACCGGTCTGTTAGAACAATGAAATGTGGATGTGTCATGAGATAAATGCTTCTTATTCGTTCCTTGCATGCTTCTTATCTTTATATCAGATTGCTTTTACAAAAAAGTCTATAGAGAAATCTGTAGACAACTTATTTTATAAAGATGCCTATAGCGAATTGGCCGTTTTCTATAGACTTCTTTCGTAATGGTGATAGCAACAACGAATTAATGTTCTGTTAAAGTATTAATTTGTTAAAGGAGCAGTACGTGAGACGCCAAAAGTTTCTATAGATCCCAATTTTGATTGTTTTTAAAAGTGTTTTTAAAATAAAGAAAAATAGTCACTTTGCTTGTTGATCAATTTCTCATCTCGTTTCAAAGATATTTTGGTTTTAAAAAAATGCAAACAAGATACCTTATGACGTCATCTACTCCACTAATTTTGTAAAGAAGGAATATCTACAGAAATAGTAGGTAGATTGTGCTGAAACTTTGAAGCTGTTCTAATACGAATGGTACCTTGCAATATACACAGTAATAACTGTTGGAAGTAATAACTTCCTCATTTGGAGTTTGATCTGCATGTGTGGAGTAGATGACATCATAAGGCATCTCATTTGCATGTTACAAAAACCTGAATATTTCTGGAACATGATGAGTTATTGATGTAATAGGAACACTATACTTCCTCATACGGAAAGTACTTCTAGATAAAATCAAAATTGAATAGAAGATTTTCCATCTTACTGCCCCCTTTAAAGTTCACATTTAACCAAATCTATCCCGCGTAGGTTCCAATGATGACTGATTGACGAATGAGCTCACTCTTCCACGGGGAAGACGTTTTTTATTGTGCTCTTTTATGGTTAAATAGTTTTTAGGAAGATTGCATGACTGCGAGCGCTTTCTACTTTCCTGGTCCTGAAAAAGACCTGTTTGAATAAACTAAGCTGACCGGTCTCTAGATTTTGAACTTCTTAATAGGGCCATTTAAGCGGGAGAAAATAAGTCGCGGCTTGATTAAAACGCGTCTTATCTAAGTCGTGAACACACTCGTATAAGTCGTGACTTGTTTTGGACTAGTTTTAAACCCTGTTCTTATTTTAGCCGCGACTTACTTTGGCTACGAACAAATTGACCATTTATTTATACGAGTGTGTTCGCGACTTAAATAAGACGCGTCTTAATTAAGTCGCATCCTATTTTCTCCTGTATAAATGGCCCTATATATAGTATGCTATGTACATGCTTTATATGTTTGAACTATATGTATATACTACTGTCTATGTCACTGTACCAGTGAGCTCTATTATATAACTGGTGGCAAATCTTGTTCCCAGATCCCGCGATCCTTTTGGGCCTGAAGTACGTATAGTTCCAGTCTTTTATGCGGTCTGGTCAAGTCTGATCCGGTCAAAAGACCGCGTAGGAGACTGGAACTATACGTACTTTAGGCCTACATAACCGCCATGTTTGACTTCAATCTTGGCCCGGTGAATGACCAGCAGATACCACTCCAGTCATATATAGAGCTCACTGGTGTGTACATGTATAATCCTCGAGCCCGGGCGTAGGGCCGAAGCCCGGTAAGGGTGCTAATCTCGACACGCGTGGAGTTCATTTTACACGCGTGTTGAAATGCGAATCAGTTTGAGCGATCTGAATATTTATTTGTTTCTATGCATGGTACGTGCACTTGCGCGGTATTGATTTTGGGGCACTGGGAACAATAAAATCTATTCGTATAGGTAATAGCATGGTTTCGAGTGCAATTTGGAAAAAAACATGCACGAGTGAGTTTTTCAAAGACCTCAAGTTTTTCAAAGATTGAGGTCTTTGAAAAACTCACGAGTGCGTGTTTTTTTCAAATTGCACAAGAAATCATGCTATTACTTATTAATAATATACATGAACAAATGTAACATGAAGAGAATCTTTCCAATCAAACTGCTTTGTGCAAATACATGAAACAATTTAACAGGAAGAGCTTTTTCTCTAGTCAAAAATGATTTTTTCTGCACTGTATTTCCTCAAAACTGCACTGCTCTCAGCCAATCAGAATTGAGAAATTTTTTCATGTATATTATTATTGACAAAAATACTTGACAAAAAGATTTCAGAAAAGAGTGTTCTTGGATACGTATATCCCGTTCAAAAGGACAGAAACAAATCAACGTTTACGTATAGAACAACACCCGTCACACCGAAACTCGAAAGGAGGAAAAAGCAAAGCGAAAAAAAACAACGAAGAAAAAGCCGAAAAGTTTAATAAGCTTACGGTAAAAATATAGAGCAGCCGCTCTCAGTATTAAATCACGAACATTTAGTAGGAATGCTGTTCGAGTTTCCCTGTTTTTAATATATCCTATCACTGTTTATACAATAATGTTGTTTTCTATTTATCCGTTATGTTTTTGCTTGCCCAACATGTTTTACCTGTGGCTGCCGTCTTATCTCCTTTTAAATATTTTTCTTATGGTAAAGCCGCTTGTAACTAGCGTAGCTTGTTCAGTAATTTGGCATAAAAACCGGAAAAGGAGCAATTTTTCGTCTTTAAAACATATATTGCTGCATGTCGAAATATTAGATGTAAAGTCTAAGGTGAAAACAGTTTCAACCCTTCAGATTTTGGGATGAAATTTGTTTTTGCTATTCTAAATGATTTAAAATGCCATAAATGAATATAGCCGTAGCAGCCAGTCAGATAGCCTGCGAACCCAGACCTATTTTTCTGCCCACGTTGCCTCCGCGAAAACTACGGTCTGCGAACCCGATCCGAGATTTGATTTCCGTGACGTAATACCTTTTAAAAACAGGGAACTAACGCGCGGGATTTGTGCGGGATAAACTCGCAAACGCGTGGAAACAAAGGAGTGAAGATAAATGAACAATTCCCAATTCCTTTCTGAAATGACAGAAAGTATCGAGAGTGCGCTTATAAACATCAAGAGCATGCTATAAAATACGTCGGCAAAGAGAGAAAGGATCTTTTCGTGAATTTGGCTACTGGATTTGGGAAGTCCCTAATATTTCAAGGTATTGCCAATTGCCATTCGTGTTTGGTTCACTATCAGCTGAGCGAAGCCTGATCAAGTCAGTCGCCTTAATTCTTTTGGGATTTTAATATAGTGCCGTATCGCTGAACGAATCGCGTCAAATGTTCGGTTCGATCGACTAGTGATAGCGGTGCTAAACGGAGAATTTTCCATCGTGTTTGGATATAACATAGCCACTGGAAAGGGAGAGGGCTGTGAAAGTGGGCGTGACTGAGATTTATGTTATTGTTCGCCAAATTCAAGATCACGTGACGTTGAACCTGCATGATTGAGCACTAAAAAGCAAGATTTTACATTAGAGCAGCGAGGCGCGTACCTACAAGTGCTACAACGAAGTTCTTCTGTGATGGTTTCGATATAAATTCCACTTCATTTGGACATTGTATGCATAGATGGTCCTTCATGAAAACTCCCTTTGCAAAGAATATTTAATAAAGTGCAGTAAATTCGAATAAACGATCAATGGTCGGACCGAACACGGTGAGAGCCGAGGTAAAATAATGATACAATACTGTTTGCCAACAGTACAACTAAAACTAAAATTCGCTTTTGTCTTAATATGAATGGTTGTGCTAAATTATATGTCGTAAGTTGTGTTGCCTTCATTGAATATTAAATGCACTAAATGTCTGGTGTATTGCGTTTCATAAACAACGGTGAGGACTGGCAATTGTCGTATGCGTATCAGTTTATTAGAATAACTAAAGTATTAAGAAACATTGCCATCTGACAACAAAAGTGCAAAACTCCGATTTAATAATGGCACGGAGACGACAAATGCTTTTCGACTGCGTTGTTCCTTGGTTTTCTTTTATTAATAATTTGTAGCCATGCGGCGATTTATGATAATTTCAATTTATTCACACTATTTTTAATACTTACAATGAAAAATACAAAGTTTACATAGTGATACATAAATAAATCAGAGTAAAATATAAAACAAAATATTTTATGAAAGAATATACATATGTGAGAGTGTAATTAAAGTATAAAGCTTCGAGTTTAATCACTGCCTTGACATATTAATAAGTTGGGGATCAGCAGAGGATGAAATATTAAGATCGTGTCGAAGTAAGAAAATAGACATTGTATAATACGAGAATGAAATTCAGATCAACCTTGGTGACTTAATTTTTTTACATTGAAACAAAAAGGGTTTTTAAATCACTGGGAATATTTTCCCAGGTTTTTGTAGCTGAGAATCTTATAAATGTTTGTTTACAATAATTAGTCCGGCGGGGAGAAAATAGTTCGCGCTACGGCTAATTTGCTCACAATGCCAGAGTGTGAATTATTTGAGTGAGCCATGCATGAGTTAGCGCTTGATACGATTGTGTAATGTTCAAGGGATGATCATTTTAATGTCACGATAAAGTCCATCATGAAACCGAACGCCGATCATCTACACAACGATGCACCACCATATATATTTGTTTACGTCTTATTTGAGAAATGCACGACTTAAAAACTCTCACGGTCCTGTTAAAACCAATCCAATCTTTTTGAGGTGATTTCTTTGTGCACACAATCATATTATTGAATAAACTAATATCTAAAATTAACGCAGAATCAATGTAAAATATAAAATTTGTCATAAAAATGACGGACTACAGTATACACTATACAGCACTGTCGCTGTCTTAAGTTCGTAGGTCGTCAAAAACCGAATTCCTACCGAATTTTGTTAACGAAATACAAGGGTACTCCTTTGGACTTGTAAATATCATGTTTCTTGTGGATTTTTAGAAGTCACCATAACCGACATCGTGCCGTTTAACGAAGAACAAGGTTATAATCTAATGTAAGCCATATGAAAGAATACACTGGCCATGCCGGTTCAAGATCACGTGACGCTCAGGCGTGAAATTTTTAACATCAAACCGGAAGTTCTATTGTTTCAGAGCGGAGTTTCACAGCCCTCTCCCTTTCCAGTGGCTATGGATATAACCAGAGTTTTGGCTAGGTGATGAAAGATGATATGGCGGGAAATGGTTCACAGCGACGTTTATAATACAAGAAGGTTGTGAAAGCTGTGGCAGTAGATGTGTCAATTTCAGAACAATGGTATGTAATTGCAACAAATCGTAAACAACACCATGAAGTCTCTGCAAATATCAGAGGAGGTTGGACAAGTGCCGCAAAGCATCATGGTCCTAACGCTAAAATTGATAAATTATTGATTCATTTGCATCTGACCGCAGACGAGGAATGAACTCTGCCCGGTGGACTAGATGCGCGAAACCTTTTGAAAACTCGTCACAGTTGATCCAGAATTGATAAATCTGATGGTCAGGAAAATGCGAGAACAATTCGTGACGATCATAGACAATTAATATGATCAGATTGTGCTTTATTTGGCGTATATTCTTGACAATGGCGGATGGGCATTCAAGATAGTTTTCAAGGACCACTCAATCCTTCGGATTCGACGCATTTTATATTACAAATAATGTAACAAATCAGAAATGAATTAGATATTTACAACAAAGAAAAGGATTTGGTTGTGCGGTGCAACGTGTGATTCGTTACAACTGGAGAAAAGCGTGAGGTGAGATATGAGAAATCAACATTATTTGTTGTTTAGTGGTTTATGATTTCCCTCTTCCTTCATACTTAACTTTATGCTTGTAGTTGTATCCCAAATTTTATAAAATTGTGAATAAAGCTTGCCTAAAATTTTTTATTCAATAACTATCTTGTATTTTTCTTTGTATTAAGGTGAATTCAAAATCCGAAATCGAGATAATTTATTTAATTGCCTCCAGAATCTATTGATAAACTTGGTATAACTGGTCAAATGTTCAAATATTCTATTTTAACAAATAAAGTGTATTTCCTGTATCCTAAATATATATGTAAATAAGGAACTTGAATAGAATTAAAATGTTGCTCAATATTGATCTTGGTTGCTTCTAAAGCACTACTGTACTGACACAAGTATTCAATCAGGGGCATTGTTAACATTGGTCCAACACTCAACACTTTTGCAGTCAACCCCCCCCCCCCCCCCCCCCCAAGAAAACATCAACTTCAGCGAGGGCATCAGAAAAGTTAATTAAGGTAGACAATGATGTGAATGGGTAATCAAACTAAAAGACAGACAAAGTCCAATAAATGAACTATAAGGCAGACAAAGTTCAGCCCAAGGGTGTCTGTCTTAAACAGAGTTCACTGTTTATCAGTATATACACATGCAGTAGCACTCAAAGGCAAAGGGATGAATAATACCCAGGCATTTATTTAGGCTTTGAGACACAGCATTTGAATTGTATAATACTATGTGAGATAATACCTCTGTGTTAGAATTTTATTAGTTACAGTATGTCCACAATTATGCATTGTTATGTAATTATACAACTGACAACATGCAAAACTTCAAACTACATATTTGAATGTTATTTGGCAAAAGAGAATCCATCAATTTATCATCATAAAAATCCTGTTCAGATTGGTGCTTGTGCCCGGGCACTGCATGGGCACGGGGAACTCAGTCTGAACACTTGAACACTGCCAAAGTAAGTTATTCCAACACTGACATCTGTACTGTATCTCTTAACTTCCTGTAAAAAAATAGGAAGTGCAATGGAATTATTAACCTTTCATGTCTTAAAAGTTGACTGTACAGCTAATGCCTAACTATTGTATTCACTTTGTGGGTGTACAAACCAAGGGGTGGACACAAGGGCATCCCCCCCCCCCCCCCCACACACACACACACTTGGTTAAAGTCCCCCTTTTGCAACAAAAAAGCCCTTTATCAGAAGACATGTGCCTCAAGGGTCGTTTTGAACCTCTGCCCTGAAACAAGGTACTTTTGAAAGTGTACACTTCCCCCACCCCATCAGCTTTCTTCCTACATCACTGACTCAGTTGAAATGAACAACTGGGGCAAAAGGGATAATAAATATTTGTAACTGAGAAACAATATGAACAACAACAAATTTTAACAAATTAACAAAAAATAAAAAATACTACAACTACAATATATTATTCACAATAACAATGACCAACAATAAACTACAAATGATCCACACATCAATTTTAATAATCATACTGCTGTCATGGAACACAATGTTATTTATTATATTTAAAAAATATCTATACATATCAGGCCTGTATACATATATAACAGATCTTTAAGAAAGTTCAGTTCATTCTGTAATAATATTTACAGAATGTATGTACTAGGCTTGATATGCACCTGAATGGTGTTTTTATACAGCGAGGTCAAGCGTTTTGGACCATAAAAACAGACAAATACCAAATTTTACTCTTTAATAATTGTCCACCACTCATTCTACACTTACTCTAAAGAATAAAGCTCGAAATATTAGGAAACTTCCAAAATTCTTGAGAAAAAACAAGCTTTAGTTGGCGAAAGGCTCTCTTAAATTTATTAGGCGCCATCTTAGAAAAAGCCAAAATACCATGGTCGGTTCAACGGCGAATATCTCGAAAACGGTTGAGAGGTCCCCGGGGGTCGTCCGGATAGAATCAAACATTAGACACTTCTTCAACTTATTTCGCTAAAATTAGAGAATTCGAACCGTTGGAATTCGAGATTTTTTGCTTTGAAGATTGTTGACAAACCGGAAGTGGGGTCTTCGCTTCGCGCAACACGACCTACATAAACGATCAAAACAAAGTAGAAAAAATACAGTTACCTTGCAAAATCCTGCAGATATGGATAGTCCAACAATATATCAAACGATATCGCTGCTTTTTTAAAGAAAAAAATGAATGACAATAGCGTAATATTCGGTATTCTAAGTCCAATGCAAAAATTTCAGCCGATCAAACGATGAGAAAATGAAGCCATTTCATTGGTCGAGATATTCACGTGGTACTTGTCCGGCCTCCTCTGTGCAAATATTATACTCGCTGAAATGCGATTCCAAATTTGTTCTTGAGAGTGCAATATGTTTTATGACTATTATGTTGTTGTGATTATATTTAAGACAAAAATGTTGAGAAAAATATCTGCTGTTCTTTGTCCTAATATAAATTAGTAAATTACAGCTTTCATAACTAGCATCAGCTGGAGAGAAAACAAAACAAAAAATAGTTTATCTCTGAAACTTTTATATTAAATATGTCATTACAGCGGATTAACGACAACAATTGTCGCTGTTATAGTTGCAACAATTATTATCTGTTGACGTTTCCAGGCAAAATGTCAGGTACCTTGCATCAGTCAATTCCAGCTGCGACCACCCCCCCCCGGGACAGTGTGGGGCATTTGCACGCTTACTTGTCCCCACGGCCGGGCATTTGCAGCTGCGTGTTCACCCGGGGGCCGGGCATTTGTCAATATCGGGTTATTACCCCCCGGGCATTTGTCGCTCACGGAGAAAAGACCGCGGCCACGAGTTTCCTTTGTTATATGCCAAAATGGACGACTTTATCGGCAAGGACGAGAGCTTTGTTGTGTCTTGGCTGAAGAAAGAAGGCCTAGATAAACTTGTGGACATATTTAAAGGTAGGCTGTCTTATTTTTATAAAGGTTTATAAAAGGTTTTTCTGCAATATTAGCAAGTGTGTCACAGCCTTTCGTCGATGTTTTCATCTGAAGTGAACACGATAGTTTTCCTTGTTTTTTTTAAAAAAAATCCCCAAAAGAACAATGAACAGAGGTATAAATATAAATTGTTAAAACGCATGTAATTAATTTAGTACATTCTTTGAAATTGACTAATTTGTCGGCCCGGGGGTGGGGCATTTGTTTTGCTTTTTCGTCCCAAGGGTGGGGCATTGTTCCTTCTTTTTTTGCCCTACCCCCGGGCATTTGCACGAAAAAAATGGAAATTTACCAATGCCCGGGGGTTGTCCCGGGGGGGGGGATGATCGCAGCTGGAATTGACTGATGCATTACCGGCATACACAGGAGTTACATTTCTTTGTATTGTCTTTTGTTTATCATGGCCATATATATGCTTGTGCTTATGCTCTAGTGAAAACCAGGCTTTATACTACAGTTATCATGATTATTGTCGAACCAGCCACTGCTATACTGGGAAGCCACTCAGGATTTTATTTTCTTGAAGACGCGCAATAGTCATAAAAAAGGCATAGAGAAGAGGGGCTCTCTGTTTCCATTCTAGGCATAACTTTTCATTCATTAACAATTCAAAACTTGTTAACTCCTCCTTTCTTTTTACTCGGAGCGTGTCGTCGTGAATATAAGCCGTTAACTTCCAAAGTCAGAAGTCCAGGACGCATCGTTTCAACGTGTCATTCTTCAATACCGCTTTAGCAATTCCGTGGCAATTCTCTGATGAGAGCCGTGAACAATAGCCGTGAACAATTGCTTTTCCGAGGACCGCATGCAAAGTCATTTACTAGTTCTTTCCGTATTGTTTTACTCAGATATTCTACAGTAAGATGAACTTTATTAGTCTCTTTCTTTTGCATTGAGTTTCTGAAGCTGCTCGAACTGGTGAATGTGAGTTTCAGGCTTTCAGCTTTCTTGAGCGGCGTGGAGGTCAACATCTGGTTAGTGTTACATGTAAATACCGTGTCGCGGGAAATGTTTTTTGACAACGAAAACAAGTATCGGCCTGGTGTGACAATTTCTGTGGAGTGTCGTTCATCGTTATATAATATTATACAATATACTTGTCAAAAATTGCAAATATTTTGTGCTCCTTCCTTGACTAATGACTTCGTTCAGCGTGAGTCCACGCGTGGGCAATTTTAGCTAAATACATTTTCAAATTTGATTGGATAACACGAGACAAAAGGTATTACGTCACGGAAATCAACTCTCGGCTTGGGTTCGCCAGACCGTAGTTTTCGCGGAGGCAACGAGGGCAGAAAAATAGGTCTGGGTTCGCAGGCTACCTGTCAGATGTTTCAGTAGTTTTCAATCAATTCAAATATTCAATGCCTTTGAAAAATGCAAATATTTTTAGATGCTCTAGCAATGTTCTTTGTAAACATGGAAAGAAAGAACTGTAGAATATAACGCTAATATTTTGCCGATATTTTGACACCTGCTTCGGTAGCCTGCTAACCTGAGTATCAGTCTCTCTTGAAAGAGAGCCTGACACAAATCATTGATTCTTCCCCTCCGCCCCCTATTCATGTGACGCGCCATGGCCAATAAAAATCACTTCCTGTTTTGTATTGCACTATTGCGTGTGTCTATAAAAAGCTTCACCAAACAAATTAACGAAATCGAACCTCAAAAAATTCATTGCTTGTGCATAAACATCTTCAAACACACGTTTATTCAGTTTTCAAGTAATCTTTCGAAGTGGCAATGCCGAAGTAAAATCTAGTTCTGTATACCACGAAAGCCGGGTAGGGACTTCAGACTTCAGATTTCAGACTTCTGCTCGCAGGGTAAGTTTGCCAGCCGTTCAAAATAAATAAAGAGGTGAATGTATTGAATTTAATATTCATCCCCCTCAATGGCCGCCGCTTAAGGGCTAATTTACATATCATAGTCCTTATAAAATGGCATATTAAAATGAAAATTCTGCTGATTGAGTATCTCGCCTACTATTTGCCGACCTCTCTATATAAGCAACAGCGATTTTCAAATTATTCCCTTCCTTATATTTCTTTAAATCAGGTATACCTACGATCCGTCAAATGACTATATCTCTCGAGCTATCGTTTGTCAGTTTGAGCCTCCGTCAATCATGGTGAGTTCAAAATGCCCATTGTCTTGTTGTCATTACAAGTCGGGCAGTTGTTAAATTAGAGGTATACAACTACAGCCAATTTGGTCAATATGTAATCTATTACATGCAGATAAAGATTCCTCTATCAACTCTGGAACATTTGACCAAAGAATATTTTGAAAGTATCAAACAAAATCCTACGGCAGTCCAGTGGTGCATGACCAGTGAACTCGATGTCAGTTAAAATGTGATACCTGGAACGCTAACGTCCAGTCATTCGGGGGGCAAAAAGTGAGGCAAAAAGTTCCAGGCCCTTGCGCGGTTTGCAGGTACGATTCAGTCTCCCACAAAAATATTTTTTTACACGGTCACCGGTCTTGAGCGAAGACTCGAAATTAAGGTTTGAAAAATTGTTTACACTAAACGTGCATTTAATGGTTTCCCATTGTTGTGCAGTGCTGTTGTTGTTTTATTTACTGTATAGCAGTCCGAAATTATACAGTAAATTAAGCTCGGGTCTCGGGATGAAAATAGGCTGAGAAAACAGACGCCTTTTGCTGATGATGAAAACAGCCAGCTGAAAAGATGAGAACAAGAGTGAGAAAGCTATTGTTGTACGAGTAAGTTTGAAGACGTATTGATACTTGATATCCAATGTCATTTTCTTATTTCTGCTCCTTTATTCTTTGTTCGAATGTGTTAAACGGCATTATGATATTTTAAGAAATAACTGACATGAACTAGATTGTTTATTTTTCACATTTACTCATGGCTAGTTGTTGTTTTCGGTACGAATGCGGAATGCTTTTTAAACAAAAGGACACTGATGAAACTGGTACTAACCTAAACGGCATATTCTATACTAAGTTCGTGTTGATTTTTTGTATCCTCTTCGGAGTGACGAAACGCTAATATATATGGTTTATAATATAACGAAAATTTGATTTAATTTCTTCACTGACAAACTTCGTGCACATTTTGTAAAGACAACGACTTTTATTACTATAGCAACAAATAGACAATCACTGCATAATTAGTTCGGCAGCATAGCACAACCAATTAAAATTTAAAATGCACGTTTAGCAAAGCGTGATAAAATGATTCAGTGACAAAATAATTTGATAAATAATTTTTTCAAACCTTTTCGAGCCTTCGCAGTTCGCTCAAGACGGGCGGCCGTGTAAAAAACATTTTGTGGGAGACTGAATCGTACCTGCAAACCGCGCAGGGGCCTGGAACTTTTTGCCTCACTTTTTGGTTCTTCGTTAGCGTTCCAGGTATCACATTTTAACTTACATCGTCATCGAGTTCACTGTGCATGACCTACTTATTTGTTTACTATTTACTCGGGCTACTTGTGGTAGACGAGTCTATGTTTCGAAATGGCAATCATTACGTCATCCCATCAGGCCTTGCGCGGCTGATGATGCGTGCCAAATGCTAGACTTCATGTTTTCTTTCTTCGCTTTCCCATAGCCACTGGAAAGGGAGAGGGCTGTGAAACTCCGCTCTGAAACAATAGAACTTCCGGTTTGATGTTAAAAATTTCACGCCTGAGCGTCACGTGATCTTGAACCGGCAAGGCCAGTTATTCTTGCATGTGGCTTACATTAGATTATAACCTTGTTCTTCGCTAAACGGCACGATGTCGGTTATGGTGACTTCTAAAAATCCACAAGAAACATGATATTTACAAGTCCAAAGGAGTACCCTTGTATTTCGTTAACAAAATTCGGTAGGAATTCGGTTTTTGACGACCTACGAACTTAAGACAGCGAAGGTGCTGTATAGTGTATACTGTAGTCCGTCATTTTTATGACAAATTTTTTATTTTACATTGATTCTGCGTTAATTTTAGATATTAGTTTATTCAATAATATGATTGTGTGCACAAAGAAATCACCTCAAAAAGATTGGATTGGTTTTAACAGGACCGTGAGAGATTTTAAGTCGTGCATTTCTCAAATAAGACGTAAACAAATATATATGGTGGTGCATCCTTGTGTAGATGATCGGCGTTCGGTTTCATGATGGACTTTATCGTGACATTAAAATGATCATCCCTTGAACATTACACAATCGTATCAAGCGCTAACTCATGCATGGCTCACTCAAATAATTCACACTCTGGCATTGTGAGCAAATTAGCCATGGCGCGAAATATTTTCTCCCCGCCGGACTAATTATTGTAAACAAACATTTATAAGATTCTCAGCTACAAAAATCTGGGAAACTGATTCCCAGTGATTTAAAAACCCTTTCTGTTTCAATGTAAAAAAATATTAAGTCACCAAGGTTGACCTGAATTTCATTCTCGTATTATACAATGTCTATTTTCTTACTTCGACAGGATCTTAATATTTCATCCTCTGCTGATCCCCAACTTATTTAAAATATGTCAAGGCAGTGATTAAACTCGAAAGCTTTATACTTTAATTACACTCTCATATATGTATATTCTTTCATAAAATATTTTGTTTTATATTTAACTCTGATTTATTTATGTATCACTATGTAAACTTTGTATTTTTCAATGTAAGTATTAAAAATAGTGTGAATAAATTGAAATTATCATAAATCGCCGCATGTCTACAAATTATTAATAAAAGAAAACCAAGGAACAACGCAGTCGAAAAGCATTTTTCGTCTCCGTGCCATTATTAAATCGGAGTTTTGCACTTTTGTTGTCAGATGGCAATGTTTCTTAATACTTTATTTATTCTAATAAACTGATACGCATACGACAATTGCCAGTCCTCACCGTTGTTTATGAAACGCAATACACGAGACATTTAGTGCATTTAATATTCAATGAAGGCAACTCAACTTACGACATATAATTTAGCACAACCATTCATATTAAGACAAAAGCGAATTTTAGTTTTAGTTGTACTGTTGGCAAAACAGTATTGTATCATTATTTTACCTCGGCTCTCACCGTGTTCGGTCCGACCATTGATCGTTTATTCGAATTTACTGCACTTTATTAAATATTCTTTGCAAAGGGAGTTTTCATGAAGGACCATCTATGCATACAATGTCCAAATGAAGTGGAATTTATATCGAAACCATCACAGAAGAACTTCGTTGTAGCACTTGTAGGTACGCGCCTCGCTGCTCTAATGTAAAATCTTGCTTTTTAGTGCTCAATCATGCAGGTTCAACGTCACGTGATCTTGAATTTGGCGAACAATAACATAAATCTCAGTCACGCCCACTTTCACAGCCCTCTCCCTTTCCAGTGGCTATGGCTTTCCTGAATCCTGATGTTTGATCAAGTTGTTTGAAGTCAAGTGTTCTTTCTTGGACGTATTCAGTGTGTTCACAGACATAGCTATTGTTCAGTAATGTCGCTGGCAGCATAGACAATCCATGGATTGTCTATGCTGGCAGGTATCTTGATCTTATATACGTTTACAATCGCTGATTAAACATGATCGTGCTGTGTTGATACCAGAAGGGACTCGACCTATGAACGCTGTGTGGAAATACGTTAAATACAGGCAATCGTGTTTTGTGTATTGTGTTTTCTATCGGAGAATTAGATTGTGTTTTGACTATTTTCTGTGACCAATGATGTTTAGACTTTTATAGGTAATTAATTAAGCTGCGAGTTTGCAGTAGCCCAAGTGAACGCTAGCCTGCGTGCAGACGCTCCTTCCCCCTCCTGGAATCGGGAAACGGAGGTCTGCGAAACGGCGTTCGTAATCGTGTTCCTGGACACGTGAACCAAAATAATTAATTTTATATGCTAGCATAATTACCACACCAATACTGCCATTTGCAAGCCACCATTATTAGGCTTGCGATTATTTTCACGTTTGTTTATGTTCGAAAGTTGCAAGTTTCATCTGAAAACGTTGAACATTTAAAAACAAATCATTCAACTTGCGGCGTCATATTTTGACAGGTTTCTTTGAAATGACGCCGCAAGTTGATTGTTTGTTTTTAAATTTCAACGTAATTTCTGGTGAAGTTTGCAAATACAGTGTTTATTTTTGTCGACAGTTCTGTGCTGAGAGAGATTATATTGATGATAGAATGGACGAACTGGCGAAAAGTCAACAGCGTTTGGGTGCGAAGAAATTGAGACTTTTGTTGGTGTCGATGTTGTTATTTAATATTCCAAGCTGATTGCGATTTATATTGTCTGGAACGGTAGCAAGTCGTTTCGACGGAGAACTCGTGTGAGTACTCGCACAATCGATTTCTCACGACTGGCATGGAAGTGTTGAATGATATTGTAAATCGTAGAGGTCGGCCTCGACTTTTCGCAGATTATTTTATATTACACCGCGGCATTTTTTTAAGCTCCTCGACACAATTAAGACCTGCAAATATATGGTGACTTCGAATGAACAATAAATTCAAGCGTATACCGTACTAATTCTTCTTTCACTTTAAATGCACCTTTACCTTTAATTTCACAAGAGCAGAGAATACATGTACATGTTGACATTTCAAAGTGGACAAAGGTAGACAACTCGCTATAGCACTTCCTGATCATCAGAAATCTGACCAATGAAATATCGGCTACTTTAAATTATCCTTTGTCAACCAATCACATATTAGTCCTTAAAATCCAGTGACGACTCACGTGACCAGAACACGATTACGAACACCGTTTCGCAGACCTCCGTTTCCCGATTCCAGGAGGGGGAAGGAGCGTCTGCACGCAGGCTAGTGAACGTCTGACCAGGCGTCTTGTTTCAACATAATTTGGCGGATCGTAGATATACCTGATGAAAATAAATAGGTTACTGAATGATTGGATAATGGTTGTTGTTTAGATCTCATCAGGAGGTCAGCAAATAGTTGGCAAGCTTACGCTCAACGCAGGCCGCATTACGCTGCTCAGCCGTAAACACAACGTCATAATGAAAATATTGTTTTATTTATTTTATTTATCAAATAACGATATTCTTTATGTCGTCGTGTTTACGGTTGAGCAGCGATAACCCGGTCTGCGTTGGACGTCGAACGCCGTGTGTAAATATATAAACGTGACTCTACACCTAAGATTCGGTTCGGTCTGACAGTGTTTCAAAGCACAGACTACGTCATCAGCGACGTTTATAATCAAACACAATTAACAAATTGACTAGTATTATCGGTAGAGACACAATATTAAAACACCAAACAACAGAAATAACAATCAAGTGCTCGTGCCCACGGTGTCCACTTTTAAACTGTGTTAACGGTTCAAAAAAAAGTCCATACTATAGGCGCCTGTAGGAAACGTTCCAATTGCCTATATGTACCAACAGAGAACTATAGACAGCATGCTTAAAAATTCTTATTATAACTGATCAGATAATTGATAAGCTCTGCCCGCAGGGTAGCTTACTTTAATATTCCTGGGGCTTTTATTCCGAACTCGAAGTCCGAAGTCTGAAGTCCGAAGTCTGAAGTCTTTTTTATTAACTTACAATCATTAAATATGATTGATAGAATAGACAAGAGGGCGTAAATTTCATTTTTATGTCTAACCAGAGCATATAACAACAATAACAAGAACAAAAACTAAACTAAACTAAGTTTAGTGTGAAGTCTGAAGACCACTGTGAAGTATGCACCACATTCAGCCTTCGATTCAGCCTTCGATTCGGCCTTCGATTCAGCCGTCGATTCAATTATCGCATTTATTGTGAAGTTACCTCCATATTCATCAGGTGGTCGCTATTGCAGAATATCATACGAAAACACAATTTTCTCAGGCGCTACTCTATACCATTTTCTTCAAATTTACATATGTTGTACAGAATTTCATGCTCTTTAATTTGGTATAAGTCGCCAGAGTGCCACAGACCCATGAACGACGCAGACGAGCTTTAAACAAATTGCGGCGCGGCGTCATAAATACGACTGACGGGGGTTGCCTTGCATATTTCAGATTACCTCAGATATAAACACAATTATCTCAGGCGCTATTCTATACGATTTTTTTGAGATTTACATATGTTGTACAGAATTTCATGCTCTTTAATTTGTTATAAGTCGCCAGAGTGGCACAAACCCTTGAACGACGCAGACGAGCTATAAACAAATTGCGCGCGGCGTCATTAATACGACTGACGGGGGTTGCCTTGCATATTTCAGATTACCTCAGATATAAACACAATTATCTCAGGCGCTATTCTATACGATTTTTTTGAAATTTACATATGTTGTACAGAATTTCATGCTCTTTAATTTGTTATAAGTCGCCAGAGTGGCACAAACCCTTGAACGACGCAGACGTGCTTTAAACAAATTGCGCGCGGCGTCATAAATACGACTGACGGGGGTTGCCTTGCATATTTCAGATTACCTCAGATGTAAACACAATTATCTCAGGCGCTATTCTATACGATTTTTTTGAAATTTACATATGTTGTACAGAATTTCATGCACTTTAATTTGGTATACGTCGCCAGAGTGGCACAGACCCATGAACGACGCAGGCGAGCTTTAAACAAATTGCGGCGCGGCGTCATAAATACGACTGACGGGGGTTGCTTTGCATATTTCAGACTACCTCAGATATAAACACAATTATCTCAGGCGCTATTCTATACGATTTTTTTGAAATTTACATATGTTGTACAGAATTTCATGCTCTTTAATTTGGTATAAGTCGCCAGAGTGGCACAGACCCATGAACGACGCAGGCGAGCTTTAAACAAATTGCGGCGCGGCGTCATAAATACGACTGACGGGCGTTGCCTTGCATATTTCAGATTACCTCAGATATAAACACAATTATCTCAGGCGCTATTCTATACGATTTTTTTGAGATTTACATATGTTGTACAGAATTTCATGCTCTTTAATTTGGTATAAGTCGCCAGAGTGGCACAGACCCATGAACGACGCAGGCGAGCTTTAAACAAATTGCGGCGCGGCGTCATAAATACGACTGACGGGGGGGGGGGTTGCCTTGCATATTTCAGATTACGTCAGATATAAACACAATTATCTCAGGCGCTATTCTATACAATTTTTTTGAAATTTACATATGTTGTACTAATGACGCCGTGCGCAATTTGTTTAAAGCTCGCCTGCGTCGTTCAAGGGTTTGTGCCACTCTGGCGACTTATAACAAATTAAAGAGCATGAAATTCTGTACAACATACTACGGATGTCACCGAAGTGTCGAAACGCGAAAAAATTCGCACGACGACCACGCCTACAAATGTTACCCGCCCCGCCCACAAACTTATACGTTTATTCATGCTTTTGCCACACGTTTCTGGTTGGCAAAATGGGTGAAGTTAATAAACATGGTCGAACTTATATCCGCGGAAAAGCTTTGAATGACGATTTTAGATCCCTTGTTATCGACACAATAGTTGAGGCGGGAGGCGACGTAGTGACCGGCTTTTTCGAAGGAAGCTACGCTGCTGTGGCTTCAAGACTAAAAGTTTCAACGGAAACCACAAAAAAGATTTGGAAATATTTTTGTGCTTCTGGCGAACCAAAGGGCCCAAAGTCCCGTGCGAGTGGCGCAAAACACCTTAAACCAGAAGATTTGGAGTTTATTGAATTTCTGAAGACGGATAAGCCGTCAATGACATCAGGAGAATTGTTAAAAGAAGTTAAGCGCTAAGAAGTTAAAAGAAGTTACTGTTTTATCCCGGGAGGTACCAGCAAAGAAGCGTTGAATAGAGCTGTTCGAAGTTACATGAGTGGAGGAAAATGGTCGCGGAAACGGATGGTTAGAGCTGCCGCCGAGAAATTTACTCCAGAAAACATTGAATACTGCCAACAATTTCTTGATTACATTTCGACAGTAAATCCTTATAAGCTTAAATTTTTTGATGAATTAGGAATTAAACTTCCTGATGTAGCGAATCCAAATTATGGTCACTCATTAGTGGGAACGTCATGCGTAGAAATATTTCGAAACATGCAGACACCGAATATCACTCTAAATCTCTTGTGTGGAGCAGACGCAATTATGTATGCAAACACAGTGCGTGGGGCGAGTAATACTGTGAAATTCCTCGAGTTTTATGCCCAAGCATCGCAGAATTTTCAGCCCGATGGAAGACCCATACTTGCATACGGCGATCATATTATTTTAGATAACTGCGCCATTCATCATTTTCAAGGGGGACAGATTCTAGGTGAATGGCTCGACAATATAGGATGTACTCTTGTTTATTTACCGACTTACTCTCCAGAATTTAACCCAGCTGAGTTGGTGTTCAACAAGCTAAAAACAGTACTGAAAAGATTAGAGTATAGAGATTTACTGAGAGATAACTTGCATGTTGCTGTATACGAAGGGCTAAAAGAAATAACATCGGCTGATATGCGTGGTTTTTATCGTTACACAGGTTATATTGATATCTAATTAACCAATTTCCCAAAAATATGAATAAGTTTATTAATACAATGTAAATAACAAAAACTAGAAGAACTTTGAACATAAACAGTTAACTAACTTGTAGTTCATGTTTACATTATTAAACTGAAAGCAAAATACGTCTGTCCATTCAGTGTGTTGCGCTCGTATTGCTATAATAATGTGAACTAGCTACCAATTGACTGATACAGTTTTTATCTGAATTATGATCGGATATACATTTGGTAAGAACATGAACATTGTCGGTCATTGAAATTACCGTAGCTTTATACTTATTTTCATTTTTCAAGAAGTCTCGCAGCTTCAAAAAGCAAACCTAAGCCTCCCACATCTTCTTCTGTTGTTGTTGACGTGTCGACGTTAATTTCAAAAGGCCTTGCGTCATATCTTGAACGGATTGCAAACTTTGATTGAGACCAATTTGTAGCAAGTATTCTTCTTCGCGCTTACTATTCGGCTCAGCAAAAAGATCCAGTAATGTTGAGCCCGTCGTTGCTCCAGATTCTTCGTCTACAGGTTTTTGGGTTACAACGGCTGTACTATTGGGAACTGGACCACGACCTGGGAAATTTATCCCTTTCTTTTCCCACAAATTCTTTACCGGATTAACATGTTCATTGTCATCCTGGAAATTACTGGCGGGTGATTGGCGAAGAATATCGAAACGTTCGTTGTAACATTTTATGAAGTTAGGGATGTCAGATTTAGATGGCAATTTCCCCTGACAAACTCTTTCCAATTTCCTTACATCAGAATTTACTACTAACCAGTTGGGAACAAGTTGGCCTGTTGTAGATGTGCGCAAATATTTTTCAGGATCACTGTTAATTAAGTCCGTCTGAACTTTGGCAACAAAAGTATCTTGAACACCTTTCAACATTTGTTTTTTGCTCTTTAAATCTTCTTGGATTTTAACTAGCTTAGCTTTCGTGCTTTTCAATTCTTCTCTCTTTACCTTTAAAAACTTACTTTCATCTGGATGGCGTTTAATATCATGACACAACGGGGCGGATACACAAGGTGCAAACACACAATTGGTTTTATTGTGACCTCCGGTGTGACAGTTCGAACACAATGGGACTTTAGCGTTATCCTTTGGTTCTTTACTCTGTTCTAGCTCAAATAATTCACGTTCTTTTTCTCTTACCACCGTCTGTAGTTGTTGTTCCTCTGTTTCTAGCTTTGAAAATTATTTCTGCGTGGGAGATATGTACTGCTCTGCTTCCCGGGGGCTTCGGTCATTGTTATCAGCAATATCAGGCGGTATAAAAGCATCATCATCAGATTCGTTGTTTAAATTATTTTTAATTCTTGTTTTTTTCTTTGAAACGTTTTGCTTACCAGGAGATGGAGAGTAAACTCTCTTCGACCCCATTTCATTGCTTTGCGATAGCGGGGACGCCGATACTTTTAATGTCACTCTTAGGATATCCTCCCTGTCTGGAACTACTTCGGCTGATTCAACCATGTCGACGAAGGATTCGAAGTCACTGCATCTGAGATCTATCCAATCTTTGTCGCTGTGCATGTATTTAATGTTTAAAATGTTGTTTGAAAATCTACACTTTTCTTGCAAATGTCGAATTAACAAACCAGGAGTAAACTTTTCATATCTTCTTCATGAACGAAAAATTTTGCCATTTCTTTTGTTCGCCGCCATGCTCCACTTTAAATTCATATCTCCGACCTCTCCCAGAAAACATATTCAATCGCAATTAAGTGGTTTAGCTATGTAAAACAGAATACTTTGCTTTATAACGAAGTACTTTACGATCGAAAGCCTCTGAATCAGTGCTCTGAACGCCTTGAAGTGTTGACAAATAAAAGCATGATAAAGGCACACGTTTGTGGGCGGGGCGGCTAAGGTTTGTAGGCGTGGTCGTCGTGCGAATTTTTCACGTATCGACACTTCGGTGACATCCGTAGTATGTAAATTTCAAAAAAATCGTATAGAATAGCGCCTGAGATAATTGTGTTTATTTCTGAGGTAATCTGAAATATGCAAGGCAAACCCCGTCAGTCGTATTAATGACGCCGCGCGCAATTTGTTTAAAGCTCGTCTGCGTCGTTCAAGGGTTTGTGCCACTCTGGCGACTTATACCAAATTAAAGAGCATGAAATTCTGTACAACATATGTAAATTTCAAAAAAATCGTATAGAATACCGCCTGAGATAATTGTGTTTATATCTGAGGTAATCTGAAATATGCAAGGCAACCCCCGTCAGTCGTATTAATGACGCCGCGCGCAATTTGTTTAAAGCTCGTCTGCGTCGTTCAAGGGTTTGTGCCACTCTGGCGACTTATACCAAATTAAAGAGCATGAAATTCTGTACAACATATGTAAATTTCAAAAAAATCGTATAGAATACCGCCTGAGATAATTGTGTTTATATCTGAGGTAATCTGAAATATGCAAGGCAACCCCCGTCAGTTGTATTAATGACGCCGCGCGCAATTTGTTTAAAGCACGTCTGCGTCGTTCAAGGGTTTGTGCCACTCTGGCGACTTATACCAAATTAAAGAGCATGAAATTCTGTACAACATATGTAAATTTCAAAAAAATCGTATAGAATACCGCCTGAGATAATTGTGTTTATATCTGAGGTAATCTGAAATATGCAAGGCAACCCCCGTCAGTCGTATTAATGACGCCGCGCGCAATTTGTTTAAAGCTCGTCTGCGTCGTTCAAGGGTTTGTGCCACTCTGGCGACTTATACCAAATTAAAGAGCATGAAATTCTGTACAACATATGTAAATTTCAAAAAAATCGTATAGAATACCGCCTGAGATAATTGTGTTTATATCTGAGGTAAATCTGAAATATGCAAGGCAACCCCCGTCAGTCGTATTAATGACGCCGCGCGCAATTTGTTTAAAGCACGTCTGCGTCGTTCAAGGGTTTGTGCCACTCTGGCGACTTATACCAAATTAAAGAGCATGAAATTCTGTACAACATATGTAAATTTCAAAAAAATCGTATAGAATAGCGCCTGAGATAATTGTGTTTATATCTGAGGTAATCTGAAATATGCAAGGCAACCCCCGTCAGTCGTATTAATGACGCCGCGCGCAATTTGTTTAAAGCACGTCTGCGTCGTTCAAGGGTTTGTGCCACTCTGGCTACTTATACCAAATTAAAGAGCATGAAATTCTGTACAACATATGTAAATTTCAAAAAAATCGTATAGAATAGCGCCTGAGATAATTGTGTTTATATCTGAGGTAGTCTGAAATATGCAAAGCAACCCCCGTCAGTCGTATTTATGACGCCGCGCCGCAATTTGTTTAAAGCTCGCCTGCGTCGTTCATGGGTCTGTGCCACTCTGGCGACGTATACCAAATTAAAGTGCATGAAATTCTGTACAACATATGTAAATTTCAAAAAAATCGTATAGAATAGCGCCTGAGATAATTGTGTTTACATCTGAGGTAATCTGAAATATGCAAGGCAACCCCCGTCAGTCGTATTTATGACGCCGCGCGCAATTTGTTTAAAGCACGTCTGCGTCGTTCAAGGGTTTGTGCCACTCTGGCGACTTATAACAAATTAAAGAGCATGAAATTCTGTACAACATATGTAAATTTCAAAAAAATCGTATAGAATAGCGCCTGAGATAATTGTGTTTATATCTGAGGTAATCTGAAATATGCAAGGCAACCCCCGTCAGTCGTATTAATGACGCCGCGCGCAATTTGTTTATAGCTCGTCTGCGTCGTTCAAGGGTTTGTGCCACTCTGGCGACTTATAACAAATTAAAGAGCATGAAATTCTGTACAACATATGTAAATCTCAAAAAAATCGTATAGAATAGCGCCTGAGATAATTGTGTTTATATCTGAGGTAATATGAAATATGCAACGCAACCCCGTCAGTCGTATTAATGACGCCGCGACGCAATTTGTTTAAAGCTCGTCTGCGTCGTTCATGGGTCTGTGCCACTCTGGCGACTTATACCAAATTAAAGAGCATGAAATTCTGTACAACATATGTAAATTTGAAGAAAATGGTATAGAATAGCGCCTGAGAAAATTGTGTTTTTATCTGAGGTAATCTGAAATATTTAAGGCAACCCGTCAGGCGTATTAATAACGCCACGCCGAAATTTGTTTAACGCTCGCCTGCGCCTTTCATGGGTCTGTGCCACTTTGGAGACTTATACCAGATTAAAGAGCATGAAATTCTGTACAACATATGTAAATTTGAAGAAATCATATAAAATAGCGCCTGAGAAAATTGTGTTTTTGTATGATATTCTGCAATAGCGACCACCTGATGAATATGGAGGTAACTTCGCAATAAGATGCGATAATTGAATCGACGGCTGAATCGAAGGCCGAATCGAAGGCTGAATCGAAGGCTGAATGTGGTGCATACTTCACAGTGGTGTCTGAAGTCCGAAGTCTGAAGTCTGAAGTCTGAAGTCCCTACCCGGCTTTGTAGTATACTGCAATGAACCAGCAATTTGCAATTAGGGAAATTATTTATACGATCGGGTTTGGGAACCACCAAACATTTTAATATTTGATTACAACAATTCTCAAATATATTCCCAGATATTTTAATTAAGTGCACAACGGCAATTCCGATTTTCCGAATAGCCACAACATTTTAAATGTTTTCACCAAACGTTTTGATGTTTCACCCCATTTCAACAACTGCTTTAGCTTGGCGACGAGATAATAATTTGTCTCACGCGTTTCAGTTCAGATTCAGACATAAGTCAAGCAAAGGCTGCAAAGCGGCCTTGATATGGTTTGTATTCAGACTACGTACAGTACTTACGTATAAGTTCCAGTAGACTATAAATTACGGACACTGCGTTCGCTTTTCCGATCAGAATGAACTTTCAAGCGCAATTGTTTCTTCCCGTAGTCAGACGACAAGACAGCGGCAGTGTTTTGTTTTGACAGCTATAGGCTGGCATTCAATACACATAACACAGTTCTTGCTCTTCCTTCACGCATAGTATTACGGGCAAAACGCGGAGGTTCCTTCTTCAGCTTCTTTAATCGCTCTTGTTCATCAAAATGGCAAAAACGCTAACGGTAAATTTGAGAAAACACAAACTTTCTAGTCGGAGTCTGGGCGGCTTCTCGGCACTTCCCACGATTTTCGAATCAGTTAATTACTTAATTTCAGTTGATGTATTTCCGGCTTTTGTCTCTCAACCAATCAGGGTTTCGTCCAGATTCTGGACGAAGAACACGGGTCTATGAATAGATTTGTGTCAGGCCCTTCTTTTTCTCTCCGTTCTCCGCCCCAGTCCCCAGAAGAAAAAGGAGGGCCTGATACTCAGGCTAGTAGCCTGCTAGCCTGGTGGTAACATCGTCGGTTTGCATGCGAAATAGCCGAGTTCAAACCCTGGATGCGACCTACAATTTTCTTCATCTCTATTTTTTTTCTGAATATTGTCTTGAAATTTTTCTTTGTTATTTATTACCTTTTTCTTTAAAAATTAGAGTTCAACAAGTTTTTCATTTCAAACATTATACTTGAATTAAAAGTTTAAAACTATATATTTTGAATTGTTGCAACACGAGCGGCTATTTCCAGGCTCCCAATGAAAAAGAGCGCGAAGGCGTTTGCGTCGTTTAAATCTTTTCTCTAATCGGAGGGATATTTACAAAAATTCGTATAAAAGAGGGCGAGGGGTTGTTGTGTTAACATATTTCTAGTAATGATATAATTATATGGTTATCATAAAACATCATTTTTTATGAGTACGCGTTTTCCTTTATTACAGTGACTGCGTATTAGCGGCCAGACATTAAAGATCTGTATTGGTGCGGTCAATGAACATGCAGGAAGTATTGGTTCCTTCAACACAATCATGCATAGTGCGAGGTGCGTGTGAGTCGTGAAAAGTATTATGGACGAGTTTCAATGTATTTTCAAGTCGAGTAAGGAGTTAAAGACTAAGCAAAGTATCATGCATTGAGTTGTCCGTGTTCCTATTTACTGAAATATAAGAATATTTTATAATTTAATTTACTTACGGGGTACCGCCCGTCACTACGAGAAGTTTAAGCCTGTTTTCCACGAGGCGGAATTTTTACGCGCGGAGCGGAAATTTTCTTTGTCTTGTGATTTCTCGGGTGGAATTAATTAGAAAAGACAAAGAAAAATTCCGCTCCGCGCGCAAAATTCCGCCTATAGTTGAAAACCGGCTTTATAACGTATGCTATGAAAATATTACGGGCAAAAAAAAATGCTTTGTTGCAATTTCACATTTTTTTCTTTTTAAAAATCCGTCATATTGGCTTCAAACACTGCATGCATCGATAATTATTTTTACTGATAACGATATAATCTTCTATATATTTGACCGAACATGCTTTGTGAAGTATACGTATATGAATATGCCTCGTGATCCTTGTGGAAAATTCAAAGAAATCAATATTTAATCAGTATTTAGAAATTGGAGGAAGATTATAGTCAAATTTAGCGAACTTTGAGATCCATTTTCTCTTAAAATATTGATTCGTTTGAGAAGCTATATATCCAAAACTTGTCACTCGGTCAGTGTTCATCCCCCGATGTCTAAATACAGCCAAGCTGGTTAAAAAACTTGGCTTTGCCTCGTATTTTCAACCTGCTTGGCTGTAGTTAGAAATCGGAGGAAGAACACTGACTCGTGTTGGATATATTAGACATGGAATCATCGGAGATGACTAGTTTAGAGTTTTTGTACTAGTTAGTGTTTTTGCAGCACGACTAAAGAGCTCCATTACTTTTGACGGAAATGTTTGAAGTTCGTTCCGAAGTTCGCAAGTTCATTCTGAAGTTTGAACTTCGCATTTGATTGACTACTTAGTTGCTAGTAGCCAATCAGATGCCTAGTTCAAAACGAACTTGCGAACTTCGGAACGAAGTTCAAACATTTCTGGAATATAGTAAGGTTTGAGTACTGCCAAAAATATTGAACGTAGTTTCTAACGTTTCGAGCGAAGGCCCTTTATCAGAGAGAAACATAAAGAGTGTAAACAAACAACGAGCTTATATAAGAAAGATAATCATGTGACCAAAAATTAGCCAATCAGATAAAAATAACAAAAACAAATTAATAATGAGATGCGAACGACATTTGCTATTCCCACCGTCGATGAGCAAAAAAGGAGGGGTGCAAATAGGATGAGTGAAAGTAAAAAATACAGTAGATAGATAAGTTAAGTGAAAACACTGTTTATGTCCGCCCTTGCTAAACAAAAACAGCGTCTTCAGAAGTGTTAAATAAAAGAAAAACGTTCGTTGAGTCCGTGAGGATGAATAGTTCCAATTTTGAAAATGAGGCGCTTTTCACATTATCATTACTACCAGAGATGGGGGTGGTTGACACTATTAAAATGTCGGGCGACAGGCTTGTCAACATCATTGTTCCTCACGGAACGAAGATGTTCAGCAAACCTGTCAGATAAACGTCTGCCAGTTTCACCGATGTAGAGCATGTGACATTTACTGCAAGAAATGCAGTGAATAATGTTGGAAGAGGTGCATGTAAAATTATGCCGAATAACAAAATTAGATTTAGGTCCTGAAATAGCAGAGTTGAGAAAAGTCGAAAAGAACATGTGTAGCAACGGGTACGAGAGCAAGAAAAGGTACCCGCTGGTGCCAGTATAATTTTTTTAGGGGCACTATGTACTAAACCATCTCGAATGTTTTTATTACGTCGAAAAGAGATCAAAGCTAGGTTATCGGTGAAAATGGCTGACGTTTCCGGGTCGTCATTTAGGATATGAAAATTACGGCTAATGATATCCCTAACTTTGTAGTTGAAAGGATCCCAATCCCCAGCGCCGGCTACGCAGGCTAGAAGGGATGAAATGTGAGAACTAATGGTGTTTTATTATTAGAAACTCTTTCCAGAGGTTGTTTTAAAGTGTCCGGACGGGAAATACTGGAAGCTTTGTGAATAGCGGTGTTATAATAGATGGGTAGGATAGCCACGTTGGACAAAAAAAGATCTCATTTCCAAAGATTTGGTCTCAAAATCTTTGTCATCACTGCATAGGCGGCGAAGTCGCAGAAATTGAGAGTATGTAATGGATTGTTTAGTGTGGTTGGGATGGGACTTTGGAGAAAATGCTGACCAGTGAAAGGTAAGGAAAAATAAATATTATAACGTGTTTAGAAACATGGTTTTGCAGACTGCGAGAATACTTTATCAAGAAAGGAGGAAATGCAACTGTTAAGGAGTTTTTCTGGATAGCCGTTTTGAATAAAAATAGTTTTAAGTTTTTCTAGTTCGGAATTAAAAATAACATATGTCGAACAAATGTTAAAACAGCGATTGAGAACCGAAAAGATTAAACCTTTTTTATAGAAGTAAGTAAGCTGGTAAAAGTAGGTTTACGATAAACAGATGTCGAAAAACAACCACCGGAATGATCAATTTTAACGTCAAGAAAAGATATGGAATTGTTAGACTCAAGTTCATGCGTAAATTTTATGTTAGGATGTTTAGAATTCAGATACGGTGGCCCACAAGTATCACGGCAAAACTTACTTTTCCACGGCAAAACTTACTTTTCCACGGCAAAACTTACTTTTCCACGGCAAAACTTATTTTTCCACAGCAAAACTTACTTTTCCACGGCAAAACTTACTTTTCCACGGCAAAACTTACGAAAACATTTTAAAACAGACGTCGTGTAAACCGCTCTAATCGTGTTGGTGGTGGGACAGGTATTTTATTTAAGGAGAACATTACTGTCAAAAAACTAGGTGCTAGCGAACTTCGCTCCTTTGAATATTCTGAATGGAGCGTTGTTAATGGATTTCGCCGCCTACATATAATAATTGTGTATCGACCTCCATATTCGGATGCTCATCCAGTGACTACAAGTGTATTCTTCTCTGAGTTTACCAATCTCTTGGAATCAATTACTTTGTCCAACGACTCCCTACTAATAACAGGTGATTTCAACATCCACGTCGATTGTACGGACAACTTAGATGCCATTAAATTCCTTGATCTCCTTGAAAGTACCGGATTAAAACAACATGTCAGAGGCGCTACTCACTGCTCCGGCCATACCCTTGATTTAATATATTACCAAGCAGGACTGATAATATCATCACCAGCATTCCGAAGGTTGATTACTTGTTTTCTGACCATAACGCTGTTCCTTGTAACCTTGAATCTAACGCAGTTCCATTAATTCGGAAATATATTTCTTTTCGTAAACTTAAAAATCTGTCAATATTTGAGGCTTTAAAAGGAGAAATATCTTCTTCTGATCTCTGTAAAAAACCCTCCATCAATCTTACAGACCTGGTTTCATGCTATAATAATACCTTGACGGCTGCTCTAAATCATCAAGCGCCACTGATCTCCAAGACCATCGTTACAAGGCCTGTTGTCCCATGGTACAACGATGAGATTAACTGTGCAAAGCGTATGAGAAGGAAAGCAGAAAGGAAATGGAGACGCACAAAACTTCTGACTGATTTCCTTGCTTTTAAAACTGCGAAAAATCAAACAACGTTTCTTATGAACCAAGCGCGGCAGGGTTTCTATAGACAGTTTATCTCTGAGAATAGTCAAGATCAGAGGAAACTATTTCGTGCAACTAAAGGCCTTTTTAGACATGATTCTGATCTTGTTTTTCCTCACTATAACGACAGTACTGTTCTCTCTAATGATTTAGGACAATTCTTTGCTCAAAAGATTGTCCAAGATTCGCTCTGAACTCGACACAGCAACGATCCGTGAACAAGCAGTTCCCTCCTGACATGCCGTCGGTCCCACTGAACAGTGACCAGATTTTTCAAGAATTTTTCTCTAATGAGTGAAGACGATACTAAACGATTAATAAACCTCGTCAAACAAGAAATCTAGTTCCCTGGATCCATCCCTACTAAATTGGTCATTGAATGCCTGGATGTTCTTCTGCCTGTTATTTACTAAAATGATCAATCTTTCATTAGAGTCTGGCATATTCCCTTGTATCTGGAGGAAAGAGGCTGATGTCCTACCAAGACTCAAGAAACAGGGTTTGGAAGCATCATTTGAAAACCTACGACCTATCTCCAACCTCTCATACGTTTCAAAACTAGTTGAGAGAACAGTTTGCAACCAATCTCATAATCATCTATCAGTTCATCATTTGTACCCTGGAAATCAATCGGCATATCGAGAGTTTCACAGTACTGAGACAGCATTACTGCGTGTGAAGAACGATATACTTATGAATATGAATAAGCAACATGTCACTCTGCTGGTACTACTCGACCTTAGTGCCCGCGTTTGACACCGTCGATCATGTTCTCTCCTACTTCAGCGCTTGCAACTGAAATTCGGCCTATCCGGAACCGTTCTTGAATGGTTGACATCTTATCTCTCCCAGCGAACACAAAGAGTTACAGTTGATGGTGTGTCTTCTGAGAAATTTAATGTTGATTGTGGTGTTCCTCAGGGATCATGTTTAGGTCCGCTTCTATTCGTTCTTTATGTTGGCGAACTACTTGAGTTAATAGAACGTCACCTACCAGATGCACATGCTTATGCCGATGGACACCCAACTCTACATTTCGTTTCGTGCAGATTCTCGTATTGACCAAGAACTGCAGTTCGAACTGTTGAGATGTGCATTGATGACATCAAACGATGGATGCTCGTTAACAGACTGAAACTCAACGAGGGAAAAACCGAAGTAATTTTAATTGGTACTTGGCAGCAACTCGCTAAGATCGACTTCAATGATATTCGTGTTGGTAACAACGTTGTCACCTGTGTTGAGACCGCCAAAAACCTGGGTTGCTGGTTTGACTCGCAGATGAAAATGGACACCCATGTTACTAAATGCTGTAAAGCTGCCTTCTTCCACCTTTTTAACATTAGACGTATTAGGGAAGTTCCTTGAACCAACATACAACTCAGATCCCTTGTGCAGGCTTTTGTTCTAAGCCGCCTGGGACTATTGTAACAGTCTTTTTTATGGTCTTCCTTCATCCCAATTGAGGAAAATTACAAGCTGTTCAAAATGCGGCAGCTCGGCTCATCTGTAACACTCCTCGATTCGATCTCATCACTCCTGTTTTATATGATCTTCACTGGCTCCTCGATTAAATCTCGTATTGATTTTAAAATACTTCTTATTACATTACACGGCTTTAAATAATCAAGCTCCAATGTACATTAAAGAACTTCTCTCAATTAAAAAACCCACTATTTACAACCTTAGATCCTACTCTGATCCGTGTCTACTAGAACGCCCCAGACTTAAAACTCTTAAGACCCTGGGTGATCGATCGTTTTTCTCTCGCTGCCCCAACTTTATGGAAACGCTCTTCCCAAAACCATCAGGAATGCATCCTCAGCAGCTACATTTAAAAAACTATTAAAGACATTTTTATTTTTAGACGCTTTTAATTAATTAATGCATGTTCACGTTCCATCCTTACTTGTAGTTATCGCTGCAATGTTAACTTAATATTATTGTAATACTCATAAATTGTATATTATCTATTGTTGTAAGAAGTGCATTTGAACATATCCATATGAAAAATGCGCTATATAAATGTAATTCATTATCATTATCATTATCAAAATGGCTGAAGCAGATGAGTTCAATTTTTCTGACGAAGAACAGGAGACAGAAAATGATAATGAGGAGGAACTGATTCGTTATTATTTCTATAAAGGTTTTACCTACCAAGAAATATGTCAGTTCCTGTCTCAATACCACAACAAAGAGATGAACCTGAGCACCTTAAAGAGACGCGTTAATCATTTCGGATTGCGAAGACGAAATCCTGAATATAATATTGATTTGGTGAGAAATGCGATCATTTCACTTCTCGAAGGTCCAGCTTGCTCACAAGGGTATCGTTCCATCTGGCATATCCTTCAAATGAATGGTATGAGAGTGCCAAGAATGGTTGTTGAGCAACTATTACGGGAACTAGATCCTGAAGGAGTCATGGAAAGAAGAAGGCATCGATTGAAAAGAAGGGTGTATCATAACCCTGGGCCAAATTATGCATGGCACTGCGACGGTTAAAACAAACTTAAGCCATTTGGTTTTCCCGTCCACGGATGTATAGATGGCTGGAGTAGGAAGATAATTTGGTTGTACGTAACTCGTTCAAACAACCTTCCCAGTAACATAGCAAAGTATTATCTTGAAGCAGTTGCTGCATGCAATGGTTGCCCAATTGATCTTGTCACAGATTTAGGAACAGAGAATGGTTTAATGGCAGGTATACACTCATTTTTCCGGAATGATCCCAATTGTGACAGATATGTCCCTTCGCCACGAAATCAAAGAATAGAAAGCTGGTGGTCATTTCTTCGCAAGAATCAGGCGTCATGGTGGATTAACCTGTTTAACGATCTAAGTACCACAGGGGTTGTAGACTTAACAAACACAATAGACAAAGAGTGTCTTTGGTTTTGTTTTGCGAGGTTGTTACAACGTCATCTCAATGAGATGCGTGAGCACTGGAACACCCACTACATTCGCAGATCCCGCATGCATGATACTGTAAGTGGGCGACCTCTGCACTATTTTATTTACCTGAAGCTCACGGAGGTGCCCCAAACCTTCTGTTACAAGTACCAGAAGAACAGATGGATTATGCACGTCTTCATTTAGTAGAAGCACAAGAGGACAATGACTACCAGGAGTATTTCAATTATGTCATGGAAAATTCACAAATGCAGTTCCCCACCAATTGGCATGATGCACTCAGACTGTACTATTTACTGATAAATTATGCAAAAAATTAGCAGTAACTGAGACTGACCAAGTAACAAGTGATTTAAGACAAGATTTTTTAAAACAAAACAATATTTATATTATACTCTACAACACATTTATAATACAGAAACAATGTTGTTCAAAACCTTGTTTAAGTAATATTAGAAATTATGAACAAAATACTGTTAGAGGTTAATCTCTCAGAATTCATGTTATAAACTCAAACCTGCATGCTGTATACAACAAGTATAGAATAAATACCGACAACGAAGGCTTTAAGCCAGATATATATTTATCTGGCTTAAAGCCAACGTTCGAGGTATTTGTCCGACTTAAAACACGATTGAAGGTTTTAAAAAAAATAGCCTTTACCGAGTGTCGAAGGACATTGTTATGTCGAATGTTAACGGGATTTTATGAAATAATAAGACTCCAAAGCAGTTTATTAAACAAACTTGAGAAGTACGTAAAGGTTCATTGAACACATACAGACTTCTACAAGCTTATTTGAATAATTAGTCAGATGAATAATTAGTCAGATGAATAATTAGTACCAGATATCATTACAGCATTGGGCATGCGTATTGATGCAGTATAAATCCCACATTTTATGCTCAACGTTCAGTGTAATAAAGTGCTGACTCAACCAACAGATTTTGATTGGTTTGCCTTCCTCTCGTAAACTACGTGGAGTGAAAAGCAAACCCTTGCTCTCCTTCTCGTATGTGGGCGCTACGTATACCGGCGCTACGATACGAGATAGTTGTAGCATGTACCCTATGAATTGGGCAATTATAAATTCATAGGGATTATATATATAATCCCCGGGCTTTATATATATATAATCCCTATGAATTTATAATGAGGGATTTATGGGATATAAATCCCTCAAAAAAACAAAGAAAACCGACTTGATCGTTTTAAGTACATGTATTAACCTGAGAAACTATGACTAAAGATCGAATAACATACAAAAGTGTAAGAACCAAAACAGAAAACAATCAGAAATAGTGTTACTGCAACAACAAGGTTAACAACTGGTTACTGATAATAAAAGTATTAAATGTGATCTCCAGTGCAATCTGCGCATGACCCTAAAAACTAACCCCATAACCCTAAATCTTAAACTTTTTTTCACTCATTATTCTGAAAAACTATTGTGTCTGGTACAAGTTATTAAGAAGGGAAAGCGAGAAAAGCTTACAAAAAGGTTTTCACGATACTGTCACAGATACAATCATGAGTTTCACACATTCATATATATAGAAATGACTGAAGATCACCTTTAAAATATCAACACTGAACACTCTTATCCTATTTCATGGTTTAGCAAACGCCTGTCCCATGCAAAACGCAGTGACAAAAATGTCTTCAAATTCTTCTTTGGTCTTCATGTGCGCCACAGGAAGAGTCAGATCCCTACCACAGGCCCCAACCAAAGGGTAACAAACTGTATGAGAAGGATTTCTCTGAAGACATTCATGATCAAAATGAACGTTTATTGTTGTTTTTTCTCCAAATGTATGCTTATGCTTTTGCCCTGTTAGCCATCCCATGACTCCAGCAACAGAGAGGTCAGCCACTTCCATGGTTTCTTGAATAATACCAGTACTGGTTGAAGATGCTTCCCTTGTCTCTTTGCCATCCCTCCAGGCTACAGCAGCTGATCTACCAGTAACTTTGTCATCTTCGAAGGACATGAGTAGGTCTTGCATGTGGTCTAGGATGGATTCTCCAATTACACGCTTTGACGTTGACTCAGGCGAGTACGACGGCTTCAAAAGGCTGAATAGGTAGTTGCCATCAGGTACTGTTTCGGCTTCGAAATCCTGCAGAAAAAGTTCCTTGCAGATCTCTGGATGTGAAGATATCAGGTCTCCTAATCCATAGGCATTGAGTCCAATCTTGAATTCCTTCATATACAGAGAACGACGATTTACGAAACTAACCTTGAGTGAATTGATGATTTCTTTAATGTGACCATTGGTTACCTGACCAGAATACCCATTTTCAATGATGAAGTCGATATGCTTGGTGCAATCTGCTCTCACATTGTCAAGGATTGTGTACTCTTCTTTGGTTAGATCTTCATCCTGTACGTTTACCAGATCAATTTCTTTCCACATAGCATCAAATGCGCAAGGCTCCAAAAAACAGGGTGCGGGGCCACCCTGTGCAATTGAAGTTGCCACTATTTCACCGCATGTGCGAAAATTACCAATTTGCACATGGAACGTAGAATGAATGGGGCTGCCTTTCGGAAACATGACTCTTTTCATGTCCTGCACAATGTTCTCAAGGAACTCTTTTCTAATAGCGCCTGAATCGATTCCGTCTTCTGCACTGTAGTGGACTCTCAGTTCGGAGGTTGGCAGATTCTTTTTGGCTGCGCGTTGCCACAGGAACAGTTGTCTAGTGAAGGGTGCTTTTCTTCGCATGACAAGAAAATTTTGCTTGTCAACATTAACTTTAGAGGCTGCTATTTTGTAGAGATCGTCTGTACATTTCGGGTTGACTTCAGACGCCTTGTCATTGTGCCACTCATCTTGAATCATCTGGGCAAGTATTTCATCACTTTCGATCTGTTGCATTTCTGCAGTTGCAATGTCTGTGTGCACATTCTCCACAAAATTTCCACTGCCTTCTCCCCCTTTCTGCGCAACTTCTGTCTTATCTTCATCACGATTATCCTGGCTTGGATTCTGCTCAGACAGTTCAAGGTCACTGTTGGTACACAGATATAACGTTATCCGCTTAAAGTCTTTACCAAGTTCAGCCTTGTACTTTTCAAGATCGAAGAAATCTTTGAACGATCCAGGCATGAACCGAGCATAACTACCATCTTCATAAAGCAAGGCATAACTATCTTCCCCATTAAACTTACGGTCAAAAACTTTCCACTTTTCAACTCCTTTCTCCAAAATTTGGGCATATGTTGCATTTCTAGACAACGAAATAGGAAGTCTCTTTCCCCAGATCGTTTTTAAGTCACCATCAACAAATTTTGTTTGTCCAATGTTAATAGTTATGTCATGATTGTCACTCTTGGTTTTCTTATTCCTTTTTGTTTGAAACTCAGAGCTACAGTTTCTCTTGCTTGTTTTGTCTTTGATGAAGTCATCCAATGACATTATCTTCTTGGCTGGCTTAGGTTCATCTTGTGGTCTACCAAATGAGCTGCTGCTGGAGCTGCTGCTTGAGCTGTTAGCACTTGTAGACGTCCACCTTGGATGGCCAACTTCAGTCTGATCACTTTTACATTTACAACAGTAACGAGACTCTAATTTAATTCTTGCTGAACACCTTCCACAAAACCTGCAGTACATAAAGAAATTAGAAATATGTCATCAGTCAGAAACTAACTAGTAATAAACATGTCTAATCACAACTGTTGAGTCTTTGAACTTTATATATATATATATATATATATATATATAATATATAATATAATATATAATATATAAATATACAATATATAATATATAGTTTATTAATATATAATATATTAATATATAATATATTAATATTAATATATTAATATATATAATTATATATTTTGAAAAAAATAAACTAAAAAGATGTTTAAATCGAATCAAAATTTACAGTTGTACATCATCAGTTTGTATGCATGGAAGCCCAGGAGGCTCACTTTATCTTTTTATTTTTATATTTTAGCTTTTATTTTTGTGCTTTCACTTTTTATTTTTGTGTTTTCACTTTTTATTTTTATGTTTTCACTTTTTAATAAGTGAAAACAAAAAAATAAAAGTTAAAACATAAAAATAAAAAGTTAATGTGAGCCTCCTGTGCTTCCATAAGTTTGAGAGTGAGACTCTTGCATAGTCTCAAAGTCAGTGAGTAACACACAACCAAGGCAATGAACACACAACCAAGGCAATCAACCATGCAAGGAATAATATTCTCAGTTTGCTAGTCTAGCTGTAAATACTCAGGAAAAATCATGTGAGAGCTAGACCTTAACTTGCTACCTGAGCCCACTATGCTGAGCCTTAGAAGCTCAATGGTTAGACAAAATTAGACTATTTCCAATAACGTTAGGAGTTAATAAATCCCTTTCTGGCAAATATTTATAACTGAACAAGCAAACTCGAAACATTTATACAATGCTGCTTAAACACCAGACTGCATAGTGTGGCAACGGCGCACCCAATATATTTTCTATATGTAAAAAAAGCGCACCTGGGCTGGAGTGAGTGCAAAATCTAACGCACCTCGCGTTACATATTAGGTGACATAGGTGTACTGATTATTTAGTGATTGACCTTCTTATTTTGTTATTTTCAAACAAAACCCACTTTAATACGTAATTACGTTAAATCACACATTCAATTTTTACATATTGACGTTGGAGAACTTGGTTTTAATTCGAACCGTGCATAGCCATAGTCATAGAGCTTAACATTTACACTGTCTAACACAATATAAAATTCTTGTTTTAAAAGTCAGCCGCAACAACATGAGGACATCTTGGTTGCTCTGCTGCTAATCGATCGACAACCTTGCTGACTCTGTATTTCATTGCAGCTCTCTCTCTACCATCATTGAACATAGCACTTCTATGCGTAGAGATACCAAGTGTTTTGCTGCCTTCAGAGTGGAGTTTGCCGATTTCACGCATGGTTTCCATGCATGATATGGGTTCGGGAATAGACAAATCCACCACAGCTCGCTGCATCAAAACCTCATTCGACTGTCCACCGTATTGCTTGTGTGCCTTCACAACACTATAAAACCCTTCGACAATAGCTTCACACCCACCTGAAGCTAACGCGACATCTAGTGCTATGCACATCTCCTGTCCGAGAGATTTAGATACTTGATCGTTGTTGTAAAAGGATTCCACCAACGATTCTTCGCAAACCCGTCCTTTAACTTGTTTGCCCGAAGAGAACTCTAGCAGAAACCATTTATCCATGCTAAGATCTTCCAAAACCGAGAACTGCTTCAATTGACTCACTTGAAATTCCTCGATCTTTTTGCCATCCTTATCGCGAAAGCTTTCATAAGCAGATCCACCAAGCCCTTGCCAGATAATATTTTGGAGTGTTGTCTTCAAATTTTTCAACACTAAATCACTGCTATGTGCATAAAGTTCAAGATCTGGATTCATATCACTTAAATTTACAATATGAGGAAGGTTACAGACATGCATATAAAATTCATTGAATTCTTCACGGCCACATGTTTCCCATTCCCTGCGATCTGCTTTCGAAATTGACAGCTTTCCGTTCTGTACACTAAACTTTGAGAGCTTTTCAATCATGTTCTCGAAATCGAAAATCTTTCCCATCTGCTTTACTACGTCAGGAACGATGTCATTGTAACGACTTTCCAGTTCTGCCTTAATCTCCTGGCACAAAGTTATGAGACCATTAATGCACTCGAAGCTGTTTCTGGCCTCCCATGTATAGACAGTTTTCTTCTTCCCATGTGTCTCGTTTGCCACATTCTGCACCGTCTCCTTAACTACTAGCCACCCACGCAGAACTGGCACGCCTTGAAAAGACCCAACAACAATATCTTCATCTTCACTGTCTCCATCATCATTGTCGAAAGACGTAAGTTCTTCCCAATGCTTGCTAAGAGTAGGTAGCAGCACATTAGACGGTTTCTCTCCTTCCCTGACTTCTGCAAGGTTGGCTTGCATTCTTTCAATAAGGTCTGTCACTCTAGGGAACCAAGAAACTATTTTCCAGGGGGGAGATTAACGGCCTGACTTTTTATCATGAGCGTAACACTTGGTCTTAGTTCATCTAGAACCCCACATATATCGATGGCGTAATCTTGGCCTCGTACCTGAGAAAATACAAATTAAAATTTTGTAACACTGCATGATGAATAATAACACATTATGGATGACATTTCATTGAATTATTCGCAGGAACAAAAGGTAAGGAAAACTTTCAATTCATACCTCATACTTTGCCTGCTCACAATCATCATCTACATTTTCTCTATATTGCATGAAAACTTCCATCAATGCCTTGTAGCTCTTATAAATCTTATCCCATTGCTCAAAGGATGAACTAAAGAAACGTGTGGTCGCAAACGTTACCGTTTCTAGAGCCCGCAACCCAAGGGAAGATGCCAAACCTTTGTACTCAGAGTGACCACGTCCTCGACTAAAAATCGTATGAAGCCGGTTAGACCTTTTAATGAGTCTCGCTAGGAACGCGGAGGACTGTCTCTTTGTTCGCAATGCTTCCATAGCCAAATCCATCCAGTGGGATACGTCCCATGGTGTCAGGAAAAAGGGATCGGCTGGATGGTCGTCCGATCCCATTTGTTCATAAAGAGCATCTTGAAACGTGTTGGATTGATACTGGCCATCGGCATGGATTGCTATAGTCAATTTAAAGCAGGGTTAAAATAAAATAATGTTTAGGCGTAGGGTTGTTTGGAGGTGGTAGAAGGTTACGTTATGTATAATCACGTCAAAATTGCCCGAGTAGTAACTATGTCGTTATTGTTTACCTCTCACATAATGCAAATCACTTAGTATGAAAGAAACTTTCTTCTTCAATACATCAACAATCTGTTCGACAAGATCTGCGCCGCAACCGCCAACAACGTCTCGTGTTACTGGATCAACTGAGTAGACAAGTGGACAATCTAAAGGCATTGCAACCCGTCTTCCATTAACAGGCATGAGCATCAAAATCGCATGGTTCGTTTCTCTATGAGGTGTAGATTTGTCAATGGCAATGGAAACATGAGGGCGCAAACCGGTTGCTTTCAATGGCTTGCATAGGTACTCCGATGTTTTCAAAATGGCATATTGGTATGCTGTCTTCATGACCTCTGGAAATTGATTACTGTACAGAAAAAGATAATATTATACCTTATTTTAATAGCATTATTTAATTCATTATAGTTCATCGAGCTAAATTTTCTAGAAAATGTACAGTAAGCTATAATATTTACCGTCCATGGCCAATGGATCCTACATCTGAACCACAAAATGATAAGAATCCAATCATGGTCTCATAACTCAAAGCTGCTGCTTTCATCTTGCAAACTTGGATTGCAGCGCCACCAGATTTGTATTAACCTTGTCATTTCCTGCATTGCGCTTCCTTTCGCTGATCTCGTGCTGTTTCGCTTTAAAATGTTCTTGTCCACCACTGCGAATTGAACTACAGCCAACATGGTCTGTTAATGCACCCTTAAAACTGAACCAGGCTTGGTTCCCCCCAGAAATCAATGCCTCTGTTTTCTCGCCTTCATAAATCATACCAGTTCCCCAACATTGGCAAGAGCTGGCATTCCTGGCAAAGGAAGAGCAAAAATGGTTTTACACATCCACTACTGTATATCTACTACAGTTACGGATATAAGGACAAAGTCACTGGTAACATACCTTTTTTTCTTTGGTTGTGACACTAAATATTGTTTGCATGGTACACATGTTACTCTGCAACCATCATCAAGAATTTCAACAAGTATATCTGGATGGGAAATTTCGAGGAGATTTGAAAACTCTTTCAAAGATCCTACATTGGTATCATTCTTATCATTGACTTTCGATTTCACTTTTGGTTCTAAGGTAAGATCATCCATGGCTTCAACAATATGCGGTTTATATCGGTCTGTATTTTGTTGATCGGTGAAATTTCTTCCTCATTTTCATCTTCGATAAAACCCTTCAACATACTTTGAACCTTTTCCCTCTCTATCACTTTGCCTGTTGTTTGACTTTCACAGTCCGCTTCATCAACACTACCTGTATCTTGACTATGTCCAATGACTGGTGTTGAAGAGAGCGAATCCTCTTTTTCATTAGATTTGTCTACTTTACCCATTCCTTCATCCAGCTCATCAGCTGTTTCCTTGTCAATCTGTTTTCCTGACAAGTCTATCATATTATTTTCTTTTCGTTTTGTCCTTGCAAGCAACTTTCTTGCAGATTCATGATCCTTTGGAACAATATTTCTGAGAGAGTTATGTCGCACCTGAGAAGTTAGAATTTCTTCGTGTCGCACCCGAGATTTTTTTCAATGCGCACTAGTGGGATTTTTTGCGCACCTGAACCTGAATTTCGGTCGTTTTGCGCACCCGAGATCTCGTCGAAAAGTGCCACACTATGCAGTCTGGCTTAAACAGGCTAAACTCAAAATACTAATAGTGTTTCTCAAAACTATGCTCACAATATTTTAATTAGAAATACAAATAAGTACAACACTCTTGCGTAGCTATGGGGGTTATGTATGGGTTGCAGATAGGGTTAAAGGGTTGTAGATGATGCTGATTATTCGGCATAGTCCCTGATGATTATTTATATAATATATACTCAAAGTTAAATTAATACATCTATTTATTTTCAATACGGGCTCCTTGCTGTATAATACTGCAACAGTTGAATTGCTCACAAGTACTGGTACATTATTAATTAGTGTATCATAATTAAAAGTGGAAAAAAAAGGATCACTTACACCACATCTTCTGTCCGCGATCCTTCCAATGCTTCCCTGTCCATGCGTATTTATACAATGGCGGCCATTGGCGGGAAAGGAGCAACTGTATGGCGGCGATGATCCACGAACTCATTCCGGGCAATGCCAAATCATGTACGATTGTTAGGTTATTGTAAGTGAGTATTACATGAATTCTTTAGTAATGTGGTAAGTTTTGCCGTGAAAAAATAAGTTTTGCCGTGGAAAAGTAAGTTTTGCCGTGAAAAAATAAGTTTTGCCGTGAAAAAATAAGTTTTGCCGTGAAAAAATAAGTTTTGCCGTGGAAAAGTAAGTTTTGCCGTGGAAAAGTAAGTTTTGCCGTGAAAAAATAAGTTTTGCCGTGGAAAAGTAAGTTTTGCCGTGAAAAATATAAGTTTTGCCGTGATACTTGGGGGCCACCTTATTCAGATAATTAAGAGAAGGAATAACATTGTTAGGCGAACGAAATAATGTGAAACAATCGTCAACGTGTCTGTAGAATAGCGGTTTAAATTCAGGAGGACAATCATTTAGCCAATTAGATTCATGATGTGCAAGAAAACTATTAGCAAACCTAAAAAGGGACCTAAAGGGGAACCCATAGCAACACCATCGACTTGCTCGTATAAATTTCCATTGAAAAAGAAGTGACAATTTTTAACGGCCAAATTCAAAACGGAAAAACCGTGAAAACGGGTGCTGCCTGAGAAAACATTTTGAACAATATCTATGGTTTCATTCAAAGGAATATTAGAGAAGTAACGTCAAAGCTAGCCATGAAAACCTCATTGGTGTTAAAATCTAATCCAAGTAATTCATTAACAAAAGAAAAAGTATCATAGAAGAGAAACGAGAAACTTAGCAATTTTATACGGAATGAGAACGAATAGAAGAAAGTATAGGCCTAAAAGGAACATTAGGTTTATGGATTCTATAGAAAATTCCTGGACGGTCCTTGTATTGACTACCAGAAATAACATTGTTCTTTTTGACTCACGGATACTCCGTAGGAGTATTGGGAGTCTATGCTATCACTCGACTTTTGGATATAATCCTCCAGCCTGCTTTGCGCGCTCTGTTCTAAAACCAGATAAACCGGTTTAGTCCACTTCGAAAGCTAGGAGGTGAGTTTGTTGATTTCTTTTCATGTGTTTTGCCGTTTAATAGCATATTACTAGCTCCATCAGTGTATTGATGTTTACTGTTTCTGCAGTTTGACCGTTTCTGCCGTTTCTGCAGTTTAACCGTTTGTTTCATGATGAACTCGTAGTTCACTTGTTGTTTCACCGTTTCTGCGGTTTACACGAGTCTGTTGTCGATCATTCGTTCTATTGCAAACATTTGTTCATGCTTCATTTCTTCGAATGCAAAAGACTCATAATTTCATTTGTTCTTGGACGTGCGAACAGGTGGACTCGCAAATTGTAGCCTGCCCAGAGAAAAGAAGGAGAAAGAAGTTTCATTGGTAAATGTATTATATTATTGAGTCGGCCCTTTTGAAAGTGCTTCGGGTTTGCATATTTTATTGTGTCTATTTCACTTGAGAACCAGGGTAAATAATATGTTAAACACTCGTTCAACATCATTTAGGACATACTTAAAATAACATGAGTGACTTGGATATCATTTTCCAATCAAATAATGGTTGGGCTGTTTTCCTTCCCATTGGTGGCCAATCACAGTCATCTTTGTGTGAGTTACTTCGGTTGCCTCTGGTTTTTAATCATGTCTGCACATTGTCAAAACCTCTTGGTTCTCCGACAAAGCTGTTTTACATAAATGGTGATGGAAATTGTCTATTTAGATCATTCTCTTATATTATTACAGGTAGACAAAATTATCATAGTACAGTATAATTAAGAGAAAAATACTACTTCACATGAAAACTATTGAAAGTGCTTTATTACCACACATTGGCACTTCTGTAGATTTTAACAGCATCTAAAAGAAGAATGTTGGTGTATGGGGAACTGATATTGAAATATTAACTGCAGCTTCTTTATTTTGCACAGACATTTATGTATGTATATACAAAATTTGGTAATAATGACAAGTGGGCAAAATTGTCAGCTCAAGGCACTTGGTGTGATGCTCTTATGGTACAGGCAGTTGCTGATGCTTTGAATTGTATAATTACTATTACTGAGTCAGCTGTCAATTTCAATGAGACAACTGTTGTTCATCCTCAATAATGAATATCATAAAAAAATACCCCAAATTATACATCTAAGGTCATTTGAATGAATTTCATTATGTCTCAACTGTAAGTGTATTGGGCAAAAAAAACCACTCACGGTTCGAACTACATGCACTATTTCTTTACATTGTCAAACAAATGCGTTTTCTAGTGGTTTTAGCTGCATGTGCTTGCTTGCGTATCCGTGAGTCGTCTCATTGAGACCTTTGATTTTAGGGGGCGATTACATGGACTGGGCTGGCCCGGTTAACCGCCATGCATGAGTTTATACGAAACGATTACATGGAGCGGGTAAGCCGGGATGATTTCAGGCCGAAATTCGCAATTATCAAGTAAATAAGGGCAAAGCTACGTTAGTTTTACTTCAGTTTTATATATACATATAATTAGTCTATTATTTATTTTGCAAGCCCATCCTTAGTAAAAAGATTGTTATAATCCACGAAATCGTCTTCGCGAAGACTAATTAATTTATTAAATCTTCGCTATGATCACGGAACACACAAACAACGTTTTGATGTTCTATTTCAGTTCTTTCATGGCACTATTTATTCACACAGTCAAGTAAACGAACGCGTATCGAAGCGGATGAAAACGATTACATGGACATTTTCATCCCGGTTAACCGGGCTAGCCCGGTCCATGTAATCGCCCGCTTACTGTTTGATTCTCTCGTTGGATGGTCAGTCGGACAGCTGATCTTCTTCTAGTTTTCGAAATTTGGTGTTATCAGCTAGGATATCCTGATTATCCTCCATCTTCTCACAGTAAACCGACTTGTCAAGGATGACAACACCATTTTCTTTCTCCGGTTTGATGATAACATTATATTATCATCGTATTTCAAGGTTTTCAAGATACCGAGTTCATCTTTGGCGGAAATAAAAGCATGCAGGAGGTGAGAAACTATACGAAAACCAGACAGGGCAATGTTTTTCATCTTCGTTTTGATGAAGTCCAAATTCAAACGAGAGCGTGGGTAGATCGATTCACCACAAATTTTCCGGTAGAGCAGTTCGAACGGAACGAGAAAATCACAATAACTCAACTTCTTCGGCGGTATTGAAACGTTTAGTCCTTTAATTCACGAGAACGCGTTTCTCTTGGTCGGAAAAAATCTTCGAAGAGTAATTGAAGATGACATCTTCAGGTGTGATAGTTGTGGAGGTCATATAGAAGAGTCTTTACAAAGCCGGAAAAGTTTCTTTTCTTGAATTAGACTATGACGCTTGAGATAGTTTGTATTTTCACGATCAGAAACAGACTTTAAATGCAAAAAGTGGATACGAGACTGAGTTGGTGTCGAACACTTCTTTCAAAGTGCGAATTCTGGGATTCTTGATGCGAATTTTAGCGACTTTAAAACGGCTATCCAGAAAAACTCCTTAACAGTTGCATTTCCTCCCCAAATTCGAACGCAATTAAAAATACTATACTCAATTCTGCTTATCCTCAAATTAGTATTATATAGGTTTATAGCTCGGCCTTCTCTTCGCCTTTTTCATTTATTTTCTTTAAAGACCGGATTCCATCGCATGTCGTGTATAAATGTGTCAAGCTGCGGAGCTTTGTATGTGGGTGAAACCACTCGACATCTGCATACACGCGTTTCCGAACACATGGGAATTTCGCCCTAATAGGGGGTGTTCATGTGAACGCTTCACCCCGAGTTATCCCGAGCAACAGCATAAATACGCATGCCTAAGTTGACCCTACCCCTCGAGATAACTCGGGTGAAAGCGTTCACATGGAGGTAGGGATAACTCGGGGGCTAGGGTTACCCTATCGCTCCGACCGAGTTATCCCTATCCCCCGAGTTATCTCGGTCTCATGTGAACGGTTTACTTTTTTAATATGGAAATAAGCTGAGTTATCTCGGGCAGTCGGGGGGTAGGGATAACCCTACCCCCCAAGATAACTCGCCTCATGTGAACAGGCCATTGTAATACTGGCCAAAAACGCGCTAGTCCACCCCGTGGTAATATTCTTTCCCATGCATCATCATGAGACGGGACATCCTATTTCTTTTAGTGATTTTAGTATTATTCCTTCCTGCTCTTGAATCTGAGCTTCTTTTACGCGAAAGCCTATTAATTAACAAACAAAAACCAAATCTCGACGCCAATATTGGGTAGCACCTATACTTATTTTAACTTTCTCTCACGTTCTGTCACCTTCAGCGTTATCTCACCTCCTAACCTATAATTAGCTTGTAATATGTATTTTTAGTTCTTTTGATTGGTCTATATGTATGTAATTAGAATTCCGTTTATTATATATGTGCATGAACAACGAAACGTTTGGATTAAATATTATGTTTTTATATCCTTGTGTTGATGGCTTTTATTCGTGTTTTGTGCTGGACACTTATATTTATAATAAGATTACGTTTTCCTTTTATTTAACACTTCTGAAGACGCTATTTTTGTTAATAATATACATGAAAAAATATCTCGACTGTGATTGGCTGATTCCAGTGCAGTTAATCCCAAACAAGAGTGCAGAATTGTGTTATCACAGTGCAGAATTGTGTTATCACAGTGCAAAAATCTGTTATCACAGTGCAAAAATCTGTTATCACAGTGCAAAAATCTGTTATCACTAAGAACCAATCAAATTGATTGTACAGCGGATTTTTCCCGACACAAAACAAACAAAGATGGCGGCCAAGATTCGGCGGTTTTGGGGATAATTTGTTCAAATTTGAAGCTAGTTATGCTTTAATATTGCCAAGTGAAGTACCTACAAGAAGACCAGAAGCTTCTTTATGCCTCGAGTAAACTTTTTCAAGTAGTAAAGGAAGCGGAAACGTTTTTTAACAAATAAATATGCGAGGAGAGGACGGCTAAACACGTACGTTAAAATCTTAGTACAGTTGTTTTGAACATTTTTTCATGTATATTATTAATAAGTAATAGCATGGTTTCTCGTGCAATTTGGAAAAACATGCACTCGAAACCATGCTATTACCTATACTTAGCAAGGACGGACATAAACAGTGTTTTCACTTAATTTATATATTTTTTCTTTAATTTAACACTTTATTTAACACGGTGGGAAGAGCAAATGTCTTTCGCTTGTTATTGTTATTTTTATCTGATTGGCTAATTTTTTCGCATCTCATTTGTTATTGTTATTTTTATCTGATTGGCTAATTTTTGGTCACATGATTATCTTTCTTATATAAGCTCGTTTGTTTGTTTACACTCTTTACGTTTCTCTCTGACGCAGGGCCTTCGCTCTTACTATATTTCGATTTGTATTTCAACACTGCCTACGCAGCACACTACTTTTATTTCACTGTAATACTTCTCCTATACATGTAGTATTAAACAATAAACACAAGTTGTAAGAAGCTTAGTTTTTGCATTTAGTGGTATTGAGTAGTAAACCTTGTTATTACCTCCGCGACCTTTCACCTCTGTCTGTCTGTCTGTCTGTCTGTCTGTCTGTCTGTCTGTCTGTCTGTCTGTCTGTCTGTCTGTCTGTCTGTCTGTCTGTCTGTCTGTCTGTCTGTCTGTCTGTCTGTCTGTCTGCCTGCCTGCCTGCCTGTCTGCCTGTTGCCAAGACATCTCGCAAAATACTGCACAGGTTTTCATACGTTTTTAGAAAGATTGATCAAACCCATTAAATTTTGGTTGAGATTTGGATTTTGGATGAGAATTTAATACAAATTCGGACCACAAGATTATCCGTGTATAGACGAAATGCTTGATTGCGCTCATTTTTTTTTTATACAAACATTTTTGCAAAATTGGTACAGTGCAATCAAGCATTTTATTATTCATTAATACATGTGTTGGTCTCGTGAGCTAGCCTGTTTAGCGGGATGGCTTGTTTTCTTTTTAAATATCTCTAATAACCCGCTGGCAGAGGTATATGCAGTCTCTGAGTGCCCTTTTGTTTTGTACTGTGGTCGGTATAAATCGATAAACAGTGCTCGTATCCCAAAACTGGTATAAGCGACTCGTGAAAACCATTTATATACCTAAATTGTATGATGACAATTTAGGAGGTAAAGGCAAATTGGCACCTGACAATAGTTTTACGGCATTTTCGAATTTTCCGGTAAACTCTTTTATTCTCTTTCCAACCTGACCAAGTTTGGTGGTGTGACGTCAAGATTGAGTTTGTTTTTCAGATCCAGGCTAGCAACGTACCAACGATTGAGTAAGGTTTTCTTTGTTCTTTCGAGAACTTTGTCTGACAAATATAAATATAGCCGTGACGAATGTAGCCTGTGTTTTGGATTATTTTTCATTTTATTTGAGAATTGCAAATGTTTTTAAACATTCTAACCACAAAAAAACAATAATTTTAAATCTGGACAGCGCGTTCTAAATACGATATTTCTGCCCTGAGTGTTACTGATTTAGCTATCATATCTGTACCATTGATTGGCTTGACAGCAATTCCAATATCAGTCCACTTTCCTCGATTGCGGTTCCCTGACGAGTATCCGCTGAGCGGCTTACGTTAGGTAGTTTTATTAGTCGAGGAGGAGAAGCGATAAAACGTCGACCACGTAGCACCCCCACTACACAATAGTTTTGACTCCAGATTATAATAGGCTGATACCCATAGAACATTGCTAGACCACTGACCCCACAATTTGTGAGTACGACTGCTACATAGAGGGGGTGGGTGGTCCTTTAGTTAGTTTTATTTAGTTTAGTAAGTGCACATGAAACGAAAATTAAGTTTGTCTTATTTGAAAGAACACTTAAAATGATAGAGTAACTGATCTTTTGCAGTTTTTCGTTTCCTTGCTTCGTTGTTTCGTTGCTTCTATTATCAAACATAATCACTTGAAAATTCTACATGTTTGGCGTTGTGAGAGAAACACACGCACATACTTCCTTCGAATTAAGTTTGGTTTGATAATAGCAAAGATATTTAACCTTCTCTGATAACTCATTATGCACATGTGACGTCAATTAGTTGTTTAATTTACATTTCAAACATATTATTATTTCAAACATATACATTTCAAACTGAAATATCTCAACAACGATGCAAGGAAACGAAAAACTGCAAAAGATGTTACTCTATCATTTTAAGTGTTCTTTCAAATAAGACAAACTTAATTTTCGTTTCATGTGCACTTTAAGTCTGTCTAACTAAAGGACCACCCACCCCCTCTATGTAGCAGGCCACTGACCCCACAATTTGTGAGTACGACTGACCTAGCACTGTTCTATGGGTATCAGCCTATTATAATCTGGAGTCAAAACTATTGTGTAGTGGGGGTGCTAGTCGACGTTTTCTCGCTTCTCCTCCTCGACTATATATATTTGGGGTGTCACTTTTTGGTGGAATCCCTACGCCACGGACCGAGAAACGTCGGCACTGGGAACGAGAATGCAAGCGATGTTTGTCCGAGGCAAGAAGCAAAGCATTCCGCAAGTAAATACAATTTTTACACTTGTTCAAATGTGCTTGACCATGATCTGTGATAAATTTGTGTTTACGCTATTCGTGAGTCGTTCGTTCGTTCGTTCGTTCGTTCGTTCGTTCGTTCGTTCGTTCGTTCGTTCGTTCGTTCGTTCGTTCGTTCGTTCGTTCGTTCGTTCGTTCGTTCGTTCGTTCGTTCGTTCGTTCGTTCGTTCGTTCGTTCGTTCGTTCGTTCGTTCGTTCGTTCGTTCGTTCGTTCGTTCGTTCGTTCGTTCGTTCGTTCGTTCGTTCGTTCGTTCGTTCGTTCGTTCGTTCGTTCGTTCGTTCGTTCGTTCGTTCGTTCGTTCGTTCGTTCGTTCGTTCGTTCGTTCGTTCGTTCGTTCGTTCGTTCGTTCGTGCGGAATCAATAGCAAGAGACGTTTTTGACGCCAAACATGGCACCGCTCTTTAGCACTGTGTCTGGTTTCTTTTGTATAGTTCTTGAGAAGTACCGCATCACCGGTTTTAACCCTTTATAGCCCAAGACCTGCCCTGCATATGCTGAATTCCCTGCATATGCTGAATTCCCTGCATAGGCTAATGGACTTGAAGGGTTAATGCTTGCTTCCTTTTCACCTTGCATTGTGTCTTTTGTGTCTTTTCAATAACTTTTATTGTTATACTTATTTATTACTTGTGAACTATTTATTTGTATTTATTTTTAATGGTCGAGCGTTTGTAACACGAGCCCTCTGGCTCGGGAGAATGGGCAACCACTCCCCAACGTGCATCACAATAAATCAATATTGTATTGTATTGAATTGTAGATAAACATGAATAACATCATGGAATTAGACGTCGAGGTTGGCAATCAGAGGTCTTCTTTGACGTAGTGAAGAGGACGGTTATAGATCACGAATCAAGTTTATCATGATATTGTATATGTGGAGCTTGTTCCACTATGCAAGCCCACCATCTAGCTTTCAAGCTGTCCCCCTCAACACACCCAGCCACCCAGGAAGCGTTGCTTAGGTTAAACTGCTTATTGCTTAAAATTAACTATTTATTACCAGCAGAAATGAATTTCTTCCTGTGTTCGAGTAGACTGCTTTAAAGAAAATGTATGTGATTAATAATGTGTGCAGCTATATAGGCTTGATTTCCGCCGTCGTCTGCGTGGGTTTTATAGCAATGTTAACCCACACCCATATCACTACTTAATGAAAGGGAACCGATTCTACCTTTCTGTTTGTAGGTTGCCAACAGGAGGCTGGAGAATAAAGTGCCTATGAAACCAAAATTTAAGTTTGTCTTGTTAAAAGAACACTTAAAATGACAGAGTAACATCTTTTGCAGTTTTTAGTTTCCTTGCTTTTATGCATTGTTGTTGAGATATTTCAGTTTTTCACATTTTTTAAGAAAGACAACAATTTTATTGGATTATTGAAGTAATTTTTATTGAAACAATTGTCTGTGGAACATGTGTGTTTTATTAGAATGTTCTCAATGGTCGAACACTATATATAGTCATTCCTTATTCTGTGCTATTTTATATTTCAGTGGAGAAGGTTTGGGTCCCCTCAACCCCCATCTGGATCCGGTTTCTGTTGTCATTCCGCCGTTCGATTCACTCGGGCCCACTGCTCGGGCCACATACCTCAATGTTTACACTAAAATTCGGGTTATACGTCCATGTCCTATTTACACGAATTGCTATCCTTGGGTTAGGTTGTGTGTTGGGGTAAGGCTTTCATGAAGTACTTGGGTTATGTAGGGCATGGAATTATTACCAAAATTCGTGCCACGCTAACAAGAACCTACATTTTACCAAATCAGCCTGGGGTAGGTTCTTATATTCTTTGTGTTCTTATACAAATAAATTCTTAATTTCAGCCTGAGGTTCTTATAGTTGAAGGTTCTTGTTAGCGGGTTTTTACTGTAAAGGATATATGACATATATATTTCGTCTTGTTAATCTTGAGTTTACATTACAAGAATCAAGATGTTCTTCTTCGAAATTTGTTTTATTTTTAACTTTTTGAAATTCTCGGCTGGTAATAGATATATTCATGAGCAAGTGAGCCGTTTGTTTTATGTACTTAACACTTTGAGGCCTGGACCTCTAGCCAGAATAAAATACTAAAGACTCGTCTTCAGACTTCAAAGTGTTAAAGAGATAACGGTTTTAACACTTTGAGGCCTGCCAGGACCTCTCCCTGTGCTGAATAAAATCGTCTGGCGTCCGTTAGCCAGAATAAAATACTAAAGATTCGTCTTCCGCCTTGTACTCGCGATTGTGATTATGCCTTTCTGTGAAACGAGAACTGACCGCCCCCTCCCCCCTTGCACACACTCACCACCACACCCTTAAAATTCTATTGAACATATATGGCCGGGGCACAGTCGTACACGCTTTCCGGGTGCAGACAGCTGCTCATGAACACAAAGAGGATTGTTTTTTATTGAAAGTGCATGTTTTTGAATTGATTGTCGTCGTTGCCAGCCAGCATCAGTTACATTTAAAATTGTCCTTTCAGCGCCGTTGTAGCTGGTGTTCAAGCTACGCTACGGCTAGTAATTAGTATAGGAATGATACTATCCTTGTCCAATCAAAATCGTTAATTTCTATGACGTCTGTGCTGTATTGTTCGGGCGCTGGGTGATTATATTTCCTTTATACATCCGGTTCGATATATAACGATGATCTGACTTCCTTCTTCGGGAAGAAATCTCTTTCGTATACGGTGTCTAACGCTCGCAATATCTCTTAACAACGATCGTTATGGATAAAGGTGTCTCGTACCCAGTTCACAAAGGCTACCTGGTAAAATCTCCTCCAGATACTAGGGTCACTAAAAGGATGAAAAGTGTGAGTAGATATGCTTTTGCGATTCATGTGCATGGAGTGGTCACGATTGCTTTTGCAATTTCTAGTTATTGTTTTGATTCTTGAACAACAAGCCCACGGTTAGAACAATGAGAAAATGTTGTTCTTGTATAAAGGCTTGTTCGACTGACATTACATATTTATCAGTACCATATTTTAGTACCAACTTTACCTTTTAAACTTGTTCAAAATCAATAAAATGAGCCTTTCTTTCTCAATTGCTTGATATTGCCAAGTTTTAATACAAGTGTAGAGTTTATACGAAACACAGATTTGCAAATATGATGTTCGTTGTTCAGTGTTCACCATGTTCAAATGAGTTGTGCTTTGCTTAAAATGATTGGCGTATATAAACTTATAGATTTTAGAGATCAAATCAGTTCAGCGCGCTCACGTCATGTTTGTCTTCATTTTGATTAATTCAAAATTTGTTATGTTTTCTTATTTTCATTTTCTTCTCAAAGTTTGCGAGAAGATGCGGTGATATTCATAATTATATACAGTAGTGTTGAAAAACCACTTAATATTGTGTATATATTGTCAATACCCAGCATTATTTTGTTATATACATGTATCTTTTGAGCATATTCTGTCGCTGGAGTTTGAGGAAGTAATTTACTGTGTACCAGAAAAAATTACTTGGTCATGATATTTAATTCTTTCATGCTTTAGTAATGACAATCACTCGATAATACTTAATCCTGATTTTCTGTCAGTTTATTATTAAATTTTGATAAACTGTAGTGAACAGATGATGTTGTATTGGGCTGTGGTAAACCAGTCTACTACAAGCAAACTTTAATATAGATAACCAATTAAAATGGAATTTAGTCCTAACTAGTTACTAGTTAAATATAATATATTGCGTAAAATATTTATTTTTATGATGTGAAGATTAAAAATGAAATGAGAGCCATACACTTGCAGTGGCTGATCAGTTCTGTGCACAGTATGTTATTACACTTTGTTGAACATTAAGCAATTTGAACTTAATGCCAGAAAAGGAGAAATCTGTGGGTGTATGATGCATATCATGTTTACCTATTGTTAATTAAACTTGCTAAACTTTCTTCCCATTAGCTTAGATATTCTTGAAATTATGAAAAGATGTGGGTTAATAGGAAAGGTTTGATAAACCCATTTTTTGCTTATACAGTAAAAACCTGCTATAGGTTCTTATATTCTATATATTAGTTCTTAATAGTGGTAGGTTCTTGTTAGTGGGTTTTTACTGTAGAGGTCATCTTAATTGACAAATAACAAGTAAGATGTTTTGGCTTTAGCCAGTCAAGACTAAAGCTCGCCATTTTGACAACTGTGTTCCTATAGCCAGGGTCTCAATCTCATATTGGGAGTCTACCTGAAGAAGGGGGGGGGGGGGGGGGGGGAGAGGGCATGCTCTCTTACTTAATCTGTTTAGTAGAAAAATAAACAGGGCTTCAACATTAAGAAATCCAAGTGTTTTACACAATGAGTAGACAATTATTGCAGCCCTCCACCCCCAATAATTTCTAAAATTTCCAGTATAGTTCATTAGCCCAGCAACTAAATGGTAACAATTTTTTATAACTTACCATGATACTGAGCAGGACTGGTTTCATATCATCCCCATAACTGTTTCAAATTGAAAATAAAACCAGCTGAACCAATGTATTTTCAGCTTTTCATGATCCATACTTTTAATTAATGATGTATTTCTTTCTATAGCTAGGTCTTCAAATTAATATTTAGAATCTGTGCCTGGAATAGATCTAGTAGTGCAGGTATAAGCTATTAATATGAGTACGATTAGAAAAATCTACATCGCTGCTGTAAAAGTATGTGAGCTTATCGCAAAGATGGAAGCTGTATTAATGTAGAGAACCCAGTGGCGGCACCATGGGATGGACTGGGGTGGACACCCCCTCCCCCCAGTTCTTCCCAAGGTTGATTTTCCAATTAGTCTAAATTAAATTAGAGAAAAGTTGGGGGATATAAAGACCTGAAATGTGTAATCTTTTGTGTTTTCTATGATGTTTTATAATCTTCAGAATTCTGTAAAATCTCACTCCAAAATGCAGGAAATGGCATATCAGAGACTCTAGATTTCAAAATTTTCCAGGGAGCATGCCCCCAGACCCCCCTAGAGGTTTGGTGCTACCTTGGCACTTGCATTGGCATCACCTTTTAGAGAACCTGTTGTTTGTTGTAATATTAAGTAACCACTAGGGTAACCATACCTCCTTGTAAACAGTCCCTTAGGCTAATTCTCTTCCAATGGGTTTGGTGCAGATACATGTACACATAGCGTACCTTTTGTTGACATAAGAAAGAGTGGGCCAGAAGTGCTGACAGAGACACACTTGACATATGTGACATTATCAAAACCTTATAACATATGTGATGTCATCAGGGGTTTCAAATTAATATTTTGTCCTGGGCCCCACTCCTTGAACAATCTGCATCTTAGACCAGGTAGAACTATCTGATTATCTATGTTATGTGTTACAGTTGGTTTCAGGTTGCTTTTGATGGAAATGTTTAGAGGTTCGTTCTGAAGTTCACAATTCATTTGACCTTCGTATTTGATTGGCTACTTAGTTGCTAGTAGCCAATCAAATGCCTAGTTTATTACGAACTTGTGAACCTCCAAACGGACTTCTAAAGCAACCTGAAACTGACTGTAAAATGATGTGATTTTGGTGTGTGAGGAAAAATTGTTGGGAAAAATTGATTACCGCTAACCAAACTTTGCAGTTTAGGCAGATAAGCAATCTTAACACATTCAATCTTAACCCATTCATGGGGCTCCTTTTTGCTCTTTGTAACACCAGATCATTTTACTCATCAAAGGGAGAACACTCAGACATCCTCAGAGGAAGAAAATGTGTATCCACATACATTTCAAACACACCAATATACTGTACAAACACAAACGGAACAAAGTTTGTAAGCTAAATTTTTAATTTTATTACAAACATAACGTTTTGATAATTGCAAAGTGAAAAGGTAAGGTAGCGAAATACTGACGTTTTGAGCGGAGCCCAGTTCATATATATATATATATATATATATATATATATATATATATATAAAATATATATATATATTATCATCGCCCTACTTTGTATTGAGCACTCTACAAGCTACTGGCGGCAAACACTTTGTTTTAAATTGTATGTGTATATATATATATATATATATATATATATATATATATATATATATATATACAAAGTATGAAGTATAGTTTTACCGTAAAACTATACTTCATACTTTGTATTTTGCTCTATCTATATATGGTATTGAGCACTCTCTAACATTTCGTGAACCAAAACTCACTTATATATATATACACACACATACACACACACACACACACACACACACACTCCGATTTTCAGTTGAGCTTACAGACCGGAAGTGTTATTGAAAGGTTTTATCGTTTAGCAATTTGACACATTCCCATGGGAAATTTGAATGTTTGAGCATTTTGACGAATAGAAATTAAGGCGTTGCCCAAACTTTTAAATTTTCCCTTGACAACATCATAAATTGTCCTTAGTAACGTATGCGTTTCAATGTTTAAACTTTTCAATAAAACTTTCCGAAGCTAAGCTCAACTGAAAATCGCAGTATATATAATCATATATAGATCTCCAGGCAAGATCTAGGTGAAACTCTGAGTATAGCAACCATTCTTTATTAAGTTAACTGCTTTAAATCTGCTCTACATATATGTATTGAGCACTTTTGGAAGACTTACAAACATCGTTTTTTTAAGAAAAATTACTACGCCAATGAACTTACCATATAGATTGTTTTAGAAGTAATTTAAGAATTCGTGTCCGTTCTGTATTGGCGAGATACAGAACGGCCACTCATTTTGTAAATAGTACATAATATATATATATATATATGTAATCGAAATATAGTAAGGTTAGATATACTGCCGAAACAGAGAACGTAGGAATCTAACGTTTCGAGCGAAGGCCCTTCGTCAGAGAGAAACGTATATATATATATATATCGTTTTCACTCACGTGATCGGTGGCCCCATTGGGGTGGTGAAACAATACAAAATATTTGAATAAGAAAGAGCTAATTCCCATACCGTACACCAATATGGCCGCTATTTCATTGTTTTGGTACACCAATATGGCCGCCGTGACGTCAGATGAAAACGATCTATATATATATATATATATATATATATATATATATATATATATATATATATATATATATATTATTAACAATTATACAATACCCTGGTTGCTATGCGTGTTTTCATTGGTTGTTGGCCATGATCTATTAGAGGACAGACACATGGTCACGTCAGATCACGTCAGCTGACTTGCCTTTTTCCTTCTTCATGCCCCAAAATCCGGCACGAGTTTCGACAAAGACCTTTTAAATTTTTATTGTATAAAACAAATAGATTCCATTTTTTTGTTGTCTGTTCAGTTATAGATGCACAGAGGACGTCACAACGTGGTAAGAACATCAGTGACCCACTCGACTGCGTCTCGTGGGCCACTTTTTTGTTCTTACCACGTTGTGACGTCATCTGTGCATCTATAACTGAACAGACAACGGCAAAATGGAATCTATTTGTTAAATAGAAAATCGCTTGCGTGTCTCTACTGTGATAGAAACACGAATGACGTCATTTCAACCGGAAAGTTAAAAATCTAGTGAAAAGGTGCATGTGCGACTAGATGTTTACTAAGTTACTAACTTTGAACTTAATAATATAATATAATAATATAATAATAATAATAATTTATTCTTCGCTTACTAGAGCTCTGCCCAGTGCCCATCGGGTAATTTTCGTAAGCGATTAATCCTAGGGCGCTTTCCAATTGGTAAGGTTAGACCGGTCAGTCCGGCCAGAATGGACTTGCTTTTGATTAGGACCAAATTTTCCAGTCAGACCGTCCTAAGTCTCAAACGAATCGTGTTCCATTTAACTGGACTGACCGGGCTAACCGTGTAAATGGAAAGCCCCCTAGTCAAATTTACGATTAATCGTATTATATAAATCGCGTTGCGTTAGTCCTGAAGTTTCGCACACTACAAATGAAGTATACAAATGTTAAGGTTATATTTTACTGAACAAGTACTTTATATTTAAAGTGAAAAGTTGACGACGATTATTAAAAGAACAATATTAACCTGAATAAACAATACGTAGCTGTCGTCGATGATCTGATTGTTCGTATAAAGGGACCGGTCATTATTTATGGCCGGGGGTGGGGGCCGAAGAGAAAATGGTGGGGGTAAAAGAAATTTAATTGAGAAAAAGGTGAGGTAAAAAAGATTAACATAATATTTTTATTGTTGTATATTTATTGGCGTACAACATAATTAACCCGGAATTGGTTTAAAATTACTGTTCATCATCTGTCAAAATGTCAGTTGCAACATCGTCCTCACTGCTGCTACAAATCTCAGACTCCTTAGTACTTTTCTTTGACTTATTTAAAATATTGCTTTCTTTTTCTTGTTCTTGAACCTCTACTCGATTTTTCTTCTGGTTTTCCTATTCCTTTCACCACTGTCAATAGCACTCTTGTCAAACCTGTTCTCAAATTGATACAGTGAAAGGGTTAACATGTGACTTTGTGTAACAAAATAGGTGTAGGGGTGAGGTAAAAAAAAAATGTCTTACAGTGGTTAAAGAATTTTACAGTTAAAGAATTTTTTGTTTTAAAGTGCACATGACATGAAAATTGACCTCGGCTTTTTATTGTTGTTTTTATTGTTGTTTTTGAAAGAACATTTAAAATAATAAAAAATGGCTTTTACATGCCTTTCAGATTTTATCCCATTCTTGAGTTATCAACTACTAAATTTCAGCTATGACGTCATTAGTTGTGCATAGCATAAAATGGAAAATCAACTATATCTTCTCATTAGTTTAACTAAACTGGCTCAAACTACACAGAAGCGCGGTAGGGTCTAGAATGAATACGTCGGCAAAGTTTAAGTCAGTTTGGTCAAACCAATGAGAAGATATAGTTAATTTTCCGTTTTATGCTATGCACAACTAATGACGTCATAGCTGCAATGTTGTAGTCAATAACTCAAGAATGAGTCGAGATGAGATCTAAAAGGCATGCAAAAGCCATTTTCCATTATTTTAAATGTTCTTTCAAAAACAATAATAAAAAACGGGAGTGAATTTTCATGTCATGTGCACTTTAAAAATCGTGGGGTTAAACAATTTTTGTGATCCAAGATTTTTCTCTTCGGCTCCCACCCCGGCTATAAATCATGACCGGTCGGTCCCTAATGGTAATCGATTACTGGAGAAAAACGAAAAATGATTGATTAACCAATGAGGTGGGCACAGCTCTACCGCTTACACTTATTCTGCCTTGCACTACTTCACTTGTTGACTTGCATTCCTGTATTATTTTCTGAAAATTATCAATACTTACATTAGTGTTTCTTTTGTCTTCCGTTTAGTGGCGTAAAAGGTGGTTTATACTCAGGCAAGACAAGAGTCTAGAGTATTATGAAGAAAAAGGAGGAGAAAAGAAATTTATAAAGAAAATTGATTTAAACCTTTGCACCTATCTAGACACACATTTGTCTCATAAGAGGTTTGAACATATATTCAGCATAACAATAAAAGGGAAAAACAGTGATGGTAGACTAGTTAACAGAATTTACTTTCTTGTTGCTGACACTGCTTATGAAATGAAACTGTGGATTGACGAAATTTGTAAACTATGTGATTTTCAAATAGCAAACGGTCATGCTAATGGTAAGAAATGTCTATTTTTTTGCTATTTTAACTAAGCTTTGTGTTGCTGTCGCGAGACTTATATTGCCCGTGTATCCGTAGCTTAAGGTTACAATGTCACCGCTCGCGCAATTTTTCTCCAATTTGTCTCAAATTTGCACCAAATGTAGTTACGTATGTAAAGGACACTATCGTATTATGAAATAAATAAATACATTATTGTTCCAGATCACATTACTCATAAGTTCAAAATCACAGTACCTTCGCGGCGTTCGCGCGGCGGTTTAAATTGGTCTTTGGTTTTACCAAAAACCTCTCAATTTACCATATTTACATGCACTTCTCAATGTTTGTTCTAAAAAAGGGTGTTGGCATTTTTTTTTACTGTAAGGGTTTAGCAGTTAGGATACTTTATTTCTCAATTTTATGTTGTGGGAGAAGCAATTGACAAATGAAGGCCTGTAACTCAGTTTTTACATAAATCAAAAACGCCAACACCCTTTTGTAGCCCAGACATTCGCCAACATCCTGTGCAAGTTTGGTAGGAATCGGTTAAAACGACGCGCGATCAAGTTAGATATTTTAGTGTGCATATATAGTCGTAGGCTCTACATTCTAAAGTCGCAACCCCGCGACTTTTATGGCTCTGAATTATGCTTTCATTCTATCATAAGTTTCAGATGAAGGAAGTCACGAAACAGGTCCGACGACCAAATCTTCATCTGGAATTGATAACGAACATTGCCCTTTGGGTAATGCTGACAAGATGGAAATTAGAAATGCTAGGGATAGTGGTATTCAAATTACACCAACTGAAAATAATAACAACAATAGTGATTTAGTTGCGGTTTCTCCACCAGCAACTTCAGTTGAGTATGATTATGTTCCCCCACCACGTCATGCTGACCCAAGACTTTGTGATAATGAAGGTGAAGAGTCTGGTGATGATTCACAGACGTATGACGTACCGCCACCATACAGTTCCACAAGCAATTATAACGTGGTCCCGGCATCAAGGCCTCTTACAGAAAGAACATCATGTCCATTGGATATCTCATCGTCATCGGAAAGCAGTCTTTCCAGCAGTCAAAGGCGTTCTTCCAATGAATGTGATGATTACGATTTTCCTTCGCGTGACCATGTACGATCTCCTGTGTACGCTAATGTATCACAAGCTCCAAACTCTGAGGTGGATCAGCCCGATTATGATGTTCCCCCTTGTCTACACTCTACATACGACCTTGTTCCCCCTCGAGTTGGTGGTGAATATTCCAATCTACCTTGTACTATACCACTAGGGATGGCAGAAATAGATTACGACAATGTTCCAAACATTCCGTCCAAACATTACCAGTCACCTAACCCCAGTAATTCCAACTACGATACAGTTCCTCCCCCACATGGTGGAACCTTGCCCAGCAATTTGCAAATGTATGATACAGTTCCTCCCCCACACGGTGGAATCTTGCCTAGCAATGGCAATTTACCAACGTATGACAGTGTACCTCCTCCTCGTGGAGCCTTCTCTAGCAATAGTAATTTACCAATGTATGATAGTGTACCTCCACATAGAACCTTGCCTGTAAACAGTGGTTTATCAACGTACGATACAGTTCCTCAACATAGAGCCTCTGATACGTACGACTCCGTACCTCCTCCAGTGCCCTATTCTAAGGGTTCGGCTGAAATTTACGACGTTGTTCCATCACATTCGGACACCACTGATAATAATGCTGAAGATGATACACCAGCGCCACCAATTCCTCGAGCTCCGAAACCAACGGCATATGTTAACTTGACTCTTCCAATAGACGATTCGTACAACAAACCGTTACCCATCCCGCCAGACATTTCCAGTAAACTGGAAAGGGACTCTGGGAGTTACTGTGGATTGGATATATATGATGTGCCTTCTCAAAAACACGGTACGTTCTTCTCTCTTTCAAATATGTTACGTCGTTTTCTTTCATTCAATGTAGAATTGGAACATTAATTATTTATCGTTCTTAGCTTTGAATAAATACATTTGTTGACTTGTGCCGATAGAAACATTGACGTTTATGGACCCGAGGGAGTTCGTGAGAATGGAAGGGGGGGAGAGAGGCGAGGGTAAAGAAAGTTTGAGTAAGGGAGGTGACTGAGGAAAAAGGGGGAAGGAGAGGAGGCAAGAGGAAGGGGGAGAAGTGGAAGGAGAGATGGGGTGACTAAGAGAAATTCTGGGCGAAGTACAAACTGTAGTTTGAATGGTACATGTATATAAAAAAGATCAACTGCAATAATATTTGATTACTATAGGTGTACAAGTTCCAAGTGTTGATCGTAGCAGTAAACCAGTCATACCACCAACAGTGAATCGATTTTCAAAACCAGAAAGTATTAAATCAAGAGATTATGTCAATGTACCATCCAGAAGTTCTACGTTTCGAGATGTTGGTCGACAGCCTAAAGAGGTTAACTTAAATCGAAGTAAAAGTGCCGCCGGAGATGCTCAACCGGATGCGTATCTTTATATGGAAAGTCCTAAAAGAACTCAATCATCGTTAAGGTTTAGTAGAAAGGACAGCTTCCTTGATACAGCTGTGGAGGAAGAAGAAGGTGATGATAAACTGTCGTATGAATATATGGAACCACAAGCAAGACACGGGAGTGATCCTTATCAAAATTTTGATCCACAGGATTTAAAGCAACCAAACCAATCAGATGCTGCCCCTGAAAAAAAGGTATGGTATATCTGTTTGTTTTGAACCATCTCACGTAACCTGGATGCCAGGCCATTATTTTTCCTCTTTTTTAGTTGAAAAGAGGCTCGGTTGGAAGGAGGCATTGTGACATGAGTAGACGAGAAAAATAAAGGCACGAGGAAACTCTATTCATAAACGTTTTTCACTCACATTGCTATATTTTTAATTTAATTGAAAAAATTGAAGTGTGTACTGTATTGTTGTATGCGAATATCCTCTAACAAACTAACGACAGCAACAACGAAAGTCTTTACCGTATACATGTTAAAATCCATGGAAAAAAAGAAGAAGAAATTTAGGGCACACTGATGGCACGATCTGGTAAGAAATGCTCTTTCCAAAACTAGTAGGCGAGATAGAAAATACATCTTCAAGCTTTTGGATGTGATTTTTTTGTTCAAGCTATAAACATTCATGCTCAAAATGTACACGACGTTATTTCAAGTCATCTCTCTATTTTCCTTTCCACTAACTCCATGATTGAGTGAAGCATAGTCAATAGAAAATAGACATGGTTTGGAAACCCGGAAAACTTCAAAGCGGTTAACAATCAAGCTACGATTCATGTTGAAAGGTACATGAAGGTGCCAAATAATTTGTTTTAGGTTTATTAATATTTAAACAGTACGGTTGAGTGATTGAACCCAAACGTTGCTATTGGATGATTACTTCATTATACAGAAAACACAATATGTTCAGTAACCGTGAAAGTGCAAAAATTTCCATAAACCTGAACAAAAACATAAAACAATGACTTTTGTGAGCTTTCAAACCATGTCTATTTTCTATTAACTATGAGTGAAGGAACACAAGAGGGCTAATCAGAGACTGCATATACTGTATATATCCGCCAGCACGTTATTAGAGGTGTTTAACCCTTTCACTACTACACTTCTTCTCCCGACGAGGAAAATCGTCTGGCATTAGCCAGAGTAAAATACTGAAAGACCCCAACAGTAGTGAAAGGGTTAAAAAGAAAACGGGCCATCCCGCTAACCAGGCTGGCTCACAAGGCTTACACACATGTATGGATGAATAAAACGCTTGATTGCACTCCTACCAAAATTATGCAAGAATGTTTGCATAAAATAAGGATAATGAGCGCAAGTATTTTTCTACACAGAGAATCTTGTGGTCAGATTTTATTTATTTCTCAGCCAAATTTCAGCCAAATTCAACCAACAAATGACAGGTTTGGTCCTTGATATATATGATCAATCTTGCAAAAACTTTCACGAAAACCTGTGGGGTATTTTTTGAGATATGCTGGTGACAGACAGACTCGCAGACAAACAGATAAACAGACAGACAAACAGAGGTAAAAACAATATAACCACCTGGCGAAGGTAACAAGTTATTCCAGAATTCACGAAAAACTAAATAGAGTTTTTTCTTGCCTTTATTTTTAATAATTCACTGTCATTCAGGTAGTGTATGTTACATGTTCCTGTATGATCGAGTTTGTATATAAACCATAATGACATGGTGTTTGAAAGTATTGGACGGTATGTTACAACTGGTGGCCATCTATGACAACCGCATAAAAACACTGGTGATCTTCGAATATATTTTCCGACCCCAAATATACTTTGCAATACTCCGTACTTGACGGTACGTTTCGGTATTTATATATGGTAGAGCTATGTCACTGAACACTGTCAAATATCAAATATTGTTTAAGAGACTAGAGATTTGAAGGCGTGTGTGCAATGAAAGCAATTTCTTTTATTACAATATTATACACTTTCTATAAGTTATAACTTGTAAGTATTAACAAGAAAACGATTACGAACTGCGTGATGCTCTGAAGAGCACCAAGATCAAGATGCATCGTGTGGTAGCTGTAATACAGTGTGTATAAAAAAACCCGGAACACTTAGAAAATGAATTAGTATTCTTTTAAAACAACCTATTGTAGTAGTTTGAAAGCCCAAAAAGCGCTGCGTTATAAATTAATCAGCACATAAGTTAAACAGGAGGAGAAAAAGCTTTTAAATACTTTCACCATGCATGCATATATCTTAATTTCCCAAGGTGTATAAGACCGTGTTTTTTACGCATCCGTGGCTCAGAGGTGTTTAGGGTTTTCAAACTACTACAATATCTTTGTTTGAACAGAATACTAATTCATTTTCTAAGGGTTCCGTTTTTTTTATACACACTGTATATCAACAACGAGTTTGATGTTTCGTCAGGGGATCCAAACACGAGAAAACATGATGAAGCACGAGGCCGAAGGCCGAGTGGTTTTATTGTTTTCGAGTGTTTGGATTCCCCTGATGAAACACGATAATAGCATCTCAATCGAGCGATTTCAATTGAAAAATCAATTAAAATACTGTAAACCCTCGTGAGATTTTATTCATGATCTGTGTAAAGTTTATTCATATATAGCAACTTGTTTATTTTGCATATATAATTGATGAACACCGGTTTTCATCTAATATCTTGAGCTTTACTGGAGTATCCAACTTCAATCAGGTGATTGAATGAACTATTGTAATTGGCTGATTATCTCATGAATTATTAATGAGTTTGAGAAGTAATAGATCAAACACGAGGAAGAGTGTTTCATCCGATATCCAGTCACCGAGAAGTGGTTGAAAAACGAGGTCGTAGGCCGAGTTTTTTAACCAATTTCGAGGTGACTGGATAGAGGATGAAACACTCTTTCGAGTCAGTTTGATCTAGCTTCTCAAACAAATCAGTATTTTATGAAAAAATCAGGTTATTATTATTATTATTATTATTATTATTATTATTATTATTATTATTATTATTATTATTATTATTATTATTATTATTATTATTATTATTATTATTATTATTATTATTATTATTATTATTATTATTATTATTATTATTATTATTATTATTATTATTATTATTATTATTATTATTATTATTATTATTATTATTATTATTATTATTATTATTATTATTATTATTATTATTATTATTATTATTATTATTATTATTATTATTATTATTATGGACGAATCCTGACTTACTGAACTTTTAAGTTTTTAAGTAGCTTAGTTGTGATTCAAGTATAGTCGATTGTAAATTACCTCGATGAGTGAGATTTACAATTGTTTGTTTAGAAAAAAATCATTAATAAAGTCTCCATTATTATTATTATTATTATTATTATTATTATTATTATTATTATTATTATTATTATTATTATTATTATTATTATTATTATTATTATTATTATTATTATTATTATTATTTTCTGTATCTGGTGCCAATGGTCCAGTATGATTATCCGGGTTGACAAATGTAGCACATTTGGTATCAAGAAAGCTTTAACAAAATCAGTCCAATATTTACCTAAACTCTTAATTAACAGTGACCTAATCCCAACTACTAAAATTGGAGAATCTTTCCGATATTTAGGAAGATACTTTGATTTTGATATGTCCAACCAAGAACACAAGTCTGAGCTGACCTCCCTCATCACAGAACTGATGTCTGATATTGACCTTAAACCACTACATCCAAAAAATAAACTTCTTCTTTACAGTCGCTACGTCTTATCTAAAATATCCTGGCATTTTACTGTTGCTACCTTGTCCAAAACTTGGGTCTCTGAAAATATTGATTCCGTTGTAAACAAATACATCCGTAAATGGCTGGAAATACCAGTATCTGGAACATTGAGTAACATCTTTCTAACCCGTAACAAATTTGGTCTAAGTATTTTCCCACCATCTATCAAATTCACTCAGTGTCAAACAGTTCTTCGAAATGCCTTAAAAACATCTCCCAATGAATCAATAAAAGAGCTTTGGAAATCAACTAATAACAGCACTAACATTCAGTATGATATTTACAACTCTACCAAGGAAGTTATCAAAGATTTCCGTTCTGGACAAGAGGATAAACTTCAAAACCATTTGACCTGTCAAGGCTCATTTTTCTCGAATGTTACGAAATTCTCCTTACCAAAGCTAAACAAATTCTGGTCTGCTTCTCAATCTAAACTACCAAAAAACATCTATAATTTTACTATGCGTTATATCAATAACTCTCTTCCTACCCGCAAAAACCTTTCCAGATGGGGTATATCATCAAGTTCTGACTGTTCCTTTTGCTTACGCCCAGAAACTCTCCTACACGTGGTTGCCGGATGTCAATCATACCTTGAACGTTTTACGTGGAGACACGACTCTATTCTCAACTTTCTTGCCAAGACCCTACAAACTGCCAATTGCTCCAACCTTTTTGTTGATCTTCCTGAATTCAAAAGCCCCTCAATAATAACTGGTGACAAATATCGTCCAGATTTACTCCTATCTACTTCAAAGGGATGTCTATATATAGTCGAACTTACCGTGGGATTTGAATCCAACCTTCAAAACAACGTAGAGCGCAAAAAAGCCAAATATGAAGAAATAGTTAGACAACAAAGTGAACACTTTAGCACTGTTAAATTTGTCAATCTCTCGATTAGTTCACTCGGTGTTTTCGCAAAAGAATGTACCTCCTTTATAGCAATGTTAAACGATATAGGAGTTGATGTGCAGCATCAAAATTATTGTGTCAGAAAAATGATATCTATTGCCATCAGAACAACCTATTATATTTTTTGCTGCAGAAATAAGGAATGGACGAATCCTGACTTACTGAACTTTTAAGTTTTTAAGTAGCTTAGTTGTGATTCAAGTATAGTCGATTGTAAATTACCTCGATGAGTGAGATTTACAATTGTTTGTTTAGAAAAAAATCATTAATAAAGTTTCCATTATTATTATTATTATTATTATTATTATTATTATTATTATTATTATTATTATTATTATTATTATTATTATTATTATTATTATTATTATTATTATTATTATTATTATTAAAAGTTTCCCTTACTCTTATATATTTAACCTTTGTGATTATTTTTTATAGCTGAAAGGACATTATCAAGACATTGATATTGTTTGGCAACGCGAAGCACCGCGACCGTCAGTTCCACAAAGGCATCCGAATACCAATTATACTACTATAGATTTGGAGAAAACAAAAGGGTTTAGAAAGACGTGTGCAGGAACAGCCAACCAGGTAGGACGTGATGCAAGTAGACAATAACAAACCACGCGGATAAACCATAAAAACACTACAAATCAACGTCTACAGGAGAGAGATTCTTTTAGTTTGAATAACGTTTGTTTATACAAGACTGTTGATCTAACGCATTTATTACAGCGAAACTCAATGTGTACCGGGAATGCAATCAAATTGTTAAATTTAGCCTGGTTACTTCCTAATTTCTACCAATTAAATTGTATACAAGAGGGAAAACATGAACTTTTCTTGTCAAGAGTTCTAATTTTCTTGTATATGTCACTGAGTGAAGTCAGAATATTTCATTGGTTAGAGGACAAATAACAATTCGATCACATTCCAGTAGACTATTATGAGTTTTGCTGTAAAAGCGCTATACAGTAACTCATTCTTTAACTCTTTGAACACTGAAATCATCTTTACTCTTTATTATTATTTTGTTCTGGCTAACGCCAGACGATTTTTCTTGTCACTGGAGTTCATAGGGTTAAAATATTTAGAGTATAAGACACAGCGGCTCACGTAACTCTTTATGTCCGTGCTATAAAATTATAAAAACATTTCTATATGTTATAGAACGTAAGAAATCAATCTTCATCTTACATATATAAACTTGAGCCGAAGAGTAGCGTTTTATATATCATTCGATGCGAGTTATATATCATGCACATATGAATTAAACTCATAGAACTAAGAATGCTCCGTGTTAATGGACTGTGTCAAGGATATAAGCTGATGTACGTCAGAAAATAAAACATGTAAATCGGGAGCATTTCTGTACCTGATTGACAATAGTGCACATGTGATGTCCTGACGACTCACAAGCAGCGCTTTATCTTCTGCTTGTGAGTTCGTGCATTGGTTCATTTGTGCGTTCGTTGGTGCAGAATGAATAGCAAGCGATATTTTTAGCGCGATATTTTTTACGCCAAATAGGGCACCGCTCTTTAGTACTGTGTCTGGTTAAATATTAATTTCTTCTGATTTTTCTTTATGAATAATTAGAATTTTTATAAATATATTATGTTGACTGAGTTAAAATGCACACTGCCTGAAGAACGTTAACTAAGGCAGATTTTAAGGATTAGAAAAAATCCACCTGCCTCGATGATTTCAAGAAAAAAAAGCTAAAAAAAGGTACAAATAAACGTGAAGCAAAAGTTAAAATCATGTAAGCAAGTAGACTTATAAAATAATATGCGCAACTCTCAAAACAAAAGAGCTTTAAAAACGATTAGCAACAAAATAATAAATAGTTATTAATCTTATTCATTCCATTTTTACTAGCCTGTGTACATCCTGAACAAACACTCTGCAATTCAGTCTGAAAACTCGCACGATAGCTTGTCGAAGCCCCGTCGAGCTTCTCAGATCTGAGAAGTTAATTCTTCCTTATGGCAATTATGATTGGTTCTCTGGCAATCCTTGGGAGAACAAATAATAATCAAATAAACCGTTATGAATCACCTGCGCAGTAGCCAATCATTACTTACTCGGAAGCTCAGCGGGGGTTTAACAAGCTATCTTGCGAGTTTCCAGACTGAATTACAAGCTGTGTCTTGAAGCTGTATACACAGGCTAATTTGTATAGAAAAGTATTGTTCTCGATTATTGCTCTCGTACTCCTCCAGATCTCGGTCTGTATACGGAAACCTCAGACAATACTTTGCTGTACATGCACACCTCACCGTAGGTCAATAATTCAAAAATATATAGGTACGTTTATAAAACAAAATGCATTTTGAAAAGTAACTCTTGTAAAAGTCCAAGATAGAGGGAATCTTTAAAAACTATTATGGAATCATTTTCAAACTTAACTATTTACAAGCAAGCTGGCATCTTGATAGTTTTTTAAGTTTATAAGATTTTCAAAAGAGAAAAAAAGAGTTAGAAGAAGGAGCGGGAGTCATCAAGATTGTCAAAGATATTGTTCAGGGAAAACGGAACCTTGCTTGACTGAACAATTATTTGGAAATTCTTCGGACATTAAAAACAAGGCAGTGGCCAACCATTTGGTGAATTGCGACCAAATCAAATATCTCTTCGACTTGAGCAATCTCTTTGACAATCTCAGTGACTCCCTTGCAGGTTGCTTCTTCTAGCTTTTCTAGCTACTAAAAAGCCTTTACTAGAAGCCTCAAAAAACTATAGTTTTGTGTTTACTAGACTACTTCTACTACGATTAGACGGTTGATGTCATTCTCATTCGTATAAGATACCGGTTTCCTTGTAAGTAGTTAGATTTGATATTTGATCCTGTAATAAATTCGAAATATTACCTCTCACATCTTGGGTTTTTACAAGATGATCCTTTTTGTTTACAAGAGTTTGTTTTGTTGTACATATTTTGAAGTTGTCGGCTGGAAAACGTTTCTAATATATGTTTATGTCATGTATATTTATATAAAGCACATTCAAGCGATAGTGCTCAACTACAAGTGGTGTGTCATTAGTTATATAAGCTATTGGTATAGTTACTGTATATGTATACAGGATAATGGTAGGGGAAACATTGCAACAGGGTATTTTTATAAATGTTTTAATAATGTGTCAATTATATTTTTAGTAGATTTTTGTATTTTTGATTTTACGTTCTACACAATTTTTTTGTCAATTCTGTAAAACAGGATAAGCAATGACAGTATTTTTAAAAGTAGATCATAAATGTTGGGGTTTTTTACTTTTGTATTCTAATACTGAAATAATACATATTTAATTAACAAATAGCAGTGTTTTGTGTTTTTGCTCTAGCTGTGTCTTTTGCTTGTTTAGTCAGCAGGTTATAGACCCTTTTAATAAATGCAGAGTACGTCATTTTCTGCACTTGACATCATTTTCAGCCTTTTGAATTCTATTGAAAATATACATGCAAAAGCTAAGACAACAAACGAAATTGAAAATAATTCAAAAGAAAAATTGTCAAAGGGTGAAAATTACATATTCTACATTTATTAAAAGGGTCTATATAGGCTACGCAATTCGCCGCCTCGTAAACGGTCGGGGGGGGGGTGGACAGGGTGGCTTGCAATCACTTCAGGCGATGTAAATCTGCTTTCTCTGCTTGAATTGTGCATGGTCAATTTCTTAAAATTAATTAATTATATATATATATATATATATATATATAGTTCAATCTACAGACACGGTGTTTCGCTGTACAACAGCTCATCAGTGTAGCTTGGAACAATCTGAATCAATTACGTCGGTGACAACCGCATGTGGGAAAGCATCGGTGAAATACATTCAGATAGCGTGAAGTGCGCATGGGCCCAGAGTGCTCAAACTTCCACAAGGGTAGTGAGCGTTGCATTATCGCTAATAGGTACCCACGGCAACTTCACAGAGTGCTCAACAACACCGAAGTGAAGGAGCATATATATATATATATATATATATATATATATATATTTAAGTAATAGATACAGCTCGGATGCTTAAAATACAAATGCATCTAAGTAATCAAGTTCACCAACTATTTTGGGGATACGGTCTGTTTTAGCCGAGAAAATCGTAGCTAAAGTTAGTGTAAATCAAGACGATGCTGTATCCGATTTACAACCACTGCTACGGTATTGTATTCATGAATTATTAATGAGTATTTTAAATATATATACAAACGAGCACGTGTGATCTTGTTCACGGAATATCGGAAAGTGCTCAATACCATAAAGGTAGAGCGAATGTAGTATCGCACGAATCGAAACTACTCCAGTCGCCTGAAGATCGCCCCACGTGAAACTGACAGTTGCGACACTCAACATTTTGAGGTAAGCCCACTTAAACTATGCTATATACAGCATTTGCCCTTCATTAAAGCAAAAGCGGTGATCACTAGAGCGATTTGCATCGTCAATTGAACGTTGCAAATTTCAATAACGCCAATCAAGTTTCAATTGCGTTATAAAGTAAATTCATTAACAACGCCTTATAATTTATTCCGTATAAGAAAAATCAAGAATATTTTTAAATATATTTTTCTAGTTACTGTCTTTACACACAACGAAAATCTATATACATACACCGTTTAGACGATTTATCCTTGTATGTTCTCTCTTGCAAGACATCTAGGCAAGTATGACTGCATAAGTCGAAACCAAGCTGCACATTTTGCCACTGTAATGCTGTGCATGTTTCTTTCTGCGGCTGCAATTAAAAGTTGCTTGCGATATCCCCCAAACGGTATATGTGCATTTCGGGCCGCGTTTCTGTCGCACATCTGATTTTCCACGCGAGGACGTGCAATGTCTGCCTTTATATTTGCCTTCAAACAACTGATAGCTTGCTCCACAGGATTTAGAAATGGAGAGTAAGGTGGCAAAATCTTAATTTCGGCGTCTTCTGTTGGGGCCTCTGCTCTTCGATGGACTGGTGCTCCGTCAAAAATAATGTAGTGTCTTCCATCTTCATCCATCACTTCACTCGTATTCACAAGAAACTCGCAAATAATTCTCCTGTCATGGCACCCACTTGAATCACATGCATGGTGAAGCAAGCCAAACACTGGTGATATTGCCAAACATATGGTAACGTTATGCAATGACCATTGCATAATCTTGAAAGACAATGGAGCTTCCAAACCATCCCCCTCCACTAAGTAAGTGTTAGTGACCGAAACCGAGGTAACTACGCTGGTTATTGACCGAGGGCTGCAGGCCCGAGGTTAATAACCAGCGTAGTGACCAAGGTTGAGGCCTAACCGACTTAGTTCATAATTGTGGAGGTGTTACTGTTATTCTAGCAAAAAGAAGTTTATTGGTTTTATTTCAACTGGTTTTGTTAAAGTTTTCCTGTTTTTTTCCTGAGCTAGAAAGAGAGTTAATTTTACCTTACGGCAAGTTGTTTTCTTTTATAATTGACACAAAATTCTTGTAGTCATAAAATATGTACTGCCTATTGTTGGTTTTGTTTGTCAATCCAAGTACCATGGGTAGCTTTGGGATTAATTAGTAAAGCTTTTACGCAAATTGTTTGATATTTTGAATGATTTTTTTTGTTCGTCTATATATGTTGTTCATTTATCGGCCATGCATGCATGATAGTGAATATGAACGAGTCCAGTGATGACGAATTTCGAATTACGCAAAGTACCTTTTGCTCTAGAATTGTAAACTTTGGTAACGACTCTTTCCAAATATATTCCAAGAATTGCGAGCAGTGCAGGCAGCGGAAAAACTAGAAAGCAACGTGACAGAAAAAACAAAGCGTGCAATTGCATTGAAATAATATCTGATGAAGAGTTTCGCAAAAGAGTAGAAGACCGTATCCTCCCGAAGAACACAAGGCTTTCAACCGAGTGGAGTATGTCTGTTTGGCGAGAATGGACTGAAGAAAGAAATGCTCTTCGGTCAACATATCATCCAAACGTCGAGCCTTATGATAAAGTACCGATTTGGATTGCTCAAACAAGGGACGACAATGAACTTAACTATTGGTTAAGTCGATTTGTAATGGAGATTTGAAAGAAGTCTCCTAGTGGTGAATTTTATCCGCCCAATACTTTGTATAATCTTTGCTGTGTAATTCAAAGATATGTTAGAGAAGGTAAAGATGTGCGAGCGGAGATTAATATATTCGCAGATCCAAAGTACAAAGGGTTCAGAGATAGTTTAGACGCTGAGATGAAACGGCTGACTTCGCTTGGCGTTGGTGTCATAAAGAGGCAAGCTGAAGCAATTTCTGAAGATGACGAAGCTATACTGTGGAGCAAAGGTCTACTTGGTGATTCTTAGGTTCGAGGTTGTGTGTTTAACCATATAAAATGACTGAACAGTGAACTGAGTGTGTAGTTTGGTGAATTAGAAGCATGCGATAGTTGTGTGATTAAAAGATCTTTTTTTGGTTTATGTTTTTAATATTTATTTTAGTTGAGTTGGCTGATTTACTACAACCTGCCTTAAAATGCATAAATTACTTATTGTCCCAGGGATAATATATATTTCCCTGGGACAATAAGTAATTTATGTATTTTAAGGCGGGATTGTAGTAAATCAGCCAATAAAATATCAGCCCCGCACTCCCCTGGAACAATTCAAATGCCGCCACCTACTTTAGAGGTGAATACGCTAGATAATGACCGCGGTAGATCAAAGAAAACCGACTCGATATGAACTAATTATGGCTGGTCACAGCACCCAGAAATGCTGCATGTGTGTAATAATTAATTAGCAAGTTATTTTAGTATGCAAAATCGATATCATTCGAAGTAATGACATTGTAATGCGGTCCATTGCTCGCGTTGGTAACTGACACAACTAATCAACTATGCATAATTATGTTTCCGAGCAAAAAGCAATTAAGCAATGAAAATGCAGAATCCACCAGCCGATGCAAGGTCCTTTTCCCGCCCTCCCAATTTCAAAAAGGCCCTGGGAACTTTGTTGCTGACAAAGCGATTTCATTGGCTCGAAGGGATCAAAAAGGTTCTCTCCTGCTCTGCAACATTTCGGATTTCGGGGGGAGCCGGGTACCCTGGGTCACAGAATAAGGATCAACCAGAAGTCCGACTCAGTGTCGGCACCTTTGATGTAAGCGTCCTCGCGAAATGTCGGCCTGCGATCCCGGCGCCATTTTGAAAGTAAGTGCCCTCGGGAAATTAGCCCTCTCGTCCTTGCGACCCTTGGGCTCCTGTATTCAATTACTCTTGGGCTTCTTGTGACCTTTTAATTAAATTTATATTGTTATCTATATATATAAATAATATTTAGTTAAGTAAATAAGTAATTTACTTTAGAAAACGGTTCTTTGGAAATAAAATTCTTTGACCACAAAGTTATTAAAACTTCAGTACGCAGATACTACGGGTAAGAGTCCGTGGCAAAAAAGTCCTGCACTCATGAAGCGGGTTTTACATTTCTCGATTATGCCGACACATTTGTTTATAGAAAAAGATGGCTAAAAATTTCGGAACTACGAATTGTTGAAGTACATCGAGTACGTATGTTGTTAGAAATTTTATAAGCTTTCATTTGGTGTATAGTTCAAACTTTAGTGTTACCTGTAACTTTTTAAAATGTTCAAAATGTGCACACCATTGTTCGTAAAATAAGAATTATATGATGGGAAATGGACTCCTCACAAGTGTTATAGAATTTTGGATATTGTTTTTAAATACTAAACGCACAGCCCTGAACAACATATTAAACATAGGATACTGTGAAGTGCCATTCATGTCAGAACTTTTAAAGTGCCTATCTCATGGTTGAGGATTTTACATATTTAGGATATTTGGAACATTTTAAGAAGATTTGTAATATATCTTCTTTTCCTAAAATTTCATCTTCATGGACGTTTTTGCTGTTAAAGTTGGCGATTTTGACGATGGCCGTGAAAATTTTTTACTGGGTTCTAGTCGCCGGAAGTGACGTAGAAGCAGGGAGACCTTCTCAGACAGTAACAGTGTTTACATCGGGAGTTTACGGTTCACCTTGGATTTTCTTGGCTTTATTCAGGTTATTTTGTCGGAAATTCTTTTAAAAATTATGCCAAACAGGTGCGTAGTCTTTTTACTCTCGAATGAACCCAATTGATATGCTAGAATAGCGCTGTATGCCATTTCTTTTTTTGCGACAATAACGATGTACAATCCCGATTCCCGACTCACTGGAGGCCAATAAAAGGATAGCTTCGGGAAACGCCGATTTGTCAAGGATAAAGATGCGAAATGAACGCCGACATCTACTTCCATGACCTGTTCGTTGTTCGAAGTAGTTTGGTACTAAGACGATTCACAGCAGTTTATCACGAGGAAAACCCGTCGGTGTGGCGATTACAAAACGACAACAATAGAGCGTGTTTTTCCGGAAAGTGACAAGAACTTGTGCATGTCATCAGTCTCATATTTCTTTTTATCGAATTCGATCTTCGATCAAGAATATATCGAAATATACTTGACTTGGTAATGTCGTCTACCTCTGGTTCTAATGCTGATAGCCAAAATGACTAGACTAGGAGGTAAACATTCCGGGATACGTAATCGAGATCGAAGACGAAGTAAAACTGTCTAGGCCATTTATACCTGAAGACGAATCATCAGAATGCATTGTCAAGTCGTATGAAGACGAGCTTAGGATGAAATGCGACTTGAAAAATATATTCTACGATGGCTATAAATTCGCTTTGCGGGGCACAATAAGGTGAACGATTTGTAAGTTATGAAAGTTTGCTTTATCAGTGAATTTATGTTTACGTTTTGTCGAATGTTGTATATACTGGCATGCCATATTTGCAATTGGCCATATTTGCTAAAACAAAATTGTATGTCAAAGCCAAATGATTCGCATGTTTATATTTGTTATATATCTGGTCACTGCGTCTAGCGGGCTGCAAATATCGAAGAATTGACGAGGCAAAGTATAAAATAGAAGATGTAGAAAGCAGGTAGATACTGTCAGTATTGATTAATAGAATACCCGTTCGCTTTCCGATTTCCACTTGCGAATAAGCCAGCTGCGCACAATTCACCTAGGCTAATAGAATTGCTTCGTTCTTCAAAATTGCCACAATTCAGTGCTCGTCCAATTCGATAAACAACAACAATTGTGCGATTTCATCTTCAAACTTGAAGAAATTGACTCTGTATGTTACTGTCGCCTGCAAGTTCAAATTTCAAAAGTGGATGCAAGTATTCCATTATTCTATAATCAACAGACAGTTCCTTAGTTCCTACCTGTTTTCTGTACTGATCTTTTATTTGATACTTTATCTTGTCAATTTTTCGATGTAAGTGTCCCGCTAGACGCAGTGACCACATTTCCAGGCAAACAAGTGTAAAGAACTTGATCACTGTTATTATAAACCATTTCAATGCAAGCTTTGATTTACTGACATTCCTTCGCATTCCCATTAAGCAGTTCAGTGTCAGAGTAATATCAATAGAATTAAACATGCGAATCATGCATATGGCTTTGACAGCATACAATTTTGTTTTAGCAAATGCGTGAAAACAACATTGCAGATAAAACGTAAACATAAATTCACTGATCACTTACCAATCATTTATCTTATCGTGCCCCTCAAAAGCGAATTTGTAGCCGTCGTACTAAAGACCTTTTTCAGGTCGCATTTGCTCATTATGATTTACGATCCAAATTTCATCGGCAACCGACTCGTCTTCATACGGCTTGACAATGCATTCAGATGATTCGTCTTCAGGTATGGCCGCACTGCACTGGAAGACAGTTTTACTTCGTCTTCGATCTCGATTACGTATCCCGGAATGTTTACATCCTAGTCTAGTCATTTTAGCTATCAGTGTTAGAACCAGAGGTAGACGACATTACCAAGTCAAGTATATTTCGATATATTCTTGATCAAAGATCGAACGAACGCAAACAATACTTCGATAAAAAGAAATATGAGACTGATGATATGCACAAGTTCTTGTCACTTCCCCACGCTCTATTGTTGTCGTTTTGTAATCGCCACACCGACGGGTTTTCCTCGTGATAAACTGCTGTGAATCGTCTTAGTACTAAATATTCCCGTTGAAACTACTTCGAACGACGAACAGATCACAGAAGTAGATGTCGGCGTTCATTTCACACCTTTATCCTTGACAATTCGGCGTTCCTTTCACCCGAAGCTATCCTTCTTTTATTCGCCTTCCGTGAGTCGGGATTGTACATCGTTATTGTCGCAAAAAAAGAAATGGCATACAGCGCTATTCTAGCATATCAATTGGGTTCATTCGAGAGTAAAAACACTACGCACCTGTTTGGCATAGTTTTTAAAAGAATTTCCGACAAAATAACCTGAATAAAGCCAAGAAAATCCAAGATGAACCGTAAACTCCCGATGTAAACACTGTTGCTGTCTGAGAAGGTCTCCCTGCTTCTACGTCACTTCCGGCGACTAGAACCCAGTAAAAATTTTTCACGGCCATCGTCAAAATCGCCAACTTTAACAGCAAAAAAGTCCATGAAGATGAAATTTTAGGAAAAGAAGATATATTACAAATCGTCTTAAAATGTTCCAAATATCCTAAATATGTAAAATCCCCAACCATGAGATAGGCACTTTAATTTTCTCGCCGTGAGTATTTTAAAGAATAAGAAAATATTATTTTGGTCTGGACCGTCTGAAATGGATGAATTTCTTAAGTTTGTTTTGCCTTTTGCTGTTTTGGTGTTTGCTATAACCTCAGAAAGACTTCTGGTATGAATCTCAGATATTTCTTAAACAAAAGCTAATTCAAATATGAAAGGAGTGGAAAAGTTTGCAGATTTCTAGTTGAAGTTGAAAACGTTTTTGGTGCAAATTCGTGATCATACCTTTTCAACATATGAAAAAATATTAAAACTTTTATGGTCAACTTTTGAACATTTTAAAAAGTTACAGGTAACACTATGATTTGAACTATATACCGAATGAATTTTATTCAATGAAAGCTTATAAAATTTCTGACAACATACGTACCTTGTATTTCAACAATGCGTAGTTCCAAAAATTTTAGCCATCTTCTTCTATAAACAAATGTGGAGTTTATACAATTCTGGATTATGCCGACAGCTTCGTGAGTGCAAGACTTTTTTGCCACGGACTTTTACCCGTAGTTCCGCGTACTGAAGTTTTAATAACCCCGTGGTCAAATAATTTCATATCCAAAGAATCGTTTTCTAAAGTAAATTACCTATTTACTTAACTAAATATTATTTATGTATATAGATAATAATATGAAGTTAATTAAAAGGTCACAAGACGGCCAAGAGTAATTGATTACAGGAGCCCGAGGGTCGCAGGGACGAGAAGGCTAATTTTCCGGGGGCACTTACTTTCAAAATGGCCGACTGGCGCATGCGCATAAAAATAATGGGACACTTTTTTCCGCGAGTCGGTGTTGCTTATTCTGTGCCTGGGTGCCAGAGGTTCTTCCACGCTCGTAGGGACAATAGGGATACGGGAGGACGCCAGCCCCTCCCACTTTACCGCCTGGCTTCCTCGTGTGTCCCCGTTATCCCCCACGAGCGTCGAAAAACCTCTGGCACGCAGGGTAGTAGCCTGGTACCCTGGCCCAATTTCAAAAGAAATATGGACCAGGTAACCACTAATCTCATTCTCGCGTCATCAGGGCTAAATCCACTTATGACGATTGCAGTTTTACTCATAGCCTGGTACCCTGGCCCAATCAAAGAATATGGGCCAGGTAACCACTAAAGACTTCTGCTTTCCTATTGGTTAAAATTTCGCGCGTTTTTAGTGGCTATGAGTAAAACTGCAATCGTCGACCATAAGTGGATTTAGCCCTGATGACGCGAGAATGAGATTAGTGGTTACCTGGCCCATATTTCTTTTGAAATTGGGCCAGGGTACCAGGCTATTTTACTCATAGCCACTAAAAACGCGCGAAATTTCAACCAATAGGAAAGCAGACGTCTTTAGTGGTTACTGGCCCATATTCTTTGATTGGGCCAGGGTACCAGGCTAGCAGGGTAGGAGCCGGGTGGTGTACATGTAGAACACTGTGATGTAGAACCACGTAGAACCAGAGCCCTCCATACGAAAGAGTTGGGACATCTATTGTTTACGGATTTCTAAAAGCTGATTGGGCAATTCCGGTCACATGGGCGATTTCCGCCATTATGGATCCTAGAAAACACTGGATATATATTAGGATTTGAGATGGTGTTTTGCAGTGCGTTAATTTGGTTGTAGTAATCGAAGTGAAGATGGGTACAAGATGTACAGAATACCTTCTGGTAAACAGGGACGTCGAAAGAAGGAAGAAATGGCCGTGCGCAATCAAGAGGGAACTGAATTTTGACCCACACAAAGGCTTCTCGACTTTTCGAGGCAACAAACATTTCTTTGTTTTGATTTTGTTCATTAGCACAATATTAAATATTCATATATAGATTTGTGCACATAATCTCTTTATTAACGAGTATAAAAACCAGTGTTAGTATAGATTTTATAAAATAGATGAGTATTAAAATATATATTTGATTTTATCCTATCAATTTATAAACGCATTGTTCCCTTGTTAATTTGTGACTTCGTATTCTCTAAACTCTAATATAAAGGGCTCACTTCGAAACGAGTCAATTTGAACCAAAAGTGGCCAGTAAATTAAAACCCAATGCTATCCCTACTCTCTTTTCTCATCGGAAGCCAGTTGTTCGAAGAAAGAATCCAGCTAAGAGAACAGCGCCGATCGCGAAACAGCTGGCAAGTAAACATTGCTGTTCCAAAAATTCATTCATATGAACCTCGAATCTAAATCATTTTATATTTTATCTCCTAACCTAAACCTAAACCTAGTTCACTTTTTTCAGACAATCTTCAAAGTATGTGTAGTCAGAATAAGGATGGGGGTGACAGTGTCGATTCTCAACTGCATGACTCAATTCCAGTTAATGAGGGCAACATATAAGTGAAGATGACTAAAAAAAACAGGCTCTGGAAGGGGTATGATGAATTTCTTGAAAAAATACTGCAAATTCCCAGTTATATGTCCTCTTGGACCTTTGTTTCATGCCCATCAGTCTTCTTGATATAGGCTTCAAATATGTAAAAGGTAACAAGCTACCTTGTTCGTTATGTATGCTAGGTAATAGAATCCTTTAGAATACATAAGCCAACTGAAACCCCCTTAATGTAGAACTGCATATGCTGTAAGTGGCTTATCACTGGAAATTTACAGTATTATCCTTTTCATCACTTGCACTGTAATTTTAATGTATAGCAGCCTAGGTCAATATAATCGGTCATTTCACTGTTGAAAATGCAATGAAACTGCGATATTCCTGTAGGGCTACTGGCTATACAATGCTATTAAACATGAAGTGCCCATTGCCATCAATTTGTAATAATCAGTATATTGAATTTTCATGTGGCCTTATTGTTGAAGTTTTTCTTGCATTATCTCAAAATGTAAATTGTCACAGAGTTGAAACAAAGTACAGTCACAATTCTCCCATCCATTAATACTGTACTTACAGTATGCAATGTAACAATTTTATGCAAATAGCAAGAATGCAACTACACCAAATAGTAGATACCATTGTCACATAAAGCAAGTTTTTATTAATAAATTATTTTCATTTTGCATGTAAAATCATCAGTTTATCAAGTTAAATCATCACTGTGATACTTGTGTTAAGCTTTAACAATCCCTCCTCCTGTCCCACCACAACATGACTATGCCCATGCAGAGCCAGAGTCTTGTTCAGTTGTGTGATTACACGAAGCAAGCATTAGTTTATATTTCTCCTGCAGTAAAGCACTTGTTAGAAGCAGCTGAGAAAGTCTTCACAAAAAAATGAGAAAGGTATTATGACTACACAGAATGTCCTGATGACACTTGTTGATGCTTGTTCGAGTTCTGATCACCACAACATTCCTGACTGCCATCGGGCTGTATCCAGAATATTAAAAACATCCTTCAGGGATAACAACCTTACTAGAGGAGAAGAAAAAACAAAATCAAAAGAGTTCAAGTGGCAAAGGATCCCGGTCAGTTGCAATGAGAGAGTTGGTGGACAAGTATCACACCTAAAAACGCACGCTCTGTTACAGCATCCAACAGCACTGATATCAGGTCTGTTACATTATGATTCCATCAGGTCTGAACAGGAAAATGTAGCGACCCCTGTTACAGCTATGATGACCACAGTCTGTATCAGCACTGATGTCAGGCGTGATACAGCGCTGATGCCATCAGGGGCCGGTTGTATAAAAAAGTGATTAACTTTAATCATGATTAAGAGTTAACCAGTGATTAACTTCTTAATCATGATTAGTTAATCACCCAGCAAAATTGCGTTGTATAAAGGGTGATTAGTCGGGTGATTAACTAACCACTTTTTAACTTTCCAACGAGCGATTAAAATGTGATTAACATAAATTAACATAAATTAACGGGTGTCATGTGATGTTTTTGGAACACCGTGGCCTTGTTTTGGAACCTTGCGACTGGCGTTCTCTTGAGATTTAAGGATGGAAAATAGTTCGGATGACATGGTAAAAGGAGATATTATTTTTGAAATATGCAGTGATTCTGATTGTGTGCACTGGAACAGTTAGATATTAAATTTTGGCTGGAAAATGGTCATGACAATGCCGCCATGATGATGTGACATGCTGCTTCAGACACCACTTCAATATAAATTATGAGATGAATCGCGATCGAAGTGATGAAACAGACGGGAAAAAGATTCAAGCAAGCAGTTTACAAACAAGGTAGGTTTAGAGAAATCATTTTAATTCAACAATTTTAACAATATAAAACGGAGTGAATGAGTTATAAATATCTTTGTTTACTTTCTAATCAATACATATGGTTCTTGTGCTTTTGTGGTTAAAATTATGCTCGTTCTTGTTAAGCAGTCATCATAGCTTGTAATTTGCTCAAATCTTTCATTTGGCTTTAGATTACAATCACCTTCTTGTCATACCACTCTCTTGTTTTTTAATCACTGCATACGAATTAGTAACATTTTAATAGCATTGTACATGTATGTACAGGATGACTCAGTGCTGTACCAGCTGCTCTGAATGTCTGGTAATTGTGTATTTGCTTGGGTCTTCTCAAGAAGGTTCAACCTAGAGGATGGCCATCAATAACAGCATCCTTCTGCTGCCATGAGAATGACAGAATTCTTTTTTGCTCTTCTATTTTTTTGTCTTAAGTGTGTTGGGCCTGCAGTATGTAATTAATGTCTATGTTGGTAATTGTAATGTCTACCTGGCAAGGGTAATAAAAATAGTTCAAAAACTCATTAATAATTCATGAGGAAAACACAAAGGAAATCAGTACCATGTCCGTGGTTTTATACCTGATAAAACTTCTTGACGTCAGAAAAAATACTAATGAACATACAATTTTATATAAAGAATACTAATGAACATACAATTTTATATAAAGAATACTAATGAACATAACAATCCAATAACGAATCATTTTTGAAGCCATTCAAAACACTCGCATCACATGTTTTATCAGATCTAAAACACTCGGGCTGCACCCTCGTGGTTTTAAATCTGATAACACACTCAGACTGCAGTCATGTTTTAAATATTACATAAGGATAGCTTTCGATCAGTTTTCCAAGCAGTGAACTGGTAGGTGACTGATTTGAATAAACAAAAACAGCATTTTGATTTTATGTTATTATTAGTAAACTTGTTTAGAAGCTCTGTGTCATTGTAAAGAAACAGCAGGGCAACTGTTTTGGTAACTAACGGCAAGATGAACAAGTCATGAGATACTGTACTTGCATAATCTCTAATATTAACATTAATATACAAAATAAACCATTAATAATTTTTTGTAACTTCATGCTTGAACTAGACTTCTTTAACTTTGTTTAACTTTGGTTTTCATTTATCTCATAGGAACTAAGGATGCAAAGCAAGCCCTGTCAATTGTATAGCAAAAGGAGCATCACAAAATGAACTAAGGAATGGTTTGGTGACCATATACTATCAAGGGCCTAAGCAGGAATGACTTACCAGAAAACTACATGCATGCCAAGTGTCGGTTTACTTTCCCAGTTGTTGCAAACTAAATATCTATTATATAAAATAAAATGGTTTTTTGATCTAGCTGCCACTATTCATATCAATCTGACTTGTGTGATTACTGTAAGAGCTCTATTAAGCTCCCACTTTACAAGGTCAAAAATTAAAAAAACCTGGGTGGGGCTTGATGGAGCTTTTACAATATTCATATTCTTGCATGTGTTGATTATTGTTATACACATTAAAATTTACTGCTTTAGATGTATATTATAGGAATGAGTACATGTTCAATAAATAACAATTCAAGGACAAATATTTTTATACTGTAAAAATTTGTATAATTCTGAATCTGGGTTTTATCAATTTTTATCATTACTACTCATTGTCAATTGTCATTGTGTGTCACTGTACATTGTACAGTTTATATTATATAGTACAGTCATGAAAATACCATATATTTTACCCACAATGCTTTAACTTTTATTGGTATTTGTAATAATGTATTTGTGCGCTGGTAATGTATATAGTTCTTTCCTGCCTGGTTGCTGGATTGAGATAGGGAGTCATCAAGTAAGGATGACAGGCATATCCACTATCTCCCAGCAACACGCCATTGTGTTCAGGGTGTGCTCTCCTGCATCAAGTGTCCTCCCCACCATTGATGTTCGGAATATAAAAGAATCATGAATGGAACCACGCCACTTTGCCACTACATTGGTTAGCCTACGTAATTTTCCATTAAAATTATATATAATTTCTTAAATAAAATGCTTGTTTTTCTTTATTATTTTTTCTTTTACATGCTAGGCCATTTATGCCCTCATAGGGGGTTCACATAACCTGGGGTTCATAACCGGATCATACAAAAACACTGGCAAAATTTCCACTCAAATTCTAATTATTTCTATTTTAACTTGTGTCCAAAAATGGTTAAGGGGTTATATGCTGTAGAGTATTTGGTTTGTGTCAGGGGGTGGGACATAGGAATGGGTAAATGTGTCGTGTTTACACTGGCATAAGCATGCATGGCCACTGGCATAAGCCTGGCCAAGGCCAAAGCATAGGCCAACAAAAGAAGCAAGCCCAGATATTCTGTCCAAGGTCTGCCCAGCCAGGACGTGTTTACACTGCCAAAAAGCAGGCCAAAGTTAGGCCAAGGCTTGCAGTGTAAACAGCCACGGGACCCTGGACTCGAACATGTGTTGCCATCTACCAAACTAATAACACAAGGAAAAGCAGCCAAGAGCTGTTCCTCGATCTGCAGAAATGGAGTGGTTACGGTGGGATATTGGCTGGATTTTCTCTGCTATTAGTGCTGCTATAAAACGTATGGAGTCTTTTCCAAACCGGTATCTACGTAGAAACTCGTCTGACTCTTCGAAATTAACATAACGATTTAAATACTCGAGGTAAGCGATTTCTTCGTCGAAATTCAGCGTCATAAAGCAAGTGCCTAAGTATGGCTGCCATATTAAACTTTTTTCTTAATCATAGTTAAGAAAGTTAATCATACTTTGGACCATGATTAACTTTAACGACATTTTAATCATGATTATCGCTAATCACTTTTTTATACAACGGGTTTAATCACCTTGTTAACTTTAATCACTTTTTAATCACAAAACGGGTGATTAAAAAGTGATTAAGAGTTTTATACAACCGGCCCCAGACTGTAACAGCCATGGAAACGCGACGTGACCCGCGCATGATCCACGACCCGTTCTCGATAAATTACTCGCGCGTTTACTCGAAACTCGCGTGGATTAATTATTCCACGCGTGGATAAACAAAATGCCGGTACAAAAATTCCCCGGGTATACTCCGAAACTGGTTTACTGCCGAAAAAACTGAGAAAAAACTGGAAAAAGAAACGTGCACAGAACTACGACAAAAACAAACTACGCGACAGAAACATCAGGTAACTATTTTTATTATTTTTTATGCTTATCAACTAAGATTTACAAAAATAAAGAGCATTTCACCATTATAAATCTTCATTTCGACGAATTTGTACACTTCGTTTTTCTAATTTATAGTACTGCAAAAAGAAAAGACAAATGATCAGGCATATAATCTTTACTTACAAATCCAGGCTTGAGAAGATGCAAAGTATACGTTATGTAGCCAAAACTAGGAAAGAAGAAAAACATTACATTAGTTTTCAAATACTTTTTGTCAATATTAAAACTATAAACTAAGGTAATACCTCAAGTATAAACATTGCTGAGTTAATCTTGCAATCTACATTCTGCAGCCCATATTTATTAAATTCCTTCTTGTCACACTATATAAATTAGAGAAGACAAATATATATTTTGAGAAACTAGATACAATGTAACCTATCAATACAGTATATAAAGTTATTAAATTACCTTACAACCTATTAATGTATAATTTTTGTTGTCCAGCTGGATACATGTACACTCTAAAATAAAGAAAAAAAAGAAAGGCATATTACTATTAGTTTCTAAATCTCAAAAATGCTAAGCAAATGTACACCTGTTAGATCTCAATATATTTTCTCCTTGCCTGGCCATACTCTATATAAAGAGAAGGAAAAAAAGACATTACTTTCTAAACTTTAAAAATGCTAACCTAATACACACCTGTTAGGTTTTATTGTGGTTGTATTCTCTCCTTACCAGGGCAAGCTATACATAGAGAAGAAAAGAAAGACATTACTTTCTAAACTTTAAAAATGCTAACCTAATACACACCTGCTAGGTTTTATTGTGGTTGTATTGTCTCCTTGCCAGTTGCTAGGGCAAGCTATACAAAGAGAAGAAAAGAACGACATATTACTTTCTAAACCTTAAAAATGTTGAGCTAATACACACCTGTTAGATCTCATTATAATCATATTCCCCTTGCCACGTCTGATGCTACATAATGAGAAAAAAACAAACAATGTTTAAAATAACAGTTATGCATAAGTCAATTCCAGCAATGACCACCTCCTCCCCCTTTTTTTAATGCCAATGCCCTGGGTGTGGGCAAAAAAGACCCTACAATGCCCCACCCGGGGCAAAAAAATGGATGCCAGGGTAGATCAACACACTTTCCAAGGTGATATTTCTTTGCAAAACATCTTCAGTTTGACTCAAGCTTTGAGTAGGTGATGTATTTCGTGAGGATATTACATAAGGAAAATCCATATCATTCAGACACAAGGTACATGTTTTATAGAGCTCCCATCTTGTCTTCAATTTTCTCCATATTGTAGTGCAATTATTAAAATAATTTGAATGCATCTGATTTGCATACACTACTGATTTGCATACACTACTGATTCCCAAAGCATGTGTAGCAGCAACCACAATTGTATGTCTTTGGTTGCGACAATTTATGCCCAGCCCAATGCCCAGGGGTTGGCCCCGGGTAAATACTGAAAGACCAAATGCCCGGCATTGTCCCTGGGGGGTGGGCATTGCTGGAATTGACTGATGCATTAATTTTAAAATTAAATTTTCAACTGTTTCATTTATTTAATCCAGGCCTTGTTTTTTTTGCCCACAACTCACTTGCAGTACATGTATTATAATATTTGTTGCCATATCAGTTGATGAAGTTATTGCATATAAATTTGCATGCTATAAAAAAAAGAAAAAACAGGTAAAACATCTTGTAAACTTTTCCTCTTCAGATTAACTGTGAATAATACCACTCTAATAATACCACTGTACTAAGTTTTCAGATTATGTCTAATTAAGTTTGATCTTGAATATTTTTCGGGGGGGGTTACAGTTGTTTTAAGGTCAAGTGAGTGGATCAGTAAATGTGTTATATATATAGCAGGCATGTATATGCTATAAATTACTAAGGGTCTATATAAAATGCCTCCAACTTGTTTTTACATAGGTTTATTAATAGATCTAAAGATATTCTGAGTATTTCTGACGTGTATCATTCTATGTTCTGGTTTAATAATAGTAACAAAATTATGTAATTTATGGCTTTCAGATAGTGTTATTATATTTTCTGGATTAGGGCTTTGCTGTGTGCATTTAAAAAATATGAAAATATAATAAAATATTGGCATGTTTCTTTGACATTTAATAATACCCCACCCTCACCCCATGCACCCCTAAAGTGTATTGATTTGTGGTTATATAATTATAAATAAGATCTGACTGTGCAGCATAAAACAAATAAATCTTATTTTCTATAGTTTTGTGCAATATATTTAAAATATGTCCAACAATATTGGAAAACAACAGAATTATTTACGTCCAGAAATTTCATTTCTAACTTAATCTTTTTGTACTATCATTCATTTGACTAGTTTACTAGATTTTAAAACTTACCTTTAGCTTTGTGGAGCTAGAATTGCAACGTAAAGCCAGTTATGAAAAAGGAAAGGGAAAATACTTTGTTGTTGCTGACGCCATAACTTTTGTAGAGTTGTCCAATTTTGCCTTGTTTCAATACCAGTGTTTCGTCGCATTTTGGAAGAAACGAGCTTCACAAGCTTTCAAATTAGTACTGTACATACTGCTGAAACAAACTTTCTGTTATATCTCCAGAGTCATGTCCAACGAGAATAGTGAGTGATGATTTTTCGCTTTTCATTTTCACCAAGACATTGTGGGCTGAGTCTGTCTTTAATACAAAACTCACACTTGTTGCACGTAATTTCCGCCACAAAAACATTCGCAGAAAGACGTCAAAGTTTGAAATAAACATCCAAAGTTTTTCATGTTAATTCATTCAGAAATAACTTTGAAGTTTTGTTTGTTTTTCCATGCCAGACTGTTGTACAAAGCGCTCAGAGTCTCTTGTCTTTTTTTGCTGACGAAGTCACGAAAAATTCGTGTCGCGACACGCTGTTACCGCGGGAAAATCCACGCAGTTCCCAAGAGCTCTGACAGAACCTGTTCAACATGGCTGTTACAGTGCTGGTATCGTCAGTCCTGATTTATCTGATACCAACAGCTTCCATCAGTGCTGTTACCCCATCATAGCTGTTACAGCCTGTTCTTACAGATGGCTACAGATCTGTTGTCAACATGCCTGTATCATTCTTTTATATCAGACTGATACAGCACTGACAGACCAACAGTCTGTTGCAGTCTGATGCTGTCAGTTCTGAACAGTCTGTGGACGTCTACAGCCTGTAACAGCTATGATATCATACCTGTATCAGGCCTGTAGCTGCAACAGGCTGTAACAGACCTGTGGAAACTTGTGGCGTTTTTAGGTGTGTAGATACATCATACATGAAGTGGATGGAACACCAAATTTGAAAGGTCTTTTAATAGAACCAAATCTTAAACGGTTCTTTTAAGAACCTTTAAGAACCAAATCGGTTCTTTACATAAACAACCACCAAAAATTTAAAAAGCTAATAGCAAACGAAACTCTCGAAACATAACTTACTGTAATTATACATATATAGGTTGTGAATATATGTTTACATGTAATAGTATTGCTATTAAAAATAAATGGGGGTTACTCTACTTAACATGATCTAAGTTTTAGTAAATACTACACACAGAAGTTTATAATCTCTTTAAACTGATTCAAATTAAGTTTGAAGCTTTTAGATCTTATCGTACAAAAAAAATAAAGACAAAATCTATACATGATCATCTTACTTGTTTAGCTGCAGGGAAGGCACCAGCGACTTTTCTTTCAGGCTTTCATTTCGACGGAATTTTCATCAATATTCACCTAAACTCTTTAAAAATGACTCAGATCAACTAATACACCAGCTAGCCAAAAAAACAAACCCATCAAGTCTTCTGAAAAGCGGAGTAATATTCGTTTTTGTGTCATTTGACGGCTTTCACGCTATTTCTGCCTTGTTAGTTTAGGATCCAAAATGGCGGATCACTCACGCCCACACTTCCGGTGTCCCAACTCTTTCGTATGGAGGGCTCTGCGTAGCCTGGTTCCCTGGCCCAATTTCAAAAGAAATAAGGGCCAGGTAACCACTAGTCTCATTCTCGCGTCATCAGGGCTAAATCTAGCCTGGTACCCTGGCCCAATTTCAAAAGAAATAAGGGCCAGGTAACCACTAATCTCATTCTCGCGTCATCAGGGCTAAATCCACTTATGACGATTGCAGTTTTACTCATAGCCACTAAAAACGCGCGAAAATTTAACCAATAGGAAAGCAGAAGTCTTTAGTGGTTACCTGGCCCATATTCTTTGATTGGGCCAGGGTACCAGGCTAGGCTAAATCCACTTATGACGATTGCAGTTTTACTCATAGCCACTAAAAACGCGCGAAATTTTAACCAATAGGAAAGCAGAAGTCTTTAGTGGTTACCTGGCCCATATTCTTTGATTGGGCCAGGGTACCAGGCTAGGCTCTGCGTAGAACCACTTGTGCCCAGGGTCTTTCATGAAGTAGTAACGCAGCATAAGTTTCGTCTGCTGATAAACTGTGTGAAGGCTCAGTAGTCGTGAGCCGCAGAACTACCGTCGTCGTCGGAGGGAAAAATGTGCTGAGTGGGTTTGCCTTTGAAATTCCTTGATGTGATTGTGGCTGTATTGGTTAAACAACCTTTATTAATGTACTTCGTGTGATTATTATATGATTTTGAGATTCACATGTTTCAGAAGTCGAATGGTCGTATTTTGACATTAAGAAATATATTGGCGTCGCCGTGTATTAAGAATAAGGCGTCATGAGTGATAAACCCAGTAGCGGCGGAGGTTTTGTAAGTGTTTCTTATTTCAAATAATAACACAGGAAGTGTGAGCTGTTTTACTCTTTTCACTGGTTCTAGTTAGAAAAATTGCGAAGATTTGTCTTTTGTTATGGTTATTTTTATAATTTTGACAGCTGGACCGTCTGACATCGATGCGAAAGCCGGGTCGTCACAAAACCAAAGCTGAAAAGGGAGAAAAGCCGAATGCAAGTGGTAAACCTCGTCTTGTGTCTTCTAAAGAACTAGAAGAACCTCAAGCAAATGAAGATGTTGAGAAAGATATGGGAGCCATTAGACAGTTGGGTGGCGATGATTTTGACACAAAGTTCGAAATGATGTTGGTATGGTAACTCATTTTGATATTTCGTTCTAGAATTCATAATAATTATATATATAAGCTACACACACTACTTATAATGTTAATATTATGAGCAGAATATTTATAATTATGGTTTTCAAATGTAACTGATATGTTGTGTGTTATGTCTAAAATGTGGTAACACTGTTGTTTCTGAAAAGTTATGTTTATATATATATATATATATAAATATATTATAAGACAATAATGTCCCAAGTTTGTTGAAATTATGTGTAGCGCTGCCACTCGAGTTTCACTCTTAAGTCTTAACCTGTCAAGATCTTGTTTATACATTGTTGTCTTTATAATATTAACTCTTAATATTTCATGTCTGTTTTGTATTGTGATGACTGAATCTAACAGCTTAAGTTAACACTCACCAATTTTGATTACAAAGCACCAAGGACTGACTGAGCTAAATTTTATACAAGAACTAAAATCATTATTGTAGAATTTTTTAATTTTCAGGAAGTCTAATATTACTACTGTATTAAATTTCTTTGTTAACATTCCACACCTCTGATGTCATAGCTGTATTTAAGGCTTTAAGTAGATATAGATAGGTTATAATTGTTAGGCTAATAATCTGGTTCTGGTGTAGTTATTTCAAAATAGTTTTGGTACCTCATTTTGATGATTGCTCTAGATGTGCTTATTGATTTCAATCTTCATTATTCTCAAGATGATGAGAAACTGAATGGCAGAAAACTGTTTCAATAACATGTGAATTGAGTGTAGTAAATGCATTTAATATTTATTAACATACAAAGTGTTTCTTTGTATGTTAATAAATTTCTGAAGTTTGGCAGAGTAAATCACAAATTTGAGAAACTTAGAAATTGTTCTGTGTAAAAGCTGACCTTTGCAGATCATTTACATGCATTTCTTATGGGGAATGGGGGAAAGCAGTACTGTAGTAAGAATCAAAATAAAATTATTTTTAACTGTACATGAATAAAGAATTATTGTGAGATAATCGTGGTCAATTGCTCGCTTCTTCGAGCTGGGGCTTGTGTGGGCGCGAGCACATGCAACCGCGTGCCCCTTATGGCAAGGCCTGTTACCCTATTATTATATCTCAAACTCAATAATATGTGAGATAATCAGCCAATTACAATAGTTCATTCGTTCTGATTGATCATGAAGTTGGATACTCCAGTAAAGCCCAAGATATTAGATGAAAACCAGTGTTCATCTAATTCTTACGATCTCAATTATCTATGCAAAATAAAATAATTGTTTATTTATGAATAAATTTTACACACACTCATGAATAAAATCTCATGTGAGTTTATTTTAATTGCATTTTTCAATTGAAATTGTTTGATTAAAATGCCATATCAACAACTTGTTTATTGTGTTTCATCAGCATGATCCAAACACTCTAAAACAATAAAACCACTCATGCCTCAGCTTTGCTTTCATCATGTTTTCTCATGTTTGGATCCCCTGATGAAACACTCAAACTTCTTGTTGATACAGTGTATATTAATTACATCACTGCACATTATATCTTAAATATTTTAGTCAGGATAGTGTAATGTTTTAAATGTGACTTTTAATATTTTTTAAACAGGATGAAATGAATCTTTCTGAAAATTTGCGTGTACCAATTAGAAATCGAGAAATATCAACAAAAATGGACATGCTAGTTCAATTTATGTCAAAACAAAAAGTAAGTGTCAATGTGTTGTAGAATCGAATGTCTTGTCACTTTTGACTCAGTAATCTTGCAGCATTGGATAGCGCATGATGATCAGACTTTCAAATTATGTTGTATGTGATAATTTGACATACTACTTAGGGTTGGACTATTTGGGGTTAAAGTTGAAGTTTTTAGTATGCTATCACCACAGTTGGTACATAATAATGTCATAGAATATGGGACTTGCACATGGTCCGAATTAACGCTTTGCAAATCACAAATTGTGAAGCAATTATGAAAATTTCTGAAAACTGTGAAAAAAATTGCGAAGCTCATTTTTGAAAAATGTTGTGTAACAACTAACGTAGTATCATCGAGGTAACATTTCAGAACATATTTTTAGAGTGACTTCTTAGAAGCATGGCGCAACTTTTCTGAATGACATGTATCTTTCATTAACTTCTTTGAACGTAATGCAACTTCTCTGAACGAAGGATAACTTCTGAACATACTGTACATGCAAGCCTTGAATTTCATCGAGGACATGTCCTCCGATAATCATCATTTGGCCGCCGATAGGGATTTTCCCCCCATAATATGTAGGACACTTTTGTCCACCGATGGAGTTTTGAGTTTTTAAATTTTCCTGATCGATCGATCGAACGTATGATCGTAAGAAAATGTTCGGCAACAGAATATGCCAGCCAATGATTGAATTATCAGTGTGTAAATGTTTTGGCGGCCATTGCGGGATCAGCCTGGAAATTCAGCCCAGAAATTCAGCCCGGAAATGCAGGCACAACTGTGCTAACCACCATTAAAGTGGCCGATTTTCTATGCGATTTCCGATCGTGATTGTGCATTGACATTAAAATATGCAGAGGACATTGTTCAATGTCGGAGTGAAGCGATCTGCATGTCCAAGGGAAGAAGACAGTCCTATATCTATATACCAGTCACTACTAACTAATACTATAGCACATAAATGACATAATAACATGTGAATGTTAGTCGCTCTTTATCATGGATTTAGTCATTTCCTGACTGTAGTATAAGATAACAGTTTTGTCCTAGCTGAGAGAAAAATGTCCTTGGATAGCCTCGTGGAAACTCATTATCGGAGGACATTTTTGTCTTTGGATGCAAAAAGTATAAATAGAGGCCTGTGTACATATAGCATAACTTTTCTGAATGTACATGTAGCATAATTTTTCAAAACGTGCCATATAACTTCTTTGAATGTAGTGAAAACTTTTCTGAACGTAGCATATAATATAACTTCTTGGAACATAGCACAACTTTTTTGACAGCGGTGTAACTTCTTAGCAGCCATTTCACAGAAATGACACATTGTTGAAAAAAAATTAAATTAATATAATATCACCTACAGTACTCCTACAATATCATTTTTGGGTGCTACAATACCTTGCCCTTCTGGAATGTGAAAAATTACCTATGGGCATTGGTATCACAACTTGGTACTTTTAGTTAATGAAACCAATCCCAAAAAATCTAGGAAAATATTTGTAGTAGTTTCGGAGTAAAATCACCCTCAAGTTCATCATGCAAGTCACGTCACTCACGCGAGTCACAAGCATAAAATTCAAAGCCGTTGAGATGTTCATATCAGTCAAATGGAGTGGATCAAGGGACAAATCAACACAGAATGTTAAATATATGTACTTAATTCAAATTCTATTTTTAAAATATTAATTTGGCTGCTTTAACACTATTATAAAAGCCATTTTGTACAAATTCTCATAAAGTGATCTTGGGGTAGCTGTGGCATTTCTAAAAATATGCTTCCAGTTGTCCAGCTTCAAATCTTGTTCTAAATTATTATTGCAAATGACATTAATGGCTCCAACAAACAATGAGAAAACAAAACCATTGACTTTTTGTATCTACTGCACATGTGTGAGTAGATACTATGCTATCATGCATGTAATGTAAGTTAAGTTAAGTTAACAAAAGAATGCCTTTGGAGCCAATCAAAACTTAGAATAAAACGGTTGACTCATGACAAACCACTGAAGCCAAAATAACAACTGTACAACAAGTATTTCATAAGTCATTGTTATGACAGCATGAAGTGAGATATTCAAGGAGTGGGATATTCAACAAGAGGAAGTTTTTACAAATTTAGTACTTAGTATTTTAAGTATGAATCGTAGTCAATTCTTAATTGTGATCTACTAGACGTTGTTGGAATGATGATAAAAGTTTTTGAAAGCTTCTTAAGGGATGCATGTGTTTAGCAGTCTGATTGAGCTTCGTAAGCTGACAAGGATCATGTGCATTGCAGGGTTCCAAAAGAGCATTTTTTTGTGCCTGGGGTTCAGCGATTGAAAAATTGATAGCCTAATTTCAGTTTCACAAGTGGGTGTGGCATTGGGTGTGGCCGTGGGTGTGGCAGTGGTTCAAATTCTAAAACTATTAACCAATAACCGGATTGAAACAAGTATTGCCGCGCGCCCAATTTTGAGCGTTGTTTGCATCGTCTCAACTCCTACTTGACACGGCCCAAAGTATGAGTTCACACGGGGTCAAGTACAAGTTCAGTTTAGTCAAGGTTATTTTTAGTGCTCGAATCAAGTTTTTGACAGTTGTAAATTAATGTTTATTTTTGTATCAACCAATCACATTTCACTTATCCCAACGAACTGAAATTGAACACTAAAACATTTAACGCCTGATCCCAGACAGCATGCAAGTTCTGAGATAATAATTATGAAACTTAGCAAACGCAGAAGGAGATATTACTAGTGAAAAAGCTTTGTCCATTGATTTTACAGTAAAAGAGCTATTGTCGACAAGCATTTTAAATAACCTTGACTAAACTGAACTTGTATTTGACCCCGTGTGAACTCGTACTTTGGGCCGTGTCAAGTAGGAGTTGAGACAATGCAAACAACGATCAAAATTCGGCGCGCGGCGCGGTCACCTGAAAACAGCAGTATATAGTTTCTAGAGTATATAATTTTAGTAACATACTTCATTGTATTTATACTGTATTTACGTAATTACTAAATGACATCATACTTATCGGTCGTAGACGGTATGTCTACTGCATCTGAAATGCACCAAAGTATAATAATATTTCGCAGATTACTCAATATAAACATATAAACATTATTCAATAACCTCAAAATAAAGAACATCTTGCATCTGCGGACCAAGGACGGGTAAACAATGATATTTATTCAATGCAAAGCGCGGAGAGTCAGAGCGAGACGTAAAGGCCTGAGAACGGCCTAGTTTTCTAGGCGGAGAAGGAGTAGGGAGTCTGAGAACGTCCTAGTTTTTTTGGCGTAGAGCCTGAGAACGTCCTAGAATTGACAAAAACTAGGACGTTTCAAGTCTTCTGCACCCAAAACTAGGACGTCCCCAGACTCCAAGCTTAGCAGCCGAAAGGCAATGACAACCTCGTACCCAGGGCCCTCTCTGCTTTCAAAATGGCGCGAGGAGAAGACCCTGGCAAAAGCTGGTCACGTGACACCAATAATTTTGGAATATTTTGATGATGACTCACACTGTACCGGGGGGCGCGGTACAGTCAATGATAAACAGCGTATAGTTGGCTTGCGTATGTATGTAAACCTATTCAGTGAACTATTTAGGCACTCAAGAATAACCAAACCGTACAAATAACAAGACATTCTCTTAACAAGTTTATCAAATCAGTTAATGACCGTGTTTAGTAAGAAGCGTCTACACTACAACATATTTGCTTTATTATGCAAGCAAGAAGTGTTTATTAATATTTCGGTTTCTGGACTTTCCAAATCTATTAATTTAAAAAGTTTAGAAATATACAAAGTCAAAGTCTTCAGTGCTGATCTGATGTTCGTCGATCGAAGAATTGTTGTTGATCGAATATTTGTATTAAAGTACAACCTCAAAGTCAACGAGGCTAGGAGTCGAGGACAGCATATTCGATTCGAACATGCCGTTTGAGTATAAATCGACAGATACAACAATTAAATTTCCACAAATCCAAAACGTGTGGACAAGAAACATAAATGTGCTATACTGGACGGTAAATATACTTCCAACAATCAACAGCATTCGAATATTTTTAGTGTATGTATCAGTACCTGTAACCGCAGACTCGCAGAGCGGGTTTCTGTTTATCAGTTTACGATCGTTCGTCGCCTTCGGCTTCATTTCTGGCGATTGACGGCAACAAATATGAATTATCCAGCAAATGTCGTAAATTTTGAAATATATCTAATTTACCGCTCGAATTTAACGTTGCCGAACTTGCAACAACCTTGACATTTATAAGAACCGAATCAACCGCTCCCCCCAGGACGGGCGAAGCTCAAATTTTCCACGTGACCAAATACTCCAAGAATCTTGGAGTATTTTGGAATCACGTGACCAGCCTTTGCCAGGGTCTTCTCCTCGCGCCATTTTGAAAGCAGAGAGGGCCCTGGGTACGAGGTTGAGGCAATGACGTCTTTAACGCGGATGTGTTGACATATAAAGATGAGTCAAGGTGTTGGGTTGCATGGTGTTGGGATTAATAAATTAAACAAACAGCAGGATATTATAGAACAAAAAGCTATTAATATATTGCTAACTATGGACATTATAGTTTATATTTGATATGTTTTACACTGTATTGCTTTAAAACTAGACAACCTAATTTATACTTTCTGCTTGCCTAGTTTTTAATTTTTTTGCCTAAATTTGAGAAACCTTGTACTTGGGGTTCCCAGGCACAACTGAGCTCATTTGGAACCCTGTGCATTGCCAAACAGAAATGGATAACATTCTTCTAAGAAAACAAAATTAGCTTCATGGTCAAGCAACAATGTAAAAAAGCTATGGTAGTCCAAGAGCGAAATATGCTTTTAAATAGCGTTATAGCATATTGTCGATGTAAATGACAAAAAGTCAAATGAAATGTCAGTTACAGGTTATATACAGAGCGTGATAGAGCTGTCAAGTCTATATATTAATGGAGTAATTAAATTGTATGCTGCAGTTGTCAATGTCATGCAAAATCTGTGTCATGAATGGGCAAACATTTATTCTACCTTTTACTGCACGTATGTATATCTTTTCATTCACTATTAAACTTTCCAATGTCATACTCAAGATGTTCGTTATCTCAAGCGATTTCCTTTACCTTCTAACTAGATTGCATTATTATAATATTTGACAAGTTTTTGTAAGGAAGTTATTTTAGTAGTAGTCAAATTTTGCGAGTTGTTTGTGATGTTAATTTGATTGGCCTACTTAGTCTTAATTATACACTTTGAGGGATGGACCTCTCCCTGTGCTGAATAAAATCGTCTAGCGTTAGCCAAAATAAACCTGAAAGACTCGTCGTCAGGCTTCAAAGTGTTAAAGCTTTACTACCATACTTTATGACTATAGCTTTTAGCACCATAGCTTTTAGTACCATAGCTTTAATAATCAACTATTAGCGGACTGCCTCTCACCACTGAGGACTGGAGTAAAGCCCAATTACATTGAGTTAGTATTTGAATGGGTGACCACCTGTCCGGGCTTGGAACTCATGCCAGATATGAATAGAGTTGTTAGTGTTTAGCCTCCTGTGTCTTGATGGCACATTATTCTCGTGTTCATTGATTAGAACACAGCATGACCAGCGTAGACAATTTTGTCAAAAATCTTGTTCAGCTCTGAATACAAAGTTGTTACAAGTACATACTGTAATTGCATCATTGTTTTTACTGTAGTACAGCTATAGGCATTAAACGCAGCAGATACATGCACGCCTGTGCGTGCCTATTTTTATTATTTAAACTTAGTTTTTGTTATGTTATTTTCCACTGGTAACGCGAGTCACATTAAACTTGCGACATTATTTCATCAATTCATCGACTACAAATGTTTTTGCTCAGACTTCACTGGAGTGTCATTGTATCTTGTCTAACTATATGTCTTAAGCCCTAATCAAACGAGAACGCAAGTCATCGCAAGTTGGCAGTCAGAATTTCTGTGGCGGTCGTTCGAACACCCAAATTAACAAAATAAAGGTTTCATGAGTGTTTTAAACAAGTTTTAACTTTGTCACGGTACATGATATTTTCGGGAAACTATTCAGAGCGGCTGGCTGAGATAGCGTGACTGCCAACTTGCGATGACTTGCGTTCTCGTTTGATTAGGGCTTTATAAAAGTTGAAATTAAATAGAGAATAATACATGGATGTGTGGAAATATGAAATTTATTTCGAGTGTTGACCAGGATATCTCACGAGTGAGCGAAGCAAAAGAGTGACATATCCTGTTCAACACGAGAAATAAATTTCATATTTCCAAGCATCCATGTATTGTTCTGTTTATTATATAAAAAAATTGTCCTATTGCCTTGCAAAAATTGCATTAAACTATAATGCTGATTTAGCGATAATCGTCACATGTGCGATTATCATAAATAATCGCACATGTGAGATTATCACTTTTATTAGTGGTGGAAAAATCAATAAAACACTCTATTTTATATAAAAAAACACTCTATTTTATATAATAAATAAAATTAATAGGTTGCCAGGAAAATAAATAAGAATGCCAATGATTGAAACTTTCTCATTTCTGGCATCACGCAAGTGACATGACCATCAGTCATTAAATCGAAGGCTTAAAATATAAATTTTTAGGAATTAAATCTATTACTTAAATAATCTCCCCAGGGCTTCCTTATCTGCGTAGGCAGTGTGGAAATAACAAGTGTTGAAACAACAATCGAAATATAGTAAAGTGAGATATATACTTACCTACGTGAAGTAGCAAAACCCAAACTGTTATGTGGACCTAACATGAAGTAGCTAAGGAGGCTGGGTACATGTAACTTATAGGTAATGTGGTACTGTTCATACTTAAAGGTGAAGTGTAAAATGGTATTAATAAGTAAGAGTTAATTACCAAGAACCGAAGCCTTAACTAAGCCACATATACTTTCCAAGGCACGTAGCGATGAGGGAAGTATAGACTAATCCCGAGGTTCGAGGTAATTAACTAATTTAGTTCAAATTTCACAAGGTTTTGTCTTTATCTGTATACTTCCCTGGGCTTTATACAGATAAAGACCGTGCATTTATAATGAGCAATTCAATTCAGTTTGTACGGGAGATAAAGACTTACGAATAACAAAAAAAACACATGAAATTTGAACAAAGTAATAGATAAATACTTGGAAAAAGTCAAGATTTGAAAGTCAAAGAAATGTCTTTTACTGTAATTGTATCGTGCATGCACAAATAATTTATTCGTTAGGTCCAGTAACTGGAGCTAAAAAAGTGCTTGGATAAAACCCTGGTACATGTACACTATTTACAGTAAAATTGGCTTAAGATATTCGACTATTCAAATTTGAGGCCAACATGTAGGATAAATGACAGCCGTGAGTGTTCAATTCATGCATTGTGATAATGTGAGATTACAGTAACTAAAAAACAACAGTCAGCTACAGCATTGCGTTATTATTTTTTTATAATATTTTATATAATATTTTTATAAAGTTAATGTTTATAACATAGATGTAACACAACGGCGTTTCTGATTGGCTACCGTGCGTGCTCCATAACTCGATGGAGCACGGTAATTTCAAACGTAATGAGAAACGCATTTTTAATTAGCGAAATAAATATTGTTTTCCGTTGTTTTGTGTCTGATTCTCTGTTATAAAAGAAATGGTTCATGGTTTGGCGTGCTCCGTTATGGATGCACTTGGGAAGTTGGAGAGCACTCCAACTCTTACGCTTTTTTCGTGCTCTCCGAACTTCCCGCGTGCATCCATAACTCGATGGAGCACGCCAAACTATGAAACATTTCTTAATTATAAAGCAATCTGTAGACAGCTGTACTGTCATTTTAGGTTGCATCTCAAGGAGTTGAAACACCAAATGAATACATTCAGGAACTTCTTAGAACAGATTTGTCATCTGACCATCTTCTTAGATCTCTTCGTTCAACAAGAGTTTCCCTTACAGGAAGACCTCTTAGGTAATTGATATTTATGCATAATAGATAGTTTTTGCCATTAAACATCAGTTTAATATGTACATTTGTTATATATCATGTGTCAAAGTCTATTTTCGTAGCTTTCTGATTGGGCGAGCGCTCCTCGCGTGGCGGTCCGAAAATCGTGATGTTTCCCGCGTAATCCATGGCAGCGGGTAACATTACATTAATTTTTTCCCTAGGGAAAAATATGAATACCGGAAGTAGATGGTCAGGTTCAGTTTGTCTTTGTTTTCTCCAGTTTTCCTTCATTCAAAACAATGTCTGAAGGTTTTGCTCAACATTTGTGTTGTCATTTAACACTTGATATATAACAAAACACTTACTTTTACATAAAACATTTACTGGTACCTCGGGAAAACAGTGTGTTTTGTTGCCCCTCGACAGCTCGTTGTTGCCCTCGGCTTCGCCTCGGGAAACAACGGCAGTCTCGGGGCCACAAATCACACTGTTTCCCTCTTCGCCAGTAAATAAGTGTTAATTATCTACCTGTACGTTTGAAGTATTAAAAATATTGAAAAATTTGTGATATTTTTTGTTTGTTAATTATTCATGTATGCATTCAGGTGGATTCAAGAATTTGGAGAGCAGGGAATGAATTTGTTACTAAAACATTTAAGAGAGCATAGAGTAAAGTAAGTGTACTGTCATACATGTAAGCAGTAACCAAATGAATGCTTTCAATTTAACCAGTTGTTAAGATGTCAGACAATGTACAGTAATTAGTCACCAAGAGGCCTGCTGCAGGGGCCAGAAAAGTGAGCTGAAATCGACAATAAAGTGTGCTGCATTAATTTACTGTACGTGTATTTCTGGAAAATTTGTTACATGTAATTTTTGTATTGATCTGTTTGGGAAGATAGAAAGGAAAATTATCACCAGAGAGTGACCAAATCAAGAAAATGTTAAACTACTGTATACCTACCTTTACCTGGCTTATCATAAACATTGATATTTTTCTAGAATCGGGACAGTCCATCATAAAATTCAACATGAAGTTATAAAGTGTTTGAAAGCTTTTATGAACAACAATGTAAGTACAGTAAAGTGCTTAGCTTGTAATGTATAATCTGAAAAACCACATCCAGCTGACAATTTGAGAAAATACAAGACAACGCATAAACCAAAAATAAACATCTTGAAACTCAAAATATGAGCTAAAACAAGACAACAAATGAAACGGTGATATTTCAACTTCAAGATGTCTATTTTCTGGGTTAAGTTTTGTCTTATAATTATTGTAACTTTGTAATAAAGAAATTAATAACCATCATCAATGATAATTGACTTTCTTAGGCCCGTTTACACTAGAGCAAAAGTATCCGGATTCACATTGTTTTTCATCCTCATGGGAATAAAAAACAATGTGAATCCGGATACTTTTGCTCTAGTGTAAGAGGGCAAAGTTACGTTAGTTTTACTTCAGGTTTACACTAATTAGTCGATTATTTATGTTGACGCAATCTTTTGTAAGCTCATCGTTAATACAAAGATTGTTATAGTCTTAGCTAACCCACGAAAGCGTCTTCACGAAGACTAACTAATCTATTAATAAGTCTTCACTATGATCACGAAACACAGTCACGAACAACGTTTTGATGTTCTATTTCAGTTCCTTTCAGCACTATTTATTCACAGTATTTCACACACTCAAGTAAACGAACGCGTATCGAGGCGAGTTCAACAATTATTCAGCCCGCTTTGCCCGGGCGAAACGATTACATGAACACGTTCATCCCGGTTAACCGGGCTAGCCCGCTAGCCAAATCGGAACATTGAAAAAACATACAATTTATATAGGACGCGGGCGAGTCCGGTTAACCGGGCCAATTTACTTGGTCCATGTAATCACCCCCTAACATTATGTAATGGCTAAGATGAATTGCCTAGTTATTGTCATCGGATAGAGTACATGATATTGCCTTTCCTATTGTCATCGGATAGAGTACATGATATTGTGAAATGTTGCAAGATATTTAGGTTTATAAAGTCTAATAAGTGATAGAAAATCCGCGACAGACGGATTCAAAAACGTGGTAAACAAATAATCGCTCCAAATTAATCTATTAAACATATTAATTGCTTCGTGCTTTAAAATTGCTCGTCCTATTTATAATAAAAAGAAACATATTCACGCGATTTCATCTTTATACTTAAGGTTTAAACTGATTGTAAAGAGCTTCCACTCCTAGGCTATTGCTCCTGTGAGTGCATGTTGAAAAGGATTATAAACAACACGACGTTGAAGACGGGTTCTATGCTAATTATATTTCTCGGGCGTTCCGGAATCTACGTCACAAATTGTGCTCTCCCCAGTTTTTTGCTTGCTATTTTTCGGTCGTGAACCACAGAGCTCTAACTTCAACTTGATACCAGGGATAGGGAATTCAACCAAATCCAAACATTTTTTCGAAGAACTACTCAGAAACATATTACAATTTTTTAAAGATTTTAAAACAATTGGCGTTAGGGGCACTTTAACTTGATTTGTTAATAATTTATTTGCACTGTACTTTTCAGTTTGGACTGGGCTTAATGATGAAGAGTGAAGATGGACTTTTGTTAATTGCAAAGTCAATGTACCCTGAGGATCCTGGCATGATGACTGATGTTGTTAAACTGATGGCTGCTCTTTGTTTGGTTGAGTATGTATTTTTATATTTTTCTAGAAATGCTGCCATATTCATAGCCAACAGATAGAAGTTGAAATATCAAACAAATTAATACAAATCAACCTATAAATATCCTAGACTTAAAGCACACATTTTGAGGCACTTGACCGGTTGACCCTTTCAACCATGCATAGCGGCCTTCAAATGACGAGTAAAATTGTCTGGCATTAGCCAGAGTAAAATAGTGAAAGGGAATTCAGGCTACAATCAGTGACAAAAGTGTTGGGACACGTCAACTTAAAAAGCAACATTTTCCGTTTTCTGTTCCCCCGGCCCCCCCTGTTCAATGTTGGTGACTATTTAAGCGCTCATTTTCACGTTCACAGCGTCCCTTATTTCCAACATTATATTGGTCGAACAATGCTGTTACAACTAACTAAACACCGTACTTTAAAGCAAAAAATGCAAAGCAATCTTACAGTAGGCTTACAACGCTGCTTATGAGTAACATCGGCAAGGCAACATGATATTTTAGAGTCAAAATGGCCACCTGCGGTGCGACTGATTTCCCAACGGTTCCCATTACGATTTCCACTAAAAAACATGTTATAGAACGTAGATTGTTGACTAAAATGACATTTTCTATACACCAGCTTTGTAGTATGATGGGTTTCAATATGAGAATGATGCATTTTTACAATTGACGCTTTTACAATACGTTTTTCACAACGATTCCCGCTAAACATCTATATACAGTATATAACAGCTGATTAACATAAAATTAAAATATGTTTGTAAAAATACAAGAAAAGATGCCTTGACGAATAAATTGACTTTAAGAACCAAAACCGATCATTTAATGGCTTGAAAGTTCTCTTAATAATTCTCTAAACAATTATTTGTAAACATTTCCGTCAAATTTTACTATTTTTAAAATAAAAGTCTACAAGATAACCGCTTTTATTCTATAAAGTAAAACGGCTTCCGCAGACCCGCCCCCCCCTGTTCAATGTTGGTGACTATTTAAGCGCTCATTATCATGTTCACAGCGTCCCTTATTTCCTGGTGAACATTGTAAAGGGAGGGGGAGAAATTTTATCACGAGAAAAAATGTAAAATATATTAAGTTAACCTACAAAGACAAAGTGTCCCAAGATATTTTGTCACTGATTGTTTATTAAAATTAACCTTAAGGTAATTTCCAGGTGCTCTGAGTAAAGACCCTGTGTACCAGGTTGAGTACTTTTATTTGACTTTGACTATCTAAGGGCTTTTGGTCAGGCCAAGAACGGTGAGGACATTTGTGGGCAGCATTGATAAAAATAGGTGCGCATTGCACGCAAAATATAAAACAACGCAAACGGAACTTCATTTCAAGATGTGGGCTATACTTTGATTTCTTGGTGATTTATACACAGAGAAGAAATTGACACTCAGGAGATTCAAAATCATTCTTCTTTTGTTCGTAGAAAGACGTGGGAAATAATGAAATATAATGCGTATGACAGCGTATAAACCTCTTTCAAGCATACTGTGAAAGCTCAAAAAAGCGCTGCCTGTGTGCAACTTGTGGTAATGCATGTTGTTATACAGTCATTTGCAATTACTTTTCACCAAAGTGTTTGGAAGTTCGTTCTGATCGACGTTCGCAAGTTCGTTGGGAAGTTTGTAAATTCGTTTTGAACTACGCATTTGATTGGCTACTAGGAACCAAATAGCCAATCAAATGCGTAGTTCAAAACGAACCTGCGTACTGTGTAATGAAGTTGCGATCTTCGGTACGAACGTCCAAACATTTTGGTGAAAGGTATGTTGCAAAATGCAAATGACTGTAAGAGAAGTGAAAGGGGTAAATCTTTTGGTACTTTACCCATTGCTGTCTAGGATGTTTGAGGGTGTAAAATTATCTTGTGTTAAACAGTAAAACAAATTGGATGTTTTTGGCAAGCTCGAGTCAGACAGGGATGGGTTAATCACTTGTTACGACTGTTACGCGGGTTTTGTATTTGACAAGTAAAATTATCTGGCGTTGGAGTAAAATAATAAAGAGGAAGTTTTTGGCTGGCTCAAGAAGGAATGGGTTTATGGAAGCCCGAAGGTGAATAAACACATATCCCCGAGGGACCTCAAAATAACGTACTTAATTTTCACCAGGGCGCGGTTGACAGGAGTCACAATAGAGGGGAATATTAGAGGGAAATATTAATCAATTGTTTTGCCATTGTTATCAGGGGCTATTGAATATATTCCCCGAAAAGAACAAAGGAAACCGAGCCATGTGAAAATTAAGTAACATTAGTTTTTAACTAGTTTTAAATGTTGTTAATTTAGCCATTCAAAAGCTCTCAAAGTGATGACAATCTATGGTGAGAGTGATGAAAATGAAAAAGTTGGAAGATTTTTTTGCGTTTTGTATGCTTTGAAGAACAGTGACAGTGTCCCATTGAAGGTAATTACCATTCAAAAGCTCTCAAAGTGATGACAATCTATGGTGAGAGTGATGAAAATGAAAAAGTTGGACGATTTTTTTGCGTTTTGTATGCTTTGAAGAAAAGTGACAGTGTCCCATTGAAGGTAATTACATCTACCTTGAAGGGTAATGGCAACAAAATTCACAATTTTCGATTTGACGTTTTGATTAATACTAACTACTTATTGACCGAGCGTGAGGTCTTTCTTGCGAACTAAACGAAAATGGCATACATTTTCCCATTTTAAAGTACTTTCCGTTGAGGTAGAATCCTGAACTTTCTACCCCAAATAGCATTTTTCAATGGCTTTTGTTTGACATATTGCTCAAGACCGTACGTTAAGTAGTTGAATGAAAAATCATCTGAAATTCTAATACTTGTGAGAAGTAAATGTTATATTACGAACAATGTTACGAACGTTCTGGACATTTTAAAAACTTTCACAAAACGTGGAAACTCGAACAATACATCAGATGAAACCCGCAGGGCTCAAAATAACGTTTCATGTCACGCCGGTCATGGTGACTGGTTAGTTCTAATTGTGACCAGGCGATTTTTGACCGGTCAGATTTCACGACGCCAAACAAACAAACAAATAAACAAACAAACAAACCCACAACACAACACAACACAACACAACACAACACAACACAACACAACACAACAAAAAACATGTGAAGTATATTCTACACTATATATATATATATATATATATATATATATATATATATATATATATATAAGCTAGTATATACTGATATGAACGTTTGTCATAAAAAGGAAATGCATGCATAGTTCACTTCAATATATATCAGACATTATGAAACGGGTCTACAACAGCACAACAACAATCATTTTAAGTTCCTTCAAAGGGAAGTAATAAAATTAATATGTGACCGGTGAAAATGACCGGCGTTATACAAATTTGACCGGTCACATTAAAAATTTGACCGGTGACCGGCCGTTATTTTGAGCCCTGAACCCGCCCGATACATTTCCATCTTGATTATAATCCATCTTGTTGCACTGACATGACTGACATTTTGTTTATAAAACTTACGGTCCCGAAGATTCCGCTCTGAGCGGGCGGATACGGGAAATATCCGACCGCTTATGAACCAATCAAATCACAGGATTTCCGTATTCGGACCTCTCAGCGCTGCTGCCATATAATAAACATACTTACTAAGGTAATCCAAGTGACTAGAACATCTTTAATAACAACATTACTAATTCCGGCAAAACACAATTGTATCATCCGCCATCTTGTTTCAATATTGTTCCTAATTAACTTTGGAAGTTAGTGACGTCACAAGCTGGGTAAATATAAAGTTACACTTTGCTAATAGCCGAGTGCTTCTCATGCTTTTGAAAGTGTTGTAATGCAATGATGTGAAAACTATATTCACTAAAAGCCAACTTCAGACATGCATACATATAGGTTGCTATTACTCTTTAATACATCGTAGAAGTGAGCATTTGTACAGACAACAGATATTTGTTAGATGGTCGGAGAATTACAAAATTTTATTTGCAAATTTATGGTCCAGGACACTGATGCATACACGTACAATATGCAGTGCATATACAGGGAGGAAAAATATGAAATTTCTATACAGTGAAATTTATGAGCAGTGAAAATACTTGGAATAAATTATTTTACTTGGAAGAGCTTTTGAAATAATACGAGATTGACAACTACAACTTCTTGATCAATCTCACTTTGTTCTCGAGATATTATCTAAACTGTTTTTAAGATCCGGAGAAAACCGGCGGTGTTTGATAGAGTCAAGCTGTAGGCAACGTCTTAGTGAACTGGATCACATTTCTTAATCTGCATATTGAAATCAATGAAGAAAACACCGCAAATCGCGATGCCAATACTCGTTTGGGAAGCAAGATCAAACACTCGTTTATCGTGTTTCATGGGGACTCCAAACATTCGAAAACAATAAAAAACTCGGGGCTACACCCTCGTTTTTCATTTATTTTCTCGTGTTTGGAACTCCTGATGAAACACTCAAACTAGTGTTTGATCTATTACTTCTCACTGCACCGATCAGGAAACCAACTTTGTCTTTCTTCTCCGCTTTTTTGTTGATCGAAAGCATTCCCACGACAATCGTGCGCCTTTGTTTCACGAATAAACAAAAAACTCTCTGCGTACTGTGGAGGAGTGTGGGAAACGAACGCAGAGGAACTATTTTTTAGTAAAAATTGGTTTTTAATTTATTTTTTCAACAGGTTGCTTGTGTTCAGTTTATAAATGCTTTGGTCAGCAAACCTGATGATTTAGATTTTCGACTTCACTTACGTAATGAATTTTTAAGGGGTGGATTAACAGACGTCTTGAAGGTAAAACAAACTGTAAAGAATTATTGTACTGTCAGTCTCACCATCAACATCACTGTTGTTGGTGTTGCTGTTGGTTTTCTTGTTGCTGCGTGCTATTGTTGGTGTTGGTGTTGGTGCTGGTGTTGCTGCTGCTGTTGCTGATGGTTTTCTTGTTGCTGCATGCTATTGTTGTTGCTTCTGTTGTTGTTGTTGTTGGTATTGGTGCTGGTGTTCTTTCTGTTGTTGGTGCTGGTGTTGTTGCTGCTGTTGTTGTCGCTGTTGTTGTTGTTGTTCCTGCCGCGGTTGTCGGAGCTGTTGTTAGTGGTGGTGCTGTTGACGTTGCTGCTGCTCTTGCTGTTGTTGTTGCTGCGGTTGTTGGAGCTGTTGCTATTGTTACTGCTGTTGTTGTTGCTGCTGTTGTTGTTATTGTTGTTGTTGTTGCTGCTGTTGCTACTGTTGTTGTCGTTGCTGCTGCTGCTGTTCTTGTTGGTGCTGTTGTTGTTGCCGCTGTTGTTGTTAGTGCTGGTGCTGTTTCTGCTGCAATTGGTGATAGTGGTGTTGTTGTTGTTGTTGTTGTTGTTGTTGTTGTTGTTGTTGTTGTTGTTGCTGCTGCGGTTGTTGTAGCTGTTGCTGTTGTTACTGCTGTTGTTGTTGTTGCTGCTGCTGTTGTTGTTGCTATTGTTGTTATTATTATTGTTGTTGTTGTTGTCGTTGCTGTTGTTGTTGCTGCTGCTGTTTCTGCTGCAATTGGTGATAGTGGTGGTGTTGTTGTTGTTGCTGCTGGTGCTGCTACTGTTGTTGTTTTGTGCTGCTGTCATTGTTACTGCTGTTGTTAGAGCTGCTGCTGCTGCTGCTGTCGTTGTTACTGCTGTTGTTAGAGCTGCTACTGTTGTTGTTGTTAGTGCTGGTGGTGGTGATGGCTCATTTGTGGTTGTTATTTGTGTATTTTAAAGGATCTTCGTGATATTGGTAATGACGAACTCAATGTACAGCTGGATATTTTTGATGAACATAAAGAAGATGATTTTGTTGAATTACAACACAGATTAATGGACGTACAAGTCAATTTTGAGTATCCTTTTTTAACTGGCGGACGTGTAAAAAATTCGGTTTGATGAAAACAAAGTGTCAATATTATTTTAATGGTTAATTTTGGTTTCCTGTTTAGTAAACAGCTTGTGTCTGCAACCAGGTAATGGATAAGACATGATGTATAGTGCTTGTCTGATAACCACTTTAATACCCACATTAATTGGTGACTCCATATTTTCTATATTTACACTTATTTAATTTCGGAGAAATACTAAATACTGTAAATACCTATTTTCCTATAATTACAATTTCAGGAAGATACCCGCTTCATGTGGTGACCCCATATAGTTTCCTTTCTATCTTATTTTAAGAGATATCACAAGTGCATGCTGTGGTAACCTCAGTTTATGATAGAAAACTTGACTGGTTTTCACTGACAGAGTAGCACTATCATTTCCTGTATTTGTTTTAATTCAGTTCAAATTCTAGTTGGTTATGTCGCTTAACATATTTTCAGAGAACCATCTGAATTATTTCAAGTTCTAGTCAACATGACTAAAGATGGTGGTGCAGAAAGTGCTTTTGTTTCTATTTTACAACATTTAGTTATTATTCGTGATGATGTCTATGCAAGGTAAGTTTGGAGATAAAATCTATTGGGAAATAATTCAATGATAAAACAATGTGTAGAACATTACTTTTAATGTGGAGAAATTAGCGAACTTGGAGTGGAAATGTGGTCGTTTTCTTACTGTAGCTCAAATAGTCGGACTGAGATTGAACGTGATCCGAGTCTCAACCTGAGTTTCGATTGGTCTTTCGGAGTCTCAAGTAGACGTTGTAGGACTTAGATCCTGAGTCCCAGGCAAACCTTTGAGTTCCGGCTAGACTTTCTGATTTCGGATATAGATTTTCTGATTCGTGTTCGAGAGTGTAAAAAAGTACAGGGCTGTATGCGTTAATAGTGTAATATGAGAGAAAAGGCGGGACTGCCAAGATTTTTAAGAAATACTTAAATGTTTTGATACTCCTGTTGCATGTGAGTCCAATTAATATACTGTTTTATGAAGGGATTTGGCTCAAGCTGTGGCCACTTTGTTTTCTAAAAAGTCAGCTAAGGCTAAGCAGCACTGCTCAGAGGGGAACATTAGGTGACACAATTAGGTTTACATAAAATGATTATGTAATGATTATGTAAAATGATTAGGTATTACATAAAATGACTTTATGTATGTAAGGCTCGACATTCATGTCACAGTTGTTGTTTAACGTAGAATGAAATTTCAGGTGAGAAATATTATTTTTTCTAACAACTAGCTTGCGGTAGCTTGCATTGGTGGTTAAATGACAACGCAACTGGAAGAGAGTCTGCATCCCGAGTGTGAACACGCTCAAACTGATTGCAAATCAATGCCAGATGATATGAAAATCAAAGCAAGTTTGTGAGCTGATCATAGTTGTAACTTGATTGAATCAGTAGTGCAAGATACGTTGTTGTACGTGGAGGCCAAATGGGTTGCATTCACTTGCGTTCTTGTTTTACCAAGAGTTGACGTTAGAACTCGAAAAAACGCGCTCAGTGTAACATCCCTATAAGTTGACAAGTTATTCATTTATCTCGTCCATCTGGATTTCGGTGACCGTCTGAGGTTCACATTTTTAATTTATACCGTGCATAATGTACATAACACGTGCTTTGCTATAAAGACTACAATATATTTTCTAATTAGGTCCCAATACTTCAACTTAATTGAAGAGTGTGTAAGTCAAATTGTGCTGCATAAAAGTGGTGCCGATCCTGATTTTGCTACCAAAAGATTTGACATTGAAGTAGAACCTTTAATTGGTAAGTACGTGCAAATGAAGACTTTTGCATGTTGGATAATGAAAATAGTGACAATATCTGACAACTATTTTGTAGCTCTGCTTACATAGAACAGATAGTATTCATGGGAATCATATAAAACCTGATTTAAATTGTTCAATAACTGTTTATCCAAGTTGACTTGCCACTTGTATTATTTAGTAATTGACTTTTGAACAGTTTATCTAAATATACTGTATCTATTTATTCAATTGTACAATTTACTCCTGTATTCTTTAAATCTAGTATTTCGACGGGGAGCACCGCCAGTTAGCCTCCCCTCTCACTAACGCCTGCTTGTCGGAGAGCAATATTGTGTTCTAAGCGATGGACCAATCAAATTTAACTTTCTAGAATCGGGAAAGCCGACCTTCACCTTGGCAGACCGTCTACCCGTGGCCGTGACAAATAAAATTGTCTGGTGTTAGCATGAATATTAAAAATAATCTGGCGTAAATATATTCGTCTAATAACTCGAACGACAAAAACAAATGCAGCGTAAAGTGTTAATTCACAGTGTGGACGAACCTTGTTTCATGTGTCGCTTGTCGAGACGTCTCTGACGGCAACGGCCGAATAAAATTGCCTGGCATAGCCGCTCAAGGTAAAAATATAATAGAGTCGTCCATAAAGACAACGCAACATAACGAGTTATCAAAGTTCAGAGGTACGCTGGTTCAGTTCCAGATATTAGAAGTCTGAGTGATGATAAAAAGATTGGAAAGAAATTTGGGACTCAACCTACAGTGAGGTCACTCACTGAGCTGTATAACTTTCGCCAAGCCGCCAGACAATGGTAAACAAGGAACTAAGAAATACATTTTAATGAATTATCACTAACTTTCACGAGTAAAGCATGCATCAACAAAAACCAGTTGAATTGTTTTCAATTTTCTTCTATCATAGGTGCAATGTGCATGAAAAATTAAACATTTTCGCGAATAGTAATAAGTAATAGACGGTTATAGTCACACTCTCCTGCAAGTTATTTTCCCACACCCGGTCCCTGTGATTGGCTGATCTATATTTGGCACAGTACCGTAGTATTGATTTGATTGGTTCACGGTACACAAAGAGAACACAATATTGCTCTCCGACAAGCAGGCGTTAGTGGGAGCGGGTTTACCGCCTCCCTAAGAACGACTGCGGGGGAGGCTAGGGTGGCGTGTGCTGTTAGGGCGCTGCCTCTCACAAATAGTTAAGCCTGGTTAGACGGGGTTAGTACTTGGATGGGTGACCGTCTGGGAATAACCCAGTTGATCTCTCCTGTGCTCCGAGGGTTTTTCGCCGGGTTCTCCGGTTTTCCTCCCTCCCCAAAATCAACACCACCAGGGATAAAAGTGGTGCCCACCCCTGCTTTAGGGTAGTAGCCAATGAAAGAGTAGCCTTCTGGGCCTCTGGCTCCTCCGACTGTGGTCGACCAGTATTCCTGCTATACCTAATATTTTACCATACAGGTTTATACCATAGTTTTCGTTAAATTACATGACAAGAAAGTGTGTGGGCGATTTTTGAAATTTAGTTTCGTTTAATTTTTATTGGTCATTGCATCGTAGTCCTGACATAATTCACATCTCTGTAAATTGTTAATCTAACTTATTAGTTAGCAAGCAACAAATATTGAAACTTTGAGAAGGTTTAGTTTTTGAAACACACAAATTTTTTAGAAAAATTGTCGCGAGAAAAAGCTTTCGTGTGATGATGTCGAGATTAAAATTGATTTTAAAATGTTATTTTTACGTCCAAAGAAAACATATTTTAATTCGAATTGGTTTTTAAATCGAAGTAGATGAAGTCGAAGTAGTTTTGCCAAATTACGACAAATAAGTTGTTTTTATTCTCTATGAAGCTTGTTTCGTAATTCACCACAGTTATAGCACAACAAGGTTTCAAAAATGAAGCACAATTTTCATCGAAATTCACTAAAATATTTGAGGAATATTCGATATAGCCGTGTTTGCAACGCTCTCTCGCCTAATATTATTAGTTGCCATCGGCAACAAGATGGCATTTTGGCTGATGATAATTAATTTTACAAATTTTGAGCAACGACGTCAAAAGTATAGGGATATGTCAAAACCCCAATTACGAAAAAGTAAACAAAGAAATGAATATGAAATTATTATTTGTATATACCATGTAATTATGTTAAGATCAGTTCTATTTTTTGTTCAATTTTTAAGGAGGCACTTAATTTGGAGCCATGCTCTGTTGTGCTATCCCACACTATTTGGCGGAAGCTTTGTAAATAAATAAACTATCCAGTTTTCGCATATTCAAATAAAAACAATTAAAAACAGATCGCGTCTATACATTTCATTTTCTGTACTTTAATTGTAGTAAAACAATAGTTTTCTATTGATTGTTGTTTCATTAGATAATATGGTTGACCAGGCCAAATTGATTGAATATATGGAGAAAGCAAATACCTTAGAGACCAAGGTAGGCTTTAAGTCCAATCAATATCTGAATTGGCTTTAACATATTAGTTAACCGCTTCGATAACTTTGTGGAGTTTTCTTGTCGACAAGTAAACTCGTTTGGTAATAGCCACAGTAGAGTAAAATATTAAAGACGTGTATACATGCCCTTTGACGTTGAATTAAAAGTTGACTATATTTCCTTCTTTCTGTATGTTTGTTTGTCTAGCGTTTCTCTATCTGTCTGTTTTCCTGTCTGTCTGTTTGTTTGTCTGTCTCTCTATCTGTTTGTATATTTCCTGACCAACGTCCGTTTGTTGTCGCAATTTGGTAAATCTCACATTTATGTTCTTTTACGACTGAATTGTTTATAGTTTGAAGTTGAGACAACTCTTCGGCAGGAAACGGAAGCTAAATTAAATTTAATAACTGTCAATTTTGAAAAGAAAATCAAAAATCTTGAAAAGGAAAACACCGAATTAAAAGCGGTAAGTGGACATTTTCTAAGTGATATAAATATAATATGAATATAAACGTCTTTTATAATGGGCGCCACTTTAAAAACCCAAGAACTTAATGCTATTCTCTCTAAGAAGCTCCCTTCTCTATTAAGCCCTCACTTTAATTTTCAAATAATCCTTCCTCTCTCTCATTCCCTCCAAAAATCAAAGCAGTTCATGACACGTTAGATCATTGGTAGCGTAATTTACTCTTTACGTCTCCTATTTCTAACTTTGTGTGTCAGACAATTTTAAGACTTCCCTATGAAGCTCTGATTTCAGGACATCAATCCTCCTTGACTGGCATAATCTATGTTCCTGCCTTCGTGGTAAAGTGGGATTTGGCAGCACTATTAAGCTCTGAAGCTCGTATAGTGTTTATTAAAGCTAGCATTTCTGAAGAAAAATATATTAAACCACTTGTTTTTTGTTTCAGTTTTTGACTTTCACTGAGTTCTTTTAATAAGACCCCCTCTCTATTAAGCCCTCCTCTCTGGGTCCTGAAATTAAATAAGTCTCCCAGGGACATCATAGATCTTTTACGAATTTACGGTAAGACCTGCAGACCAAAATTTGGCATTTAGATCCCCCTCTTAAAAATGAAACACGTTCTTGATTAAGACAGTTTGTTTTGATTTTCTAGAGACCTGTTGTTACTGCCCCTCCACCTGGTGGTAAGTAGCTCTTATGTTATATCTACCCGTCACACCAACACGCACGCACGCACGCACACGAACACACGCGCACATGTTATAACCTTTGTTGCCAGTGTTTACGCACGAACTCCCTACTGATTGTTAAATTCCAACAAATATGTTGAACCATGTCTTTGCTGATTATGCACCAAACAAATTATTTTAACCAAGATGTAGATCACTTTTGCAGGTTAATTATACACTTCTCGCGTAATTTCTAAATTTGTAGTGTACAAAATATTTCCCATTAAAAACGTTATGATTGGTTGCCAAGAACTATAGGTAGGGCCAGGTAACCAGAAACGCAGCTTGGTACAAAATTTGTCTTAACCTGACAATCCTGGGGTGTTTCATGAAAGAATTACAATTTTTTAAAAAAATTTTTTTAGTTGGCATTTCTGTTTGAGGTGTTCCGCATGATTAGCAGGATAATATATTGAAAACATAACACAGTCTCCGTAGCTTAGCGGTCAGAGCACTACAGTACAGTAGGATCGCTGGTTCGATTCCAAAAATCCAGCCGAAAGATCTTGATGTTGCATTTTTGCAACTAGTTCTGGTTTAGTCTTATTGACCTTCGGGTTACGTTTTAGGGAAAACATCTTAGCACTCCGTCCGTTTATAGCATGAAATAACTGGCTACAAGACTGCCGCAAAACATTTGGTGATTTTATGAACGCAAACAAAAATAGCGCTTCTGTTTATTCAAGTTTTCATTCCAATTCGAAATGCTATAAGCGAACAACTATTTACTATAATGCTCTGAAAATGGCAGTAATGGTAGATAAATATCACAGCAAAAACAAGTGTGTCTGGGTTTGTAAAAATTCCTAATACTTTTAGAGTTATCAAATGTTTACTATTACAGCTAACACAGGAGGTTGAATGGGCTTGCATAAAAGGCCATAAAACGATAAATATTGAAAATTTTATTATTCCCAGACACCCGTTTGTTACAAGAATATTAATTTACTCGAATATCAGTTTTTAGATGATTCTGGTAAATTCCTGTTCACTTATAGCGTTTTAAAGTTCTTACTTTAGCTCGAAACATTTCTTTGAGAAAAAGTCGTGTGAAAGAAACCTCTTGTCACTTATTCACTTATTCGCATTAAAGTAAATTATATATATATAGCTTTTTCCTTGTTTAGAAATAAAAAAACTTGATTTCCTTTCCAGAATAAAGCCCTCGTAAAATGCTTCACTTTCAGCGAATAAAAAAAATAAAAAAAATTATGGTTTTAAGGTCTACAGTAACCTTAAAATGTATGTACAACATTAACACTCCAAGAAGCCTAGAACATTATTTGTTTATTAAATAGCCTGTCGCGTTATTTCGTTGTGTTATTTAATTGAGCCTTTTGCGAGACCAAAATAGATTAAATATGTTGCCAGTAAACATAAAGAAGTTAAAACGTTCTTTTGTTATTAATTCTGATTATTTAAAATGGCTAAATATTAAACAAAATAAAAACAATAAACCAATAAAATTTAATAACAGTAGAATAAAAAATATATATTATAACATTAATACAGTAATGCTAATGATAGAATTAATTTGTTTTTCAGTTAGTGTGGCAAGCATTTTCGATTCTTTCTGGTCACCTTTCTCCAAGTCAAGCTCGTCACCGTCTGTTCAAAATTCTTTCAAACCATCTTTGAACGTTAATTCATCACATGACATAGAGATTTCTTCAAGTCAAACTTCTCTTCCTTCTAAGACTCGCCATTATTCTCGACCCCATTCTTACCCATCACGTTCTTTTTCTGATCTCGGCACTAGCTCGGTCTCTTCACTGCCCTCGCACTATGCTAGTACTTCAGGCAAGTCTATTCGCAGATCGCGGTCTGTTCTGAGCGCTAAACCTTCATATTACTCGGATGACGAACTTATTGTGATGAGACCGGCCAAAGTGGAAAGTGCACCTGTTCAGAAAGCTAAACTGGTTGTAGTACCTTCTCTTAATCTTTCCATTCGTGACCTACCTACTTCATCCAGTAAATTGTTAAATCATTCCAGTCAAGATAATTCGGGTAATTTATTAAATTAAAAAATTAATCTAAACTTTAATTCGTCCAAACTAAAAACTTGTTTAGATAATGTTTAAATTTTATTTTAAAAAATTGATCATAATATAATATTAAATTAAACTATATTAAATTAAATTATAATACAGTAAAGAAACTTGTACAATGGCCGTGTTTATACTACAGACGCATTATGCGTCTGGATGTACTTGGGCAAAGTTTTTTAGTGCGTCTTTTAATGCGTCTCAAATTTCGTCTTGTATAAAGACGGGCGTCAGACACATTAGACGTCCAGACGAACTATAGGTTTGAATGCGTCATTATCAGCGCACTAAATCACATAGTTCGTCTGGATGTATAATGCGACTGATAGCCGTCTTTATACAAGACGAAATTTGAGACGCATTAAAAGACGCACTAAAAACTTTGCCTAAGTACGTCCAGACGCATAATGCGTCTGTAGTATGAAAACGGCCAATCAAACCATAAATCTTTAAATTGTTTTGCTTTTCTTTGTTCTTGTAGGACCTGGCCAAGGCTTTGTTCCTCAAGCTGCAGGACCGCCTCCTCCTCCGCTACCACCAGGTGGTGTGCCTCCCCCACCACCCCTTCCAGGCGGTGTACCTCCCCCTCCACCACTTCCAGGCGGTGTACCCCCTCCACCACCACCTCCAGGTGGCATACCTCCACCTCCTCCTCTCCCAGGCGGTGTACCACCACCCCCTCCCCTCCCAGGCGGTGTACCACCACCACCTCCCCTCCCAGGTGGAGGTCCACCTCCTCCACCTCCACTGCCGGGTAGTGGACCACCCCCACCCCCTCCCATGCCTGGTGCAGGTGGTCCTCCTCCCCCACTCGGAATGCCTGTGTTTGGTTCTCAACTGCCACCCGGAGTTGCTCCAAAGAAGAAATACAAACCTGAAATACAGACAAAACGTGCCAACTGGACCAAGGTAAAGATTGTCAAACAAGTTGGATCAATGTTTTTTTGTTTGTTTGTTTGTTTGTTTGTTTGTTTGTTTGTTTGTTTGTTTGTTTGCTTGTTTGTTTGTTTGTTTGTTTGTTTGTTTGTTTGTTTGTTTGTTTGTTAGTTGGTTTGTTTTCTTGGTTGATTGCTTGTTTGTTTGTTTGTTTGTTTGTTTGTTTGTTGGTTGGTTGGTTGGTTGTTTGTTTGTTTGTTTGTTTGTTTGCCTTGTTGATTGTTTGTTTGCTTGATTGATTGTTTGTTTGTTTGTTTGTTTGGTTGTTTGGTTGGTTGGTTGGTTGGTTGGTTGGTTGGTTGGTTGGTTGGTTGGTTGGTTGGTTGGTTGGTTGGTTGGTTGGTTAATTACTTGTTTGGTTATCTGGTTGGTTGGTTGGTTGGTTGATTATTTATTAAATCTTGGCATGTCTTGGATGATGTATTGGAAACTTGAACATGCACTAATTGCCTCAGAAAGCTTAGGTGACATGCATGGTCAGCCGATTAATATCGACACTTTTCAATCAGCTCTAATGTTTGCAATATTATGCTCTATAGCACAATCAAATTTTTACATAGCGCAATCAAAACGTTGGTTAATACAATACTACAATGCACCACTACACACACACACACACACACATACCCCTAACCCCATTCCCCTCAATTCTACTGAATGGACGAAAGCTGCGGACTATGAGTAAAACTAAATAGAATTCAAAAGAATGAAGTTGAGCCAAGCGCACACAACAATGCACCGCGGAGTTTAAGCAATTTTAAGCAATTTAAACTCTCCCCTTGACGAGTAAAATCGTCTGGCATTAGCCAGAGTAAAATTAATAAGTTGCCAAAAGAACTGTGGCCAGTAAAGGGTTAACCAGCGGTGTTTCTCAAAATTTCTACGCCAATGAACTTAGCAACTAGGTCGTTTTTGAAGCTATTCAAAACATTCGCAGTACTTGTTTTACTCGGCGATCGCGTCGTGTTTTACATATTACTTAAAACATTTATTTCACATAAGATTTATATTAACTGCAGGTATTAAAATTTTGATTGATGTGTCTGGATTTTATCATTCTGCTCTCTTTTCCAGATCAATAACCGTAACATTAAAGAGAACTCCTTCTGGGCAAAAGCTAAAGAAGACAAGTTTGAGAAGAATGAAGTATTTGAAGCTCTTTCTAAAACATTTGCCGCTAAAGTGATGACCAAGAAAAGTAAAGAGAATAATGAAGGTGGAAGTGCTCCAAGCAAGAGCAGCAAGAAGAAAGCAAAAGCCTTGAAGGTTCTTGATCCAAAAAGTGCTCAAAATCTTTGTAAGTTGTAGCTTCCATTACGCTATCGTTTACACTTTTCCCTTTTCAATACTCTCAGTCTCTCATTTTACTTTCTTTTTTTGCTGAACACATACTCTAAGACTATTATTTTTATCTATACCTAACGCCAGACGATTTTATCATGCCACAATCGGAAATTACCAATTCCATGTCACCATCAGCTTGATTGCGATATATTATTATATTGAGTCAGATTATGTCACTCGTTTGGCATGCAAAAGGCTTTATTGGGTGTCAACAGAGTAATTTTGTGGTCAGACTTGCTGTTTTTGACAGAAGGCTAGCAATGGTAGCTATATCTGTCATTTCATTTCTTTATTTCTATCAGTTATTTATTTATTTATTTATTTCAGTAAGGTGAAACCGTTCAAACTTGCAAATATCTTACCCAATCAACTTACAATCGGTGTTTCATAATCAAAAGATACAGATAATTCTACCGATCCCGATTGCCTATACCGACAATGTAGTACTTGAACACAAAAAAGGATGTGTGCAATAAACTGGTGAACAAAATCTTGTATTTTGGACATTCTCAGACACTCCGACCCGTAACATGCCAAATGTTATAAGAACTGTCGTTGTAGTTACTGAGCCTGCATATTGAATGGCATGTTGTGTTACCAAAATGCATCGGTGTCGGAGGGATGGATATCTTGGGCCCTAAGGATAAATCACTTTTGGCACTATAGAGATTGACAACCCCTAGATTTTGATAATTGAAAGTAACGAAATGTAACTTGCCCCAAAACTAACTTCAACCCTTTCTAACTGTCTAAACTTGACACAAAATTCCTAATAACTGTAATAGATCTCTTGAAACCAGAATCGAATGAACGATCTTCACTTAGTACAAGCGTCACTCTCGATCATGTCTATATCACTCAGGTTATCGACAACCTTTTGATTTTAGTTAGGGAGGGGAATAAAGCCAAAACGCAAAAAAAATTAGAAAGTATATACTTTGGTGTTACGGGGGAAAGTCAAAGATTAAAATCGTCTGTTCTACAGTAGGTAATAACAACATAAAAAATTCTGAAGATTATAATTGTCACAACAGTTCAGTTTCTTAAGGCCTGGCCAAACGCTTTCAACTTTTCATGCAACGTCGTTCAACATTGTTGAACGCATGTTGAACGAAAATTTGAACATGCAACATCATTCAACACCATTCAACAACGTTCAACATCATTCAACAGGGTGGCCAAACGCTCTCAACATGTTGAATCACGGTTGAATTCAACAATGTTGAACGATGTTGAATGAAATGTTGAAAGCGTTTGGCCAGGCCTTTAGTAAATTTATTTATTTACAAATGTTTTTGAAAAATAAGCTATTGACATGGCAATACACTGCTGTGTATATTTGCGTCTAAAAGATATTTTTCTTTTACTAAGGATTAATTTCTTGTCCTTTAAAATATTTTCAACCTTTCTTTTTCAGCTATATTTCTTGGTTCCCAAAGGATTTCTTTTGATGACATTAAGAAAATGATTCTTAATTGTGATGAGAACTTAAATGAAAGCGCTATTGACGCATTGCTTAAATATCTTCCCAGCGCAACAGAGGTAATATTTTTTCATCTCCAAGAATGAAAGTATGGAGAGAAGGCGAGATGAAAAAGGAAAGTCCTTCCTTTTCATTCCGTTCTTTTCTTCCCATTATTTCTTTTTCCTTACTTGCTTCCCACGAACTACCTGTTTTCTTTACTTCCCTCTTTACTTTTTTCCTCCCTCCCTCCCTCCTTCCCTCCCTCCCTCCCTCCCTCCCTCCCTCCCTCCCTCCATCCCTCCCTCCCTCCCTCCCTCCCTCCTTCCCTTCCCCTCCCTTCCCTCCTTTCTTTCTTTCTTTCTTTCTTTCTTTCTTTCTTTCTTTCTTTCTTTCTTTCTTTCTTTCTTTCTTTCTTTCTTTCTTTCTTTCTTTCTTTCTTTCTTTCTTTCTTTCTTTCTTCCCTTCCTTCCTTCCCTTCCTTCCTTCCTTCCTTCCTTCCATCCTTCCTTCCTTCCTTCCTTCCTTCCTTCCTTCCTTCCTTCCTTCCTTCCTTCCTTCCTTCCTTCCTTCCTTCCTTCCTTCCTTCCTTCCTTCCTTCCTTCCTTCCTTCCTTCCTTCCTTCCATCCTTCCTTCCTTCCTTTTCCCCACTTCTTAGTTCTTACCCCTTCTCTTTCCCCATTTTTTTCTACTTTTCCTCATCCTCTTCTTTTATTCATTTTCTTTGTGTTCTTCATTCTTTGTTTTCTTTTTTTCCTTTTACTGCATTCTCTTCTTGCTTTATTTCTTCTTTTTCTTACTCCATTCTTTCTTATTCCTTTCTTTTCTTCCTTTCTTTTCCCCCTATTTTTCGTTCTTTTCCTTCTTGCGAATGTGCCTTTTTATTTTCGTAGTTGAAAAAGCTTGGTGATATGAAAGACAAATACGATGAACTTAATGAAGCAGAACAGTTTGCGTGTTCGGTAATTCTCTTATTTATTTATTTTATTAGGCGTTTTAAATAATAGACAACGAACATGGCGTTGTTAGCGCAGTATTCAGCTCTGATTAGACATATAAAGGATAAAGGACTGGGGGCTAATCATCCTTACTTGCAGCCAGTGGCTGAATTGCGAAGGACGCAGATCAACGTGGCCGTGTCGAGGCATATCAAAGGCGCTCCAAGCAGCCGCCAACGACACAGTTCAGACCACGGATCACAGCTAAGATGTTAGGTGTTGATTTTATGGAGGGAGGAAAACCGGAGAACCCGGCGAAAAACCCTCGAAGCACAGGAGAGATCAACTACAACTCTACTCACATGAGTCCAAGCCCGACAACGGGGTCATTCCCAAGCGGTCACCCATCCAAGTACTAACCCCGTCTAACCGGGCTTAACTTTTTGGTGAGAGGCAGCGCGCTAACAGCACACGCCACCCGTAAAGGACATATAGAGTAAAGCGCTCTTTCTAAAACTTTCCTATAATGACCAAGGGGATGAGATTAATAAGAGGTTTGTCGTATGGCTACATCGTCATGTTATTGTTGTTGGACCGTTCTTTCACGTGAAAGTAACAACTGCTAGTCAGAGCACCTCAACCAATCAGAACACGCTAATTCACCTGAAATGGCATGTGCCAAATAGGTCGTACAGGTTACAAACAAGATCTGATCAAATCAATAATGGGTTGCTATTGTGTTGGGCTACTATGAAAAAAAATACAGTAATACAGTAATAATTATAGACTACTTTCATAATGGCGACTAATTTGAATATTCTTTTATGTGCATCTTTTGATAAGCCTTTCTGGCCTCGTTTGTGTGTCTGCAATTCAAAAGAATCTTTGCTTCATAACGAGGCCAGAAAGACTTATTTAGATGCACATAAAAGAATATTTAACGTGAAGGCCTTTATGAAAGTGATCTATGGAGCTCTTTCATATTTAACGAGAACACTGTTTACTTTTTTACAGATCAGTAGCATCAAGAAACTAGCGTCTCGCCTAAATTTGTTGTTAGTTAAGAAAAAATTCCCAGAAGATGTTCAAGATGTTAAGCCAGTAAGTGACAAGTACTTTTACAACTGAAACGTTTTTGTGTTATTAACTACTTAATAACCGAGAGTGAGGTCTTTACGGTGAAGTATCAAACCGAGGTCTTGCTGTATTGACCGAGCGATAGCGAGGTTTTAATACGTTCAAAGCCGAGGTTTGATATTTTACCGTAAAGGCCGAACGATCGAGGTTGTTAAGTAGTTTATTATATGGCACTTTTTATTACAAATCAATCTTGTATTTCTTGGTCTTCGCTTCCTTTAACGTCAAAACACCGGACTAGCGCTATTTTCTGTTGTTTCTTTAGTTTGATGTAATAATTAGATTTCTTTTCTGTCACTCTCTTGTACATTGAGTTTATGATGTAATAATTAGGGTCCTTTCTTTCTGCATTTTGTTCTGGCTAACACCATGCATGACATGGCTTTCTTCGACGTAGGGGAGGGCCTAGTCTCCATTGCAGCCTGTTCAGGTTGGGCATGCTGGCTTTCTCCCATGACCCACTGACGGCTGCGTAGGAGGGTAGGGAGGACTCTCCGCACGTAAATGGGGGGAAATGCTACGTTTAGGCGACGAAAAAACAGTTGATCCAAGTGAGATTCGATCGAACTCACACCTTCAAGAATATCGGTTTGCAAGAATGTCGTTTCCGCTATTTCTCAAGGTGGGGGTTGAAGTCAAAAAGTTTCTTTTTGATTTTGGAAAAAGAAAGATAACAAAACTTTTTTTATGTGGATGATTTTGAAATGAGTATTACATGCCAGCGTACTTTCTTATCTCACAAAGCTTTCTGTCATGTTCAATAGCAAGAATATGTAATAGCATACAAATTCACTAGTATTATTTGAAAAATATATGCAAGCCTAGGAATGCAGTGTGAAGATCTACCCTTAGTAAGCGAAACCTTTTGGAGATAACTTGGTAACAAAAATATTTTTTTAATGAAATAGAATATTGTGAATGCCACTGCTGCTTGCCGAGAAGTTAGGACTAGTCAGAAGTTCTCAAAATTCTTGGAGGTAATTATCATGATTATACTGCAAATTATGCCTTTCGTTGTTTGTTTGTTTGTTTGGTTGTTTGTTTGTTTGTTTGTTTGGTTGGTTGGTTGTTTGTTTGTTTGTGTTGGCTGTCTGTCTGTCTGTCTGTCTGTCTGTCCGTTCGTTCGTTCGTTTGCTTGTATTTCTTTTTGTTTGTCCCCCTGTTTGCTTGTTTTTCTTGTCTGTCTGTCTGTCTGTCTGTCTGTCTGTCTGTCTGTCTGTCTGTCTGTCTGTTTGTCTGTCTGTCTGTCTGTCTGTCTGTCTGTCTGTCTGTCTGTCTGTCTGTCTGGTTGTTTGTTTGTTTGTTTGTTTGTTTGTTTGTTTGTTTGTTTGTTTTCTTTGAATATGAACTTGCGGGGTTTGGATGAACAAAGGGGAAATAACTCAAATTAATAAAATACTTTTTACACTACTAATTTTTACTTTTTGCTGACGTATACCGTATATTGTATACCGTAATTGTATAATGAGTGTATATATATATATATACTGTATATATATAATATATATATATGTATACCTGTGGCCAAAAGTGGCCATCATTAAAAATATGGTTAATGTGGAATAACTATTATTCGAGAAGAGAAAAATATGTAAAGTGATATATTTTAGAATGCATGCATCAATATCTGCTCAAATATGATATCCGATTCTAATTTGTTATTGGTTTAAAAAATACATTAACTTTGAAAGCATGCCACGCTGTGAAGCTGTAGTGAAATCAAGTGAAATGGCAACAAAATATCTAACTATTTTGCTGTTATAACACTTTCATAGTATACAAACTCCATTAATCATTTTGAAGACCAATTGGATTAAGTCGAACTAAGATTCACTTCCGTTGTTACAAGATTGAAAATCATGAAAAATTAATATATTTTTTAAATCAATGGATAAAATTAGAATTTGATATCGTATTTGAGCAGATCTTGACGCATGCATTCTAAAAATAAATAACTTTACATATTTTTTAGAGCTGTGCCCATCGGTCCATATTCGTAATCGATTAATCGTTGATAACAATCGATTAATAATCGATTAATCGTATTAAAAAATCAACACGTGTTGCCATTGTTTGTCCCTTCAAATAAAGGTGTGCTTTTAAGAAACAAGTCGCGTTCGATATTTGATACGCAATATAGCTGTTTTTAACAGGGCGAATGTCACAATGCCATCTCATATTTCCACAACTTTTTAACAAAAACTCATTTTAGTATCATGCTGTTGACTTTTGTCGATGATTCGATTGCTGTTAACGATTAATCGATTGCCGAAAAAGAGTCGATTAATCGATTAATCGGGCACAGCTCTAATATTTTTCTGTACTCTAATTAAAATTAGACAACGAGCCCGAGTTTTCTATGAGCGAATAGTCAACGAGGGCGAGTTGTCTAATTGTTTTGGTATAAATTTACCAACAAAAGTTAAATAAATTCTCGACCATAACGTATTCTTTGTGGCTCGTTTGGCGTTTAATACATTTTTAACTGCCAACAATAAACGTTCAACAGTCATTTCGGACATTTCCTTGGTCCCGTACGGTAACTGATGGAAAAGTAAAGTTTTCTTGAATAATTTAGCATGTGTTTTCATGTACAATATTGAAAACAATATATATCCACTCATTTGATTTGTAAAAATGACAAAATGTTAAAAGAAACATTCAATTTAGCATATAGTTTACATCACGAAATCTTGTCATTAGCAAGCGTAATTTTTAAATGTGTTTTGTTTGCAGTTATTTCGTTTTAAACGAATACAGATAAACAATTTAACGATCTTACCATTAATAATTCCCATTCTAACCATTTTGTAGCCGTTTTTGTTTTCTGTAAAGCTTATTATTTCGCCTAAATGTTCAATTTCTTCTGTCATTTGCCCACTCCATTTATAATTTCGGCGCCATTGTTGCTTAACAGAACAACCGCTGGCTCTAATGATCGTTGCTTGTGACATGCTACACATTTTGTGATTGGTCAATTTTTTAAAAGAATGACTTTCATTGGTTTATCCCAGAGGTTTATATCACCTATTATAAACTCCTGCAATAGCCAATGAAATTCGAGGATTTGCATTATAAACTTGTAAATTTATACTAATTAACAAATAGATTCCATTTTGCCGTTGTCTGTTCAGTTATAGATGTACAGATGACGTCACAACGTGTTAAGAACAAAAAAAGTGGCCCACGAGACGCAGTCGAGTGGGTCACTGATGTTCTTACCACGTTGTCACGTCTTCTGTGCATCTATAACTGAACAGACAACAAAAAAATGGAATCTATTTGTTTTATACAATACAAACATTTAAAAGGTTTTTATCAAAACTCTTGCCGGATTTTGGGGCATGAAGAAGGAAAAAAGCAAGTCAGCTGACGTGATCTGACGTGTCCATATGTCTGTCGTCTAATAGATCATGGCCAACAACCAATGAAAACACGCGTAGCAACCAGGGTATTGTATAATAAAAGTTATACAATGCATATTAGTCATACTTTCAATGATAGCCACTTTTTTTGTCCACCCCCTATATATATATATATGTATGTATGTATATAGGGGAGTCCACCAACTTATTTCGAATTAAATTAGTTTGAACGGAAGTAATCTTTCGTCAGTAAAATCTTTAAAAGCTGTTGAGATTTTTGTTTTGTTTTGAAACCGTTTTCATCACTTGACATGCAAACGACTAACGTTGTTTTTGATATATTTGAAATGAGTTTGAAATGCCTCTTGAAAGTTTAACCACCGTCATTCATTGCATTCAACAGTCTACAATATTATTAATATAGCCGACTAATTGTAGCAGCTAATTATAAAATTGCAGCAACTGTTTATAAAATTTCAGCAACTGTTTATAAATATGCAGTAAAACAAAATTGCAGCATGTCTGCCCCCTATTATGGGCTTCCGTACGATACGAACAGCCAGTGCATTTTGATTTGTTTTTAAACGCGTATAGTAATAAGACTACTCTTCATTTAGTACATATCGTTAAACTTATATTTTACAGATGTTTTACTCTCCTAGGTTGTTTTAATGGTGGGCAATTATATGAATGCAGGTTCGAAAAATGAACAAACTATTGGGTTTGAAATGGCGTTTTTAACAAAGGTAAGATGTTTTTAGCAAGCATTTTAAAGATAGGAATGATTTTTGGTGAGAAAATCAAACGAAAAGTTTAATATGTAAATCAGCAAGATTTTGTATCAGATATACAACCACTGATTAAACATTCTTTTTTTTTTGTATTTTCTTAATGAATTATTATTGAGTATTACAAATATAAATAGATTGTATATTTAACACTTATTGACTGGCGCCGAGGAAAACAGTGTGTTTTGTGGACCCGAGACTGCCGAACAACGAGCAGTCGCGGGGCCACAAAACACACTGTTTACCCGAGGTACCAGTAAATAAGTGTTATATCAAGTGTTAAATGACAACAAAAATGTTGAGCAAAACCTTCAGACATTGTTTAAATGAAGTAAAACTGGAGAAAACAAAGACAAACTGAACCTGACCATCTACTTCCGGTTTTGATATTTTCCCTAGGGAAAAATAAATGTGATGTTACCCGCTGCTATGGGTAGCCCGCGAGGACCGCTCGCCCAATCAGAGAGCCAGAAAAACGGACTTTGACACTTGATATATAACAAAGTAGATTGTAAAGATTGTCAATGAAGTTGGATTGGCGTAAGAGCCTGATGTCTATCTACCATAAAAATGGTTTAACTACATGGCTATGGACTTATGACTCTCGAATTAACTTTAACAACATACATGCATGACAGTCAAAACATGTCAATCTGATTTTTAACGCCATGCCTTTTTATCTACTTTTCTAGCTCAGTTCCACAAAATCCGTCGATGGTAAACTCACTCTTCTTCACTTTTTGGAAGAAGTCATTTCGTCCAATTATCCTGAAGTTGCTGGTTTTGAATCTGAAATTAGTCACGTGGAAGCCGCTGCTCGAGGTTTGTATGATCGCAGTCTTATATAGATAGTGGTAGTAACTTATGTTACAAATGCTGCAATCTGTGAATGTCGATGACCTTTGCGCTGTTAGTTTCCACCAACGTACAAATAATTCACGAGAAAAACACAAAGGAGATCAGTACCATGTCCATAAGAAATCCTCCTGATTTACATAAACTTTAGCTTTGATTTTTTGGCTTAGGTAAAGTTGTTTTTTAAAATTATGACGTTAATGATCTTACCAAATGGTCGATTTTCAAATGTCTATTAATCTGATAAAACACTGCTGCTCATGTTTTAAATATTACTTAGTTACTTTTGATTTTTCTTTCTGATTTACAATGTCGATTTTAATGAATTGTAAGTAATATACTTCCTATATACTCGGGCGTCTTTTGGAGGGAGGAGTGTCGCGCGAAGGGGCTGATGGGAAGAGGGTAGCTCCCGCACTCCCCCCCCCCCCCCCCCCCCTCAATCGCGCCTGGGTACGAGGCAGAGTAATATATACAATATGAGCGGCAAATGCGGCGAGCCGAAGACGAGCCGCAAATCAACTTATCCAATTCACATGCACATCTAATTGTTCAGGTTTAATCAATCGGAAAGTTTATGTAAATCAGGACGAATTTGTTTCCGATTTTCAATACACGATTAAAGTTCATTTCTTTGGAATTTTCTTTATGAATTATTAACGAACTGGATAATTAACAATAAAATTTCGTGAGCCATTCGCTCAATAGGCTTGTCTCACCCCCACGTGACCTAGTCTCCTTCGCAGCCGTCAGTTCAGGTTCGTTCTCACTCCCCTCAACTACCGGCTGCTTACCCGAGCAGCAAATTCCTTTCCAAATGTTGACCAATCAGAATCAGACTTCCAATATCTGGAAACCTGACCTTCGACCTTGAGGCTTGAGCTGATCGTTTGAACCATTGAACAAATATTTCGAAACTATTGCTAATTATAGTTTAGTAAAAATTTGAACAGAATCAATAAGATGATGTTGTATTAACTGTGAATTGCAATATGAATACATGTACATGAAATAAAGTTGAAAGCGCCACTGCCTGGAATATGAAGCTGAATATAAACATCGAGGTTGCTACCCAGACATGGCCAAACATCCCGTAGAATTTATTGTCCGCTAGATATATGTCGCCGACACTTGTAGATTTTCTAAAGCTCTTCGCACAGATTTATTTACACGACCAGCAAGAACATATTCATAATACCATTCTTCGTAAATTTTGTAAAGCTCTGAGCTATAGTAAGCGAAATATTAGCTTTCAAGTAAACTGAATTCGGGCAGTCGGCCAGTCTCTTCAGACATTGTTAATAAACACCTTACAATCTCAAATTTCTCTTAAACGCTCTTACGCTTTACACTGACTTTCATACTTATTTGTTTGCATAGGCAGCAAGAACATAGTCAAAACAATATTCTTCGTAAATTTTGTAAAGCTCTGAGCTATAGTAAGCGAAATGTTAGCTTTCAAGTAAACTAATTCAGACAGTCGGTTCAGACACTAAACATGCACCTAAATATTATTTGAGCTTTTATTTACAATCTTAAATTTCTCTTAACGCTCTTACGCTTTACACTGACTTTCAACGCTTATTTGTTTGCATAGGCAGCAAGAACATAGTCAAAACAATATTCTTCGTAAATTTCGTGAAGTTCTAGGCCAAACTTTTCAAAATATTAGCTTTCGACTAAACAAATTTACATATAACACCATGCAGCCCGGACGGCTTTATTTAGCACGACAATGGTGTAATTTCATTGGTCCATGTACACAAAGGGAATGGAATGTAGCTCTCGGGTGAGCAGACGTTAGTTTGGGGAGGAAGTCGAGCCATAAGAACGTCTGCGAAGGAGGCTACACGTGACCCTGACCTCTGCCTTATTGTGATTGGTCAATTAGCGTTTGAGGGCAAAACATTTTGCCCTCAAACGCTATAACTGACCAGTCGCAGTAAGGAAGAGGTCAGGGTCACGTGCGGGGTGAGACAAGCCCATTGACGATACCGAAAAAGATGGCGGCGGTACATTTAACCACAATGCTTTGCGATCTCAAATCAGGTCAAATAACAACTAAAGTTGTTTATGAGTTAACATGGATTAAGTAAGCAAGAACTTCATTCCTACCACAGTTGAACTTTTTAAATACCTATCTTCCGATAATTGTACAATAAACGTTAAATGGTTAAATGTACAAGTCGCCATCTTTTTCGGTACGGCAATTGCATGCGTCAGACGAGAAAACTCTCAGCAAAAATCGCCAGGGTACAATAGCAAGCATGTGACAGTTGGAGGTTGTAGCCACTGGTTACATAATTTGTGTCATGATATTATAGATGAGGGTTATAGGTGGTGGGTAGGATTAGGCTTATAAGCTAGATGGTAAACCTACTGATGCACGGAACACCGCTGTCAAACGTTTGCGCATGCGTGAATTCGCTGAGTAAACATTGCAAGAGAAGTGGGAACTAGCCATGGCGACAACAACCAGACAGTGAAGACTAAGTAAGACTCTACTATTCATTTGTGTTTTTAAAAAAGGGTAAAGAAAATTACGAAGGGGTAAATTCAGAATATGTTACAATATTGACAAAGAAGCCATGCACAAATTACCTACCTTATCTTTTTAGGTAGTATGCTTATAATTTTAACTTTTGTGTCGGACTCTCGGACCAGTTCAAATATTTCAGTGTTTTCCCGCTCTTTTTCCGACGACGAGCTCGGACGTCGCACATGCGCAAAACGTTTGGCAGCGGTGTTGGTGCACGGTTACTTACAAAAGGTAGTAATTCCTGCAATGTTGCGAAACATTTTGCAGAAATTTGTTTCTTTAATATGAACCTCGTAGCCACGGCATATGACCTATGCACTTTAAAGTGCCTATGTCATCCTCAGGGACTTTACATATTTATACTAATTGGAACATTCTGAGAAGATTTGTAATATATCTTCTCAGGCGCAAATTTCACCTTCATGGACTTTTTGCCGTTAAAGTTGACGGAAGTGATGTCAAAAGAGGAATCTGTAAAGTGGTTTTCATATAGACAAATTCCTCTTTCGACGTCACTTCCGTCAACTTTAACGGCAAAAAAATCCATGAAGATGAAATTTTCGGCTGAGAAGATATATTACAAATCTTCTCAGAATGTTCCAATTAGTATAAATATGTAAAGTCCCTGAGGATGACATAGGCACTTTAACCCAAATGGTTTTCTGATTCCCATTTATAGTCTCCCAGGATGTTTTACAAAAGACAACAAAAGGTATGGAAGGCAATTTAAAAAAACTTGAGCGTGAATTAGAAAATTATCAAGAAACAAACGACCCAGAAGACAAGTTTAAGGAAGTGATGACAGAGTTTTACAACCAGGCCAAGGAACAATGTGAATTATTGGTGGAAATGTTTAACAATATGACCAACATGTTCAAAGAATTATCTGATTACTTTTGCTTTGACTTGAAGAAAACACAGGTGGAAGATTTCTTTGGTGATTTGAGCACATTTTTACAGCAATATCAGGTATTGAAATGACTCTGGTAATTTGTAACAGTGTTTACTACTTGATTTTACTGATTGTTCTCTAATTAAAGTTTCAGTTGTTTTTGCTGTACTGGCTGTCGTAAGTTAAACTCAGAAAACTCTGAGCTCCAGACGGGACTCGAACCCACAACCTTCCGAATACCAGCCGGATGCTCTAACCATCAGATGGCAGACCAAGGTTGTTTGCAATATTTATACTACCCTGCGAGCAGAGCCTTCTTTTCCTTATTTCTTAAGGAATTTTTTTTTAAGGAAAAATTTTATTTCTTTTCCTTATTACCGGTTAAACGGGTCTTAAACGGGTTACTTCGTCCTAAATCTTGGACGAAGCCAAACACGAATACAGCAGAGCCTACTTTTCTTCCTCTCTCTCTCAGCGAAGAAATAAAGAAAAGAAGGCTCTGCTCGCAGGGTATATTTATACTTGGGAATTAGTCAAACCGTACGTGTGTCACAAGTACTCGATCACAAGTGAAATAGAGTAAGGTTAGATATACTGCCGAAACAGAGAACGTAGGAGTCTAACGTTTCGAGCGAAGGCCCTAACATAGCAAAACTTTTACTGAAAATAAACTGACACAATGCGACTTGTAGCCCAACAAGTACTGGTGATACACGTACGGTTTGACTAGTTCCCAGGTATAAATATCGAAAACAACCTCGGTCTACCATTTGAGTTCCAGTGGCTTAATGGTTAGGTCGTCCGACTGGCATTTGGAAGGTTGTGGACAGCTATTCCTACTTACGACAGCTTCCACAGCAAAAACAACTGAAACTTCAACAATTTCAAGCTGAAAACACTTTACTAATGTTCTCTAATTGTTGGAATTTGTTTCATGTTTGGGAAATTTGTACTAGCTTATGGCTAGAGGCCTAATAAGCCTCATTTTTCGAGTTAATAAAGATGTATTGTATTGTATTGTATTGTATTGTATTGTATTGTATTGTGTCATCAGTAGCTACAGTAAACGGGTTTCTGATTGGTGTAGGCCACCTAACCTAAACAAAAAGCCTAACCCTAGTCATTAAACGGGGGCATGGAAACAAATTGATAAGTAACAGTGTGATTGGTTACTTATAGCCAATCAGAGAACCTGTTCATATTAGGAACGTCTTTGCAGAGATTTTCTCCCAAAATTTATGCGTTAAATATTTAGACTTAATACAGCACAATGATATCCATGCAAAGTAATATTTATGCATTATGATCATTTTTTGTATATAATGATATTTATCCATAACAATAATTACATAATGTTCCCAGACTCATTAATAATTCATACGATAAAAACAAAGGAAATCAGTACCGAGACGGAGTTTGGATATCCGAGGAAGAAATTAACTAAATTAAGCCAACTTTCACCTTGATTTTCTCTTTAAACACTGATTCGTTTAAGAAGCAATCTCGAAGTTGGTCTCAACCCATTTCTTGGGTTTGGATATCGGATGAATTCCTCGTGTTTGATCTATTACATCACCATGCACATGATGTGTTTTATACGCAGATTATGGTGTTCCATTATATTCACTCTCTTCAACTTATTCTTCACACGAGACACTCTAATATTTGTTCTGTTTTTTGACGTATAGGCTTCAAAGAAAGATAACCTAAAGAGAAAGGAACGCGAAGAAAAAGAACAGAAAGCCAAAGAAAGAGCCGTAAGTGATTTGATTTAGCAATATTAAAACTAGTAGATTGCATGGTTTGTTTTCAGAAATTTCAATTTATGGGACTCGTTCACTGACCTATATCTTCCTAGACTGTGGGCGCTCTATATCAATGACTGACAAAGAATGACTGATCCTAGTAGTAGCTACTGACCTTTTTCTGATAATTTGTTTTATAACTGGATTAATTGGGACTGCGGGCGCTTCACAGTCAAACAAACATTGGGCAGAATAAGATCAGCAGTCGCTACCACGAGAGAAGGACCCATATGTATGGCTTTATTATTTTACGGAACGGAGAAGGTGCACGTGACATGGTTACCATGGTAAAGCCGAGAAAGCTCAGAATCTGTTTAAATCCGCGTGGTTTGAATTTAGTCATCACGAGAGAACACTATCCGATGTAAAGTAAAGCGACGTTATTTCTTCAGGGTAACATGACGATATTTAGAACTGATAACCAAATGCCCCTCACTCCTTGATGGAATTAGTTTGTAGAATTCACTGGGGAAACCATAGTGTCGATTTTGCGGAGGAAGGAAAACTGGAGAACGTGGTGAAAAACGCTCGAGGCACAGGAGAGATCCAACAACACTACTCACATGAAGCTAGTTTGGTCACCCATCCGAGTACTAGCCCCATTCGACCGAGCTTAATTTCAACGGTGAGAGGCAGCGCACTAACAGTTTGTGCCAACCGTTGAAGAAGTGGTGTCATGCACGTTTGCCCAACACGAAGGTCTTTTCATCACTTGGTGCTGCAAGCGGATTCTGGCAAACACCACTCGGCGAAGAGTCTTCATTGCTCACTTGTTTTAATACGCCATTTGGAAAGTACCAGTTCAAACGTCTACCATTTGGTATCAAGTCAGCACCCAATTTTTTTCAGTGCACCATGCACCAGCTGTTTGACGACATAAAGGGATGTGAAATCATAGCAGACGACATCCCCGTGTGTAGAGTTGACGACGAGAGTTATGATGAGAGTTTCAAAAAGGTCCTCATGGAGAGAGTGCAAGAGGTTTAAGGTTTGATTCGTGACGAGTTGCTTTTGGAGTTGGACAAAAAGTTGAACAGCTTTGCCTTTTGAACAGGGTTCTTGCACATTGTTGGTAGATAGACTGAGGCTGACAACTGTTCACCATGTTGAATATGTTCACCAATGTGAAGTATGCACCACATTCAGCCTTCGATCTGATCTTCCACGGCCCACTACCACCTTTGCTCGCGCGGTATAGAGCCTCTGCGGAGGAGACCTCCGAGTGAACGCCTGACCCAGGCGTCTTGTTGGCTATAAAAATACACGTTGGGAATAATGTATGCCACCTCATTCTTGTACCCAGACTCCCCCCCCCCCCTCCCCCACTTGCGAGGCTCTGGTAAAGGCTGTTTTCCACTAAGCGATATTTTTCGAGCGAAGCGACTTTTTGCTTTTGTTTTGGCTGATTAGTTCCACCTCGGAGCTTACGAGACAAGAAAATGCGGCTTCACGCGACATTTTCCCCCACTTCAACAAATATAAATCGTATCGTATCCATCATACATGAGGTAAACGAAGCTATACGTTATAAAGGACGGGACACTCTAGTTTAGTGTTAAAGAGATAACAGAAAGATGACGTAACAGCCACCGTTTGCGGGTCGAAGACATCATAGCGGTACTGCCAAGCGGATTTGGCAAATCTATTATTTACAACTTCTTCCCTCTCCAAAGTCCCACTTCTCAGACCCCTACCACAAAACTCTTGGTGATCTTGTGACTCATGGTGACCTTGAAGACCTTCCGCTGCCCTTTGGTCATCTTTCATACGTTGTTCGACTGTCATGTGACTGCCACAAACACAAGCCAATGTCCTGGAGGTCGTGACATCGTGCGCTGCATGTGCATGCACAGTAGATACAAAAAATTAAAGAAAAATAATCTAACAATAATTAAGATAAATTAATTAATAATAGAATCGAGAATTTGTGGAAACAGGTCGAAAGCTCAGCAATAAATAATAGACGCTGTTTCCACAAATTCTCGCTTCTATTACAATTTGTCACCATGCATGCAAACATTCAAAGAATTAATAGTTAATTAATGTTATTGCCTTGTAGGAACAGGAACAAGAACGAAAGAAAAAAAAGGAAGCTGAGAAGTCAAAACGTAATCCGTTGGTGGATATGTCTGCTGAGAACCAAGAAGGTGTTCTTGATGGTCTAATGGAGGCATTGAAGACAGGAAGTGCATTTAGAGATCCTTCTCGACCAGCGCGCAGGAAGAAAGAGAGAAGAGGTAGGAGAATGATAACAGTTATCTAACCATGATAGGTGTGATCGTGATATATTGGCCAAGTTGGCCAAGAAATAATTGGCCAAGAAATAATTATCTGGCCAAAATGTTAAAAGGTTGGTGTTTTGCGGAAGTACTTATATAAAGGAGATAGAAGGAGCGAAGGTCGCTCGTCACAGTCGTCCCTTGGAATTTTAGTCCTTTGGACTATATACATATGTATAGTCACAAAATATATGAAGCTCTTTAACCCTTTATTGGACAGGTTTCCGGGAGCTCTCCCCTTGACGAGTAAAATCGTCTGGCGTTAGCCAGAGTAAAATTAATAAGTTGCCAAAAGGCAACTATGGCCAGTAAAGGTACTAAAGGGTTAAAGCTTAAAATTAAAATTCTGCTTTTGTGTTTGACCGTTAACTGTGGTTTTTGACAAATGACGTTGTCGTCTATTGTTTTTAATGCTGCCAATTTTGAATTTGCTTGATGGCTCACGTTTAATATACAGCGAGATTTCTTTTCAAATTGACATCATAAAGTAATTTTTGACTTGATGTTGATCGTTGTGACATCAAACTTAAAGGATAAAGGACTGTGAATTGCGAAGGACGCAGATCAACGTGGCCGTGTCGAGGCATATTAAAAGCGCTCCAAGCAGCCGCCATAGGACGCAGTTCAGACCATGAACGGATCACAGCTAAGTGTAGGTGCTGATTTTACGGAGGGAGGAAAACCGGAGTACCCTGCGAAAAACCCTCGAAGCACAGGAGAGATCAACTACAACTCTACTCGCATGAGTTCCAAAGCTCGACAACGGGGTCATTCCCAAGCGGTCACCCATCCGAGTACTAACCCCGTCTAACCGGGCTTAACTTTTGGTGAAAAACAATTTCATTGTACGTCAAACATGAGCTACTGTAACATGCAAACAAAACGGCGGAGTTCAGAAGCATAAAATACAAAAAAAATGTTATTTCTAGTGTACGAGAGCAAATATTGTTAAACTGATTAGATTTTTAAGCATTATATTTAAGTCAAGAGTCTTTTATTTTAAAATATCTAATTATTGTGGTGTTCTCTAAGTATGGTCGGCTTTTCATCAAGTTAAGTTTATTTGTTTTTTTGTGGTTTTAGCGAGAGCAGCTCCTGCTTCTCTTCAAAGAAGTGGAACTCGATCAAATATTCCAGTTCAACAATTGTTAAATGAAGAAGCGAAAGAAAAGGTGGTCCATGAAGAGAAAGACAAAGCTAATGATAATGAAAAACAAGGCACTAGAAAAAGTAATAGAAATCCTCCAGCAGGAGCAGTGAAGATGCCTGGGGCTGATGTTTTGGCACAGGCTTTAAATAAAAAAGATGATAAAGAAACTGAACAGAAAGAGGACGAGGAGGACGATGCTGATGCTTTACTAGAAAAACTTAAAGCATTATAGGTCACATCAGAGCCTGAATTATTATAGTACCGAGTGAAAATTGTAATGATAGTGAAAACGTCAAGTGAAACGGTTTGAGCAAAACAGAAACTGTGTGAAGCCGTTGAAATGAGGATGGATATAGATCAACGTTAAAAAAGCGTTTAAATTTCTGAATTCTTATTTCAAATCTCGCAAATTTTAACTCGTAGCTAACTTATTAAACAGGTATTCCTCAGCCTATAATGCAAGACTATATCTCAGAATATAAATCAGAAAAATTATCAGTATTTTAAAAAAGATAAATACGTGATCTAATTGTATCGACATGTAACCGTTGTACAATATATATGTTGTTTGTATTCAAAATACTAGGTCTGTGACGGGAAGTATTTGCCAAACCTCGTGCCCAGGGCGTTCGTGACACAAGATGGGGAGGACCGGCTGGAGATCACGTGACGAAATTTTGTAATGTATGCTTAAGTTTTGAAAACGCAAGCGGTGATTGGTTAAAAGCCGTGTTTCTATAACTCTATTGAAAACATGGATAGATTACGCCATCCAATACGCCATCATTCTAATTAAAATTTGTACAAACACACCATTATACGCCATCCACTACGCCATCCAAGGGAAAAGGGAATAGAAAACATTATTTCCGTGTTCCTATATAGAGTTATAGAAACACTTGTGGAAGTTTGGAGCTACTCGAAATAGTGTGGACTCGGGCCTGTGGGCTCGTGTTCTCACTGTAATTTCTTGTTCTTCACTGTAATTTCTTGTTCTTCCAAACTTCCCCTCGTGTTCCTATAACTCTAGAGAAACACGGAAAATGTTTTCGACTAAACCTTTTGAAGTTATATTTCCTAATTCTGAAAGGGTTATCATCAAACTTAGCAAAAGTAAAGAAAAATATGAATTTCGAGGTAAAGCAAATAATTTATCAGCAAAGCCTTGAAGCATGACCGCGAATGGATACTCCATTGTATTTGTACATAAATCTTTGTACCGGTAAAACCACTGATCTCTACAGAGATCAATTCAATGGGTACTGATCTCTAGAGATCAGTGGGTAAACCCACCAATCAGGTACTGGTACCAGTCTTTATTTCAACGCGGTCGTCATTCACACGACTGCAGCAAAAGGAGCAAAAACTTAGACAGTTTATAAAAGTGGAACCGAGTGACTAGTTTCAATTATTTCTTCGGTTTCAGATTGAACTTTTCTGACCGTTTAGCGGAAAATAGAATAACCTGGAAACGTATGGTTGCCCTTTAAATAATAAGCCCTCTCTAAAATAAGTCCTCCCGAATATGAGCCCCCTTTATTCACGAAATATTTTAATAACATTGGGAAGGGATGAAATATTAAAAATTTTAAACCTACTTTTATTCACTGTACAAAATTCACTGTACAAAAATCTGTATCAAAAATTGTTAGTGTCACACTGACACAATTTATCTCCCTTCAGCCACACTTCAGTCAAAGAATGGACATTTCAGTTGTTCTCTGTAATCTCTTCTTTTTTAAAGGGGCAGTAAGACTGAAAATCTTCTATTCAATTTTGATTTTATCTAGAAGTACTTTCTGTATGAGGAAGTATAGTGTTCCTATTACATCAATATCTCATCATGTTCCGGAGATATTCAGGTTTTTGTAACATGCAAATGAGATGCCTTATCATCGATGTCATCTACTCAACACAGTTCAATTAATCAATTATCAAACAAACTTCCCCAAATGCAATAACTGTGTACATTGCAATGTATCATTCGTATTAGAACAACTTCAAAGTTTCACCACAATCTACCAATTATTTCCGTAGATATTCCTCCTTTACCGGAATTAGTGGAGTAGATGACGTTATAAGGTATAATTGCATACGACGATAATAGAGGTAATAATAGGAGATAATTGAGTGTTGAAAAATGGAACAGTATGCAAAAAAGGATGTAACAAGAGGGCACTCAGAAACTGCATATATATACCACCGCCAGCGGGTTATTATTAGGACATATTTAATAAGAAATCAAAAACGAGCCATCCCGCTAACCAGGCTAGCTCACGAGGCCTACACATGAGTGAATAAAGGTCAATAAATAAAATGCTTCATTGCACATGTACCAAAGTTATGCAAGAATGTTTGCATAAAATAAGAATAATGAGCGCAATCAAGCATTCCTACACGGAGATTCTTGTGGTCAGATTTTTGTTAACTAAATTTCAACCAAAATTAGAAGAGTTAATTTAGACCCCGTTTACACGATGCCGGTACAATTTGAAAATGGAACAAAATCATGCCGGTGTGTAAATACAGGCCAAAAAGTCTTGCGTTTACACGGTGCCGGTATAATATAATGACGGATTAGCATGTGACTATTCTCTTCCAATGAGAATTGAGAAGACTTTGTGAATACTGCTGACCCGAATACTGTGGTCGTATATACCGTGTTTACACGATACCGGTTAGTGTTGCGTTTTCATTTCATGCCGTCAAGGAATCGTGTAAACGCAAGGCCTAAACGGCATGATTTTGTTCCGTTTTCAAATTGTACCGGCGTCGTGTAAACGGGGTCTTAATTGGTCCTTCGTCTATATGGTCAATCTTTTTACAAACTTTCATGAAAATCTGTGCAGTATTTTGTGAGATATCCTGGCAACAAATAAACAAACAGATAAACAAACAGACAAACAAACAAACAAACAAACAAACAAACAAACAAACAAACAAACAAACAAACAAACAAACAAACAAACAAACAAACAAACAAACAAACAAACAAACAAACAAACAAACAACCTCCTGGCGGAGGTAAAAACAGTTGTTGATCGGAGTCTGGGTACGAGTACGCGTGCTTCTACGTCATTGAGAAAACTAGAAGGATTTTGCCATTTTGGCTCGGTGAGGACGACGAAGAAGAAGAGTTATTAAACTGAGGGAAAATGTCTACTCCCGCTAGGAGACGTTTAATGAGAGATTTTAAAAGGTAGATATTACAATTATTATTGGTTTTGAGTTTATTTTACGACGGAAAGACAAGTTCAAATGCTCATGTTTGAGAATGACGACTTGGTTCGGCCATGTTTGTTTACTAGTGACTAAAGATAGGTCCAATTGATTTTCTTCTAGACTTCAAGAAGATCCTCCAGCGGGAGTTAGCGGAGCCCCTTCAGAAAATAACATTATGATATGGAATGCCGTCATCTTTGGGTAAGGATACTTTATAATCTATTATTTCTGATTCTTGACGTACAAATAACTTATGTGCTGACAAATCATAAAACTAGCTCTGATGAAAATTATGTTTCAAATTTTCTTTCAGACCACAAGATACTCCTTTTGAGGACGGTAAGACAAAAATGATTAAATCTCACCTTCATTCTTTTCAATTTGATAGAATTAGGATTATAATTTCGTTTTTGTTTTTGTATTAGGTACGTTTAAACTTCAGATAGAATTTACAGAAGAATATCCGAACAAACCTCCAACTGTACGGTTTCTCTCAAGAATGTTTCACCCAAATGGTAAGAAACATAGAAAAAGGACTTTCACTTTGTTATATTTTATTATTGTACCTTTATTTCTTTATATCTTGATTCAAAACAGTTAAGACCTACACTGTATGATTTATTGTACTGCAGTAAAGAGGTCACAAATAGCTGGTTTTATTTATGAGTTATGGTTGACTAAAGTGCCGTATTTCCTACTTCCTACTAGGAATTCCATCTTGTCACTAGTGCTTCTTAAATAAAGTAGTTTTTAATTCAATCTAAATATTTAATTTTCAAAGTAAATAGTGATGATATGTTTCAATATTTTTTGTTTGGATCACATTCGTATCTAAATTGAAACAAAGGAAGTGCTCGCATCAACATCTTTGGTGACACTATCACAGACAATTATACCTCAACTGTAAATTGTTCAGTCAGGAAGCTTGATTTGTACCACATGACCAGTCAATTAATCATCGAATTACCCCACTGTGGTGGGGGTATAACCTCGAATACCCCACCACAGCAGGGTATTCATGGATATTCAAGTTTGTCTACCACGCGTGAATGCCACACACAATTCACAAAGCTGTCAACAATGGTGAAACAAGAAGACATTTCACTTGAACATTCAGATGCTGACAAGAAGATTGTTAGGTCACAAGAAAAATTCACCCTTGGGTTATTTCATCCCTCAGGGTAATTTTTCGTGGAATACCCTGAACAAAGGGTCTATAATTGTATATTGTTTTTTTAATTTATTAAAACATTAAGAATTGTCCTATGAAACTTATATGAAGAAAAAAACATCTAGATAGGCTGAGTAAAAAATAAATAATTGGTCAAATGGCAACATTAAAGAGCTAAGAATTGCTGCCTTTTACTTTGACAAGTAAAATCATCTGGTGTAATGGCATTAGACAGGGTAAAATTAATTATAATGAAGTTTTAATTTTGGTAGAATGAAATTGTCTGGTCAGTGGTGTATATGTCAGACAGTAAAATAATAAAGGTGCCATTTGTGGCTGGTTTAGGCATGGATGGGTTATTACTATAACTTATAACCCAATGCTGTCTAGGCTTGCTGATGGTTCACTCTATGATTAAATCCCATGAAACATGTCCACCAAATTTTTATTATGTATTAGATTAAGAGTAAGATAAGAAAATGGGTTGTTTTTGGTGGGCTCAGGCAGGAGTGGGTTACCCAACTAAGTTCCTAAAAAATCATAAATTACCTCTCAGAATGCAGGAAACAGCATTTCCAGAGAATAATTGTTGTTTAGACTTAACAGGGAGTGAATTTCCTACAATAACTATAATGTACCCCTCTAGGAAATTCATCCAGCCTATCCCATTGCTATTTAAAAACAATACGTTTCAATAAAATAGTTTATTACATTGATATGTTGGTCAATTAAGTTACTATTACAATTGTTTAGTTGTTTTAGCTGATAGTAGAGTGCATGAATGGCCACTTGCTCATTGTTGAATGATACTCTATGCATTTTTTGTGAACCATTCACCACCAAGATCACACAAAACCATAGAAAAGTTTATTATTATTTGCTTAATATGACAGTTTATTTTAAATTTTCCAGTACCACTTCACTGCTACTAAAAGTCCATTTAGTACAGAATAGAATAGAATAAAACTTTATTTCACGAGGGAAAAGATGTATTAACCAAAAAGGTTATCTAACATACGGCCCTCAAAATATAACAATAATTACAAAATGATATACTAAACAGAATACATTATATATGTATACAGGGAAAAAATAATACTATAGTTAGGTAGAAATACATTTACAATTCAATAGAAATTTACAGTTTAAGCAAAACAAATCTTCTAGATGGTCAATACAAGTAAGTTTATCAAGAAAGTAATAATGGAGTTTGTTTTTAGTGGTAGTTATTCTTAATATTATAGGAATATCAGTAATACTTGCTGATGACATGGCGAGTTGCTTATATTTATTGTCTAAGGAGTTAAAAAGAATCGAAGCACTGTAGAGAAATGTGCGCTTACCAAAATCAGTACGTGGGTAAGGCAGCTTAAGATCATATAAACAGGCTCTAGTACGAGCATGTTGTTTATTGGCAGATAAAAAATTAAACATAAGTTTAAAGGAAGTTGGAGCATCAGGGTTAAGTAATATATTGAATAGTAGAAGAAGCTTCCTTAACTTAATTAGATCAAAGTACAGTATTAAGCCTGAGTAGCTCTGGTGTGTTAAAATACAAATGATTTAATATAGATAGATGATGGGATTCTGCATGGTTCTTATCAAGTCTCAAGTAAAAAAAATGACTTAAGGGGGTGGGGGGGTGAAATTCTTAGGAAATTCACCCCCTGGAAGGAGTGGATTTCCTAGGGAATTTACCCTCTGGGGTGATGGTAGGCACCGTTAGTAATGTCCTTAGTACAAAATAAATTTACATCTAAAACAAAGACAATGAACAGTTTGAGGATATTGTCCAATAAATTATTATTTAACAATTATTTGCCTCAGGCTCAGTGAATATCAGTGAATAAGTGTCTGTTGCATTGACAAATTGGCTGGTGGCCATTTTGAATAAACGCTGTTGGTGATTATTGAGAATTAGTCCGAAGTAGCCTCAACCAATCAGCGTGGGTGATTTTCTATAATCACCTGTTTTATACTAATTAATATTATTAGTTTATTACATGTACAGTAAAAATGCGCATAAAAGAAACTGCAGATTAACCCTTTACTGGCCACAGTTGCTTTTTGTCAACTTATTAATTTTACTCTGGCTAACACCAGACAATTTTACTCGTCAAGGGGAGAGCTCCCGGAAACCTAGTCAATAAAGGGTTAAAAATTTAGCCAATTAAACACCCAATATATAAGAACCACTACTGTACAGAAGAGAATGCTTTAAGGGTCATTGGAAACAGATATTTACAGTACTAGTACTAAATCAATGCCAGAAAAATAGTGCTATTTATTGTTAAATGGTGGATTCTATTGTTTATTTGCTTCTTTATAGCAATAATTAGTGCAATACATTGTGTTTTGGATATATTAATACACTTTTTTTTAACCAGACGCATGTACTCTAATACCCTATAAGGAAATACACCATATCAGAAGCAATTGTTTTTGCCCTATAAATAAGAACCTCTTAAGAATCTATCAGCCTGATTTCTCACTACATACCCAACATATAAGAATCATTTCAGCCTGACTTGGAAAAATAGGGGTTCTTTTATGTGGGTTTTTACTGTATCACCATAATAATAACCAGGCACTGTTTGCCAGAGCAATTATTGTGTAGGTCACGTAAAAAATAAACTTAAGTTATATATGATGTTATTTCATTTTAGTTTATGCAGATGGAGGTATTTGTTTAGATATTCTACAGAATAGATGGAGTCCCACTTATGATGTATCAGCAATATTGACATCTATACAAGTAAGAAGTTAATATAAACATTTGGGAGTTACACTATGCTGGCTTTTTGACTACTCATTCTTTTGGTTTTATACTTACAGTATGATGTTTATGACACTTTTGCCAAAGATTATATGTTTCAAAATACTGTAGTTGAGATACATGTATAAATAGTTTTACCACCACCAAGGTTATGTTTTTACGTCTGTTTGTTTGTTTGTTTGTTTGTTTGTTTGTTGTTTGTCTGTTTGTCTGTCTGTTTGTCTGTCTGTCTGTTTGTTTGTTTGTCTGTATGTTTGTCTGTCTGTATGTTTGTTTGTTTGTTTGTTTGTTTGTTTGTTTGTTTGTTTGTTTGTTTGTTTGTTTGTTAGTCTGTCTGTCTGTCTGTCTGTCTGTCTGTCTGTCTGTCTGTCTGTCTGTCTGTCTGTCTGTCACCAGGATGGAAAGGTTGGCCATAGACCAATGACCAATCCATTACATGTTAGTTCAATTTGGATGAGAATTTCGTAAAAATCTGACTCCAAGATTCTTCGTGCAGAAAAAAATGAATGAAGAAATGCTTGATTGCGCTCATCCTAACATTTATATGCAATATAGTAGTCTTCCCAGGGGGTTGCACGAGGCGGGGAAGACTCTGGGGAAATCGAATTTTTGAGATCTGATTTTGGATATCCAGTTACCTTAACTGTTGAGTGAAGAAGGCTCGTTTGACGGTTTGCAGTGTTTGCCACGTACAAATCAACAAAGTTTTTGTCGGTTTTCTATTTGATACAATGTTTATATATACCGTTCGGGCTTTCGGGAAGTTAGCATTTTGCCTTAACGGTAAGTTATATGTATTATTATGAACAGTTCTTTTGAGAACTCGCATAGAGTGCAGAGATCGCCACTGTGGTAAAACACCAGGCAATGTCTGATCGAATGTAATGTCTTTGGCCCGTAAAATGTTTGGCCTGGACTCTGGCGACTCGATTTGCTATTCAACAAGAGAAACAGCGAGTAATTATAGTTCGTTTCCATGTGAATATTTTTGAAATTCTCTTGTTTGTGATATAATTATCGTATTGGCAAATTGCCGAATTATTAAAAGCATTGTCAATGTCAGCCGCCATTAACACACACGTTCGAAGGGGTAATGTTATAGGTCGAGGTCAGTGTATTGATTTATATATTAAAATCTGGAGAGATTTGAAATAATTTGTGGCGCAGCAATCATTGCCCGTTGAGTAATTCCCGACCACTTCCGTTATTATGAATTTTCCCAGAGTCTTCCCCGCCTCGTGCAACCGCCTGGGAAGACTATAGAGCGTTTTCATCTGACGTCACGGCGGCCATATTGGTGTACCAAAACAATGAAATGGCGGCCATATTGGTGTACGGTATGGGAATTAGCTCTTTCTTATTCAAATATTTCGTATTGTTTCACCACCCCAATGGGGCCACCGATCACGTGAGTGAAAACGCTCTATTGGGAACGAGATTGAATATTATGCAAATCTTTCATATTCCCAAACTAGTTGATGTAACCAATCATTATAGAATAGAGGCGTCGTGGACCAAGGGATATCGCTACAAAGTTTTTTTTCTTTCTTAATTATGACTGCAATCAAGCATTTTATTAATACTGTACTGTACATGTGTAGGTCTGGTCTGGTAAGCTAGCCTGGTTAGCGGGATGGCTAGTTTCCATAGAAACATCCCCTAACTCGCTGGCGGAAGAATAACGTCTTTGAATGACCTCTAGTTTTCTAATGGTTTAGCTCTAATGAAATGGTTTACGACTAATTACATGAGAAATAAGATAAGGGACTAGTAGATTTGCAAATTGGCGAGTATATATAGATTTTCAAGCGATTGTATTTGCCAAAATCACGGAGTTGCCCACAAAGCTAAGCAAGTATAAGTACTGGGAAATTACATCAACATTATTAACTGCATTATTTTCTTACAATTTTAGTCTTTATTAGACGAACCTAATCCAAACAGTCCAGCGAACAGTTTAGCAGCTCAACTTTACCAAGAAAACAGAAGAGAATATGAAAAGAAAGTACATGCAATAGTTGAACAGAGTTGGCTTAATTCTTGATGTCAACACGACATTTATTTAGTAGAGTGCAACACAACTTATAAAGTTGAAGACTTTTGAGTGAATCTTTTTCCTCTCATGGTTGAAAAGAACTAAAGGAAATTGTGAATAATTTTCATTGTATAATTGTATAATATTTCAAACAGAGCTGTTTTATTCATTGTAATTCTTGCTCAGATGTAGTGAGCACATGTCAGGAATGGTAGATAGGTAATTATTTCTTTTGGTTTCTGTTAGCTCTAAATATTTTGTCGAAGTAAATACCACAATTTTCTCTGCTGTTTGTACTTAATTTATACCTAACTTTATCTTTTGTGACTATTTAAACAAGCGAGGTTTTCGTGATAGAAATGACAAAAACAGCTTTTATTGTCAGGATTTGTATAATCATAGTTAAGTATAGGATAAATACCGAGAACGGAGGCTTTAAGCCAGATAAAAAACCTGAGGGCCGAAGGCCCGGGGGATTTATCTGGCTTAAGCCGACGTTCGAGGTATTTACTATTTATCCGACTTAAAACACGATTGAAGAAGGTTTTCTAAAAAATAGCCTTTACTGAGTGTCGAAGGACATTGTTATGTCGAATGTTAACGGGATTTTATGAAATAATAAGACTCCAAAGCAGTTTATTAAACAAACTTGAGAAGTACGTAAAGGTTCATTGAACACAAACACAGACTTCTACAACCTTGTTTGAATAATTATATAGTATGAATAGTTAGTACCAGATATCATTACAGCATTGGGCATGCGTATTGATGCAGTATCAATCCCACATTTTATGCTCAACGTTCAGTGTAATAAAGTGCTGACTCAACCAACAGATTTTGATGATTTTCATTGGTTTGCCTTCCTCTCGTAAACTACGTGAGCGAAAAGCAAACCCTTGCTCTCCTTCTCGTATGTGGGCGCTACCGGCGTTACCATACGAGATAGTTGTAGCAGGCATCCTATGAATTGGGCACTTATAAATTCATAGGGATTATATATATAATCCCCGGGATTTATATATATAATCCCTATGAATTTATATAATGAGGGATTTATGGGATATAAATCCCTCAAAAAAACAAAGAAAACCAACTTGATCGTGTTTTAATAGAAAACATACTTGACAAAAGTCATTGTTTTATATTTTTGTTCAGCTTTATGGAAATTTGACACCTTCACGGTTACTGAACATATTGTGTTTTCTGTATAATGAAGCAATCCTCCAATAGCAACATTTGAGTTCAATCGCTCAACCGTACTGTTTAAATATTGATAAACCTAAAACAAAGGATTTGTGCACCTTCAGGTACTTTCAACATGAATCGTACTGTATTTCCATAGTTAATCGCTTTTGAAGTTCGTCGGGTTTCCAAACCATGTTTATTTTCTATTACTGACTATGGTATAATCTTCGTGAGATTTACAATCAGACTGAATCTGTTCGTAATATAAAGGTGTGGTATAGGCAGTGTGTTACGATGGTTAGTATAAATTTCCGAGTTGTCAAAAAGTTTTGAATTTGAATGGTTTTTTACCCGCTGATAGAATCCTATGTGGTGAGCTAATGAAAATCCTCTTTTTAATCAAATTGACCAATCATAAAGCGCGTAGTGGGGGAAAAAGATAATTAAGAAGAAAAAAAGTTAACAAAAAACTTAAGGTAGCAATAGGGGAAAAATGTCAAAAATCTCTTCTTTTTTGCAATTTTTAAACTAGCGCAACATTATCTGTCAGTGACAAAAATTTCGAATTCAGAAATGTTTTTCCTCCAGGCGAAAAACGAGTTTTTTACTTCAAGAGGCGGGACTAATTACTCATCAATTTTCCGCCAAAATTTGTGTTTTTCAACAGTTAAAACTTCGCAGCGTTTCAATATTTTTCGCTGAAACTTTTGGCAGTTACTAAGTACATTTATTATATAGCATGCTATCGGATATGAGCTTTTGCGTAATCTGATTGGTTCCCTACTACCAGGCTATCAGCTCATATCCTACTAGTAGAGGAAAAACAAGATGGCGGCATGTTTTTTTAAACTGCCGAAAAGAGTTGAAATTGACGGATTTTTATACAGAAAAACATCAACACCCTCAAACCAATGTATAAAAAAACAACATTGTGTAAAAATACATTAACAAATACACAATTTAGCATGTTAAATGGTAAAATTCACCTAAAAATTACGTCTTTTTACTTCAAAAACCCGACTAAATTAACAGGTTGATATTAATTTGTTGCCAAACAAAGAAACTCGCGGTTAAAATCAAGCTTACAACACACATTTCGTAGGAGATTACCAGTAAAGAGACTTTTTTTCTATTTAGATAAGCATTTGGAGTAGTATTAAAAGCATGTTCTTTTTCAAAAACAACCAACTAAGTAATTTAGTTTCACTGCCGAAGCCCGAAGGTGTTTCAGTTTCATTTTTGCATGAAATCAAAACCTTTTTCACGACAGCAACGCTAATATAAACAACTGACCCACCTTTTGACTTCATAAAGGTACCTTTAAATCTTTTTTGTTGATCTGTTTAACATTTTTTGCCTCTCGAGCAACATTTATACAATATTTCGAAGCTGTTTACCGAACATCTCAGTGAGAAACTCTATGTGAATGCATCATTACGCATGGCGGAAGTATTAGTTGCCTATGCCGGAAGTTTGTTGTTTCAAACATTTCGCTGTAATTTTGTCTCTTGTACAGTGCTTGGCTATATAATAAAACAGTTATACCATTCGCTCTCGTCGTATACGAACTAATAGCCAACTCGGCGAAGCGCCTCGTTGGCTATGAGCTCATATACGACTCGAGCTCATGGTATAACTGTTAAATACTCTTCTACAAAAAGGTGTCGGCGATTTTTTATTAGTTGCATAATTTTGATTTTATCGCGTTTTGAATTAACAAGTTGTAATATATTGTGACTACAACGTAAATCGTTAATAAAAACCGAACGAAAGAGAATTTAAAAAATCGCCAAAACTTTTTTGTAGACACTTTATCAGTGATTACAATGATATAAATTTCAAAACTATAAATTAAATTCCAAAGAACTTTAAACTCTTGAGCCAACAACCTTATATTTTCTTTCGGTAATACAACGGATAACCATTATATTTTCCATAATTTTAGATTTTATAATCGTCTTCCATGGTTAATTGGCTTTAACTTGGTATATGATATAACCCCATTGCTACCTTAATTATAAGGATCGAAGTGGCTCATGCAGCGAATTCTGCAACTTAAGATGAAAAAAGAAGCCATGTATATAGGAAAGCTAGGAAAAGATAGTTTAAAAAGTGGGGATTTAGCCAAAAGTTTAGGAATTTAGAAGGATATACTGAAATAATAATAAATATTTTTTAATAAGAAAAGTTAGCGATAAAAAAGTGTCACGACGTTTCGATGTCAGTTCTAACATCATTATCAAGTAAAATAACTAAAAGAACTTGGGATTTATATACAAATTGTTAATGCAAATAAGTTATGAATAAATAATTGAATAAAATTAACAATATATCTACATAAAAAGCTTTGACTTAACTGAGTCCGACTGGGAGTTCAGGGACGGTTTTAAGTCTCTAATAAAAAGCATTTCGTGCACCAGGCAGTCAAATTTTCCTTTGCACTTCCGAAGAACCGTGAACATTGTTTTTAAATTGTCTACATTCTTCTTGTGGACATCTTTCACATGTTTGCCGATTGACGAGTTTTTGTGCTCCTCGATGCGTTGATACAAATGCCGATTTGTATACCCAACATAATCAGCTTCGCACTGATCACATTTAAATTTATAAACTACGCTCTGTTGGGATAACAAAGATAGCTTGGATTCTCGGGTTTTCACTTCCTCTTCTAACTTGCTGCTCTTAAAAATTGGACGAACTGTACACTCCAACTTATTGCTCAAGTCTGACAGTTTTCTTCTTACTGCGTCTGCTGACTTCTGATCTTTGAAAGGTAGGACAATAGCCACGGTTTGGTCGCCGTCATCGCTTCTTTGTGTGCGAGGGTTTTCCCCATGCTGCAGGAAACTACTGATGACTGAATTTAATAATTTTTAATAATTTAATACTTTATTTAATAATTTAATACTCTAATTTAATAATTTAATACTCTAATTTAATAATTTAATACTTTATTTAATAATTTAATACTCTAATTTAATAATTTAATACTTTATTTAATAATTTAATACTTTATTTAATAATTTAATACTCTAATTTAATAATTTAATACTTTATTTAATAATTTAATACTCTAATTTAATAATTTAATACTTTATTTAAGAGGGAAGTTTTTTTTTGTTTTACATTATTACCTCATAAACGAAGTATTCTACCTATATAAATGGCCCTCTAGAATCACTTTTTAAAAAAATTACTATAAACTATTTATCACATGAAGATATTACAAGATATTACATTAAAACTATCACATTTACGTTACTATTTTTGTTCTTATAAAAAATACAAAAATACATGCAATAAACAAGCATGAAAATGACAAAAAATTAACTATAATTCTAACAATTGCATTTAACAATATTTTTGCACGTTTTGCAAGAGAATTGCTCATTAGATGATCATTTTGCAACTTTTCACCCAAATCTTCGGAAGTTCGTTCCGAAGTTCGCAAGTTCGTTGGGAAGTTCAAAGTTCGGTTTGAATAATTACGCATTTGATTGGCTGCTGGGAACCAAGCAACCAATCAAATGCAGAGTTCAAAACGAACTACGATCTTGCGAACTTTGGAACGGATCGGACTTCCGAAGATTTGGGTGAAAAGTGAGTTGCAAATGACTGTAAAAAAGATTTTAGTTTAGACTTATACGAAGGGGAAAATTGTCAATTAATTTTAATTCTTTTGGTACTGAGTTGAAAAGCATGGCACCACTGAATGAAAGTTTAGATTTGCAAATTCCGATTGAACTTGAGGCAGCTTGAGATTGTGTGCAGCCTGAATATCACCTGTAATTCAGCTATCGTGCGTTTTCACAGACTGAATTACAGTGTTATATTCAGGCTGTACATGCAGGCTACTTGAGATAGATGGGCAATCGAGTATTTATACCCCATGCATGTGCCTCTCCCCATGCACAAAGAGTCAGTTGCGAACTTCACTGGCAATTGAAGTTCGCAAAGAGTTAACTACAGGAATATTTTTCTCATTTTTATTAAATTTTGAATTGGGATCCATTTTAACTTACGAAATAGACATACTTCCAATGTTAGGGGGCCTTTACACGAACTGGCCGGGTCAGCTTACCACTTTTTTCGCGTTTACATGAACCCGGGTTGGCTGGGGGTTTTTCCAACCCGGGGCTGGGAATGTGGGTTTTTTTTCGAGCAGAGCTCTGGTGTCAAGACATGTGGTAGATATTATTCACTAAACACGGTTAGTAATGTTGAAAAACGTCGTAAGCAAATTTCGATTGTTTCAATTGTGGTTACCTGTATTTCGTTCGCGTAAGCGAGAAAACAAGGCAACGATATCTGAATTGAAGTCGATATTTTTGTAGTCCATCTCAGTTTTGTAGTCCTTCTGAGACAGACTGTCAAATATTCGATCTTGTCACTAGACCACTGCCATGAAAGTTAAGAATTATTTTCTTTGCGAGCGCTCGAACTTGCCATGTTTACACTAGCCTCCTTCGCAGGCGTTCTTTGCGGGCCTCGATAGTTTGACAACAAAAAAACTGGCGCCAGCACAAAATTGGCGTTCGTAAGCACCTGCCGACACTTTACAAGTCAACCCGTGTTTACATGAAGAAATTGAGCAAATTTTCACGTCCGAGAAAATTTTCACGGTACGAGATTGGGTTATCGTGTAAACGCTAACAGGAGTTTATTCGTAGACGGGTTGACCAGGATAGACCACAATGCATTGCGAATTCAAGATAGCGCCGCTATTGGTAAAAAAGTTCATTGAAACATTATTTGATTTAATAAAAACAGGACCAAGGGTAGAGAATTCTCGTTTTGAAAAAATTTTCCATGAATTTTGTCTTGCTATTATTTAGTATCATGTAATTAATACTTGTGGCCCAGTCCAAGGTAATAATATCATTAGAAAGGTTAACGTGAATATCAGATATGTTGGTAAGGGGTAAGGAGCGTAGAATCATCAGCGAACGTACAGAAAAGAATTGACAACAAAACGGGTCATTAATGAAGACCAGAAACAGAAATAGTCCAAGGATGGACCCCTGAGGACACCGTTTTTGATCGTCAAATCAAGGATCAGATAAACGTTCCTTAATTTGAACTTGTGTGCGTTCTTCCAGTCCCAGATATGAGGTAAACCATTTCAGTGCTAAGTCGGTTATATTATCCCATATGATCGTATTTTTGAAGCAGAATTTGGTGATTAACTAGGTCAAATGCTTTGGAGAAATCAAGCCGATGAAGCCCGCACTATTAATCTCTCCATTAATAGATATCTATTATTAGGGGCAAGCGTGTGTAGGTGTAGGTGTAGTGTAGGTTTCATCCGCCTATTAAAATCTGCCTAAAGATCTCGCTGGAAATCGACCAGGGCAGTGTAAACTAAATAAAAAGTGTTTAAGATCAAATTATTCTGATAATTGATGTATTTTACGCAGTACCGGCTTAATAACGAATTCAGGGTTGAAAAACTTGCGATGACTTACTTAGCACATGCTGAGCAGCGGTGAAATGAAAGTCGCTGCAATGACGACCTAAATATCGCCTATAGTCTCCCTCGCAGCCGTTCTTATAGAGGGAGGAGCGAGTGACACACTATAGCAGTTGCAAGGGGTCGACTATTAAAATCTCGCATGAATCATACAGAATCAAGCACATTTTGTAGCTATAACATTTTAGTATTTCGACGAATTCGTATGGAATGAATTCCATACCCATTCATCAAAGTACGGAAAGTAAAGCTTGGGAAATGTGACGCAACTCAGAACTACATTTCAAGATATTAATTATTTATTTCCCATTTAATTGCTTATGCAACTCAAATCTAAATACATTTAATATACTTTTACTATGAAACCATGCATATATTTATTTTTATTTAACAATATTTTAACAGGAATGCTCCGCTCACTGTAGTGATCTTCAGGGAGGTCCTGTGTAGAAAACAAAATATATATATGAAAATATGAAACTATAAAAACTAAAGAGTAAAAACATGCACGTATTAAAAGTGTCAATCAATTTAAGATCTTTTTAAAAGCAGTCAAACTAGTTGATTGCCGAAAGTCAAGTTCTAAATTGTTCCAATCATGCAGTGACAGTTTGGTTTTCCAATATAAAGTACTGTATTGTATACTGATACAAAGTCAGCAAATGAAATGCATATGTGCGCACATTATATGGAATGTTTCACTCCTCAGTTTACAGTTTGTCAGTTTAAATTAATGTAATCTCGCAACTCTTGACTGAAGTTTGACCTTTCATTAGTTGCACACGTTTAGAATCAATCAATAAACGTAAATTAATAAAGGACAAATTACTTGACATATATAGAAATTGACTATATAGAAATTTCTAGACGTTGACTTTTCATTTTTTGCATTCCATGATAATGCAAACTCTGCATGCAATCCTCGTTACGGCGCTATTTCTGATCATTGACATAAAGTGATAAAATCCTCGACAGATACAGGTATACAGGCAGCAGCACGTGTTCGCGTGCATGACAATTGAAACAAAGAATTCTCACCTGAAAGTAAAGTGCTGGTTATGTTTCGCTTTTGGTACAAACCTTCCAAAGAACTAACAAACATGCAAGTTAGTTAGTTTTACTAATTTAATTAAGTCTAAACAAATTATTATTCACTCTCACTGTGATGAGGTCCTGATGTAAGCAGAATGTGCATATTATAGTCTCATATAGCCTGGTAAAAATTGACAAAGGTATTGTCGAGAATGTTCCATGTGCATATGGTTTATCAGTTTATCTATCACATTCAGTCTCCTGTTGAAGGAAATTATACACATTGATTCACAAGACCAAGAAAAAACAGTGACTCACTGCCTTATCTTATATACTTCATAGTCACAGACAGTAACTTATTCAAGAGCTATTGACATAATTTACAATTTTAGTCATTATCGCGCTTACGATTTGGCTGTCAATAAAAAAGACCGATATATAAGGCACGTTTGCAGATATGAGCATCTTTGACTGAATAACACGCAATATTTCACATGACGTTTAAATTATTCTTGACATGCAAGTGTGACTGAAGACTATAGGCGAGAAGCTGTGAATCATTATAATCATTCGAGTCTAGATTGTTTGCTTTTGTTCCTAACTGACTAAGATCAAAATGAACTCCATAATTATTGACAAGGATGAAACACTAATGATCCATAGTCTTTGTGCTTCACTCCATATATGGTACGATAAAATTAGAAATAGTTAAAGTTCAAGATGATCTAGCATTCTATTTATTTATGGTTCTGTTTACTGAACGAACAGTAACAGCTTTAGCTAGCAATTAAAATGTACTTACAAACTAATCAGGGAAGTTTACTTCAAGTAAAGTCATGAAGAAAGCAATGAACCACAATAACAGTGATGAATAAAGTGGAATCAACCAGAGTAAGCAACAGACTATATACAGGATGTGTTCTCAATTATCACTCGATCAATCAATTCTTTCATAAACTGTCTGGCTGTTACATTAAAACACAATGATTTGGCATTCGTTTGGCTAGGGTATGATGATTTGTTACCTCGAGTGATGAATGAGCAAATATTGGGTAATTCCAAAGCAAGTATTTCAATGCCATAAAACATCAACTAGCTGAACATCAAGGTGTCCATAATGTCCAGTTGTCAAAATAATTCAAGTATTATCCGTCCCACATCAACCAGAAGAAGTAAAATCAAGCAGCCTCAAAATGATCTTGATCCTCTTGCGGTCGTATTAAATGATTTCTACGAGAACCGTGTTCGCCTTGGACTGGAACGAAAAGAAATATGCGAGGAGATTGCTCAAGCCGTATCGGATAAAATATTACGAAAGATTGAAACTGCAGACAACAGATTTCGAGGGAGAAGTGTGGTGAGTCAGGGTATACCTTATGATGGTTTACAAGCAGAGGAACCAATTCAACTGGACATGATAGTACAGTTGTCGTTTGGTAAAAGTAGCGCAGTTTTCTTCACGAAGGATGAAGAGAATGAAGGCTTACATGTTCAACCAGAATCGAGTACAGTATGGAAAGATTGTCTATCCAGAAATGGTTTTCTCTCTGCGGATAAAGTCAACCAAATCTTGCGTTATTACGTGTCCAAAGCTGTAAGTATGTTCAATCAGTACGTGAAAGAGGGTGCTAAAGAAAAACTTCCCAAAAGAATGAGAAGTATTTCTATGAAAGATGGCGCGGAGATCGTGCTGATTGTGAACAAAGATATCACGATGAAGTTGTTGCCAGCCTTCGTTATTCCAGACTCTCGAATGGATCCTGCAAGACAAGACTGTCCAAGTTCCTCGCATGTTGTCTGTCGACCTTACATTTATGATTCCGCCAGAAAGATGAAGATGGTTTGGAAATGGTCGTTCTTCGTTGGCGAGAAAAACAGAATTCGCGCCTTGGGGAGTCCAAGTTGTCGTGTGCAGTTGTTACGAATCTTGACAGAAATTCGCGATACTCACGAATGTCTAAGAATGCTTTCTTCCTACCACTTGAAACATCTCTTATTTCACGAGACACAACGACTGAACGATACAACATTCTGGTCGAGTGAAAAGATATCAGAACGCTTTAAAGATATGTTGAAGAGATTGCTGAACTTTTTAGAAGAAGGAAATTTACCACATTATTTTATGCAGCCGCCAGATTTTGAACCAATTAATTTACTCGAAGATATCGACAGTGAAACGTTACAAGGAATGATAGAGGCTGTTTTGAAAATCCTTGATAACCCTTTGGACTGTCTGAGCTGTGAAGGTACAGAACAACGACAATCTATGTGGCCATGGGAACTCGAACTATTCGCTCCTTCTGACGAATGAAAACACGAGTGTGTACTTTGTAAAACTGACTAAAGATGTTTGATTTGAACTTGAAGTCACGAGAGAACTCATTCTCGGCCGTCAATATAATAAAACGTGCATGTATAACTGCATATTTGACTATATTTAGAAATATTACATATAAAAATGATACGTTTCTTTGATAGACTTTATATAAATAGTCCGCAATAAATAAATATTTATTTTCAGAAACACGAGTTAATTGCAATATGCTTAATAACATCAACATGTCTGAATTAAAAAACCTGATGAAAGACAGTTTATGATATGTTGTTGTGCTGGCATGTCTTCCTCCCATACATAATTTTCTTCTGTCTTTAATCAAATTCCCTTTCTAACTCTCAGACCCCGTTTACACTAGAGCAAAAGTATCCAGATTCACGTTGTTTTTCATCCTCATGGTGGAAATATAAAACAACGCGAATCCGGAAACGTTTCCTCTAGTGTAAACGGGGTCTCAGTAAAGGGCTATAATTTTGTGAAGCACGCGACATAGTATAGTAAACAATATTCGTTGATATTTGTCCGTGTATATATAAGAAAGCTTCAGGAACACAAGCGATAGTGTTTCCAATTAATGCAGAGCTCAACATTTTACGAAGGTTACAACAGCAGTCAAAATCAGACTTCATAACTGATAAACCAACTGACTTGGACAAAAAAATCTCTATGAAAGGTCACGACCATTACACGATTTGTCAGTTTTTAATGAAATTATTGACGTGTCAACATACTGACAAATAGACTCATTTTCCCGTTGTCTGTTCAGTGATACTGTAGAAACCCATCTCAGAAGTATGGTTAATATTAGAAGGGTTTTGTAACTATTGTGAAATAATCAAATACTCAAACGTGGTAACACCCTGGTAACACTTAGTTACGACACAGTTTCATAGTTTTTCAAAGCACCGTGATTACAAAACAACTTGACAGTCAACGATAAGTACTTAGGTCGAGATAATTTAATATAAGCTCATGTCAGTACTGTATATATGATAATTCCTGGTTGTTTGTGGTTGTAGTAACCTTTACATTAACCCCAAACATGCCTAAACCTAACCCAAACTATTACGTGGACCTTATCATGACATAAGTAGTTACGCAATCAATCCCATTGCCTGTATTTCGTGAAGATTCAAAATCAAGTTTTTTCGAGCTGTTTCCTAGTAACGTAAGTTCAACAAACCCATACTAATATTAACCATATACTACAGAGATGGACGCCTGTGTAACAGATACACGGATGACGTCACAAGGTGATATGAAGAAAACCCAACTCTAAACTAAAACTAAACTAAACCACAGAATAGAAATACGACCAGAAATCCAACTCGCGTCGGAACCTTTGAAGTTTCTATCCTCGCGCATGTCGCCTCGCGCATCTTGATTCCTCGCCATCCTACGAGTTCCCCCGGCAGTTTGGACCTTCAAAAGAACGTTAAAACTGCCGGGGAAACTTGCCAGGATTGCGTAGGATGGCGTAGGACCTTGCGTAGGATCGCGTAGGATGGCGTAAAATATCGCGCATGCGCATTAAAGAAATGCGGACAAGTTGTCACGCGAGTTGGACTTCTGGTCGTATTTCTATTCTGTGACTAAACTAACGTTATTTATTTTATACTGGATAACTCTATCAGTTATATCTAAACTGTTATCCTCAGAGGTCCAGTAAGGGCCCACCCTCATTGGTCCAGTGTTACTACAGGAGGAAACCGGAGTACCCGGAGGAAACCTGTGGTGTTTGGTAGAGTCAAACTGGAAACACACTTCTCACATGCGGCCAAGGTGAACTTTTTTTTAATCAGATAACTGCACCGTGCAGGAATCGAACCCGGGTCGCAGAGGTGAAAGGCACGTGCACTAACCACTGTGCCACCAACACCCCTCACAACTGAATAGACAATAAAATATAAAATCTTTCTTGAGGACAAATGTTACCCATTTTTTCATTCCATTTCAACTGATTTTCTCGTAGAAATTTAAAAATATTTATAGATTTACATAATACGCAATCAGAGATAATGAAATGTGATAAAATAGATTGGCCCTAAAACCATGCACCTTGCATCCATGCAGAATTATATTTTTATTGGTCTTTGAGGCATACAGAGATTATAGTGAGCTTGCTGGTTCCAGAAAAGATGACCTTTCCAACCACACCAACCCTAGAAAGTGACAAAACAAAATTAAAAATGAAATCCAACATTGATTTACTCCCTTAAGTAAGTAAGTTGCCAACATTTTTGTTGAGAAATTCGGCGTAGTTCAAGAACTATAAGCTTTTAAAAACTTTGGAAACTAACTTCCGACGACAGTGATTTTATTCTGATATATCTTCTGATATAAGTTTTCGATCTAGCTTTATATTTAAATCGTTATTTCAATTTAAAATTATTTAGTATATGCCATTTTTGGGTGATAAAAAGAAGCGCCTCCAAAGCGCATTTAATGACAACTTTGGCGCCATATCAACTGTGACGTCACACTTGACATTTTCCGAAGGCATTCCGACAATGCGCGATTTTGACAAGATTTCCAGAAAATTTCCAAAGCGTTAAGCAATTTTCCATCGAAATTTTGTCGGTGGGTTTACACTATTGTCTAATTTAATATAACGAAGAAATTTTTTTGCTCTCTTTTACTCTTTTTTACCCCCCTCCTCTCACCTTGTCTAATATTATTTTCAAATCCTCACCGCCAGTATAGTGAGGATCAAGAATTAGGAAACTAAGAAGGAACAAATGAAAATATTTAACTATTTTTAAGGGAATATATTTATGTCAAAGTATTAAAAAAAAGAACACGAAGGATGAATGAATGAATGAATCGGAATGATGAAGGAACGAATGAATAAACGAATGAGTGAATGAATGAATGAGTAAGTGAGTGAGTGCGTGAGTAAGTGGATGAATGAATGAATAAATCAATGAATGAACGAAGGAACGAATAGATGAATGAATCATTTATTTATTTAAATGAGTGAATGATTGAGTGAATGAAAGAAAGAATGAATGAGTGAGTGAACTTGTTGTCTGGTATGTCTACCAAGCTTACTGTATTTCTCCAGTTTTGTCATTGAAACTAACTCCAAGAATAGTATGAGCCAAAACACCTCCCCCTGAATAAAAGATAACAAGATAATTTACCGTATAGCAACTAGCAAGTAAACCTCATTAAGGACGGGGAAACTTTACAACAACAACACCGCCAAACATTCACGCTTGCGCGAGGTCCACCGTATTCCTTTGTAAATAATGCTGGGGATGATCAAACTGGCTTACCAGGCACTAACTGACATTAAAAATCATTTTTCATACCAATCATAATGGGAGTGCCTTGCGTTTGAAAGTGATGGATCAGTTGCCTTCCCTTGTATTGTAATTCCGCTCCACTGTTGACGGCCATAATCTTGGAAGTAACCCCAAGAAAATATTCCAAACAAAGACTCACTTCAAACGAACCTATCCATTTCTTAGAGCCAATAAATGAAGACTGTTTATCTCCAACAGCAACCAGAGCTTCTTGAATGCTACGATGACCAGGAACTGGTTTCTCACTGTAACCTTGGTGACGAAACCACGAAACAATGGTCTGCAGAGAGCGATATGCACAACCCCATTTCTATGAAAGCAAAACAAAGCAATCAACAACAAAAAGAACGTACGACAGCTCGTACAGCAAAAACAAACGAAAAAAACATTAGCAACTTCAAGCGAAAACACTACAGTACTAACATAGAAAAAAGAAAGTTGATAGTAAACATATTATAAGTACATAAACAATGAAATATTTACATTATCATCAAAACTGTCTTGCATGTAGTGGTGGTAAGAATAATATCCATCAACAACGGCTACATGACAACCAGTACCTATGAATTAGCAAATAAATGAAATTATTAAAGGTGATGTACAGTCCGTTCTGCGCATGTCCGCCATGGAGTCCCCAAAACATGACATACGTAGATAATTACACGAAGTACTCAGCTCAATGTAAACCGTTAGGAACAACATGGCAGAAAACCAAGTGATTTGGCGAGGATATCTCTTCGGATTTATTTTATTTGTTCTGAAAATGTTTTGTTTTGGGTACAAGTAATGAAGAGGAAGTAAGAAAAGCTTACAATCTTGAATAAGGTATCAGTATATTTTTTGTAAATAAAGATGTAAACATTAGTTTCGTACATGCGCAGAACGGACTGTACGTCACCTTTAATATACAGATTACAAAAACGTTAAGCCTAATATCATTAAGTTACAGTAAACTAAACTGAATTATTACATTTTTTTTTAAAAATGTGCACACCACAATGAAAATAGCAATAACAACAACAACAACAGGAATTCAAAAGCAGCAGCCGTAGCAGTGACGAGTGGTGCAGTAACAGCGTTAGTGAGAGCAGTAATAGTGACAATGACATTTACTTGGATTTACAATGGATTTACTTACCTGATGGATTTGTTAGTCTTTCGTGTGGATTTATAAGATATGGCGCTATTAAAAATTAATTTAAAAAATCATTCAAAATGTCAGATGTGATGTAGTTTTATACATTCACGACTCAAAATTCCTGAATTTAAGAGCGCACAAATTTTTCAAAATTCAAATTGCAAAAACGCCGGGGCAGTTAATAAAGAAGAAACAATTTTTCTTATTTGTTAGACAGCTGAATACCCAGGTGAGTTACTTTTGTTCTTCAAAGAACAGTTATTGTACATTTTTTTCGCTAGAAGAGAAAAATATAGCCAATGTGAAACTCGCAATTTCTAAACTTGTAGTTTTTGTGCAACAAAGTTAAACGTTTTAAGCGTATACTTTTAAAAAAGTAGCGATCATTCAGCTGACATCAAATATCAATTGCTGGGTGGCACGTGACGTCATGGGGGCTATGTTGGTTCGTAGTTTTACTCGGCAACATCACTAGCTAAAGCTACGAACCAACATAACCGCCATGATGACTTTGTTATCCGAGTCTCAGTGAATTGATTGCAACCCACTGCACGGAAGATGGATTGCTGTTCGGGAATACACTGACATACTGTGCATTATAAAGCATTACAAAATATTGTTTCCGAAAACAAAGTTTCTATATTATATATTTCCCGGGCAATGATAGGTTTCGTTGAGAGTAAATTATGACTTACCTTCTGGACGATCATCTTGAAATAGATAATTATTGTTGGGGTGAATTGTTGGTCTTTGGGAAGGAAGTAATAACTTTTTTAATAGATTTGATCTTTGATTTTCTAAACAATATCAGAATAAACATTATTTCAACAAAAACAATTACTAAGAATAAAAAGAAAACTAGAAGAAGTATACGGAACCATGCACATAATAGATTTTACGATATTCTGTCCTTTTAAAGTGCCTATAAAACGAAAATATTTGAAAGAATTAAGACTTGAAATGGCAAAGTAACATATTTTGCGGTTTTTCGTTTCCTTGCTTCATTCTTGAGATATAATAATAATAATAATATGTATTTATACCGCGCAAATTCAGCTTTAAGGTTTTCAAATGCGCCTTACAATAATTTTTGACATGGCCGAGTCGAAGGCATATTAAAGGCGCTCAGGCAGCCGCCATACGACACATATCGGCCCACGAATTACAGCTAAGACCTAGGTGTTGGTTTTGCGGAGGGAGGAAAACCGGAGAACCCGGCGAAAAACCCTCGAAGCACAGGAGAGACCAACTAAACTCTACTCACATGAGTCCCAAGCTCGAGAACGGGGCTGTTCCCAGACGGTCACCCATCCAAGTACTAACCCCGTCTAACCGGGCTTAACTATTGGTGAGAGGCAGCGCCCTAACAGCACACGCCATCCGTTTTCCCCCTTGCAAATTAAACATCTTGACGACGCATGTGGATAATGAGTTATCAGAGAAGGTTATCACTTGAAAATCTACATGTTTGTTGTTGTGGAAGAACCACACCCACATGTATGCTTCCTTAGAAATAATTCAGTTAGTATAGGTAATAGCATGGTTTCGAGTGCAATTTGGAAAAAAACATGCACGAGTGCATGTTTTTTTCCAAATTGCACGAGAAACTATGCTATTACTTATTAATAATATACATGAAAAAATGTTCAAAACTAACATTTTAACGTACGTGTTTTTAGCCGTCCACTCCTCGCGTATTTATTTGTTAAAAAACGCTTCGCTTCCTTTACTACTTGAAAAAGTTTACTCGAGGCATAAAGAAGCTTCTGGTCTTCTTGTAGGTACTTCACTTGGCAATATTAACTAGCTTCAAATTTGAACAAATTATCCCCAAAACCGCCGAATCTTGGCCGCCATCTTTGTTTGTTTTGTGTCGGGAAAAATCCGCTGTACAATCAATTTGATTGGTTCTTAGTGATAACAGATTTTTGCACTGTGATTACAGATTTTTGCACAGTGATTACAGATTTTTGCACTGTGATAACACAATTCTGCACTGTTGTTTGGGATTAACTGCACTGGAATCAGCCAATCACAGTCGAGATATTTTTTCATGTATATTATTAGATAATAAAAACGATAACCTTATCCAATAACTCATTATGCACACCACACCTGATGTCAAAATGTTTAATTTGCATATCAAAAACTTGAAATATCTCAACAACGAAACCAAAAACTGCAAAAGATGTTACTATGTAATTTTTCGTGCTCTTTCAAAGAAGACAAACTTAATTTTCGTTTGACGGCCATTTTAACCTAGAACAGTTAAATCCTTCTTAATTTATTATTGAGTCGGTTTTCTTTGTTCTTCCGAGGTCTTTATATCGCATAAAGACCTTGAATACTAATTAGATACGAAACGAAGAAAAAAACAAGGAAAATCTTTGTCTAAGGTGGAAAAAAAAAGACAAAATTTGTTGGAAAACCTCCTGTAACCCGTTGGGACTATATAGAAATGTTTGTGTAGACATAATTATGTAAATTATGTAAATAAGTACGTGGACAAGGGATAAAAGGCAGGGTATATTCAGGATCGAGAGAAAAAAAAACGTTGT